>JAWNPC010000953.1:7262500-8002500 GCA_035045365.1 Drosophila leonis | reverse complement strand
CGTTACCCCACATAGTTAACATGGAACCTTCCTTATGAACTAAGTTAACCCAACTCAAGCAAAAGATGAAAATGTGCAGGAGACCAGCACAAACACAGATTGGAAGCGAGACGCAGACACGTAACGAAACCAGTTTCAGCAGCTAACAACTAGAATACATCTATTTGACAGGCAACGTAAACATGTTCAAAGAATTACAACACTTTTGTAAACTGTAGATGGCGCTGCAGTGCTGAACATGCACACATACATATGCACGTAGAAATTCTCTTTACAAAAGAGAACAGACTTGAGTTTGATTTAACCGATCTTAAACAACAATATAATTATATGAGATTTACTATTGGCTTTTGGTTCAGCATTAAACATGACTTTCAACGATATATGTTCTATATATAAATCGCGATAACAAGAGCAGTTCAATTATATTACACTTTTGTATACCCTTTAAATGTGAAACATTTTCGTGTACTGTGTGAAAGAGACTTAGATATAGTATGTATGCATATAGATAAATATCTATAGATAGATATCTATCTACCTTTCTCTGTCTATCTCTCTCTCTATATATATATATACATATTTATGTATATTTATTACTATCATTATAAATGTCACATATATGAAAAGCTTAGACAGGGTATCTCACAGTCAATCAGTTGCTTTTTCTACATTGTTAATTGTTTTATAGTTTGTTTATTGCGTCAATCAATCGCAATTCTGTTTTACTTTCTTTTCGTTCCTCCTTTTGACTTTTCCTCCTCCTCTGCTCGACTTTCGCTCACAATTTGCACGAGCAGCTCAATTTCTCTGAGAAATTTGATAGCCTTTTTGCTATCGCTTCTATTTTACACTCAACTATCTCTTGATACAACAATGTTTAATGCCGCACGGCATGTCTACTTAAAGAGCAAAGCTGCAGACATTCAGGGACCGCCCGTATGAGTTAGCGAGAAAGAGAGAGAGAGAGAGAGGAGAGAGATAGACGAGAGAGAGAGAGAGAGGAGAGAGAGACAAAGAGAAAGAGCGTGAGATCAATATAATACTAAAGAGAATGCTGGATAGATCACAAAGAGAGCAAACCAGAGAGAGAAAGAAGATAGAGATAGAGTAAAATTGATGGAGAGAGAGAGGGAGATAGCGAGAGTGAAAGAGAGGGAGAGGGAGAGAGAGAAAGAGAGAGGGAGAGAGAAAGTGAGAGAGAGGAATGGAGAGAGAATGAAAGCTAGCGAAAGAAAGAGTGAGAGAGAGCGACCGAAAGAAATTAAATTAAAGAGAAAGAGAGAGCGAGCAAAAGAAAGAGAGAGAGAGGGAGAAAAAGAGAGAGAGAGAAAATGATAGAAGAATAGAAAGAGAAAAAGAAAAAGAGATGGATAAAGAGAGGATAGATAAAGAGCACGTGAGCATTTGCGAATATCACCAAATATTATCTGAGTAGGTCGAGAATACCCTGTACAGCTATGCATTATAGGTATATGTATTTCTCATATACGAATAGAGTATCAATATTCATTCCTTAATCAAATTTGTAAATATGTAGCGAGATGTGGGCATACAATCATAACATATGATCGAGAATAGGAGCAAATTCGAGCAATAGCCTAAAAAATAGATGCATGCGTAATACATTCGCTAACAAATTATATATCTACCACGTTTAGTTTAGAATGTAGAATATATATGTACTTTTAGGTGATTTACTGATTGCAAATATTTAGCAAACAAACAAAACAAATAAATTATTAAATGAAACAAAGAATAAACACAAATATTGGGGTGAAAGGAAAATTGGTTTTGTTCTTATGATTTTCAGAACTGTCTAAAAAGTTAAGGATGGAACCAACTTTTACTATATTAAGTTGCGTATAAGATCTGGGATTTACTAGTTAATCAATTGAGCTCACACAGCAACAGAAGCAAATTAAATAAACTGAGCATAAAAGTAACGTCAATCAAATTGATGGACTTCAACAATGTCCCAGGCAAATCTAACGCTCAATTGGCGTTGGTAAACAACATTTATCGTAAATGATGTACGCATATAGTAGTTACATATATAAATATAAATATATATCAGATATATATATATATATATATATATATATATATATAGGAAAAATCTTAAGGGTAATGATTTCTTTATGTTAGATTGTAAGGTCTTTTGGCACATAAGCCCATTAGGTATACAATTTCAGATTGAATTATCAAATATAATATTTGACGCCTTACTTTAACTGTTCCGAGCACAAAAAATATCCATCTCCATCTTTCTCTCCCTAGCCCTAGCCCTAGCCCTAGCTCTAGCTCTCTCTCACACTCGCCCTTTCACTCTCACACTCTGTCTCTCTCTCTCTTGCAATTTTTTCGCTTTATATCCGGAAATATTGCTATTTTGGTTTCCTTTATTTTCGGTTCATGTTTGTATTTTTCTCCCCTTTGTGGGCTAATTTTAAGCCAAAAACAAAAAAAAGAACTAGAAATTCTAAGCCTTAACCCAAATCTAAATCTAAATGTGAATCCAAGCCCCGGAAACCACAAAACTCATCAGCTTAAACCCAAGGGCTGGCGGGCCCAACCACCAAGCACTTTCACCTACCTCTGCCAAAACCAATCCAGTGACGCAAATCTATTGATTATTCTTGGGGCATGTGCCACCCGACCAACAACAAGAGCAACAACAACAATTTGAACATGGGAATAACAACAGAACATGGAACACATAGCCACAAAAACACAAAATTTGTGGTAGCATTAAATAAATTCAAACAAAAAAGACAAAACACAACTTGATCGACGAGTGAATACCCTTATCCTGACATGTAAGGGAATAGAAAGAGAAGAGTCTATATATAATATAGAAAATATCAAGAACCTTGAGCAAGGTCAAAAGCAAGGTCTTTAAAAATATTTGTATTGTCAATAGAAAACCACGAATCGAGCCTTAAAACCCACAATTTTGGATTAGAAATTAATATTTTTTGTTTAAAATTAATCGCTCTTAGAATAGGAAAAAAAAGGAATCATTCAGCGCTAATCTGCGGTTTTTATAACTTTATTAGAATAATCAATTTATTTATAAAAAGTTGACCATTCTGTAGTATTAATAGAAAACAAATGAAACTGCAAAAAAAGAATAGGCATGTTTTTTTCACAATTGCATTGAAACATTTTGTATTCGATCAACTTTAAGCTCTTAAGCTCCTTAAGCTCTAGCAATTGTAAATTGTTTGTGAATCAGTAAAAGGGAGGGAGGAAGAGAGACATCGAGAGCATATGTGAGTGTAAAAGAGACAGAGAGAGAGAGAGAGAGAAAGTCAAACAAATTAAGCAGTTTTTAGCTGCTAAACCTTTTAAGCCACAAACCCCGAACATGCAAAATATATGTATTGTATATATAAAGTTATACTTTTAATAGCTTCGAATCTGCAGATTAAATACCCTGCCATGGAGCTTACTTGTGACTCATATTTGAGATATTATATATATATACTCGTAACAGGTATGAGTACTAAGCGGGCTAGGCGGGAGTGCCTGACTGTGGAGATACCATGACCTTCTTTTCCATATATCAAACTTTATCGCTGAGGGAATGAGTTATCGAAATACCTATGGATAAACTATGGATACAATTTGAATTTGAATCTTCCATGATTCTTTCTGCTGGTTCAATATACCTTATAGCCATGCTAGTGCATAAGCACAGAAATACCTTCGCCTATGGCATGGAAAGCAACTAACTAAAGTTCAACCCTAAGCTTATTGAATTTATGTATTTTTTTTTTGTTCATGTTTAACGTTCTTTATTTGGTTGTTGTTGCTGAGTGGGTTGCCTGGGTGGATGGATGGCATTGTTGTCGTGAATGTTTTAACGAACAACAAGAAATGAAAATAGTTCATAATCCCCATTGATTGCAGTGCCTCGACCGTGCACCATTCCAAAATTGCAAGTGCAACAGAAGCGGAAACCCAAAAAACTGAGCAAAATATCTTAAATGTAACAAGCACACAGACACACCCATATGCATAAACTCACACACACTTACTTCCTGAAATATTTGTATGATTTAATCTCGATTTAATGAGTGTTATAGCTGTGTTTGTTGCTAGAGCCCCTACATACAAAATTGTTGATGTCTAAAGCTTATAATACCCGAGTTCCGTTAGGCGATTGCTGTTTGCTTCTTGCGGCTTGTGTTTGACTAACTGTTTAAACAAACAAATTCCATTATAACAAACAAAATACTTAGAAAATTGAAGAGTGAGAGAGCTCTATAGCTAAGATATACCTATATGTACATACATATAGTATAGATATATGGATATATATTTCGGATATATGGAATAGCAGATGTACGAACCGAACCGAACCTTAAGATAGTTGAAATCGATCCAAACAAAAATTTTAGTTATAGAAAGAAAATATTAGAATATATACCATCTCAAATCTAACAACCTGTAGTAATTATTTTACGAAACGCTCTATGGGATCACTTGGTTCTAATTACATTGAGTCTAACGAAAGAAGTTTCAAAAGGAAATAATATAAATTTCTAAAATATATCATCTTAACTCTAACAACCTGTAGTCATTATTTATAACGAAAGAAGTTTCAGAAAACAGAATGATATAAGTTTTAAAAATATATTATCTCAAGTCTAGAAGCCTTCTAAAGGCACATTTATAGCATTCATATTGGTCTAACAAAAGCAGGTTTACTATACGATCCATGAGGATACTTCGAGCGAATCATATACTAGATATACTTTAATAGATCATCATAAGTCTAGCAACCTACTCAATTCACATTCATTCAGTTATTGGTATACAGATGGGAATATGGTTTGAATCACATTGAGAGAAATTAAGACATTCAGGTTTACGTAAGGATCCACCATGGGGAAACTTGCGAGAAATTACAGAAATTTATAGAAAAGAAAATAATATGAAATACTTTAATAGATCAGCTAGACTAAAGACACTTTCATATAATAAGAAACCCGGGATTATGTTCCCATATATAAGATTGGCACTAGGCTCAAATCATATTGAGACTAATGAAAGAAGTTACAGAAAATAAAATAATATATTTCTATAATATATCATCTTAAGCCTAGCGAGCTCAAAGCGGGCTTACGAAACGATCGATAAGATAGGAACTTTGTCAGAGCTTAATTAAGGGAAAGGAGAAATGTTACAAAAACGAAAACTCACATTGCTACAGTTATTGGTAGATAGAAATTAGGAAATATATAGTAAGTCTATGCAGGGGATATTAAAGTCTGGACAACATATCGAAAGGTTTCATTATAGAAAAATGACAATATCAGGGCGATCGGTCAGATAATATATAAGTATATGAAATCAAATCGAACAATGGAACAATGAAGCAGCTAAGAGCATTTTGGACGAGCCACTTGATGATAGACATTGAGCTAATCTAATCTGAAATTGTGGCTAAGCCCAAATCGTTTGCGTTCCTTTGTTGGCCAGTCGAAAAGTTGCAAAGGCTGCGAGAAGATGCAAAGCTCAAGGCGCTTGTTATGGACTTTGGCAATGATGCAGTTGCTCCTGGTTGCCGCTGGCCTGGAATGCTATGCCTGCGACTCAGCCGAGGATGCTGAGTGCGCTACACGGCCGGGCCAGCAGCTGGAGGTGGAGGAGTGCAGCCAAGCGAACGATGAGTGTGTGACCTCCATTACGGCGGGCCTCACGCGTCGCGGCTGTCTGCGTCGCCTCTATCCGAATGGCTACTGTGCCGAGCCCTGCGATCGCTGCAATACGAGTCTCTGCAATCGCCACATCTTTCCAGCGGATCGTCTGCGCTGCTATCAGTGCAACGGCGCCGCCTGCATCGATGTGAGCACACGGCCCGAGCTGCTGCTGCCCTGTCCCATCTACAGCGAGAAGGATCGCTGCTACACAAACATTTTGCACCTGAGCAATACGCAGCGCGGCTGTGAGCACACCAATCTACCTGCGGACTGCCCCCACGTCTGCCTCAAGTGCAACTACAATGGCTGCAATGCGGAGCTGACTGTCAGCGAGAGCCACTGTCTGCAGTGCACATCGAATCGTCTGTCGGGCAATCCCGATTGCCAGCGCGAACAGCTGCCCGAGCTGGCGAGCAAGTGTGCGCTGTCCAATGCGACTGTGACGCAGTGCGTCAACAAGGTGATGTTTGGGCATCGGGAGCGCTGCTACACGCATCACAATAACCAAACGGAAGTGCTGCAGCGCGGCTGCTCCACCACCATGGGCTTCTTCCCCACCGGCCAGCTGCACGAATGCTACGGCGACAATTGCAATGCCCAATGCCAGGATATTGCCTGCGCCACCTGCAACTCCACCAGCAATCCCAATTGCCGTAGCGGACATGCTCTGAAGAGCGAACAGTGCGCCCCGGGCACCACGGCCTGCTATTCGTGCGAGCAAGGTTAGGGTGAGTCAGGCGCTGGGTGTTAATATGAACCAGTTCCAATTAATAACCAAGCATGTTAAGGCATTCACATTTATTCGTACAATTTCAATTTTGAACCAAGCACTCAACAGATCAATTTTAAGTAATTGTTTTAGTTCCAAATTAAAGCTCAGTCAGCTTGTAAGGAATTCTTTTAGTTCCAAATATGAACCAAACTGTAAAATAATGCATTAAATTAGGTTCCAAATACGAACCACTATGAAAATTAACTATTTCCGATCAATTAACTCTTCCAACTATGAACCACTGAGATTTTTGTTAGTTCCAAATATGAATCAAACTGTAAAATAATGCAGTCTTTTTAGGTTCCAAATATGAACCACTCTGTAAACAAATTATTTTCGAACAATCAACTCTAATTATGAGCCACTCAGTTATTTGTAGGTTCCAAATATGAACCACTGTATAAGCTAACTGTTTTCAATTAACTCTTTCAGTTCCAATTATGAACCATTTTATATAGCAACTCTTTCAATTCCAATTAACCTCTCTGTAAAGTACGTTTTTTCGGTTCCTAGAATTTTTGAATAAAAAGACGAGTGAAAATTGAATAAACAATAAATAATATTCATAATATCTATTTTGCCAAAATAAATAAAAGCACTGCGAACTAGTGTCTACCAAACCAGAGACTCTTTATATTGTGCTTGCAGCCCTGACATGCATTAGTCATGCGCAGCCAACTTAACGCATTAGAATAACAGTTAGTTTGGGTGCTGCCAGACTGTCTTTCGATTGTTTCTTTATACAATTTTCTTATTCCTTTTTCTTTCCACAGATACGCTGCTGCGTCGCGGCTGCGCGGATGCTGACTTTGTGGCCGGCAGCGGCGAGGCATGCCAGCTGTGCCGCAACGGCGATGGCTGCAACCGTTGGTCGGTGCGCAGTTGCTATCGATGCAATTCGCAGGAGCATGGCGAGGACTGCGCTGCCATGCAACTGCCGTCTGCCATGGCCCTAAGCAACTGCAGCAGCCCAGTCGAGCTGTGTGTGAGCACCGTTATTAACCGGCTCCAGTTAGTCTATACGGTGCGTGGCTGTGCCGGCGAGGTGCCCGAGTGCACCGCCAACGATCCCTATTGTCTGCGTTGCAATGGCACCCTGTGCAACAGTGCGCCCACCAAGTGGCTGCAAGAGCAGCGGCAGCAGCAGGCGGTGGGCGTTGCAAGGGGCGTGCAACGCCTACTCGAGCATCTATGGCCCAATCTATGAGTAATTAGCAACAAATTTTTCTAGTTTTTTGTTTTTTTTTTATGAATAAACAATGAGCGACACAAATTTCACACACACACACACACCCCTATACACCCAAACCTTATCCCTGTGCGGCGCCCTGAAATACAACTGTGATGTTGATAAGCACGCTGACCAGGCGGATGTGGAGGAAGCAAAGAGGCGGCATTAACGGTTGCCAACCGGCAACAGAAAAACCAAAAACAAAAAACGCCCCTCGAAAGCAACGCAAACGAAAAAAAGAGAGAGTGGTAGAGTAAGAGAGACAGGGCGAGAGTGAGAGTTAATGGAAAAGAAATACGTGTGTGCGAGACACTCAACAACAGGGCTGCACGAAAACAGGGCTGGGCAAGCACATGATATTGAACTAAAATAAATCCCTAAATATGTGAATAATTTTATTTTAATTTAATTCCATAAATAAATATGAATAGATAAATAAATATATAAAAAACATAAGAGAATGGTTTTTTTTTGTATCTTTACATATGTATATATTATCAATGTATATTATATAAATAGTGAATAACTAGTGAACTAGTTCAAAACATACGCATCTTTAGAGTTTCTAACAAAATAAATCATAGCACAAGGAATACATACATATATAAATGAGCTATATAGTAGTAATAGTATTATTTTCAAGAATTAATTCATTCATTCAATACTTTCTCAAAAAAGTATTATAAACTGAGTGGATATCTGATCTAAGGCTAATCGATTAAGGTATAGGCAATTCACGCTCAATTCAAGCATTTGCCAATAATATCAAATATATACATATTTGACACACTAAACTAAATTTATGAGAACGGAAGAGAATCAAATTACATTGCAATAACAAACGCAATAAAACGCCAGCTGATGACCAGTTAAACATTCTAAATATACATATGTACATATGTGTATATCGACATTTATACATATATACATATATATAAATATTATAGTATAGTATAAAAATGGTCACAGATAAGCAGACTTTGCATTATCAAGGTACAGCTTAAAAGCCGCGTCATTTATAATAGTACAAACTACAATAAATATATATGTACATACATATAGATACTCGCATATCAATGCAAACTATTATCAAAGTGTAAGCAAATATATGTCAGAAATAGCTATATACACATATAAATAGTAAAAATACGTAAAGCAAATGAGTAAAAATGAGTAAGAATAGAAACAAAATCACCTAAGCCGGGAATGCCAAATTTGCTGATTGGCAGCCCAAACGTTAATTTGAATAAGTGAAAGAATTAGAATTACTATATTCATTTTTTCCATTTTAATTCCGCATTAATAAAAGTTGTTAAACGGGTTCGCGAACGAATCTAGTTCCAAAGGTGAGCCAACAAAAATAGCAATAAAAATATGTGAATCATATTTATTATATAATACATATGTATACATTTATTAATATTAATTTGTTTGGCTCAAAAGAACAAAATCAAGCATCAATGCCCTTTGAACTGGTTCAATTTGAATGAACCGCTAACCGCTAACCGCTGCGCCCTTGGCTAATGAGAGTAATATTAAACGCGTAACGAAAATGAAACAAAAACAAAATTAAAAATTGGGTAAAAAAACTCCCCGTTTGGATGTTTGTGCAGCTCTGATTACTGTTGCTTTGTTTGCACACGTGCGACCAAATCATAACTGTAATTGTTGTTCTTGCTACAGTTCATAATCAAATGATGGGCCACCCAACAACTACAACTACAACAACAACGGCGTGCTGCCAGCTGTGCCGCAGCACAAAAAGTGCGAAAAATCGTACAAAAAAAAATGTATATGAAAAATAAACATTTGCCAATTTGTAGCGTGTGTTTGCACGAGGCGAGAGGCGCGTGGCGCGAGGCACGTCAGACAAAGTTCTGTGCAGTGGGTGAATTGTGGGTTGGCCGTGGGAGGTGCGGGTGGTGTAGGATGCCTACGATAATTAAGTTGTTATCCGCCGCGCAACAAAATAGCTAAATTTATTAATTGAATTTGTGCGCAGGTTGTCGCAACTGTCAAAGAGATAGAGATAGATAGAGAGAGAGAGAGAGAGAGAGAGAGAGAGAGAGAGAGAGAGAGAGAGAGAGATATGGCTAAAAAGGTTATCACAACATGGGCGACCACAAAAAACTCAATTATATGCAACATGCTTTGATTCGTAGCATTTGGCTGAGCGACGATAACGCCAAATGTCAAAGATGCAAAACAAAAAGCTTAGCAAAGGAAAGACTGCAAAAACAACAACAACGACGACAAATAGAAAAGAAACAAATGAGAGCCAGCTGGCTGAGAGAGCATATAAAATGAGCGTCTGAGTGGAGTGACAGAGAGCAGTAATGCTGAGGGAGAGGGAGAGAGGGCAACATTTTAATTAGCTGGCTCTGTGGGCGCGCGTGTTTGTGTATGTGTATGCATATGTGTGAGCGTGTGTGTGTGTGTTTGCATGTAAGTGTGGCCAAACAATGGCATAAATATTACGCCATAACAACAATAACAACAACAACGGTAAGAAGCTCAAACAGAAGAGGAAGAAGCCACAAACGTTTGCCAGATATGACGACGGCAAATTTCAGTAACAGCCCTCTCTCACTCTCTCTCTCTCTCACACACATACGCCAGTGTTTATTGATTCCAGGACTTCCAAGCGGCAGTTTTAAGTTTCTTTTCCATTTCGAGTGGAGCCGTTTTGTGGGTGGGCTACACTCGCTCGCTCTCACTCGCACTCTCACTCTCACTCAGTCGGTGCGGGGCGGGGCGGGGCGGGGCATGAGCAAACAGGTCAAACATGAAGCTTCCTTGAAGCTTCGCTCTTGCTTGTTTTTTATTATTTTCTTCTCTTCTTTGTATTGTATTTTGTATTGGTTTTTTACAGTTTGCATTATTAACGAACAGTTAGTTACAGTGTCGCTGGGTTAGGAGCGATATACTTACACCTCGAGTATGCGATCGCCTTTCTTGATGCCCGCCTTCTCGGCGGCGCCGTTCTCCAGCACAGCGCTAACATGCTGCAGCGGAGCGTAGAGCTCGCCGTTGATTGAACGCAATTGGCCGCCCTCGGACACCTGTCCGCGCACATTGAAGCCGAAGCCAGTTTCCGTCTTGTAGATGGTAACGACGCGCGGTCCATTGGCGGCTGTGATGGTGGTGCCGTTGTTTTCGCTCATTGCTGTGCAGCCGGTACGCTGCGCTCCAAGAAGAGCAGAGCCAACACACGCACACACACAGACACGCTCACACACCCACACACACACGCAGACACACTCACACACTCACGCACACGCACACGCACACTGGCAGGCGGCTGGTGTTGATGTTGATGTTGTTGTCGTTGTCGTTGTTGTTGTTATTTTACACAATTTTGCTATGTTTTTGCGTAACTTTTGTATTTTTGCAACTTCTTTTTACACACAAACATTCGCGCGCGCACACACACACAAACGCAACCGAACGAACATGAATATAATAGAGACGAACACAAATACACATACAGACAAAGGCAGGCGGCTACGGTGGCCACTTTTACTTTCCGCAAATCATACACACACAAAAAAAAATCAGGGTACAATAATAATAATAATAATAAATAACACGGAAATTCGCAAAACTTGCAACTGCAACAAAAATCGGTATCACACGCCGTTTGATAAGTTAATTTGATGAGTGTGTGTGTGTGTGAGTGCGTGTTATAGGCTAGCAACTGCAATTGGTTGTAGTTTGCATTGCGATTAAACAGTTAACAGCAAACAACGTGCGTAGCGCACATTAATTTTGCATATTGCTTCTGCTTTCCTTAATTCACTTTTGCTTTCGCCTCTTTCGCCTTTGCCTTTGCCACTCGCCCAACAACTGTCAGGCGCTAGTGATGGGTTTGTCCATTAGGTGACTGCTTGATGAACTGAACGGTACAAATGAGCTGGCTCCTCGTGGCCGGTTCACTATCGAACTGAACAGCAAGCAGCTCGCAACCAAATGGCAACGCTGTGCCTCTGTGCCGCTGTGCCACGAGCTGAAAATACCAAAGAATAACAAATAATCTGATATAAGCTTATTCTTATTATGCAACTATTTATTAAGATCACATTTGATTTATTTTTACTTTATCTGTAAACTTAAAACAGTTGAATAAGTTTGCAAATAATTCAAAATAGACTTGTTCGATAGATTATTAATAGCAATGAACCAATAATCGATTGCAATCAGCTGGCTTTTGTTGACGATTTTTGATAAATAAAACTAGTATCAATAGTATTTCGATTTTTTTTAAAATGACATTTTGAACGGCAAAGACAGCAGAAAGAACAGGAAACTAACTAGACTGCAGTACACAAGTCCGCGAGTTAATAGTTTGCTTGTATTTGTGTTTTCAATAATCTTACGCATAAAACCGCAAATATTCAAATATATATTTTCAAGTCCTGAAAGCTGCAAATTAATTAACCATGAGAACTTAACAACTTATTGGTGAACAGAAACAGTACTAATCCAAATACATTTTAAGGTTACGCCTGAATTATTGCTAGAAAATAAAGAGCCGGTAGTGAAATTACGTGTGCAAACAGTATGTGATGAAGGGGGAAGAGAGAGAGAGATGTAAGGGACGGCACAGGGGCACATTCATATCATACATGGGCGTCACTGAGCGGCCGGAGCAGCCGCAGTGAGTCGGGACTGTGTGTGTGTGTGTGTGTGTGTTTGAGAGAGAGGCAAGGAAAATCATAAATTCATACCAAATGCAACAACTGTCAGAAATTATTAATTGTAAGTGTTATTATTTTATGTAATTATGTTTTATTCATATTTGCAGACTAATTGTGAGCTGCATTTTATTGTTGTTGTTCTTGTTGTTGTTGTTGTTGTTAATTTTGTTTTTGCCAACCAATTTTGTTAAATATGTTCCAATAGTCAAAATAATAAAAAGTACGCAGTAGGCAAATGGAAAAAAACGAGACACAAACATGACAAACAAAAAATGCACACTCTAACGGTAATTCTTATGTCAACGAAAAGTGTGCAAAAAACGCACAAGCAAATGTATCGATAACAAAATGTTTGTGTTTAAAAAAAACATTTTTTTTTTCATTTTCTCAATCTGTGTATATATGTATATGTATGTAATGTTTATATATATATATATATATATGTGTGTGTGTGTATGTATGTGTGTGTATGTATGTATGTGTGTGTGTGTGTGTGTGTGTGTGTTAGCGTTGTAATTGCTGCATACAAACTAAAAGCTAAAATCAAACTTAAGGCAAGTGTTAAAAAAAAAGTTATGAAAAAACTTAGAATATATATATATATATATATATATATGTAAAGATAAAATATATATATATATATTTAATAATTAGATCAGTTGCTTAGATCATTAGTTTAGACAATTTCTGCTAAATACAATTCAAATACACTTTAAAAAAAAACAGCATCATAATCATAATTTAAAAAATAAAATTTTATGATGCACAAATCAAGTTTTAAGCACATTAACAAAAAATAAAAACAAACTTGATTCAAGAAAAGAATTAAAAGTTGAACGCGGTATTACAATAGAAAATGTTTTTTCTTTTCCTTTTTTAATCAATTAAAATAAACATTAAATGTGATTTTTTATGCTTAAGCCTAAAGCCTATAATATATATATATATGTATATATATATATATATATACATATACATATATTTATATATATATATATATATATATATACATATATACATACACATATATAATTTTAAATTTTTATAATTTCTTCTTAAATTTGTTTTGTTTTTGATTTCTCTGTTTTCCTATTAGCAGGCTTTACGAACTGAAGTGTTATCTTTTCTGCTTACGTGGCTAATACAGTTATTAGGCTATAGACTAAATCGACTAATAACTAAGTATATAAACTATGCGCTACAAATTGTTTTTAATTCTTTGCTGTAGACTATATATATATCTGTTCATCTTTCTGTTTTTTAACTTTACACGTAATGTAACTAAAGTTAGAGTTGTTATGCTTAAATATTAGCTGTTGTTGTTTATGCTTAAGAACTATATAAATACAGCCCTATACAAACCCTAACAAAAAAAAAATACAATGAATATATATAAATATATATATAGAGTAATATAAACCCCACGACACAGAAAAACTCTCACGACAATTTCGCTATATACAGATGTGTGTGTGTGTGTGCATGTGTGTTGTGTGTATGTGTTGTTTCTGTTTGCACTTAAAATTTGGAAATTGACGTACCAAATATTATATATATATATATATATATATATATATATATATATATATATATATATATATATATATATATATATATATATATATATATATATATATATATATATATATATATATATATATATATATATTATTTCTGACTTTGGCCAGGCGCGCTGCTGCGAATGCAATATAATTTAGATCTTCTATCCACTACATATATATATAGCTGATTCTAACACCTAACACTCTGATGTTCAGTTAAGGGCTGCTTTAGCTTTAGCTTTAGCTTTAGCTTTTGTGTTGTTGTTTGTTGTTGACATCACAGACATGTTGCATGTTGTTGCAAGTTGTTGTTGTTGCTGCTGCTGATGTTGCACGCTCAGTTCCAAAGCAGCCAACGTTAACTCTTTGTCACCTCAAACTGTTGCTGGTTGCGCTCCCACCACTCCTGTATGCTGTTGACCATTTGGTGCCGCCGGAAGCGCATCGATTCGCTGATGCACATATCTATAAAATCGGATTTCATCTCCTGATCGCCCTTCACCATATTCAAATGCTCCAACAGTTGGCTGTAGTCCCGACCCGGTCGTCGTATATCACGAAAGACCTGCAAACGCAAATCGATATTATATTTGCGTGCTGCTTCGCGTTGATCCTCGCTCAGATTGCATTCCGGAGAGTTGAGGATGTCGCCGTTGTTGTCGTTGTTGCAATTGCTGTTAGTGTTATTGGTGTTACTGTTGCCGCTGCTGGTGTTGTTGCTGTTGCTATTGGTGCTGTTGGTGTTGGTGTTGCTGCTGCTGTTGTTGTTGTTATTATTATTATTATTATTATTATTGTTGTTGTTGCTGATATTGCTATTGTTGCTGCTGGCATGCGTAGGCGATGCTTTGGGTTCCAGCTTGGGGCTACTATTGTTGTAGGTTCGATTATGATTTGTGTTGTTGTTGTTGCTGCTGCTGCTACTGATGTTGTTGTTGTTGTTGCTGCTGTTGTTATTGTTGTTGCTGCTGTTGTTATTGCTGCTGCTGTTGTTGTTGTTGTTGTTGTTGTTGTTACTGTTGGTCAGGCCGCTACCCCAACTACCCCAGCTGGGTGTTGGTATGCTGCTGCTGTTGCAGCCGCCGCCGCCGGCTGCGCGCTTCAATGCATCGAAACAATTCCATGATATGGGATCCAAATCCATGCGAAAGCCAACGCCATTTACTAGGTGATTATTGCTACTGCTACTGCTGTTGTTGTTGTTGCTGCTGCTAGTGTTGTTATTGTTGTTGTTGTTGTTGCTGCTGCTGCTGGTGTTTATTGTGCTGCTGCTGTTGCCGTTGTGGCACGTTTGCAATATGCGCGAGATCTCGGAGGCATCATTGATATCATTATGACTGAAGTATGTTGTTGCTGTTGTTGTTGATGTCGTGGTTGTTGTTGTCACTGCCGCTGCTGCTGTTGTTGTTGCTGCTGCTGCTGGCGGTACTGTTGCCGCTGCTGCGGGTGTTGCTACAACTGGCACTGGCGGCGGCGACAACATTGCCGCGTGCTGACTCGGATAGCCATTGGACACTAGCAACAGTGGTGGCATTGCTGCCACGCCGCCGCCAACCTTGTGCATTGCGTTTGCACCCTCCAGCATATGCAGCGAACTGTCCATGGGCGTGTGCGTGGCGCTGCTATATGCCGCATGCTGCATCGTTAGGCCATTGAGTGGTAAATAGAAAACTCCGCTGCTGCTGTTGCAAGCACTGTGATGATGGCTGCTGCTGCTGCTGCTGCCATTGCTGCTGCTGCTGATGTGATTCATGCTGCTGCTGCTACTGCTTAGATCAGGTGCGCCATTGCTGGCTGCAGCAATTGCTGCTACGCTATTGCTGCTGCTGCTGCTGGCTGTTGCCGGCATCGCATCTGGCATCGCAGCTGCTGCTGAGATGTTGCTGTTGCTAACAATCACGCTGGTGCTGTTGCTGCTGCTGCTGCTAGTAATCACGCTGCTGTTGTTAACATTGTTGCTGCTGCTGTTGCTGTTGTTGTTGCTGTTGCTGCTGCTGGGATTATTGTCCGCTTCATTGGCGCGCTCTTCTTCGCTGATGCCATTGATAAAATTGTGCACGAAGCCATTGAGCGGCATCTCCTGGTCGCTGACTTCCTCCTCGCTAAAATCAAAGCTCATTCGCTCCGGCGTATTCGAGCCAACAGACATGCCGGAATCGCTGTCGCCGCTGGAAATGCTGCTGCTGCTGTTGTTGTTGCTGTTGATTATGATGCTGCTGATGCTGCTGCTGCTGCTGTTGCTGTTGTTGTTGTTGCAGCTGCCGATGCTGCTGTTGGATGCCTCGGAGGTATAGCCACTGTTGCTGTCCTCATCGAGCTGTAGCTCCGACACGCTGCTGCTGCTGCTAGCCGAGCCGCCAGCTGTCGAGCTGAGACTGGAGCTGACGTTGCGCAACGAATCCATGGACATGCGACGAAACTCAAAGGCGCGCGGCAATGGTCCCGCTTTACGTTTGCGTCCGCGTGATGTGCTCTCCAGCTTCTTGGATATGGGGCCCATGGGCCCGCCCAATCCATTGCCGCCACCCAGCATCAAGCCGGACATGCCGCCGCCGCCACCAACTGGACCCATGCCAGCAGAGTTGCCGCCGCTGCCGCTGGCTGAAGGCGAGTTGCCACCGTTGTTGTTGCCCTTCATGGGTGCCACATCGCTGAGATCGGCCTCATCCACCATGACCATATGCTTATCCTTTTTGTACGGATTGCCGAACATGTGCTGGCGCACATTCGTTGGCTCAATTTCCCGCAGCGGATTATCCTTGTTCTTCAGATACTCCTGATAGTTGCCCATTTCGGCAATGGGCAGACAATGGCCCGAATCCTTGGCCACCACGCTGGTGGGCCGCATAAACGTTTCACGCATGCGCGCTATCTCATCCACCAGATCTCGCCTGGGTATATCGAATGGATTGCGATACGTTTTTGCTGACGATTGACTCGTCAGCTGTGGCACCACAATCGTGTAGTTCTCCACGGGCTCAATCTCTGCGTGGAGCTTGGCAAACGTGTCACGCAACAGCGGATGTCGCACTAGATCTCGACGCAGTGCCGCACCCGTGCACAGTTTGGCCGTTTCCACTTGGCGATAGGGCGGCTTGGGTTGCTTCAACTGTTTGTAGACCTTCAAACAGAGATTCTCCTGATCCTGTTTGGCCGTATTCTTGATGTGCTTCAGCTGATTCGCTATCGTCGGCGACAAATAGTTGTCCACATTTTCCGGCAACAGGAACTGCAGCAGCTGATACGGCACATTGATGTTGACCAAAGCTTTGCGCAGAAACGGGCAGTAATAAGGCGGTATAGATCGGACATAGGCATTAAACTTATACATGAGATCATTTGGCGGACTCATGTTGTACTTGTGTATGAGGTCGTGGAGCAGCGGCAACAAGGCCGGATAGTTGTACGCGAGGACGTACAGATGCACTTGGCTGAAATTGGGCGATGCCTTCAAGTAGCCAAACGGCAACTCAAAGCCGTGCATGCCATTGGTGACGATCACCTGCCAGCACTTGTTCATCTCCCGCTTATTGAGTATCTGCAGCGTCAGCGGACATCCTTCGATCTCATATTTATCGACGGGAAAACTACGCACCAGCTGCGGCTCATCGACGGCGGGCGTTAGTATTTTCAGCTTGGGATGGGCATCCCGTGGCGGCAAGGTGATTGCCTTTGAATCGGGCCAATAGGGCTCCGGCAGCGGCCAATAGCCAATGGGAAAGGTCTTTTGTGTAATGTGCTTTTGCACATAGATCATCTTCTTGATCGGCTGAAAGACTATATCCGGCGTTGGCTCATTTGTTGTCGATGTTGTTACACTTGAGCTGTTGCTGCTGGAGCCGCCACTGTTGCTGTTGCTGTTGTTGTTGCTGCTGCTGCTACTGCTGCTGCTGTTGCCGCTGCTGCTGTTGTTGTTGTTGCCGCTGCTGGTGCTGCTGTTGCCGCTGCTGCTGCTGTTGCTATTGCTATTGCCGCTCGACTCCTTGGGCAGCATAGGCTCGAATTGCAACACAACACCTGGCTGCACCTTCTGCACCAGACTCTCAATGCACTGATTGAGCACATAATGGCTGCGCACACGATATGATCGACCGCCAGTTACCTCGCACATGCGCTCAATGGGCGAATCATCGTGCGGCACCTTGCCATCGACACGCTCATCAATTTTGTTGCCCGGCATGCGGAGGACGAGCGAGAACAGACGCTGATCCCAGCGGAATGGCTCTTTCGTGAATTTGGTGCCTGGAATTTGATTGCTAAGCGGCAAGATGATCTCCTGATGGACACCATTGCGATACGAATAGCGTCCGCCATCGGTGATCACAATGATGACCGATGGCTCCAAATAGAAGGGACAACGCCCCTGGCCATAGGTATCGATGCCCGATTGCATGCGATTCAAATTGAGCAAATCGAAGGCATTGCGCAGTGATTCGCCCATTGAGGTGAGACCGTGACTTTGGAGATTTTTCAGCTCGTTCATGAATGTGGCATGATTCTCCTTCCAGCCGGCTTTCACGTTTGCCGGCGGCTCCTCGAACGTGAGCAGCATGTAGCGATCACCTAGACAATCCTGTGTGCGCTGACGATATTTGAGGAACGTCTCGACGGCACCTTTGGCTATGTCCAAATATGTCTTTTGCACACCATTCACATACGCCTTCTGGCACATGGACGACGAGGTGTCCACCAGGAAGAGTATGATTGTCATGGCTGCCCACTGCCAATGCCCACGCTTACACCCACTACTATGCCGTTGCGCCCAACACTTTTTGGCCCACCTAAAACAAAATGAGAATATATTACAAATATTCTAAAAACAAATAATTAACATAAACAAAATAATAAAAAATAAATTAATTTAAGGAAACGCAATCACACGAAAACACATACATATGTACATACATACACATACACATATACGCGCGCGCAAACGCGCTGTGATTAGCAAACGCATTAAATGTAAACTTCATTTACCGTTTTTTTTGCGCTTTAGTGAGTTAATTTGAGCGCAATTGAGCTTCAGTTTGGGAGTGAGTGAGTGAGCGAGCGAGCAAGAGAGCCTGTGTATATGTGTGTAACTGAGAGTAGTTGTAGTTGCGAGTGTGTTTGTCTAGAGTCCTCTTCTTGCTTCTTCTTTCTCTTCTTCTCCTTCAACTACCGACTGTTGCATATGACTCCTCTGCAACACTTGTTGTTGTTGTTGTTTTCGTTTTAGCTGCAGCAGTTGATTTTTTTTAGGTGTGTGTATGTGTGTATTTGTTGTTGTTGTTGCTGTAGTTGTAGTTCTTTTTGTTTTTTGTTTTTTTTTTACAGCTCTCTTCAAAAATATTTTACTGCTGCTCTCTCTCAGTGGTTGCTAGCAGCGTGCTTCTTCCTCCTGTTGTCCTGGACTAAAGCAATTTGCTCTTTTTCTTCGTTTCACTGTTCCGCTTTTATAGTACATGTTGCGTGAAACAGCTGACATTTGGATTTGAAAAGTACCAACAACAAGTTCTGCAACGAAACGAAAGACAAAAAAAGAGAAAAAAAATGTTAAGAAAGAGTAAGGAATACAAATATCAGTCAATTACAGTTAGCATGTTGCGCATACGCACTGTGGTATGACAATAAACAATATTGATACACAATTCGTTTATAGCTTAGTTTTGTAATCCACACACATACACAAACGAGCGAACGAGAGTGAGAGAGAGAGAGAGAGAAACGCATATGTATATACATACATATGTATACATCTATCACCTTCGCAATCACTGATAATGCTTAAGTAAACGGAACTGAAACACACACACTCTCAGGCAAAAATACGCACAATTTGGACAACAAATGTGCTAATTTCGCCTTAAGAGCTTCTGGCTGTGATTTTAAAGCTTGATCGCTTGTTCTCTTTTCTTATCTTCTCTCTCGCTCTCTCTCTCTCTCTCTTTAGTTACCGCCTAACGTTAGCATCCCCATTTCTTGAAGTTTTTGGAAAAAAACAACAAAAAATAAAAAAAGGCAATGGAGAATCGACTCCGATGTGCCTCTGCCACATCCAGTTAATTCGGCTGCTCTATAAAAGTCATTAATTTAGTCTATCTACACTTGGCTAGTATGCGATCGCGATTGGGACTGTGTTCACTCTGTTGGCATTAGAGATGAGCGTGAGCGTCAGAGCATTGATGAATTCCTCGTGAGTTTCACGATCAGTGATAAGTGTGTGTGGATATTTACATATGTATGCATATGTATATAATTATATATATGAATTTTGTATTTTGTTGAGTATGTGTGTACCTATGAATGCTCATACTTCTGTTGCTTTAACAATTTACACCCATATCAGGAATTGTATTGTATTATCACGGCCCTCTTTTCGAAACACAATGTATTTTCAACATTTTCTGTATAAATATATGAAGCATAGCAGAGTTACAATCACAAACGCAAAGAAATATATAATTCAGATGGTGTCGCAAACACGTGTGCAGATATTTTTCACTATCGCCTTTAACGATCACCTCACGTCACGGTCACGCACGCATCTCTAATTGGCAGCAACAACTGGCCAAAGGCAAAGACGAAAAATATTCGAATATTATCTAAAAATTCCGCACTTGTTAAGAAAAAAAAATTATAACAATAGAAAATTACCTCCCCCTTGCTTTTGATATGATTTCAGACCAGGTCAGTGAACAATGAATTTCAAAGGAATGTAAAATGACGCGCGGCTACAAAATATATTTTTTCTTATCGACGCGCCTGCATTTAACGTTGTCATCGCTGCCGCCGCCTTCTGGCGACTAATTGACTGAGTTTCGAGTACAAAGCACTCAATTTCTATTTGAATAGGAGCACTCATTCACACACACACATTTAGCCACAAACACATGCAAACGTATTACATGCGTGTACTACATTCACGCTCAGTGGCGCAGCGCAGAGTTGCCGGACATCAAACAGAATGCACAATAGACTATGTAAGTAGATGCTTTCAAGTAACCAAAGACAAGCACGTGGATATAATTATCAAATGGGTCACGCCGAATTATTTAATGCATTATTAATTGCCAACACAAACTAAAACCGTCTTCTCAAATAAACGATAACATTAGCATTTGCTGCTGGTGGCAACGCTGCAGAAACAGCAAGGTAACACAACAAAGAGGGTAGGCAGGTCGGGGGGTTAAACGTACTTCTGCAAATTTTTTTTCTTTTTGAATGGCACGACGCAGTCAAACACGCTGCTGCGATTTAACAGCTTTAAAATATATTACCAAGTAATTGAATTGAAAAGCAACACAGTAATAACAATAACATCACATTGTTATGAGCAATGACCTTGCCACAAAGGATCACTAATGAAGTGTAATTTTAAGCGAGTCTGTGTGTGTATGTGTGCGAAGAGGAGGTAGCGGGTAGCTCATCAGTCGACAATCAGCATGATTAGAGTGACCTTAATTTTAAATGTAACATGAGCACGAACGAGAATTAATTTGCATGTGGCAGTGGGGCTAAATAATGCGTTTATCGTCTATCGATCGACGATACTTGCAATGCAACGTTGCATCCGATTATGTAGAGAGCGCGCCAAACATTCAAGTGTTATCGTGTCTATGATTTCAAGCTGATTGTGGGTGTAGTTGCTGGTGCGGCGTTAATAGCACTTGAAGAACAATAATTACGGCTGCGTTCGCAACGTCACAAGCGCTCAGCAACACACAATCTCTCTCAAACAGTCATAGTCACACACACACACACACACACACACACACAGGCAGCATCATCATCTTCATCTTCATCGTTGGTGAGAGTCGAGTGGTAAAACATAAGCACTAAAACATTAGTTCAGCTATTTACTACTACTACTTTAACTGGTCGGGCTAACTTAACCCGAAAGAGCGGAGCACAGCCAAATAATTATAAGTTGCTGGCAATAAACTAAACAAATAGTATTATTATTTTTGAATCGGGAATATTCAGTCAGTTACTGTTGTTATATCTGCGCTTAAGCGAACAATGCTCTAAGAGAGTAGCGCGTAGTGTTGTTTTGAGCAAATTTCGTTGTTATATTTTACTTTGTGCCAACAAAAATTTATCACCACCTCCGCCGCGCGCGCTCATACCTACGACCATAGCCACGCACGCACACACAGTTAAAAAAAGGCGCACACATATACACGAATAGTATGTGTGTGTGTATGTGTGCAGCTGTATTAAGGTGCATAGCCCGTAGCACACAAACAACTTTTACACGCACGCTCTCACGCTCACTGCTCTTCTCTTTTGGCGCTCGCTCATCCAAGCAGCTGCCCCCGCCACCCGACAGCGCGGACCCACCCAACATCCAACCAACCAACCAACCAACCAACCAACCAATCCACTCGCCAACTGACTGACTGACTGACTGACTGTCGACTGTGATGACGACGACGACGACGACGACGGCGACGATGGCGCAAACGACCGACCAACCGACAGTCGAGCCGACGGAACGACACGACCACGATACGACGACCAGTGGTGGCATGTATGTATGTATGTAGCAATTTGTATGTTTACTTGTAGTATCTCAGCAGGCGGGTAAGTTTGTTTCACACACACACACTGAGGCCGTCACTCTCGCTGCGTTCCGAGTTGTCGCCTCTGCCTTTTCTATTGCTATTGCATCTGTTTCTTCTACTTTGGCGCCGCTGGCCAACCAACCTCTCAGTTCAAAAGTAAAAAACTAACTGAGCCGCTGCGATTGTTGTTATTTTTCGTATATATCGATAAATCGATAAATAGACAGGGTTGTTGCTTATCACAATGGCACAGAGTTGGTTTGAGTTGTTATTTTTTTCTTTTTTCTAGATTTTGCTAAAAAGCGCAGTCAGCTGCTAAATATCATTGTGAATAAAAATATATAATTTTCAAATAAAACCTAGCTGAACAATAAGCCCATAAACTATGTTAATGAATGGGCCTCTACTTGTTTTTGTAACACATTCGGCGCAGGCGACAATCCAGTAAATCCTAATCGACAGTGAGACAGGGTCGTTTGCCACTTACAACACATGTGAAATTTGTGTCTTAGCGCGCGAACTCGACGTGAGCGCCGGCAATAAAGAATTGTGTGTTTTACGAGATATTTAAGTGCAATGCCAGAGAATATTATTGCCGGAATACCGGTGCATTTTCCGTTCGAGCCATACGAGGTGCAGCGCGCCTACATGGAAAAGGTGATTATGTGCCTGCGCGATGGCACCAACGGCGTATTGGAATCACCGACCGGCACAGGAAAAACGTTAAGTTTGCTTTGCTCGTCGCTCGGCTGGATACGCACACGTCAATCCGAGCACCAGCTAAACATGCAAAAGGTGCAAATGGAGCAGCAGCAGAGGCAAGCAACAGGCGGCTCTGCCACAGGAGCTATATCCGACTTGGCCTTGGCCATGGGCAAGGCAAATAACTGGGGTGTGCCCAAGGTGATTTATGCATCGCGCACCCACTCCCAGCTAAGCCAGGCGATGCGGGAGCTGAAGCGTACCGCCTACGCCAGCATGCGATCCGTGGTGCTTGGCTCGCGAGATCAGCTCTGCATACACCCGGATGTGATGAAGGAGCAGGGCAATTCGAACAAGGTGAACATGTGCAAGCTGAAGGTACACGCGAAGACGTGCTCGTTTCAGCTGCGCGTCGAGTCCAAAAAGGATCATCCCGATTTTCGTGGGCCCAGCATCATGGACATCGAAGACCTGATCAAGGTGGGGCAGCGCCTGAAGATGTGCCCATATTATGCCTCCAAGGAGCTGGTCAGCACTGCAGACATCACATTCATGCCCTACAATTACCTGCTGGACCCGAAGGCGCGCAAAGCCAACAAAATTGAGCTGGGCAACGCGATTGTCATACTGGATGAGGCGCATAACATTGAGAAGATCTGTGAGGAGTCCGCCTCGGTGCAGATACGCTCCTCCGATGTGGCCATGGCCATTGAGGATGTCACTCACATCATGAAAATCTTCACCAGCGTCGATTCACAAGATTCCGGCGGTCCCGAGGAGCCCAAAGACTTCACATTGGACGATCTAACGCTGCTCAAGGAGATGCTGCTGGAGCTGGAGAAGTCCATCGATGGCGTTGTCGTCGAGAATCCAGTCGAAGGCACCACCTATCCAGCTGCCCACATCTACGAGCTGCTCGGCAAGGCCAATGTAAGTTAGTCTGTGATATATATTTAAGCTAATCCTCATGCCCAATCCCAATTGCAGTTCACCTATGGCAACTGTGCCACAATTGTTGCCCTGCTGGACAAGCTGGTGCAGTACCTCATGGTCGCCTCGCAGCACTCGATGCTGCGCAAGGGCGGCAGCTTTATGGTGCTGAGCGATCTGCTGAACATTGTGTTTGCCAACAAAGAGGATGTTATGGCCAAAGTGCATCGCAGCTTCAAGGTGCATGTCCAGATCGAGGACAGCAAACAGTCAAAGCCAATGGGCAACAGCAACAACAAGCAAACCGGCTGGCTAGGCAAGGGCAACAATGCAGCCAGCACAGTCTCCAAGGCAGCAAAGATTATCAATTTCTGGTGTTTCAATCCGGGCTTCGGCATGGAACAGCTGCTCAATACCCAAGTACGCAGCGTCATTCTAACCAGCGGCACATTGGCGCCGCTGAAGCCGCTCATTGCCGAGCTAGCCATACCGGTGGCCCAGCATCTGGAGAATCCCCATATAGTTGATCGGTCGCAGGTCTATGTCAAGATTATTGGCACTGGTCCAGATCGTGAGCAGCTCATATCCAACTATAAGAATCGGTTAGTATACGAAGTTAACAAATGGCGCTGTCGACGAGTCGATAAGGTGAAAATATGTTACAATTCTCAGTTGGTTCTAGCTGGTGGCAAATGGAGAGTGATAATGTCGACATGCTTGATTGCAAATCAGAGAGTGAAGGGCTATAGTTATTGGTTAAAGGAAAGCCTAGGCTAATAAACATAGCTAGAGACTAATGAAATTCCATGAGATACTAATGAATATAGCTAACAGGCTAAGGACATTGCTGATGGCTCTTGGACAATAGCTAATAGTCTAATGAAAATAGCTAATAGATTTTTAAACAAGTAAGAGTGTTCTAGTCGAGACTGCTCGACTAAGAGATACCCTAAACCCTGTGAAGATGCGATATTGAAATCACTTTACGCTTCTTTTATACATACATATATACAAACAACACATACACACACACACACATGCACACGCACAAGCACTTTCTCTGCTACTGCGCAGCTTACGCAGCGACTGCGCGTGGGCAGCGCTTGGGCTGCAGTATGGGCAATATCATGGAAACTTTTTTGTTGAATTAGTTTTCTTCTAGATGGACTTTCGTAATCAAACTTTTACAGCAGTACGCTGTAATGACATTCATATGTATGTATTTGCCAAAGCACAAGTCTCTAGTATTTGAAATACGTTTTTTTCAAATTTGTGGGGAAGGGGGCGTGGTATCCAAAATCCAAAAAATACAAAATATCTGTATTCCTTACACAAATATACACAGTAAATCTGAAATCTATAGCTATAACGTTATTCAAGTTACGGCTCAAAATCGAAGAAAAATTATCGATTTTCATCGATAAGAAAATGAGATGAGTTATCGAAAAAAAAAGCATAAACTCGTACTGCGCAGAGTATACACGAGTATACATTTCAAATTTCAGATCTTTAACTTTTGTGGTTTACGAGATCGCTGCGTTCACACGGACGGACGGACGGACAGACGGACATGGCTATATCGACTCAGCTTGTCGAGCTAATCAAAAATATATATACTTTATGTGGTCTGCCACGCCTCCTTCTGCCATTTTTACAAAAACATACCCTGATTTCCTATCTTCATGGGTTCAGGGTATAAAAATATATATAATATATAAATATAATATATTAATATGGAGAAAACCAATAGGTCAGTGATACAGTTAACGCACTAAAGAGTTTCTAAGACCTATATAGACCTTTGTTTAAACTAAGTCTTGTTCTTATACTAATGCTCATAGAGATTGCACTGGTATATGCCCCATCCACTGACAGCGTCGGATTAGCGAGTTGTCTACAGAAAATATACTCCAAATATCTTCCACCATGTTCCCAACATTAGATACACGCTTTAAGATAAGATAAGCAATAGCCATAGGTTATAGGTATAGAAGCAAGACAAGCTTGTCGTATATATATATATATATATATATGTTATATATGTTTTGATCATCATGATATATGGAGCCAATAACAACTATTGTCATCCACTTATTCGCAGCGACAATCCAAAGTACATCAGCTCGCTGGGTCAGACGATTCTGAATGTTTCACGAATTGTGCCGGATGGCTTGTTGGTATTCTTTCCATCATATCCAATGTTGAATCAGTGCGTGGACGCCTGGCAGGCGAGCGGCTTGTGGGCGGACCTATCGAGTCGCAAGCCCATATTTTTGGAGCCGCGCGGCAAGGATCAATTTACCAGCACCATGGAGGAGTTCTATCAGGCGATACGCGACTCGAAGGGCGCCTGCTTTATGGCCGTGTGTCGCGGCAAGGTGTCCGAGGGTTTGGACTTTGCCGATCGCAATGGACGCGCTGTGATCATAACCGGCCTGCCCTTTCCGCCCTTGAAGGATCCGAAAGTGATATTGAAGCGTCGCTATCTGGAAACGAATCGCACCAAAGACAACCAGCTGCTCAGCGGTCAGGAATGGTATAGTCTAGATGCGACGCGTGCTGTCAATCAGGCAATTGGACGTGTCATTCGACATCGTCACGACTATGGTGCAATTCTGCTGTGTGATGCTCGCTTCCAGGATGCATCGCAGGTGCAGCAGCTATCCAAATGGATACGTGGCCATTTGGGTGCACGTCCTCAATCCTCGCCATTTGGTCCCATTGTGCGCGAACTGCGGCAATTCTTCAAGAATGCAGAGCAAACGGTTAGAGCTACACAAGATCTTCTAGCCAGGCTTTATATCAAATAATAAATGTAACTTTGATGCCCACAGATGGTACAGCCCGAGGAGCGCGTCGTTGAGCCGCTGCTGCAGCAGGTGTGCAAGGAGGAGCAGTCAACGCTGACGTCCAGCACCAACAGCAATATCCAAATCAAGCGGGAGCCCAGCTCTGGGTCCAACAAATTTCAGCTGGCCAGCGAATTGGCAGCGTAAGTCCTGTATACTGAATTCTGTAAAACTATCTTAATTGTTGTTGTTGCTTGTAGCAAAGCTGAAATGGCCAACTCCATTAAGAGCTGGACGCCAGCGGATTATGTGAATGCTGCTGGATGCGTCAATCAGAGTCAAACAGCGCCCAATGCCATGGACTTTATGAGTCGACTCAATGCCAATGTGACGGTAGATTATACCTTCAAAATGTCTTATGTACTTAGCCTAAAACCAACTTTGTTTGACCTACACAGACTATCGACTTTAATAGCACCGATCTGGTTAAGATACACAAGCGCGAGCGTAGCTCACCCACAGCCAACGAAACGTTAACAAGTGGCAAAAAGCGCTACAAGCTAATCAGCAATGATCAGGTCAAGACGGAACCAGGCACCAGTACCAGCAGCAGTAACCGTTGCTCGACAAAGCCAGCTGAATCCCCGCTTAGGGAAGCGCCTGAATCACGCGCAGATTTTCTGCGTGAGGTTTGTCTCTCCAAATCTCGCAAGCCCCCAAAGAGATTCAACTCACATCTGTGCTCTTTTCAGGTGCGCAGCGTCGTAGACAGCGACCAGTTTCGCTGCTTCGGCAAGGCGCTGCTGGCATACAAATCAGGCGGCGATGATTGCTTCGAGGTGCTAATGGTGCTGCTCGTGGATGTGCTGGGTGCACCCAAGCTGCGCTACCTGTTGCATGGCATGCGTCGCTATCTGAAGAACGAGCACAAGGAGGAGTTCGATGTACGCCTGGCCAGCCTGCAGGCCAGCTAGTCTTCGCTCTTTTACCTTGCTATTGACTGTCTTAAATGTATTTATATTTATTTTGCATAAAACTAACTTATAAATGCGCTATTCTAAAAGAATGTGTGATATATGGCATAGAGTGGGCCATGCACGAAATATATTTAAGCTACAATTTAAGCTATAAATATGCATATATTGAAATAAGGGATAAGGGAAGAGAAAAAACTAAAATATGTTATAGAAGAATGATATTGATCACATATACCAAATGGCAAACATGAAAAGCAACAGGTTATGCCCATACAATTCTACTTTCATTTCGACTGATCGTTCCTATGGCTATTTTATAATCTTGTGCTACGATCCTAATATATTGTTGTTGTATAGTATAAAGAAACTTCTACAAGTTGATATTCAACGTCTGTAATTATTTATTTTGTAATATACGAAAATCCCCAAAACAAGTTTTTCTTCCAAGATTTCCAAACATTTTGATTTTGAAAATATTACAAAGCTTTAAATACAAAAAGAGAATTTTTTTAAATATACATATATATGATGGAGTTTCTAAGAAACAACTTGTAAAAAAAAAAAATTTAATTTTTATAAATAATTACTATACACGAAATTAATAAAAAAAAATATTTTTAAATTTAAATTTAAAAAAAATTCAAATAAATATAAAATATATATATACAAAACTCAAATAAAATGAGAAGAAAATGTAAATATAAAGTGAAAAAAATAAAATTTGTTTTTTTCCTTTTGCTCTCAACGATTTGTTCAAGCGGTCTAAGAAAAAGAAATGATGCCTTAAGATATCTAAAATTTTGACCAATGCAAACTCTACTTACTATAATACTTTGTTTAAAAACTTGAAATTCTCATGAAATAGAATTAGAAATATATTAAGTTTCCTGTGCACATAGAAAGAAACACTTGGCTGACTTATCATACTTTCTTTAAGTTTTATTAAAAAAAAAAAAAATAAAAACACTTAAACTAATTGCTTAAAATACATATCAAATTAAATGGATTTATTTATATAGAATTACTTGTAATTGTAAGTGTTTTTCGTTTTTGTTGTTTTTTTTGTTTGTTTTTTTTTTGTTTTCTTTTTTCAATTTGAATTTGTTTATGCACTTTTGTTTTGTTTTGCTTTGCTTGTTATATCTTTACACTTAATTATTAGATTTTAATTCGATTTAAGTTACAGTTGTTTGTTGTTGCTTAACGTTACGTTACGTTACGTGACGTGACGATGCGTGCGACGATACGTTACGTCTCCGCTCGTCTGGTACTGCCCTGTGAAAACTCTGCTGCCGTATGATGTATGCATGTACATATGTATGTATAAATTTATTAAAGTTTGTTTTGTTTGCTTACAAGCTGTTTAAATATTGCTTTGATTCGTTTTAATTTTTTGGTTTAGGGTTTGTTTAAGTGACGCACCAGGCGCTGGGCGTAGGGCGTAGGGCGCAGGCGTCCAGCTGACAGCTGCAATTGGCACAAGAGCTGCGGCGTCCGTCACGTCATGCGCGAGGAGCCGACTAAACCGAACCAGCAGCCTCAGCCGATGCGCCCGCCGCCGCCAGATGGCGTCTGTGTGTGTGCGGGGGTGGGGTGGTGCCATCACTTGTGCAATTAATTAACTCGGTTATCGGTTTGTTTTTCTCTATTAGTTATCGGCTATCGGCTAACATAATTTGCATATTGTTTATGTATTGTATGTTTGCGTGTATATATGTATGTCTATGTATGTGCTTGAAGGATATGTGATGCATTTTGTTCAAAACTTGTTTATTTTTAACTATTGCTAGAGCTGAGCTGGGGTTAGGCTATGGGACAGGGGGTGGGCGTGGAGCCACGCCAGATCGATCGAAAACGCCACTGAGTAGCCAGCCACATCTGTATTTCTTTCTCTCTCTCACTCGTTCGCTTTCTTTCTTCTCTCTTTATCTCTCTCACGCACGCCGCGTCTAACTAATTTCTATTTAGTGGGTATAAAGCGCGCCTTGACCGCCTGACCCATGGGCAGATGAAGGTGCTGCTGTTGCTGCTGCTGCTGTTGTTGCTGCTGTTGCTGCTGCTGTTGCTGTTGTTGCATGTGTTGATTGATCTGCTGGTGTATGGAAAGGCCGCTGGCACTGCTGATGATGTGCTGGCTATGCAACGGCTCATTGATCTCTATTTTAATGGCCGTGGCTGCCAGTGAGGTCTTGTTCTTGTTTTTGGGCGGTCTGCCACCTGCAAAAATACAAAGATATATATTTAATATAGTTGAGTATGTATTAAACACATATATAAATATATTTGGACTCTGGACTATTTGAATTTGAGTATATTATTAACGATGGCCAAAAATCGATATCAGATAATTGGCAATCGAAAAAAACACATTCCTAAGGGCCTCCGAGCACACGAAGAGAAAACAGAATTTAAGAGTCCAATTAAGTCATGATATCATGGAGCATATGCCTGGCCTGCCTTCAACATTTGCAGATATTTACAGGGTATTCAAGTGCTGTTTGATTCGTTACGCTAATTGCTAATTGCACTTACGCTGCCCCGTCGTATGCTGCAGCGATAGAGGCTGCCCAATCATCGCCAGCGGCTGTTGGGGCGACTGCAGCGTGATCGTCTTCTTGGAGCGTTTCGGCGGCGGCAGCTCGTGATGCGAATGATTGGTGAGCAAATGTTTTGATAGATGCTGGCGCACCGCAAAGGACTCGGCACAATTTGCCACCGGGCAGTTCAGATAGCGGCCCTCCACATGGCGCTGCACATGCTTCTTGAGCAACGATTCCTGATTAAAGCTGCTCGGGCATATATCGCATTTGAATTTGAACTCGTCATGCATCTTCAGATGCTGATCCAGATGCGATTGCTGTAGAAATTTCTCATCGCATTTGCTGCACTCATAGGGAAAGGCCAGACCGTGTGTCTTCATGTGCGTGTGGAGCTGTGACTGCAGCTTGAAGTTCTTCTCCGGACACCGTGGACAATAATATCCGGTGACGCCGGCATGCGCCTGCAGATGTTGGTTCAATGAGGTGACCTGAGTGAATTTCTTGCTGCACACGTTGCAGCAATACTGCTGCACCTTGTGATGCGACTTCATGTGATTGTTCAGGTTGGTCACCTGCAAAGGTAAACAGCAAACAAGTCAAAGACAGAATCGATAGATATGCAGCGCTACTTACCTGCGCAAAGCTGCGTCCACACTCGGGCTCATTGCACACAAAGGGACGTTCGCCGGTGTGGAGGCGTCGATGATTATTTAGATTTGTGATTTGAGTGAAGGTCTTGCCACAGTCCACGCACTGATACGGCCGATCATTTGTGTGTATCCGTTCGTGATTGCGCAAATTTGCGGCTTGCGTGAAGCCTACAGAGACAGACAGTGAGAGAGGGAGAGGGAGAGATTATAGCTGTTCTTCAATATATTATACAGTAAACGCTCGCTTTAGTGAAACGCTGCAATTGTAGTTTACTTTACATATTGAATAGTCTGATAGAAGTTATTCTAAACATTTTATTTATTTACTTATTTAAAAAAAATAAAATTTAAAAAAATTCTTTTTTGTAAATATTCTTATCGGCACAATTTGAAATTGAATTTTATCATAACTTTTTATGATTTATATATGTACATATATTTATTATACATACATACATACATATGTGTGTACAAATCGTTTTCTTAATAATTGTGCACAAGCCTTTATATCGAATGGACACCGTATGTTTTGATTTGAATAAAGCTTTGCGCTCTGCTTTAATTGTTGTTGTTGTTGTACTCACCTTTGTGGCAGAAGCTGCACACAAACTTGCGCTCAGCCGAATGATTGCGTATGTGCGTCATGAGCGAGGATTTACGCGAGAAGGTTTTGTTGCACAGCGGGCAGGAGCCCTCCTCGTTGAATATCAGATCCACCTGCGTTCAATGAGAGCGAGAGCGGAAACGAGACGGTTAGAGTTGCATTTTGTTTTGAGAGCTTTGAAGCTTTGCTAATTGCAAGTGTCACACTCACGCACACGCACAGGGACATACACACACACACACACACACACACACCCAGGCTGAACTAACTTACGCTCAACAAGCTGGCGGTCAAAATGGCAGCAAATTAAGTTCTATGCGCAAATTTCTTGCGACTTGTGAAGTATTTGTTTATTGCAAATGTATTAATTTTTTCTAAATTGTGTATTGCTGTTTTTTTTTGCGTGCCACGCACACCCACACAAAAGCGTCAACTGAAAATGAATTTTTTTCGCTTTACACAGCGCACAAAAACGTCGTGCAGTCGACGTCGGCGTCGCAGTTGCTTTTGACGTTGCTGTCGTTGTTGTTGTTGTTGTTGCTGCTGCTGCCGCTGCCGTCGTGAAAAGCAAAGCAAGAAAAAGGCAAGCAAACAGCGCAGATATTAATGAAAATAAAAAAAAAAAGAAAAGAAAAAAACAAAACAAAATAAAAATAAAGGCAACACAAAAAAAAGAAGAAAATGGACAAGAATCGGCGAAGGCGAAGTGCGCATACCCTGCATTCTCGCATGTAGTTCTTGAATATCAAGAAAAATGTCGTAATCAGCTGATCAGAAGGCGATTTATCAGAAACTTCAGTAATGTATATCTACGAGTTTGTTGAATTTATAAAAATGAAATTAAACCAAATTGATATCCATGTTTGTACAATAGGTTCCTAGTACCATGTCGTGCGTGTGTTGTCACCTGTTATGCCCGACTACGCATACAGAAAATATGTAGGGCATTTTCTGTTGATGTTGTTGTTGTTGCTGCTGTTGCCAATATTCTCATTGCAGCGGTGTGAAAAAGAAAGGCAAAGGCACAAGCAAAGCATAAAGAAGCAAGCAAGCAAAAGAAGAAGGAAACGAACTATGAATGTACATATGTACATACATACATATATGTACATATATATATTTAAAAACATACATGTATGTATGTGTATATACATATACATGTATTCACTGCCAGTGTAATCTGCCTGCAGCGTAGGGGAAGAAAAAAATAACAATAACAAGACAGCAATGGACAAGTGCAACGCCAGGAATATTGCAGTTACTTTGCGTGTGTATGTGTGTATGTGTGTGTGTGCGTGTCTGTGCCGTTATTCAACACTGTCAAATTGTATTAGCCCGCGCTCTCTCTTTTACTCACTCTCGCTCATCCGCTTACACTTACATCTTCAGAATCGTCCTGCGATTGTAGATTCTCGGAAGAACTTGATGATTGCAATTGTTGTTGCTGCTGCTGCTGTTGTTGTTGCTGCTGCTGCTGCTGTTGTTGCTGCTGTTGCTGCAACTGCAGCACAGCAGCCACAGCGCTGCCGTTTGTCAGCTGTGCCGCCACCGCGTCGCTCTCACTGGCTACTGTTGATGCGGCAGCGGCAGCGGCTACCGCAGCGGCCGCTACAGAAGCTGCTGCACCGTCCTGAACGCGCACCGCCTGATGGAAGTTCGAATTGTTTGTCAACTGTTCTGAGCAGCGCACGCACGTGGGTATGCTATAGCCGGGCACTTGGAATAACTGTAATTAGAGCAAACAGAGTGAAAGAGAGATAAAGAAGAGATCATTAGAAATGAGACTCCAATTGGCGTGTACGTTTAAAAAAGAAAAAAAGAAAGCGTGTTGGTAACAAAATCTAAAAAAAAATATGATACATAATAAAGCTTGTTTTTTTTTTGTTTTTTTTTTTGAGGCAGACTCCACTGCTCCCCCTCCATCGTCATCTCCTAATAATAACAACCAAGGAGCTCTCGCACTCAGATGTACATACATACATACATACCATTATATATGTATTTATATATATATATATATATATATATATATATATATATATATATATATATATATATGTATATGTATGTATGTATATGTATGTATGTATATGTATATGTATATGTATTATATATATACACACACACACGTGCGACCCGAAATGCCAGCACCAAACAATAATAACAACAACAACATACATACATACTACATATACTGACGACAGCGTTGGTTTGTTGTTTTCATTTCATGTTTTTTTTCCCCACTACAGCGTTGTTATTCTTTCGTTTTTGTTTTGTTTTGCTGTGAGCAGCACAGTGGCGTCGTTGCACGGGGTATCACAAATGTGACGTCAGAAAGCTACGCTTACAGCACAGCTGCCGATCTTAAATGTCTTTGTATGTGTACGTGTATGTATGTTTGTATGCATTTGTGTGTGTGTGTGGGTGTGTGCACATACACATTGCCTTGTACAGCACCTTAAAGCTGCGCTTCGGTTCTGATGAGGATGGACTTCTGCGCCTGAACGAGGAACTTGTACCCCTTGCAGCGCACGCCGCTGTAATCTTGGCGGAATTTTTGTCATTTTGTTTTATTTCATATTATTTCGTTTTGTGCTCTTGTTGAAAAGGAGTCGAAATGAAAAGCAGCGCACAAACGAAATGTAAAAATATTTTTTTTCGATATACATACATACATACATATATATTTATATATACATATGTATATACAATTTTTTTTTATATTTATTTTATTTTATTTTTTATTTTTATTTTGTTTTCAAGTTGGCGGCTTGAGCAACTTTGGCTGAGTTGGCTAAAAATAAACGACCGCAATAGTTGGGGGCAGGGCGGGCAGGGAGGCAACAAAACACACGCACACATACGTAGGTGTATATATGTACATGCATAGATAGATTTAGGTATGTGTGCGTGTGTGAGTGTTTGTGTGCGTGTGCGCGAGCCAAACTTTTGCCTTTAGGGTCGCGCCGTGTTCTGCGCGCGCTTTTCAACCCCCACCCAATTGCCGACGACGGTGCAGCAGAAGCAGCACCAGCGTTAACAGCAACAAAAAGAAGCAGCAGCGGCAGCCGCAGCCGCAGTGCAAAATCCGCGCACAAATTCAATTTTTATCGTTTCCCCCCCACACCAACTGCACAAAACAAAAAGAGACAAAAAATCAATAGAAATAACAAAATACAACACACATAAAAAGTGCGTTGCTTGTTGCGCCCGCTAACTAAATATACACACATACACATGCAATGCGTCTGTGTATGTGTGTGAATATATTAGTTACGCTTTGAACTCTTTCTTGCACTTACCGTTGCTGTCTGAAAACACAGCCTACAAATGGTGTCCATGGCTCTGCTCCAGTTTGGCGGCAGGAGCAGGACAACGTGCTCGCTGCGTCTTGCGGTATTGTTATTGTTTCTTTTGCTGCTGATGCGGCGTCTGCTGCTGCTGCTGTTGCTGTTGCTGTTGTTTTTGTTTGGCGATGTATGCGGCAAGGGGAGTGGGATCGGCTAACTTTACCGGTTAGCATTTACACGCATCCGAAAAGCTTTAATTGCCTTGTGTTCTTTTTTTAACCAATGCAATAACAACACCGTGTGACACACACACGCTTAAAAACACACACACACACACACACGTACTCACGTTAGCGCACGCACACAAAGACAGTGATCTGCGTTTGTTTAGTTCTTGTTCTTGCTGTTGTTTATGTTTGCCACTTGCACTCGCTTGCGTTGTTTTTGTTGCTTAAATTCTATGTAGTTTTTTTCTCCTTTTTATTTTGGCGTAGGGTTAAAATTGCACTTTACTTTTTTTTCTTTTTTTTTCATTTACCATTCACACGACGAAGGTTTTTCGTCCGTCGTCGTCGGTCGCGAGCGAACGAGCGTTTTTGGGGCCCCCGATGTTATTGTTTAGCTGTGTGTGTACGCTTATGTGTGTTGGAAAAAAAAATGAAGCCAGCCCACACTATAGCGGAACTGCTCTAACACAGACTACGTTGCACTATTGAGCAACAAGATGCCATCTCTCTTTACAGAACGAATAAAAAGACATTTGTAGTTAACCAACACTGGGTTTCAGTGATGTAAAATCAGAGCGCGTCATTTGAATTTGAAACATTGGACAATTTAATCAAACGAACTTCAAAATAAACAATTTCTAAAAACATACAATTTGGTGTTTAAATAAAAATAAAAATAAAAACAACGACACAGCGCTTCAAATACAATAAACGAATGACCAAAAAAACAAATTAAATACTAAAAATGCCAGCGGAAACATAAAACGTGCACGGTTATCAATCCATATGGCAATTTCTTGTGGTGTAAGCGTTGTCCAGCCAGTAGAAGCAATCTGTTCCTCATGACTGAACTCCTCCCCCAACAAATTATTATTGCTGCTAAAATCGGGAAGCTCCATGCTGACTGCATTTGAAACTGAAGCAGTTGCCGTCGAAGCAGCAGCACCCAAAGCACTTTCCACGAAGTTCACATCCAGCTTCCGATTATTGGTGCCGCTGCTCAGCATGTCGAGGCTGCCTTTGCGCTTCGGATCTGTTCGCTGGCTCATCACTTGGCCCTCCGTGATAGTGGTGATTGGCAAATTGACCGTCAAATAGTTGTTGAACGGCTGATTGCCGCCCAGCGAGCTGCTGTCCATCTGTCGCAAAATGCCCGAAAAGGAACGCGAGCGGGCGTGGCTGCGTCGACGCAGCAAATGCGGCGATAGCGTCGACTTAAGGATGTGACGGCTATTCAGCTTTCTGATGGGCACATTGTGCTTGCGTCGCCAAATGCTATTTACAAACGCAAACTCTAGCATGCTCCCAAATATGAATATCGTGCAGCCCAGAAACCAAACCTCCGATACTTTTATATAGCTGACCTTGGGCAGGGTTTTGCCTGCGTTCAAAGCAAAAGTTTCAACAATTGAACTGTTATATGCCAAATTACGTTAGTTTACCTTGTGCCGAGGCTAGGGTTATGAATGTTAACATGGTACTGGTGCCCAGGGTAATGCGAGGTGGCGCCTGATCCGCTTGCAGCCAAAAGGATACCCATGAGATGGCCACAATCAGCATCGATGGCAAGAAGTAGTCCATCAAATAGAAGCCCACCACGCGCGTTAGATGCACCGTAAAGCTGAGCGAACTGTAATTGCCGGCAAAGGCGCCGTGACGCAAATCGCTTAAGTCCGCATTGATCACCGTCTCATTGGACCAGGAGCGCTGCAGTATAAATTCGGTTAAATGCAATGCGGGATCGTAGGTGATGGGTCGCTTTTGCTCCCAATGCAACACCAGCTCCGATGTGTTATACATCCAGCTTTCCAGCACGGTGGAGCAGTACTGTTCATCAAATGGAAATTTCTTGAGATTGAGCCAACAATAGAGTGTGGCCTTAATGCGCGATGAGACAATGACAGTTCCATCCGGCGATATGGATGTTAAAATATCCTTCTCCGTGGTGCCTACAAGTGTATGGAAATATGTGATCATAGAAAAGGTTAGAGCAGCAGAGATTCAACGACTTGCCCAATATGCTGGAGTCCCGCTCGTTGGCCAGAAATATGTGTGGCAGCCAGATGGAGTCGCGCAATCGCTGTTCACCCAAAATGGGCTGCAAACGTTTGGGGGCCACGTGGCGAAAATTTAGACGGGGATCCAAGTAGCGCATTTGGAGCAGTGCAAATATTTTGAACTGTAAATCGTGCGCCTCCAGATTCTGCACAAAATAGATGTAGGCGCGCATATACACATCCACGGGCAGACGCGCCCCATCCCCTGTGTAGGTAACGGGCCGCTCTAGCCGATCATAACGGCAACCATGTGTGAGGCGATCGAGCAACTGCGTCTGTGATAAGCTGTCGCCATTTGTCAGCACTGGGCAATCGTCGTCAATGGCGCTTTGACTGAGACGCATACAGTTAAACAATATTGAAATGATAAGTGACAAATACATGGCTGGCAATACAAAAAAAAAACTAATTCCAACAAAATGAGTTTGCACAAAAAGTGGCTCAATAACGGTTACCACTAGTGGTGCGAACAGCTCTTTGATTTAATGGAAATTGCGCCAAAACATATCGATAGTTGAGCAACGTTGCATCGGCAATGTTGATAGTTCCAACTATCGTAAGAAAACTCAACTATATGCATATTCTCGTTAGATGGCGCTAGCCATTATGATATGCTCGTTAAATGGCGCCAGCAGTAAGCACATCGCTAGATGGCGCTAACTTGCTGTGTTTTGGCAATGTTGATAGTTTCAACTATCGTAAGAAAACTCAACTAAATGCATATTCTCGTTAGATGGCGCTAGCCATTATGATATACTCGTTAAATGGCGCCAGCAGTAAGCACATCGTTAGATGGCGCTAACATGCTGTATTTTGGCGCGCAATAAATTTGTAACGCTATTTCAAATAAAATTGAATGATTATTAGATTTTATGTTGTATAGTGTGATATCATGATGTGTATAAAAACTAGTCGTGTAAATTTAATAAATTTAATTATCTATTTTTATTCTTTTTGCAGGAGTCACATTGTAAATAACGATTAAAGCTGGATCACATGACAATTGGTAATAAGTAAACAAATCTATCAATTCTAAGGATGTTGCGTTAAGCTGTCATCACGCCCAGGCGCACTTAGCAACTTGTCAGCCGTCGGAAGAAATATGGTCAGAGCATAGAAATGTCTTTTTGCATTGTTTGCTCAACTAAGCTCCTTCCCCCTTACCTCTGCCTAATCCCCGCTCCCCTTTCCCAACTGACACGAATGTCCTAACCCTTAAGGCCCCACCCCCAACTTTTGGTTGGTTTTCTTTTTCACGCTGCTTGGCGCGTTGTCATTGGTACGAACGCAAGTTGAGCTTATTGCCAAGAAAGTGCCCAAACTCCAAACAAATCCCTCCGCCCATCGGGCCTGCCAATCGTCGAGTGCTGCATGAATTATGAGCGTCTGCCAAGATTTATGAATACCCTCCCCCAACCCGCCACACACAAAAAAAGAAAAAAAAATAGATAAAAAAAATGTAGAATGTTGCAGTGGGGCACAACCGACTGCCTGATGCGCGTTCACGTTAGTGGCACGAGTCAATTGACTAGCAGATACCCTGTTTGTTTTTACTGCTGTTTGAGGTATATTGGCTATTCTCTGCTGTCTTTTAGATAGAGATCGTCTTCTTCTTCCTACATAATAGTGCTAAGACTCTGTCGTATGACTAGCATATACCCTGTATTTGACTGCTGCTTGAGGAGTATTGGCTTTTACCTTCTGTCTTTAAGATACACATTGTCTTCTTCTTCTTCTTGCATGATAATCTCAGTATCTTGTCACACGACTAGCAGATACCCTGTTTTTTTTACAGCTGTTAGGGTATATTGGCTATTCTCTGCTGTCTTTTAGACACATTGTCTTTTTAATCGTCCTAAATAATACTGCCAAGGCTCTGTGACATGACTAGTAGATACCCTGTATTTTACTACTACTTAAGGACTATTGGCTTTTACCTTCTGTCGTTTAGATACACCTTGTCTTCTTCTTACTTATTAGTCTTAAGACTGTCACATGACTGACAGATACCCTGTGTTTTACTGCTGTTTGAGGTATATTGGATAGATAGAGATAGTCTTCTTCTTCTATTGTATAATAATCTTCACAGCTTGTCTTCTAAATAGACTCTAGGCTTAGGTTCTACATTTGTTTTTTCACTTTTCAGATTTTGAAATAAATTCGTTCATGTATTTTTGAAATAGATGTAAAGGAGTTAGCCGACATTTCAAGACAAATACATATATATAGGCAAGCAGAGCCAATATACCCCATACGCTTTTTGTGAACGAGTAGAAAAAAAAGAAAACCTTTCACAAAGGCTGGTTCCACTGCCCCTCCCACTCGCCCTCTGCCACTGTCGCTGATGCAAACAAAAACCCCAAGCGAAAGCCGAAATCTGTCAGCTGTTAAGTTGCGTTGTAAATTTCCCGCAATTAGGTTGAATTTCAATTTCCCTTAACGCTGGAGGCTGGGAGGATTGGGATTGGAATAGGAATTGGGGCTGGGATTGGGGCTGGCTCTATACCCAGCCAGCAGTCAGCTACTTATTTTGATTGCGATTATGCCACAATGATGCGATCTGCCACCGCCCCCAATTTGCGAGTTGCTCGTAAATCAAACAAGTCGATTATATTTTGCTTTTTTTTACTGTTTTCTTTTCTGTTGTATCGCTATTTATCGATGCTTTTGTTTGGGCCGCAAGCTGTACGCGAATCTGAACACTTTGTGCTTTTGATACTCTGTTCGTTATGCAAGTGAAGCATATTCGTTTCGCTTTGTTTTCTTCAAGTTTCGGATTAGGTTGATCGAGGCGGATCGAGTCACTGAGTCACAGCTTGAAAGCCATTTGGCAATAGAGTCTCAGAGTGTCAGAATCACATTAAACTAGAGAAAAGTTCACATCAAACGTTTAGCTTGTGCATAGAAGTACACATCACTGTTGCTATAAGCTATAGACCATATAAAGAATATATAGGTATCAGCATAATATCGATAAAATCGACACATGAATGTATATCAAATAGCTGTCAGAAGTACAGTCCGTTGAAAATGAAGTTCTTGTAAGCAGAATACTACACACTATCAATATATCTAAAGAATACTATATGTGATAGACAGATCTATATCCTTATCACATAGCTTCACTTTCTTATCAATATTCGAGTTGTCCATTACATAGATATCTGTAAGCTTCCCTATCGATAGCCTTTAGTATTTAGTTTTATTCATATTCGACTTATATATCATGTAAAGTTCTCTGATCACTTTGCGTAAACATTTGACTTTCATATCATATAGCGCTATAAACTTTCTTATCGATATTCGGTTACTTGAGCAGATAAAACGATTTTCCTGTTAACATTCGAGTACTATATAAAATCTTATATCTATATTGGAATTTCCTTAACAACATTTGAATACTGAAAGTATATAAAGATTTTCTTATCAAGTAATTCCATATAAAAAGTCCCTTAGAATTAGCAAATTGAAAATGGGAATTCAGCAAAAATTAGTTTCGTGAAAATTTTTATAACAGGCAGAAGAAGGCGTGGCAGAGCCAGTAATGTATATATATTTTTGATTTCGGCGACAAACTGAGGCGATCTAGCCACATCCATTTTCGTATACTAGAAAAGATAGAAATTTGAAATTTTGAAAATATATAGACAGATACGTATATATATACTATATTATTTCCATATTATCGATTAAAATCGATAGTTTGATAAGCTGTAGATTTCAAACTTACTGCGATGAATAAATAGATTTTGAATACTTTGGATTGTGCATGCCTTCCCCCTTGCCCTTGAGATATGCTCTTGGGTAAATACATACATTTGGATATTATTATCCGGCTCTGATTCGGTTAAAAAAGAACATTTAGAACAAAAGTTTTGCAATCATTTATGTCACATACTAAAGCTTAGGCAATCTCATGCAGTCCAAATGCAGTGCGTGCTCATGTGTGTGTCTAAGTGTGTGTGTGTGTATGTGTGTGTCTAAGTGTGTGTGTGTGTATGTGGGTGTATATGTGTGTGGGTGTGTATGTCTTTGCGGTTTGTTTGGTTTGCATATAAAGAAAGTGTGGAATGATTCGAAGAGCAGAGCTGTGCGCAGAGTTCAGGGTATGTCCTAGTCGGTCACTCCCGACTCTCTCTAGCAGTTTTACTTGTCATTAATACTCGAACACTTTAGTTCTCTGGGTTTTTCCTTGAAGCATTAGAATTAGTATAATCATGTAGCACGAAAGATGTAATCAATATTCCAAATCTATATTATATTTCGAGTCGTATATCATAAAACTAATAGTTCTGTTACTAGTTTCCTATTAATATTCGAATACATCAGTTAAATTTATCTTTAGCAATTTCTTATAATAGCATTCGAATACTGGATCAAAAAGATCTCTGGAAATTTGTTCCATGGGATGATATTTTATGTAATGTACCTCTATAGGAGTTTTCTCTTTATCAATATTCGAATAAAGTATTATATATAATATATATCCCTAGAAATTTAGCTTTTGAATATTATTTCATACATTGTAGATTTTCAGGAAGCATCTGCCGAATTATAATGGAAAGTTGATCTGGTTCATTGTACCTTATATCAAGTATATAATATATCATATATACCTTATACCCCCCTTATAGCAAGCATATAATATATCATATATACCTGACGCACTATCAAGTAGGCTGTCAGCTAGGGTATATATATTATGTTTTAGGGTATATATTCTGTATTTGCTATTATCGAAGTTGAAAGCTTTTAAAATGTATATGAAAATTAAATAGGTATAGGGTATTGTGTAGTCGTGTGCACCCGATCGCAATGCTCCTAGTTGTGTTGATTTTCATTTCGATTTTTCTTTTCTTTTTTTGTTCTGGTTTGTTTTTTGTCGTTTTCTGGCTCTGATTGGCTGGCAGTGCAGTTTTTCTGCCTCAACGCTCTTTGCGGTTGCGCAGGGGGGCGTTTGGGGGCGGGGCTGTTCATGGTGCAGCCAATTTGCAAACTCATGCAAATTCATACATTTCAATTTACCAAAATAAAAACAACAACAAGACAACAAAGAGTACAAAAAAGAATGCACGCAAGACAGATACATATGCAAATAAGTGTTATATATCAGATATAGATATACCCTATGAATGATAACTGATATATCAGATATATCCATATATGACACAAGATGACAAAATATAATCTAAGACATAAACTAATATAAGATATATGGGATTTAATCTTCGATATATGATATATGATATATGATATATGATATATGATATATGATATATGATATATGATATATGATATATGACATATGATACAGAAATGATATATGACATTTATAAATAAGTTGCTTTAACTATACAATACTACTTCTACTACTACTTCGTGTTCAATGTAAAAATTAGACAGGATAGAATAATAGTTTGATAACTTAATTTAGGTATATTGTTCAGACTATAGTTAAAGTTTCTTCATTTCCAACAATAAAACATTTGAGTGAAGCAATGTGATTAGTTTAAAACTTCTACATTCTTCGTTCAATATCTTTAATGCCTTATGTTGAGTTAAGAATTTATTAAAATTTATTATATATCAATTTCGTATATTTATATAACGGAGTAACAAGATTTCTGGTTTTCCTGAGTTCCTTTTGAAAAATTTTCGATTTATTTTTCAATCAAAATAAAAACGCAGTAGTTTCGTTCAAAGTTCATATTTAACATATATTCAAGAAATCTTTCTTCATTCTTTCTTTCTTTGCCTCTCTGTCTTTATTTTCTAACTACTCTAACTTTCTAACTCTCTCTCTCTCTCTTTTCTCTCTTTCTCTCTCTCTCTCTCTTACTCTCTTTCCATTTTTCTCTCTCTCTCTTACTCCTTACTCTGTCTTTCTCTTTCCATGTCGCGCTGCCCCTCTCTCTCTCGCTCTTTCTCTCTTTCTTTCCGTATCTCTTTCTTGTTCTAATCTTGTTCTCATTCTATCTCATTTCTTCAATATTGCCATATAGAGCTTACATATTTCTTTAGTTTTAACTGTCTCATCGCTCATTCGTGCTTTTTCTTCTTTTTTGTTAGCGACGAGGTTAGAGTTGACCATCCTAGTAGACCCTGTAACTAGAGTTTCGCTAAGTATACTCTATACCGATCGACCCATAAAGCTGTATGTACATATATACATATATGTAGAGGGATTCTTAGCGTAAGGTGATTTCTCTCTCCCTCTCTCTCTAGCTAGCTTCATGTGAATCTATAGAGGGTAGGCATATGTATATAGGTATGTAAATCTCCCATGCCTACATCTTTTCATTCATTTACAGGGTATATTCAAACAGGTCTAGTGGATTGACAATGCCAAAACTCAGCAACGGATACGGAAACGGTTCAGTTCGGTTGTCCGATTGTCCGGTCGGTCAGTCGTACAGTCGTACAGTCGTCCCGTTGTCCACTGCCACGCCCAGTTTTCGAAAAAGGAGGCGAATATCGTGCATGTTCATTAAACGCTAACGAAATCAATGAATGGTGTAAAAATTAATATCCTGTGCATAGCAGAAAAAAAGAAAATAAAAATCGAAAAAAGTAGAAAGAGAAAGAGAAAAATCGCGGACAATTCTTATGCCAAGTGCAGCTCCAACAGCCACGGAGGGCGGTTGTGGTTTTTCAAGGGGGGGTTCGCGTCAGCCGGCAGCAGTTTTAATTTACACAAAGCGTAGTCAGGCGTGTAATGCGACAAGGCTGCTCGATGGGGCAGAAGAGGGCGGGGTGAAGACACAGTCTTGTTGCCTCGAATTGAAGTCGGGCGGTTGGAGCTTGCGGGGGATGGGGGCGTGGCTGACTGCACGGCAATTCGCGCCGACAAGGACGACATTTAAAAAATGCCTTGAGGCAGGCGACAACAACGACGACGACAGCGACGACGACGACGGCGTCAAATGATTTATGAAATTGCTTTTGCCGCTCCATACTTTAAATGAAGGAAGGGGAACAAGGCGGGAAACAGAGAGTGGGTGGAGTGGCTGAGTAGGGTGGGGGGTAAATCGCAAAGGGAGAAGCTTGATGGAGCCGCAACTGTTGTCAATTAAGCAACAACAGAGAAATACAATCAACCAGAAACTTCATCAAAGTCGAAATATGCAAATTTTATTTCACTTTCATTCTGCTTGGAGTGGAGCCATGGAAAGCAATGATGAAAGTAGTCAATAGAGCTCTCAGCATTTATGTTAAATGTAATATTACATAGTGTATCTCTATGCGATTCTCAGAGATCGAATATGTGCCCTATGGCCTAAGTGAAAAGGGGAGTGAGAGTCAGAAAAAAGACAAAGAGAAAATAGAAAGAGACTGAGAGATAGTGATGGAGAGGCAGAGGGAGAGAGAGAGAGAAAGAGAGAGAGAGAGTGTGAAAGAGGCAGTGGGAGAGAGTGAGAGAGAATTAGATAGAGAGAGAGAGAGAGAGAGAGAGAGAGAGAGAGAGAGAGAGAGAGAGAGAGAGAGAGAGAGAGAGAGAGAGAGAGAGAGAGAGAGAGTGTGAGAGAGAGAGAGAGAGAGCGAGAGAGAGAGATAAGAGAGAGGGAGAGAGATAGAGTGAGATAAATATGTAGATAGATATGCAGAGACAAGGAGAGAGAATCATCAAGAGGGAGAAGGATGGACAGAGAGGGAGTTAGTGGTAGAGAGTGGGGGAGAGTGAGAGAAAGAGACAGAGTGACAGAGATCAAGAAAGAGAGCGACTAAGAGAGATATACAGAGAAAGAGACAGACAGAGAGAGAAAAAGTGGGAGAGAGAGAGAGAGAGTGGGAGAGACAAATAAAGGGAGATACAGTGAGAGAGAATTAGTCTAAAGGAGAGGGAAAGGCATATACATATATAAAGAGAGAGAAAAATGAAGGGAGAGACTGTAAGAGAAAATTAATCTGAAGGAGAGGGAAAGAGTGAAAGAGAGAGAGAGGGAGAAAGACAGAGCAACAGAAATAGAGGCAGAGCAATTAGTAGGTATATAGAGAGGCAGACAGAGGGAAAGAGGGGAACAAAGAAAAAGAGAAATCAACAGGAAACTGGCAAAAGAAAGCGCAAGCAAGGAACCAACTGAAGGCAAATGAAGTCAGAGAAATGAAATACTTGAGATTTGAATATATTCAATATATTTATATATATATTTGGAACTATTATTTATTATGCTCTGCGGTTTGGTTAACATGAGAATACGAGGAGCTAGTCGATCTGGGTGACAGATGCCTCATCGTTGCTGGAGCAGCGGCTGCTCTCGCCGTCTGTGCGGTACTTGATCGAATCGATGATCTCCACGTCGATGTCACGCTCGTGCTGCTGGCTGTTTGTCTCCAGCAGAGCGCTTGCCATGTCGCTGGAGCCTCTGCCGAGGGAATCGTCGTCACAGAGGTCCGTGGCACAGGCCGAGGCCGATTCGGACTTGGTGTCCAGGTCGCCGCCAACGGCAGCTGCTGCTGCAAATTGACTGTAGAGTCGCGGCAGATGCTGCAGCATATAGCTGGCACCAGACTTGGACAGATTGGCGGCAGCGGCGGCAGCAGCGGCCGCTGCAGCTGCAGCTGCTGCTGGCTGGTTCTCCTTGCTCTCACCGAGGTCATAATACTTGGCGTAGTGTTCGAATTTGCCCAACGGGCCAACGCCGGAGCAACTGCTGTTGCTGTTGCTGCTGCCTCCGCCGACGCTGCCTCCGCCGCCGCCGCCGCCTCCGCCTCCGCCTCCGCCTGCGCCTGCGCCGCCAATGGCGGACAAGTTGATGGCATCGTTCTGGGCTGACTTGGGTATGGGCACAGTGAAGGCGGAGCCATGGCGCTGCTTGCTCAGCAAATTGCTGTTGTTGTTGCTGTTGTTGCTGCTGGCCAAGCTGCCGGCTGTGGTTGCATCTTCCGCTGCCAGCAGAGCGCCGCCATTGCTGTTGGAGAGCGGCGATAGATTCTCCTTCTTGCGATCGTAAATATGGCCAGAGACGCGCAGATCGATGAAGAAGTGCAGAGGATCGATGCCATATGGCGCATAGAGCGGCGGATACCAAACGGGCGGTGGTGGCGGCAATACCAGATCCTGTGGCGGCAGCGATGCTGCGGGCGTTGCATTCTCCTCCAGGGCGCTGTCCACGGCGCCGCCTAAAGCGGCCTTTGTTAGCGGCTTTGTCTCCAGCTTACTGTAGCCATACGGCGTGGGGGTGGGCGTTGGCGTTGGTGTGGGCGTGGGCGTGGCAGATGTCTTGTTGGTCAGCTCCAGTGGTTTCTCAACTGTTGCGCTAGCAGCTGTTGCTGCTGTGGTTGCGAGTTGCTGCTGCTGTTGCTGCTGCTGCTGCTGTTGCTGCTGCTGTTGTTGTTGATGCTGTTGCTGTTGCTGTTGCTGTTGCTTCTCCTCGGCATCGCGTCGTTCGCGCAGCTGTTCGTAGTAAGGTCTGTGTGACCAGGAGCGTTTGCGTGAGCGTCTCACCAATGCCGCCTGCTGCTGTTGCTGTTGCTGCTGTTGCTGCTGCTGTTGCTGCTGCTGCTGCTGTTGCTGCTGCAGCTGCAATACACGCGCGGTTTCATTGTTGCGCGTCTGCACCAGCGAGCGCAGCATATCGCTGAAGAAATAATTGTTTGGGCCAACGGGCGCCGAGTATAAATATGGGGGCGTGGCAGCCATCAAGCGGCTAACATAGTCCTGATTGCGCAGCTCGTGAATGTTGCTCTTGCGCGGCGGCAATGGTTGCTGCGGTTGCGGCTGCTGCTGCTGCTGCTGTTGCAGTGACTGGGCGGCTGCTGCTGCTACTGCTGCCTGCTGTGCCGCTGTGGGCGTGGCTGTTGCTGCGCTGCTGCCTGTGGGGCTGCTAGTGTTGTTGCTGTTGTTGGTATTGTTCATGTTGTTGTTGCTGCAGTTGCTGCTGCTGTTATTGCTACTGCTGCTGTTGCTGCTGTTGGCATTGGCATTGTTGCCATTGCCATTGCCACTGGCGTCCTTCATATTGTCAATGCTGCAAGCATACAAAATCAAGCGATTGATTAACTTAAGAGGTTCCAAAATATGGGTAAGTATGGGTGGTGCCGTCGGGCATAGCCGACTGCATAATACTCGGTCATGCTGCAAACAAAGCTGTATTAATTCAAATATGGATATTTTCGTAAGGGAAGTCATCAGAGACTAGACTACAAATATATAAGTTATTGAATAAGCAACGGCAAATAGGACAACTCGGGAGCTTTGTTGCTATCGACGCCAACTACTCGAAGCTAGCTCTAATCTTCTATTCTATTCTCAAGTTCGAATGAAAGTAGGTGAAATGGAAAGAGACTCTTTGTTAACTTATCTAATCTTAACATTTTCAAGATTCAATTTGAGCTGAGTAGTCGATAACTTTTCGTTTGTCAATTTATCGACTCAAATCGATATGAAGACTAGTTTTTTGAAGATCTTCAGTTAACAAATTTGGTATGAAGTCTACACAACTTCTTAAGCTACTCCCGACTAGAGTTCTCACGATTGCTGTCGACCTCCTTAAGGGTTTTACTATAATTAAGGAGGATTTCTTAGATTCACATTCTCTCGCATTACAATTATTAAATATATTTGAAAAACGTGTTTTTCTTTGTCTTTGGCTGCTTTTTAGTTTCGTCCGGTTAAAGTTTCTCTCTCTCTTTCCCTCTGTCGGCAGCTCTGCTGTTGACTTTTGAATAAGACGTTGTTCAAGATTTATGTCCATATTTGCATTGTCTTCGTTAACGTCTTCACTGCGTCGACTGTGTCTTGTGGCACGCCCATCTGCAGCAGCGCCCACCCCACGCCGCAGCCTCAGTCTCAGTCTCTGTCTACCTTTTATTGTGGCTTGCAGTCGAGTTGAGGCTGCTCTTCATTGTCCATTTAATGGCAATTAAAAATGATTTCCCATTTGGCTAACTGTCTGTGTGTGCTTAGGCAAAGCTGTTTGAATAGCAACGAACTAAAAGAGATTTCGGATTCTGCATCCAACTCTAACTGGACTCGCATCTTCTTCTATAAACTCGTGTCTGTTTATACTTTTTCTTTCTATTTATTTTTCAATAATCTTTTCCTTTCCTTAACTCAATCAAGTTAAATGCCTGTTAAATTGTAGCAGTCACTGTCAACTTTTGCTACTATTGCAAACTTCTTTTGTACATAGATTCTTTTTACTATCTAACTTTTCAGATTTAGCCATTGACATTGACATTTACATGGAAGTTATAATTAACATTAACTTTAACAATAACATTAAAGATAATTTGCTTTTTTGTTACTGTTAAGCTGTCTTAACATATCTCTTTATGTTAAAGTTGTTTAGTTAGCTTTAACATTAATGAAAATGTAATGTGAAATGTAAATTAACATTTGCGTATATGTTAAAGTTACATGAACATTAATATTTATGTTATACTTAAGCCAGCATTTCCCATATACATAAATATTATCCATTAACATAATTATTGCTGCTAAAATATAATTCACATTTCTCTATTATGTTAAAACTACATTAACATTACTTTTTGGTGTTGAAGCTATCTTAACTTTACTGTATTATGTTAAGGTAACATTAGTGTATACTGTTAAAGTTATATTAACATTTATGTTTATATTAAAGTAACATTAACATTACTGTATTATGTTAAAGCTCCAATAACAGGTCTGTTAATGGTATACTACAACCAATATTTCCTTTTTTATACAATTACATATGTACATATGTACATATGTATATGTTTCTGTTAAACTATCATTAACATTTATATTTATGTTAAAGTCACATTTATCTTTTATCTTAAAGTTTCCCCAACATTTCTGTATCTTTTTGAGTTTTATTGAATTTGAGTTTCTGTTAAAGTTATACTAACATGTCTGCGTCTGCCAATTCTTGTCTCTATTAACATTTCTGTTTCTTTTAAAGTCACATTAACAGCATTCAATTGTTCTTCTACAGCTCGAGCAAGTCTCACTAATCTGTTATAATGCACATATGTGCTGATATTCTGTGTGAAATAGAAACCACACACATGCACACAGACCCACACACAAAGAGAGAGAGAGAGAGAGAGAGAGAGAGAGAGAGAGAGAGACATAAAACTCCCTCGTAATAGGCTACGGCTACGTGGATTACAGCATTTGCTGCACGTGTTTTCTGTGGCGCACTTTTACCAATTTGCATAGAAAAACAAGCGGCATAAAAACACTTCAATACACACACACACACACACACACACACACAGAGACAGACATACACACACCCACTTGCGCTTAGTCTGTTAATAAGCTTACACGACGCGCCAAATTCCAGAAAATTAAATGTTTCAATGGTTGTCACACACACAGACAGACAGACAATCACACCCCAACTTGCCACACACACACACGCACACGAAAACAAACTCAATTGTTTTGTTCGGCTGCCAAACTGTTGAGGCACTTGTCGCACCGCGCCTGTTGATGTGCCAGCCACACGTTTGCCTCTGCCTGTATCCTGTTCTTGTCAATTCTAAGCCCCACCTCCCCACCCAACTGCCACCTCAGTGCACCCACCACACCCTATCCACCCCACATCCACTCATCGTGTTGCTCTTTCATTTTCGCATCAGAAAGCAAAAAAAAGGAGCAAAAGTTTTGTTGCTGCTGTCGCGTCTGTTGCTTTGCCAACTTGTTGTTGTTGCTGTTGCTGTTGTCGCTTCTTCTTCTTTCTTTTAATAAAATATTTTTTATTGTTTTTTCATTTGGTTGTAAAAATATATAAAAGTTTTCAACTGTCGCTTGGCGCGATTTGCATTTTTTTGGCAGCGCTGCCGAAGGCGCCACATTTTGGACCAAGTTGAAATTAGATTATGCTAATTAAGGCGTGGCCACGCCCCACTCCTTCTCCTGCTCTGATTGATGCGGCAGAGCTTTAATTGGCCGCGTCTCGCCGCTGCTGCTGCTGCTGCTGGCCGAACAGCATTTTAATATTCAATCAGCAGCTGGCGGCAACTTTTTTATGGCCACGTCAACAAACTTGGCCAAGCGAGTGCGCCAGTTAAGTCTGCAGCTGAGATTAATGCGCAGCTGGCAAAAGTGCAGCAGCAGCAGCAGCAGCCACATCTTTGAGTTGTGTTTGTGTTGGGGCAAACAAAAATAAAACTTTTGCATAGTTGGAACAGCGACAATTAAAGCGAGCAGCAACCGTTGCTGTTGCTGTTGCTGTACTGTTGCCTTTGCTGCTCGCCGCCAGCAATTGTTGCTGCTGTTGTTGTGCTAACAGCTGCTGGTCTGTTAATGCTTATAGCTAAGTCTTTGCGAATCACTGTCTGTTCTGAAGAGTCGGTTAATGAACCATGAATCAAAACTGATTCCATCTGCCTAAGTTTTTCATCGATCAACTTTGATTTCTCACAAGAGAACGAACTACTAAATAATTGTTAGTAGTAATAATTCGTATTAGTATATTTTGAGTCTCATTGGACTTGGGGATCTGAAAATGTACACATAGGCATATTCGTCAAGATCAGTGTCAAAAACTATATATAGATTCATGGCAAACCGGGTCGAAACTGCATCTTCCATTTAGTTTATTTTGGATCGTGAATAGTATGGCTTAGTCGGTTACGTTTGACTGTAGAGTTCTAAATTGTATTTGTTTATTCATGACGGCATTTGTAGTTTGTTTTGACTTTAGAAGACTCTGAATAGCAAATTTGGTAATTCTATTGTAGATCTGAAAGCGTGCTCAAATGACTGAAGTTTACGTATCGATCTAAGTCGGTAACATGAAAATGAAAAAGGTATCGTTATCATGTTAAAGTCACCAATCAGTCTGTGTAGGTTTATAATTTCTATAGTCTCTCACTTTCATCGGAAGCAACGGAGCGACCAACTCACCGATTTGATACTACGGTAACATAACTTCTCTATTGATATATTAAATAACGACGAATATTGAATTTGCATTTATTTGTGTAGCTCTCATGACTCGGTCTTTTATGGCTATAAGTGCGGACGCACCGAGTTCTTCTACAAAGAGCCCACACATCAGATCCATGGCATACCACCGCCCTCAGATCCCATTGTCACATCTGGAACGTGTTCATTCCGACATGCCCTTGTAGACTTACGGATTAACCCTATGCATAAACAACTACACCAACAATACAAATTACAAATTACAAATTACAAAGAGAGACAAAAAACTTAAATGGCCAGATCTTATATGGATGCTGCTATGCAACCTAAAGCCAATTGAATGCCAATTTAAATTCGAAAGCCGTTAATGTTACACATTACACATTATAAATATATATATTCTATATGTGTGTGTATTTATCGGAATTGCCGCAAATAGGAAACGTGTGCAATATACAAATATCTTGCGATTTTATGTTAATTTTAGCCCAAATACATTATGAATACAACTCAAGAGCACAATTTGTGCAATATATGCACATAAAAATGATACCAGGTCACGATTATGATGCGTGCATAACTTTTAAAGGAGAAAATTAAAATTAAAATACAAATAAAAATTAAATACTAAAAATCCCCCGAAATACTAGAATACTTATGTTTATCGAAATTGCCATGTCATATATGGCATTGCCTTAATTGTCATCCAATAATCAGTCAGTAAGAATTTTTCTCTCTCGAAGTTTTACTGAAATTTTTACAAAATGGTAAGTGTGCATTATATCGCTATGTTAGCTTGCATTGTGAAATCTTTTGTATTCGATTCGCGTCGTTCTGCAGGCCAACTCAAATGGACTAAGGATTCGCATCAAGCTTCCCAATCGTATCCAGCCAGAGGTTATGCCCGAACCGGGAAAAGCTGGCCAATATACAAATAAAATACATCATATGACTAAGTATTTTCTGGAGGACTTATACCTCAATGACTTTTCAAAGCCCTTTATGGAACCGGTGGACACAAAGGCACTCAACGTGCCCAGCTACTATACGATCATCGAGCATCCCATGGATATGGGCACCATTAGAATGCGGGTGGAGAATCGTTACTATCAGAGCGTGGACAATCTGATGGACGATGTTAGACGTGTAATTCGCAATTGCAATAAATTTAATAGACCTGGCTCAAAGATCCACGTAATGGGACAGCAACTGGAAGGGTTCTTCCTGAAGGTGGTCGGTAAGCTACCAGAAGGTGAGGAGGTGCCCTACGACGAGAAGAAGGCCGAAAAGTCAATAAGGAAGCGTCAATGTCGCAATAAGTTGAAGAAGCTGCGCCAGGAAACTGAAAAATTGGACCAAGATGCACAGGAATTCTTTGAGGCAAAATGGTTGCCCATTGCTGAAGCTCTAAAGAATAGCGAAATTACCTCCCCAGATGAGTTTGATAAACATCTGGGCAGCATACTCAAGCGCTGTACTGATCAGGGGAATCGCATTCAGGAAAGATACGACAACGAAGTCGAGCAACTACTGGGCGATCAGGAGATCCAAGGTGCTGCAAGTATTGCATTTCAAAAGGTACAGGCTGAATTTTTGTTTGGCCCATGCATAAAGCCCCCATTCGACTGGGAAGATAGCGTAATCGATGCCCTCGATGATGTGGCCGACGCCCTCAATCAGAGTCTGCTCAAATCTCAGAGTCGTAAATACAAGAATGCTAAGCTGGGCTACAGTGAGCAGCTTATGCCAATTTTGGCCACCGCCGAGTCTATCTGTCAAAATCTACGCTCGCACATGAATCTGCCCGATTCATCCGATGAAGATGAAGTCGATTGCCTACTGAATCCTATTAGAACGCCGGAGCGTCAGGACATTCAAAAAGAGTTCAGTAAGCTCTACGCTGACGAAATGTACAGTATAATGCACGTGATTGAACAATCCGAATACCAATCGGTCAGTAACACTGACCGGAAATACAATCTGATGCACTTTAAGCAGAAGACCATGGAACTTATAAGGAAATCTATCAAGACACATCGCGGCGAGCTTGGAAGTGATTCTTCTGATTCCGAGTCCAATAGTGGGAAGCACCAGAAGACGACACCAGATCCTAACTCCCCGACTGAAGAGCAGTAACAAGAGATAAATGGCGAAACTGTTCAACGGATACGCTGTAACTGACACCAAACTGGACGGCGCAAAATGAATCTGAGTCCGATGAGAACAACAATAGTTCCTACCTACCTAATAATCAATATCAATAATAATATTACTATTATCAATATCAATAAAAATCAATATTCAATAGAGTGTAGCTCATAAAAAAAGAAAATTATTTTAAAATAAAGCTACAATATTTAACCAAACTATTCTTAGTTTACTATGTCTTTCGAAAAATGATTGATTTGTTTCGCTTTCCTTTCAAATTTTTACTTGTAGTTTTTGTGAAGTGTTTTTTTGTTTATTGTTGTTGTTGTCTTAATGTTACTTTTTCTATTTGTTCTTATCAAAATATTCATAGTTTTCCGTTTGCTTCGAATGATAGATAGATTCGTTCATGCATAGCGAGCTTATGATAATTAATAATGAAAAATGAAATCTTATGGCACCTCAATGAAATAATTCTCAAGCGTTTTCTTTGTTTGTCCAACTATGCGTATCTCTAACGTTTTGCTTAATTTGCGAACGAAACTAATTAATTGATTGTAAGCATATTAGATAAATCACACAACAATCTTTGCTGCACTTTGCACTCTCACTAACTTCGTTGTAGGCGGCTGAAAACTATATGGATTTGATCTATTTATACAATATACATATGTAAGTAAAAAGTTTATACTTATATTATATTTATGTAGGTGTATGTGGGTGTAGTATGATTTAACATTCTTGCGTTTCTTCATTTAGCACTTTTGGCTACTAAGCTTAGTAATTAACCCGTTGATCAACGATGCCACTATATGACTATTCTTGTTCAGATCAGTATCAGATCACTCGGCATTCAAGTCCTCCCCCTCAAGCAAATCGCCATTGAGTGAGTGTGGAATGCTGGTGGACAGCACCATGCCACGCCCTCCGCCGACGCTGCCACCACCAGCGCTGCTTGTACCTATGAATATATCATCCGGAGATGAGTTGCGGACAATATGTGGCGCCGCATTGAGCTCATCGTGAATGCGTATAAAAAGGCTAGATTTGCGCAGAAAAATTGAATACATTGAGTATAAAAAGTGTAGCTGAAGCTGAAAGCTTTCGCAGCTTTGTTTCCTTTTTCTTTTTTTTTTTTTACAAATCATAATTACAAAATTAATAGAATTTTATAATTGTTAATTTATAAAATTGGAGTAAACCAAAAATCTGTAACAATAAAATGGGAATTTTAAAACCTCTCTCCATATCTAGCCCCATCCCTCTATCTTACTCTATTGCAGATTTCACAGTTTTTGATTGATATATACATAAATATCTGCTACCTTGGACATAAATCAAACCTACCCCCTTTGGCGGACAACCCTCAACGCTTCAGCTGAGCTCACACACACAGACATACAGAGACATACACCCACTTAAAACTCACTTGAGGGAAGAAACCTTGATAACATAATTACGAGCATATCAAACATGGCTTAGCTAACCATAGCTGGTTCTCTGAGCGATGGCAGTTGGGTTGAGAGGTCAAAGCAAGCCACGGGGGTTGCGTCCTACTGCAGCGTTACTTCAATTCAATTTAGGGCGCTAATAACCCAATGCTCAACTTGTTTAAAATTAAATTTTTAGAGTGGCTCATCTCAGAGAGCTTCGAACTAAAATGGTTGTATTCAATCAGCTCGAAATTTGTATCCCTAAAGGTAATTAGACTTGATTGAAGTATAGAACTAATCCTCGCTCATATGTCATATGCTGCTCTATAGAGAATAGAATTGCACCTCAAGTGCCAAGTGACATAATCGAGCTTAAGTTATTAAAAAATTGCGTCATGCTGCACAAATAATATTGAAGCGCTCAATTCAGGGCGCTAATAATGCACGTACTTTGATTGGCGACCAAAAAGGTGGCCTATAAAGCAAAAATTTCTATTTGAAATGAGCTTTAATTTAATTTGTTTAACTGCACAAAATCGATTTAAGTATTAGATATGCTATAGATCGAAATTGTATAAAATAAAAATTAATGTAAATACAATTTAATTATATAATTATATAATATAATTTAATAACTTGATTTCGATAAGGTTTTTAATCGATAACAATAAAACGGGTAAAGTTATCGATTTTTCAAAACAAACTCAATATACAAAAAGTCTCTCTCTTCAAGTCTCTAGCTCTTATATGTTCTGAGATCGATGCTTTCATACATACGGACAGACGGACAAACAGACAGACAGACAGACAGACCGACAGTGCTAAATCGACTCAGCTCGTTTCCCTGATCAAGAATATAAATACTTTATGGGGTCTGCCACACCCCCTTCTGCCTGTTACATACATTTGACAGTTTAACAAACCATTATACCCTGAAAACAATTTGAAACGAGTATTAAGATTATACTCAAATTGTTTTCTAATTATTATGTTTATCACAAAATTTTGCTGTGCAACATTTCAGTCGCACTACTATTTTCATGAACACAACTGTATATACGAAAATCATTATGCTCTGTGGCATGGCATGCCAATAGACATAAGTTATTAGTGAAGAATTTCTAATAGAAGGCTGTAGATCGCTGTAGCTCACTCATCTGAGTGCAGCATAGTTGACTGTTCTCATCCATCTGATCCTTCGAACAGCTCTGAGTCTCCCCCAGCAGCGGTAAGATACTCAGAGAAAGGGAGCTGTTCAGCATAAAGTGTTGTTTCTCAATCACTATATATAGGAGGGGCATCTATGCAGATTCAAACTTAGCTAATTTAATAAGTCTTCGTAAAGCTGATCAGATAACTGCATTTCAAATTGTCTAAATGAATTGAAAAATTCATTTTAAACATTGTCGAGCTGTCGACTGGCGCCCAAAATGGGGCGTCATAATTAAGTTTGCAATGCTGTTGGCATGTTTCAACTTTTGCACATAGCGCTTGCCCCTGTCCATTTGCTGTCCGCACACACACACACACTCACACACGCACACATACACACACACTCATGCGTAGTTGAAGTGTTGTCCGCGTTGTTGTTGCTTGTGTCGTTTGGTGTAAATGTTACAACGTTTGACTGCGAATTAAAATAATGTGCCACTTGTGGCTCGTGTGGCATGTGTGCGAGTGTGCGAGTGTGTCGCAGGACCTTAAGGACATGCCCCGCCTTTTTTGGGGGGTAGCTGGCTGACACACACACACACACACGCACAAGTTGTTAACACTGGGCAGGACCTGGCCATGGCCATGGCCATGGCCATGGCCATGTGAGCCAACACATCGTTATCCTAATCGAATATGATTTGAACCCTTTTTTACGACCAACCACAACAATAGCATGGCTCTCTGTCCATCCGTCTGTCTCTCTGTGTATATATATGTGTGTGTGTGTGTGTTCATTGCAATCCCTGTTGCTTGACTGCATTTCGTGCATTGTCACGAATTATGCCCAAATAATCTTCGCATTGAACACGTATTGTTCTCGAAATTCGGATCGGATTTTGATTAATGCGCTTCGAGTTTCTGCTTTCGACAGAACTCGAATTTGATTGGACAACCAACTGCTAGCTAAGCTCCTTGAGCTGTCTCTGTTCTCACAAATTTGCCTTTCAAGTGTTGGCATTAGCAGCTCTGACTGCTCTCCTACGGCAATGAATGCGTAAAATTGTATCTTACGATTGGTATCTTGATATATGCATGTATGTATGTATATGGGTGTGTGTGCGTGTGTCTGTGTGTGTGTGTATGTGTGTAATTTCAATTGTTCCAATAGAAGCCATATAGCTTCAAATAGTCGAATGATAAGAGTATGTCAGTAATTGAGTTTACTGCAGATATCTTGAACAGAGAAACGGCTGATTTCACTCATAGAAAAGCTACTTTTCCGACCGACTCTGACTGAAGAGGTATATGACGTGCTACACATGTATGGATGTCATTATTACGCTCTGAAATCAATAACTCATTTCCCATGGTAAGGTCCATAATGCTAGCAAAAGCCTGCAATAAATGAAATAGCCGCTCTACACAGGCTTCAGGGTATTTCCTAGTCGAGCTCAGCCCACTAGCGCACTCCTTCATACTTCATGTTTGCCTTGTCTTAGTCAAGTAATTAGAATATGTTTAGCACAGAACAACATTTGCTGACATTTGGTAATCAAGAGCAGATTATAGCTTTCCGATGGTCTTTGACGTGTTCCATCAGAAATCGAATCTGAAACTAGAAACTATTGTAGAATAGCTCAGTCAGATGGTTTAACAATACACAAAAATAATTGACAAAGTTAAAATGGGCTTCGTCGAGTAAGAGTAATGCTCTAAGATATCGTAACAGTATTATTCAAAGCCCAATTTGGGTATCAAGTGCGCTAATGTAATGAGGCTTTTTTTTTGCATTTTCTAAAATATCTCATAATACGTCAAAAACGTTCTGAAAAGTATAGCCTACTTCTTCGGTTCGTAAATTCAGATTGCTGTGAAATTATTCAAGAACTTTCTAAGTTTTCTTAGTTGAAAGTTGAATATATATAAATATATATCAAATAAAGTGTTTAATATATTTAGATAAATAAATTGTTAAAACAGAATATCAGTGCTTCGATCTAGTCTGCTCAAAGACTCAGGGCTCAAAGCTCGACTGTCCTTAGCGATCAGGAATCACTCCTATACTATTTATATATATTCCTGATCGCTGATCCTGATATACCAATATATATTTATATATATTTATACATACATTAATATATACAGCTGTGTTCATACAAATAGTAGTAAAACTGAACTGTTGGACAAACAAATTTGTTGATAGACGTGATATTTTAAAAACAATTTGATATATATGTATATATTTATATATATAGATTTTTTCCAAATTTTGCTGTAAAACATTTCAGTCTATAGCACTACTATTTTAATGAACACAGCTGTATATAGTTTTTAATATTGGACACATCTATTATAAAAGATCTTCAAATTCTAACTCTCTCTCTCTCTCTCTCTCTCTCTCTTCAGTATATTAAAAATATATTAGAAATATTTCTTAAATAGATAAATACATATTTTATGCTAGATCTACTTTATATTCCATTAACTTGTTGTTGACTGTCAGCTAATTTAGAATAATCATAAATTATATATATAAGTATATATATATATCGATCTTATATAGAATTTTGAATCAGTTCGAATCGAGTATAATTTTGTTGGCACTGCTTTTAATTATTGTTCTCTACACTACAAGAACTATTCAAAAAGAGCTGCAAAAATATGCAAAAAAAACTATTCAAATTCTCTATAGTACACTCCTATAACACATATCTGTAGATAGATAGATCTATAGATAGTTATATTTTCCAGTAGATATGCTTCATATGGCAATTATATTTTGATATTCTCACCGCTTGATCTTCGATTGTACAAAACTTTTTATTTGTTTATCAATTGCTTATCGAACTCTCACATTCACTGAACAACAAAAAAAAAACATATATATTATATATGATATTTAAAAAAAATAATATATATAAATATAATATATATTCGCGATTGATAAACCGACTGTGTGTGGTGTGTGTGGGTTAAGTGTGTTGAGAGAGCTTTGTGCGCTGAACTGCCGTCGATGACAGTTAAAAATCAAATGAAATGATAGCAACCGCATGCTGCAGGCCGCACGCCGCATGCGGCAAGCATTAAGCACGCCAGACGTTGCACGAATCCGAATCGCCTGCCACTGCCACAGTCCGAGTCCAAGCGCCGAGCGCCGAACGCCGAGCGTCGAGCGCCGATTCCGAGCATTCGGCACGGTTTTAAAATTATGAATTTTGTTCAAAATGAAACGAGCCGTAAGCAGAGCCGCATTCAGCTTTTCTACTTCTTCTTCTTCTTCATGCTTTGCTGTTGCTGTTGTTGTTGTTGTTTTGGGTGGGTGCTGCTGCTGCTTGTCGCTGGGTTTGTTGGTGGTGCGCAGCAACAGCAGCAAAGTGTTAAGCCAAAGCGAGCAGCAATCGAGCCACCCTTGGCCGCAGTCTTTTCTATACAAACTCCGCCGAGGCGAAAGAACTTTGCGAATAATCTCTTGGAGAATGGCTTAGCTGGCAGATCAGTGCGGCTGCACTGTTGCCGCACTTCATTTCAACAGGCTGCGACGTTGCCGCATTTCCTGATAGTTCTAACTAAATATTGAATTTACATTTCAATTTATCTAAATTTTTTCCTTAGAATCAAACTCTGAGAAATGGTTTTTGAGTACGAATCTGAAACTACAATAGATAAACTTAATTAAAACTTAACCTTAATTAGGTCAGGCTATGGCGAATCGTTTGAGATGCTGAAAAAAATGTTGTTTCTAAAGACCTTTACGATATCTGAAAGTAGTTATCCAATTGTGCTCCTTCGGAACATCTCTTTCTCGATCAAAATCTTTAAGAAAATTTACAGATTTTTGAAACATATTAATACATGAGTTGGACAGTTGGAAAAATACTTTCGAATATCGTTTGGGTGTTTTTGGACAGAAATATATTTGTATTTTAGGTACAGTTTTAGTTCGTTCGTGCCTAATTTTGCTGCAACTATTGATTATTATTATTATATTTTAATTATTAATTATATAAGAACAAAATGTAGTATTATTTTTATAAGGGTTTGATGTAGAAGGAGGCGTGGCCGAATCCTTAAAGTATACATACTTTTGATCAGGGAGTCGAACTGAGATATACTTGCCCGTCTGTCCGTCCCTCCGCCCGTCTAATCGTCCGTCTGTCCGTCCCTCCGCCCGTCTTTCCATTCGTCAACCGACGTTCCCTCTGCCCGTCCGACCATTCGTCCTGTTCGCCTGTCCGTTCACCTGCCGGTCCATTCTTATGTGAGTCCATCTGTCTATAGGTCTGCCTGTCTGTCCGTCCGTCGGTTCTTCTGGTTGTTAGTTCATCCGTCCCTCCGTCCCGATTGCCTGCATGAACGCGTCAATATCGAAAGTTTAAAATTTGAAGTTTAAAAACTAAAACTGCTGCATAAAAAAATGTATTGTGTGCGTGTGCGAGGAAAGGGTTTTTAAGTATTTGAGTGGCTCGCAAGACTTATGAATCTTTAAGCCTTCGTAATGTTCAAGCTCAAAAACTTAGAATCACGAATTAGTTCTGTTTCCTTGTTGTGTAGGGAAAAAATTAAGAAATAAGCTAACAGTTTTTGTTAACGAAGAATTTTTAATTTTTATTTAAGTCGTTTCCTTTGCTATATAATCTTTGGTATGTATAAGAATTTTAGTGTAAAATTTTAGTTTGATATTTAAAGTCAAAGTGGAAGGAAATTGATGCAAAATGGGACACCCAACGATGATGATGCAGCGCGAAGTGCTGAACTGATGATGCAGCCAAAACTGATCATGGCTGTCGGAAGATGAAGCTGAATCTCCACAGTTCACGGCTATAGATGCAAGATTCAATTTCAAAATTATGGTACATATGTCCAAACTCTTCTGAAGAAATACATATCTGCTTCATCAAAAGGTTCATATCTGTGTAAATGAGATTATTTGTATCTACAATACATACATTTGTGTACAATGAGCAGAGAAATAGTATATATTTTTAGATATATATAATGTAAACTACGCCAAATATAGTTCGGGAAATGGCTAACTGGCAGATCTCTCTCTCTCTCTCCCTCTCTTTTTCTCCCTCTCTCTCTCTCTCTCTCGCTCTCTCTATCTCCCTCCCTCTTTATCAATCTCCCTCTCCAGCTCTCTCTTTCTCTCTCTTTCTTTCTCTCTGACTATATCTCTCTCTCTCTTTCTCTCTCTCTCTTTCTCTCTCTCTCTCTTTCTCTCTCTCTAAAACTGGCCCAATATTAAAATATCATCAATGTACACATTAATCTATTGTAGTACGCAAATAGCTATCATTTAAAGACTACTGCATTACCTAAATTTTCAATTACTCTCACTATCTAAGTGTGCTTAACCGTACAAATGTGTAGTTATCCCTAAATTGATCTACTACAATATCAATTCTTGATCTAAGATCATATGTTGAGCTAGTTCTGTTAAGTTACATTCCACAAATGCATCTATAGTATATAGTAGCATATGTTTTATATATGTATGTCACATATTCATAATCAACGTTGCCAAACTTCAGATGCCAACTATTGTATTTAGCTGGCACGCAACGTTGCCACACTTCATTACAACTTATATTACGTGAGTGGCGCTGCTCGTGCCTGGCGGCCAGTTAACAGTGAGAACAAAAGACGTTTCTGAATGCGGAACATGGCAAAGGGACGTGGAAGTGGAAATGGAGATGGAAATGGGCAACGTGTTGCTAAAACGACGGCCAACAATTGTGTGTGGCCGAGCCATCTATATATATAAAAATGTTATGTTCGTTTCTCCAACATCTATGGATTCGAAAACTACTGAACCGATTGCGCCCAAATTTTGACACACTATGGAGTCAACTGCCAGCTCGGTTTATGGCTACTTTTTATGTCGATATCACACCCGCTAGCGCGAATAAAATGGGTTTTATAGTAGTTTCCCCGTGCATCGACCGCAGCGCCACCTGTTGGGAGCGAGAGCAACACCCATATCAGCTGACAGCCGCCGCAGTCACATGTGAGCCACGTGGCAGGAAACATTGCATGTTCCTGATCACATTCACTAAAAAACAAATTGCCTCGAAAATTACCTGCATACAATTTTGTTTTCTATCGAAAGACGTTTGTGTGATCGCGCCGTGATTGTATACGTTCGTCAAAAAGTAAGTATCGAAATAATGCCCCCTAAAAAAGCGAATTTGGGTCGTCGTACTCGCAACGCAGAAAACGTCAGAAGAAATGTTTCGAATAGGACTGAAGAAGAACGGGAATTGGTACGGGAGACAGACCGGCTGAGGAGCAGGCAGAGGATGATTATAGAACCAGCAGAAAGCCGCGCAGCCAGGCTTGAGGATCAGCGTTTGCGATTACGAGAGAGGCGGTCTGCAGTTACACATTTGCTTCGCTCGCAAAGAAATGAACACGATAGGGCGAGGGTATCTGAATCCCGAGCACAGATAACACTAGATCGACTTGAGGAATGCCATCGTATAGCATTTCGCTATGACCCAGCTGTTGATTATAGCCGCAGCCGACATGTCGTCATTGGCCAGATGAGTCATGTCTGCACTTACTGCCAGGCTCTGAAGTTCAAAAATGAAACGAACGGAATGTGTTGTGCTGGGGGCAAAATCAAATTACCACAACTTGAAGCACCACCAGAGCCACTGCGAACTCTACTTGATGGATCTACTGCTGAATCGAAGCATTTCCTATCAAACATTAGGCGATATAATTCTTGCTTCCAAATGACGTCATTTGGGGCGGAAATTGTGACTGCCCAATTCATGCCAACTTTCAAAGTCAAAGGACAAATATATCACAAAGCGGGCGCCCTACTCCCGTTCCCAGACAGTGAACATAAATTTCTTCAAATGTACTTTATCGGTGATGATAGAGACGAAGCCGATGCACGATCTAGAATACACACCTCCGTAAGAAGGTCCATCATTTTGCGGCTACAGCAGCTCCTCCACAATCGGAACCATTTGGTGCGTTTATTCAAAACAGCACTTGATATGATGCCCTCGGATACCCACAAGATTGTCATTCACGCAGACAAAACACCCACTGGAGAACATGTCAGGAGGTATAATGCTCCAACTATAGACGAAGTGGCTATTGTCATAGTCGGGGATCAGTTCGAACCTCGAGATATTATTCTCCATCGACGAAACGATCATTTGATAAACGTTGCAGAAACTCACCGTTGTTACGATGCTTTACAGTATCCACTTATCTTCTGGGATGGCGCCGACGGATATCACTTCAATGTGAAGATGGTAGATCCAGTGAATGGTGTAGAAACCAATAAAAAGGGAAGTGCGATGAACTTTTACGCATACCGTTTAATGGTTCGGAATAACGAAGACAATCATATATTGAAATGTCGTCAGCTGTTTCATCAATACATTGTGGATATGTATGCAAAAATAGAAACAGAACGTTTGCTATTTCTCAGATTGAATCAGACAAAACTTCGTTCCGAGGAATATATTCATTTGCGAGATGCCGTTATGAATGACCGTGATACAACCAATGTTGGAAAGCGTACGATTTTACCATCTTCATATATAGGTAGTCCACGTCACATGCAGGAATATGCTCAAGATGCTATGGCATATGTTCGGCACTATGGTCGTCCAGATTTATTTATCACTTTCACATGCAATCCAGCTTGGGAGGAGATAGTGCAGCTGTTATTCCCTGGACAATCGTCCACGGATAGGCATGACATCACAGCCCGCGTTTTCAGACAAAAGCTGAAGTCACTAATGGATTTTATCGTGAAAAGTGAAGTCTTTGGATCTGTGCGGTGCTGGATGTATTCAGTAGAATGGCAGAAGAGAGGATTGCCACATGCGCACATACTAATCTGGCTCTATGACAAAATTACTACAGACGAAATCGACGAGGTGATATGCGCTGAAATACCACGGACCGACGTTGATAAGGATTTGCATGAAGTGGTCATCAAGAACATGATCCATGGACCATGCGGTACACTCAACCCAAATTCACCATGCATGGTAGACGGAAAATGTTCCAAGCGGTATCCTCGAGCGTTTGCAGCCAACACGGTAACAGGAGATGATGGATATCCTTTGTATAGAAGACGTTCAACCGAAGATGGTGGGACTTCTGCAACTTTACACAGGCGTAATGATAATATTGAGGTAGACAATCGTTGGGTGGTTCCATATTCGCCTCTGTTGTCGAAAACATTCAAAGCGCACATAAACGTAGAGTATTGCAATTCAGTAAAATCGATCAAATACATCTGCAAGTACGTGAATAAAGGCAGCGATATGGCAGTTTTTGGTGTTCAAGCCGAAAATGGCAATGCTGTCCAAGTTGTCGATGAAATTTCCCAATACCAGGCTGGAAGATACATAAGCAGCAATGAGGCTGTATGGCGAATTTTGTCATTTCCCATGCATGATCGGTATCCAGCTGTGGTTCACTTAGCAGTTCATTTGGAGAATGGTCAACGTATCTATTTCACAGACGCAAATATACATGAAAGAGTTATAAATCCACCTGCCACAACTCTAACTGCTTTCTTCACCTTATGCCAGGAAGAGGCTTTCGCCACAACACTTATGTATTCAGAAGTGCCTTCTTACTACACGTGGAATTTAACTAAAAAAGCATTTGTACGGCGTAAACGAGGGGTGCCCGTGGAAGGACATCCCGGCATTTTCAAAGAAAATACAATGGGTAGACTCTATACAGTTCATCCTAATCAAAATGAATGTTTCTTCCTTCGCATGCTGTTGGTGAATGTAGCTGGTCCTAAGTCTTTCCAGTATTTGAAGATTGTCAACGGCGTCACGCATGCCACTTTTCGCAGTGCGTGCCAAGCTCTAAATTTATTGGAGAATGACCAGCAGTGGGATATCTGCATCAATGATGCGTGCAACACTTCACATCCAAACCAAATTCGAACATTGTTTGCGATTATATTGACCGCTTGCCACCCTTCATCTCCAACTGAGTTATGGGAAAAATATCGATCACATTTGGCTGAGGATATTTTGCATAGAGTACGCCAAGAAAATTCTGACATCACCATGGGATTCACAGAAGACATTTACAATGAAACGTTAATACACATTGAAGATAAGTGTTTAGCAATTGCAAATAAAGTGCTAAGTGAATTGGGAATGCCAACACCCACCCGAAATGCGACTGCTTCGATTGACGTGGATTTACGCCGTGAGCAGACTTACAACAGTGATGATCTTCAGTCATATGTCCGAGCAAACATTACCAAATTAACCCGTGAACAGAGGGACGTTTATGATCATGTTGTGCGAACAATAAATAGTGGAAGTGGGGGCATCTTCTTCTTAGATGCTCCAGGGGGGACTGGGAAAACGTTCCTCATCAGATTGATTCTGGCCACGGTTCGAGCCAAAAACGACATAGCTTTAGCTCTTGCTTCATCTGGAATAGCTGCAACATTGTTACCTGGTGGAAGGACTGCTCATTCAGCGCTGAAGTTACCATTGAACATGCAAATCGTGGAGACTCCCATGTGCAACATTTCCAGAGGATCAGGTATGGGAAAAGTATTGCAGAAATGTAAACTCATTGTTTGGGATGAATGCACGATGGCACACAAAAAATCGCTGGAGGCTCTTGATCGATCATTGCGGGATTTACGTAGAGCCGATCAACCATTCGGAAATGCGTTGATATTGCTAGCAGGGGATTTCAGACAAACGTTGCCTGTAATTTCTCGATCGACACCAGCGGACGAAATAAATGCTTGCTTGAAATATTCAACATTATGGCGACATGTGCGTACATTGCAGTTGACGACGAATATGCGTGTCCAGTTGCAGAACGATGAATCAGCTGAGGTATTTTCACAACAGTTACTGGACATTGGAAACGGAAAGCTGCCAGTTAATGAGACGTCAAGAAAAATATCATTGCCCGAAAATTTTTGTAATTTAGTTGCATCAAAAGAAGAACTAATCGAAAAAGTATTCCCTGATATTCGAATCAATTTTAGGAATCACGATTGGCTCAGTGAACGAGCGATACTTGCTGCCAAGAATAGAGACGTCTATCAACTTAATCATGTCATCCAATCCAGCATAGAAACTGAGGAAATTACATATAAGTCAATAGACACTGTTGTGGAGGCAGATGAAGCGGTTAATTATCCAACGGAGTTTTTGAACTCACTTGATTTGCCTGGAATGCCACCACACATATTGAAATTGAAAATAGGTGTCCCAATTATCATGCTTCGGAATATTGATCAGCCAAAGCTCTGCAATGGCACGCGACTCGCGGTCAAGAAATTGATGAACAACGTTGTGGAAGCAACGATCATAACTGGACCATTCAAAGGTGAAGATGTCCTCATTCCTAGGATTCCTATGATCCAGACTGATACACCGTTCCAATTCAAAAGATTGCAGTTTCCCATTCGATTGGCATTCGCCATGACAATTAATAAAGCTCAGGGTCAATCTATGGAATTATGTGGTTTGGATTTAGATGCGGATTGCTTTTCACATGGACAATTGTATGTGGCGTGTTCCCGTGTCGGTAAACCAGATAGTCTTTATATTTATGCAGAGAATGGAAAAACGAAAAATATTGTATATCCCCAAGTATTACAAAATTAAACGCATTTAAAACTTATGCTTTGTTGTGTTCCTTATTTCTTATACGTGCAATCACAATATGTCACAGCGAAGCGTGGCCGGGTACAGCTAGTAAGCTTATAATTTCTATTACAATAAAGGCCTTCGGATGCGAGCATGTAGAGTTGCGTTTTACTTATTTTTTCCCATGTTATACACATACACATACCCTATAAGCTCAGAATGCATCGCAATGGGTATGACAAATGTACTAACTACTGTACTACTTTGCTGCTGTACTACTGTGCTACTATTTTACTTAGCTTAAAAGCTACTTTGCTACTTTGCCTCTCACTTTACTTTACTTCACTGCTAATATGTTAGATTGCTACTGTACTACTGTGCTACTGTACTACATTGTTAGTCATACTGAAATACTGCAGCAACTGTACCACTTTACCATATTGAAGGATAAAAATAGTACTAGTAGTATATACATATATGTAAATCAGCTTGATATGTAAGACAGTTTTATTTGTTGTTTGAAAATTTCCTTAAAGGAATTTCAGTTAACTTAATTATCAGCATGTAGAACAGACTCATTTAGTATTGTTGCTAATTTAGGTATGGGATATACTACTTCGACACAATGAAGTTTAGCCTCTGACTACAATGATAAACCACATTTATTCAATTGCCTAAACAACTCAACTACTGAGACATTCAGACTACGTATTTAGCTTTAGTTCATAGGCGATCTATTAGTCGTGCTTATTGCTGCATTTATAACTTCCCAATTGGATGAAAAAAATCATTATGGTAAAATGTTATTATTAATGAAAACGAGCTATGCAAGTGCCTTGATTTAGTTTACAGGGTATCAGCTAGTGCCACACACATGTTGCCGCATTTAACAAATTATATATTTAACAAATAAAAAACATCATTATAATACAAATTTATTATAATTGAAAGCGCTAATTTGTAGGGTGTCATATAGTTGCGCATTCATTTAAAATTATTGAAATCATTAAAATTATTATACTTGAAATATTATTTTTATTGAAAGTGCATTTTCTTTGAACATTTAACTGTAGTTTACAGGGTATCTGCTAGTCGTGCACATCTGTTAACACATTTAATATTTCTGAATTATAATAAAATATTTATTATTATTTAAAGTGAATTTTAATTTGTTTTTCTTTAGCTTTAGCTTACAGGGTATCTGCTAGTCGCACATGCATGTTATCACATTTATAATTTTCTTATTTGATAAATAATATTACAATAAAATAATTATTATTATTAAAAGTGCACTTCCTTTGAGTATTTAGATTTAGTTTACAGGGTATCTGGTAGTCGCTTTGCATTCGGCTCTAACATTTTAGTTTCATTATTTTTAATATTTTATTTTGTATTTTTTTTTTGCTGTTGTTTTTTTGCATTTTAATGAATATGCAAAGCGGCAACGTTAACGTTGACTGCTGCTGCCTGTTTGCGACTTCATTAGCGACACCCCCTCCCCTACCTCACCCCCCTTTCTCCTGCTCATAAAAAGGACCTTCCAATGCAGTCGCTGCTCGTGCTGCTCCTGCTGGTGTTGCCAAGCAATTGCAATGTGTGTGCCATTCGCATCCGCATCCATGATGTTTCCGTTTTTTTTTTCTGTATGGGCTGCCTTTCTTCTCTTCTCTTCTCTGCTCTTCATTCCATTTCTCCTCTCTTCTCTTCTCTTCTCTACTTTTACTTTTTTTATTCTTTTGCACTTGTTTGGAAATAAATACCATGTTAGCTGTTGCCGTTTGTCAGTCGCTCGTTGGGTGCGTTGTTAGAGATACGTGGTATTTCTCTTCTCTTCTCTCTGCTGCCGCACCTTTCACACACACTCACACACACTCACACACACACACACACATAGTTGGCCGTCTGCGCTGCACATCAAACGTCACGGCTGTAGCGACAGGAGCCAACGCAGCGCATCAGCTCGGAAGGAAGCTGTTCCCTGTGAGGCACCATTGTCTACTTGCCACACAGCCCCCTCCTTCCCCCACCACCCAACCCAACCCAACCCAACCCTACCCCACCCACTATTCCTATTCCTTCGCACAAAGGCTGTGAATGTTTACACTTTGGATTTGGTGCTGGTCGTCGCATTTTTTCCCTTCTGTTTTTTTTTTTTTTTTTTTATGAAATTTGTTTGGCTTGCTCTGATTTTAAATGTGTTTGCTGTTAACGGTTGTTATGGCAATGCCTTGGGAGTGTGGGACTAGCGCCGTGTAGCAGCGGCTGTTGCCACTTACGGCTGGGTGGGGACTGGGGGCGCCACTCACAGTCGCTGCCCCACTGGAGCATCTAACTGTCTAAGCGGCATCCATTTCAACTGCAATGCCACATTGCTTAAATGCACACCACTCACATTTTTCCCAATGCCACGTTGCCGAATTTCACAGCACTTAAATCTGTGCCTTAGATATTTACCTATGCTATGTTGCCGAACTTCACATAGCATTTTAACGATTCGTAAAGCTATGCTGCTGAGCTTCACAGTATCTAAATGTTTTCCCATGCCAGACATAGAATTTTACCTTATGTTACGTTGCCAAGTTTCACATATAGAATGTTCCCTAATACTAATACTAATGCCAAGCTTCAGACAAACGATTTATTCCCATATGCAACGTTGTCAGACTTCAGATATAGACTTTTCCATATGCTACGTTGCCAAACTTCAGACACAGATTTTTTTTCAGACATCGATATTTATCTTATGCTATGTTTCTAAACTTCACGGCACTTACATCTGTGCTTAGGTTATGTTGGCAAATTTCACACAAAAATATTTTTTTATGCTGCGTTGCCGAATTTCAGACATAGATTTGTCCCTAATGCTACGCCAAGTTTCAGACATCGATATTTATCTTATGCTATGCTTGCTAAACTTCACGGCACTTACATCTGTACATACGCTACGTTGCCAAATTTCAAACTATGCTGTATGTCCGGGCAGCAGATCAGCCCAAATATTTCCTAAGGCTTTGTTGCCAAACTTCAAAATATCCAAGTACGCCCTACAACTATGTTGTCAAACTTTACATTTATATGTTTCAATTGCTACGTTGCTGCACTTCACACTTAAACGATTCCTGTGCTATGTTGCCGAACTTCACAACATCTAAAAGCTTACTAATGATATGTTGCCAAACTTCAGAATTTTGTAATGTTGATTTATGCTACGTTGGCAAATTTCACAGCACTAGATATTTATAAAGTATGCTACGTTGCCGAATTTCACAGCATCTAAATGCGTTCTAATGCTATGTTGCCAAACTTCGGAGTATCTTAATGTGTCTTTATGATACGTTGGCAAACTTCTCAACATTAGATATTTATATATGCCATGTTGCCGCACTTCACAGCAGTCAAATATTTGAACAGTGAATGAATCAAAGTCGATTAAATTAAATTAAATTAAGGTATCACAGCCATTGCACTACCAACTTGATTAATAATTAACATGGAATACCTCTTACATATGAAACTTTAATGAATTTAACTCATTTATGACATTGTAATAAGAATTCATCTCATTTGAATATTGTATACAGCTGCATTGTTGCCAAATTTCCAAATACTTAGCACAAATGAGACGTTGTCAAACTTCATCGAATTATCATTCTCAATTGTCGTCGCACTTCATTGTCTCTAGTGGATAAATCTCAGTTACATTTCAACTAGATTTGCTGTGCCCGACCAACTCACTCCAGCACAGGTGCTGGGTATCACCTGCACACGTGATTGTCGCCCGTACATGCACACATATTTGTATAACAGTCTATAGACGCGCAATCTGTGAATAGTTGCAGAGCTTGCAAACGTCTCCACACACATGGCATACAATTTGTGCCACTTAAGTGTTGCGCATCCATTTCCGCTTAGGCAGCGGACGATCCAAGCCCAACCCGAGCACAACATACCACCCCACACCCCATCCTCAACCCCCTTTCACACGCAACTCGAACCGCAATTCAACTCACTCAACCACAGACGCAACCGCAGCCACATTATCCTTTGCCTTTATTTTTTTCAATTTTCACTCGAGCGTTGATTGAAATGTTCAACGAGCAACACACACACACAGACGCATACACTAACACTCATGCACACACACTCACAGTGAATGAGAATTGAGGACATGCAGCAGCCGGCAGCAGTCAGCGCGAAGAAACAAGGCAGCCAGAAAGAGATAGAAGACACCCACAATCGGCTGGCCATAACAGGGGGAGGGGCAGGGGTCGGCTGGGTGGATTGGGTTGAATTTGTTTGGTTGGGTGGTTGGTTTTGTTGTTGCTTTGTCGTAGCTTATTTGTTTGTTTGCATATAAATTGCAATGTGCCGCCCGTCGGCCGTCGCCTGTCGCCGGTCGCTTCAATTTTTTAGATTTTCAACTTTGTTTCTTGGCTTTTTGCTAAATGCTTTTGCTGCTTTTACCAACCACCACCACCACCACCACCAGCACCACCTTCAGTCAGTCAGTCAGTCAGTAAGTCCGTCACTTTGTCAGCCCATCATTCATCAAGTAGAATCAAGGCTGAGGCTCGCGTTTTACATTTGATTTTCGGCTCGCCAAGCACATTTTTTCTCTCTTTCCTTTCCATTTCGGCTTGGCTAATGAATTAGTTTGTGGCTTCTCCCCCAGCCAGAGTGAGTTTTAATTATTCTAATGAAACATTCCGAAATTGATAGCATCAATGAAATAAGTTTTGGTCATTATATTTACTTATATATAGACAGATATGTAAACGCTTATGTTAAGGCAATAGATGGAATTAAGCTAGGAAAATCAAATAATTTTATATTAAATCGAAAACAACCTCGCACAGCATACCCTACACTCCACTGACAATAGCTGAAGGGTATACAAATTATAAGAAACTCAAAGCACTTCATTTCACATCCAGGCTGAACCATTACAGGCCCATGGCAACTATCGCATATAATCACCCGATCCATTCATTTCTTATATAACAGATTAGCTTCATTTATGATACATATATATACTAGAAAATTGTAAGTACAAATTAAAATTCGCATGTAACTCATTTATTGGAATCTTTTTTTGTTTCATTTGGAATTGAAGCCGTGCAAGAGAACAAATTTACTATCAGCTACTAGGAGCATACATGGAACACAAAAAAGAAAAGAAGGGAACAAACATATTGTAAGTGTTAATATATAAGAATAATGTCTAATCCTGCTGGGATGGCCGGGTTGGGTTGCACAGGTTGTTTGCAGGACACTTTCAGTTAATACCATAATTAAGCTGCGTTGAGTTTGAGCGCAAAGTCCACATTCATTTTGACCGCTGGCTTGCGCACAGCAATGGCTCCATTGGGACGTTGCTCTATCTCCAGCTTGTGGGTGATGCCATTGGCGGTGATGGTGGCACCTGTTGGCACATAGCCCAATCCTGCAATGATGATGCGCTCGATCCAGGCATCAGATTTGTATAGGGGCTTGCCGATGAAGCGATTGGTCAACTGATTGTTGGCGAACTCGTAGCTCACATAGATTCGTTCACCATTGCGATACGCATACGATTTCTCATCGTCCATGAAAAGCGTGCCAGTGGCCTTACCCTGACGATCCAGGCAAATAACCAAGGTATACGGATCGTTCAGCATTAGCTTGGAAGAGCGACGCTGGCGCTCCTTCTTGGGCACAATGCTGCCGCCGCGCTGCCAAACGGGTATCTGTCAAAGAAGAGATGGGTTTACAAGATCAAGTAGCAGAAGAAGAGGCAATTTACACACCTTGTCGTCGGTAACTGGTATGCTTTCGTAGCCGGCACGCTCCTGCCTTCGATATGTGTCCGCATCGTACCAATAGTCGCCGTTCTTCTTGTCGTCAATGGCCGGGAAATAGACATCCACCCTGCTGACGCCTTGCTGCATGACAGGACGCACCAGGAGACGATGCTGCACCAGCAGCTGATTGTCAATGGCAAACGCCTCCTTATCAGCAGGATAGTGGGTCAACAGTGGGCGTATTACTGGTGCGCCTGTCTGCTCCAACTCATAAAAGCTGGTATACCACAAAGGCAAATAGCTGTAGCGCTTCAGCAAAGCGCTCTTGATAACCGCGCGTGTGCGCTCGGGGAACAGCCATGGCTCACGACGCTTGGTATCGATATGAGCATGTGCACGGAAGAAGGGCAAGAAGGCGCCGGTCTGATACCAGCGCTCCAGCAGCTCGTTATCTGGATTGCCAAAGAAGCCGCCCACATCGGCGCCGCAAAACGAGAAGCCAGCAACAGCCTCGGTGAGACACATCTTGATTGAATGCTCCAAATGCGTCCAATCAGCAAAATTGTCACCGGTCCAAATGGCTGCATAACGCTGCGAGCCTGCAAAATGGGCGCGTGTTAAGATGAAGGGACGCTGGCGAGAGTCGCGCTGCTTTAGGCCAGCAAAGGTGCCCATCAGATGCATATGACCATACAGATTGTGAACATCGCGATGCTCCCAATTGCCATAGTGCACCAGATCTTTGGGTGCGGTTACTTCGGGGCCATTAAACACAGATGGTTCATTCATATCGTTCCAGATCATCACATCCGTGGAGACTGTCTTGAATTTGGACAAATCATATTGGCTGGCATAATAGTCGCGCACAACGGGATTGAAGAAGTCCGGATAGCTGGCAGATCCTGGCCAGCACCAGCCCTCATAGTCATTGCCCTCGCGCGTCTTCACATAGTATCCGTTCTCCGTGCAATCCTGATGGAAGAAGTACGCATTGTCACGCTTAATGTGCGGATCAATGATGATGACCAAGTGGCGTCCCAGCTCTGTTAGGTTCTTGATCATAGTCAATGGTTCGGGGAACTTGAATTTGTCCCATGTGAAGTAGCGTTTGCCATCCGTATACTCAATATCCAGCCACATGGTATCCATTGGCATATTGTACTCATCAAACTTTGCCGACACGGAGGTCACGTCGCGCTCATCATTGTAATTCCAACGAGATTGATGATAAGCTAACGCAAACGACTGCGGCAATTCGTGTGTTCCAGTTAGAGCTGCATATTGCTTGAACACATCCAGGGGCTTGGGTCCGAGCATAATGAATGCATCCACAATGCCTGACTCGGATATGAAGTGGGCCAAGGGTGGCGTCGTTTTCCTCGAACCGGATACAAAGTTCACCAGCGACGAAACAACATTCGTCTCGGTCGTATAGATATCCACCCAAGTCTCAGCGGAATTTTGCCAATAGACGCCAGCGGTGCGTTGAGGACTGCAAATAAACAATGGATGTCAATCGAATCGAGTTGAGACTAAAAAAAGAGAGGATTACCCATGAGCATAGAGCACTGGCACAGAGCCATAAAGGGCCATCTTACTGTCCACAATATACTCAAAGACATCCAAATTGTATAGACGATAGGGATCCGTGCCGGATGTTGACTTGAGTTGAAAGGTATCGGCATGCTCGGGTATGCCAAAGAGCATCTCCGAGGCGGGGAATGAAAAGTCGAGGGCAACTGCCTGTGGTCCATAGGGTTTGGAGTCATGATGCGATTTGAAGTTCTCTTCCCATGCTCCTGGATCGTCAATTGGTTCGCCAGCTGGCTGGGCCATTTCACTGTCTTGTTGATCCTGCTGCTGATGCGCCTGGTCGCTGCCGTCGGCTGGCTCTGCAGGAGCTTGTGCCTTCTGACGCAAATGCTCAAAGTACAACCAGTTCTTGGCATTCACCGAGACGACATGCACATCATGCTCATAGAAGTCAATGCGAAACGGATCACCATGTATCACAGCTTTGGCTTCGCCAACCCTAATGGTGAGCTCATCAGATTCCTCGACACGTATCCGTGCCGTCTCTGGCTTGCCTTTCAACGCATGCTCAACGCGATAACGTGGACGCAACGGTTGCTTCTCATCAATCTGCAAACGGAAGGTGCTGCCAACGAGCGCCTCCAGCTTTAGCGTAAACTGATGATGATTCTCCTTGTTGATCAGATCAGCGGTCACCGAATCTGTATACGTAGTCAGAGTGCCTCGTATGAGAGCATATTTGCTGCCCGAGTTTTGCACCTTGCGTGACCGTCTAAGAAATGGAAGAAATGGGGCATTAAAAAGAATATAAGAAAATATGAAAGTTTTAGTGTGCCGAAGACTAAATACACTTGCAGATGTAGGGTATTTCGAAGCTATATATAAATAGATTTTGATATTAATCAAAAATATATACATATATATTTAATTATATATGTGTTTAATGTGACCATATTGTCACACCTTGAATGGCCACATTGGCCACATACGCTCTGTATGTGGCTTGAATTACTGTAAATATTTCAATTGAAAATGACACACACACACACAGAGTCTGTGTGTGCGAGTGTGTGTGTGTACGTGTAGGTAAAAGATCAGGTGAAATTTTGTGTTGACCTGCTCATAACGTACCTGCAAAAACTGCTCTGCTCGCAAGTCTTGAAATTGCTTGGATCAACGCCAGCGCCATAGTTGAAGAGCGCCCCGAAGATGAGGCAAACGAACAATGAGCAACGCATTTTGAATGCCCAAAGTTCTCAGCTGCGCAGTCCTTCGATTCTATGTGTTGATGGCCTTCCAACAATGCAAGATTTTCCACTGGAATATTTACAGTTATTATATGTATATAAATTTTCGTTAGGTACTAGTTGTTGTTGCTGACAAATCAAGAAATTTTATGGAACACGTCAGAAGTTTTGATGCCCTTAGAGCCGGCAACGAATTTGGAGAAAGACAAATTAGGTCCGCAAAAAAAGTAAACAAGTATTAACTGCTTTAAGCACCGGCTTTTTAACCGGCTTCGCTTTCGCTGTTTTAAATATTTAATTTGTGCTCATCGAACTTCAATATGTTATTTAAATAAACTTTATACAACCGGCAAGCAGCGCTACAAAGAAAGTATGACACTTGACATAATTATTTTGGGAATTTGACATTTAGCACAAGGGATACATTCTAAATAGCAACGTTTTTTGTGAATTATGCAAATTGCTCGAGGCTTGAAACACATTAATTACCTGAAGACGACCAAAACGACACTTGCTATTAAAATTGTTGATATATCAGCATAACGATAGAGAGCCCATTTGATGCGATACTTGTTATCGATGTACCCACAATACATCGCGACTCTCTCCTAGCTGTCGATAGATCGATCTATCGATAAGCTGCTTCAACGCTCCAATCAAATTTTAAAAAACAAGACTATTTATGCATACATAGATATGTGTATTTAAGGACTACACTCAACATGAGGACTATGTGATACAATTTTAAATTGACAAAAGATACGAAACACTCAACTCAATATTTAATTAAGTTAGTTATGGGGAAAGAGCGCCGCAGACTCATGCACTTCTCACGGTCGATGAACAAAGCGTTGACTTTGTTACGCAAATCCTCTTCCAGCATGCAACGCGACTTAAGCAACGATTGATGAGTGGCCTCCGCCTCCTGCAGCTTGTGATGTAGCATATCAACGGTACCCTGCAAGTCCTGTACCTCCACCACAAGACGATCATGAGCCGTATCCCTGGAGATGACGCAGATAAAGAGTCAACCATGCAGTTATTAAATATTATATATATTCATGACTTACTTGCACAGCTCCATGCCCTCGCGATGAGAGCGAGCCTCGAGGCGTGTCTGGGCGACCTTAAGTGGATTCGACTTATCCTGTATGGCCTTCTGCAAGAGAAACAGATGCTTCTCCATATCGAACAGCTCCTGTTGCACCTTTTGCAGATGCATTTGGACGCGACTCTTTGCGCCGGCCATTTCCTGTGCCCGCCTATCAAGCGCATTGTTCGTATTATTCCAGAAGTCCCAGACGGAGGCGGCCACAGCATTAACCACATTCTGTGAATCACTGCGCAGTTGCGACAGCTTAGCCCGCTCTGCCTGCGACCTGATGTGGACGAGCAAACAATTGGATTAGCTTCTGCTAATAGCCTTGGACATACTCTGGAGTGTTCTTACCGCTTCACATGCTCGCTGCTGGCAAGTGCCCAGGAATCCTGTGTGCTGACGGTCGGATCGTACTTCTCGATGCCACCGAAGTAGGTGATGCCACGGCTATAGTTGTTCAGGCGATGGCACATGGAATCAATGCCCATTGTGGACTCCTTTTGTGTGACGTCGATCTCCAGCAGATGCTGAGCACCACGGCAATCGATCGCCTGCTTGGCAATCTTCTCGTGCAGCCCGCTGAGGCGGTCGCGCGAATTGCGCAAATGATTGATCTCCAGCAGCAAAGCTTTCTCCACAATGTCGTGCACCAGCTCCATGCCCTGTCGGCCCTCGCGATGGAACAGACACTCTTGGGCAATGTGCAGCGGTATCTCCAGATCCAGCATCGCTTTGCTGCACTGGCGCTGTAAGTCATTAATGTCGGACATCTCGCTGATCAGCTTCTCCAGCTCGGCATTGAGCTCGTTGCGCCAAAAGGTCAAGTCCGTAATGCGCTCACCCAAGCGACGTCCAGCATCCCGCTGGCCATTCGATGCCGTTTCATCTGTTTCTCGCATCAAACGCACTGCATCATTGCGCATGCGCTCCGACATATTGCTGCAAATCAAATCAAACGAATCATCAATGCACCCACCCATTTGTGTACCTTTAGCCTTTAGAGAGCCACTCACCGATTCGTGTTGGACTCGCCATAGATGCTGAGATTGTTGCTGTGCCACTCGTTGTTGGTGTAGCGCGTATAGAGGGCGGCACGTGCAGCGTGCTGGGGATTGCGCTCGAAGCCAGTGACAAGATTTGGAAATATCATGCCCTCCGTCTTCATGCCTTGCGGCACAAAGCATGGCTGCGTCATCTGATTGGTCACCGGCTGCTCGGGCATATGCTTCACTTCGATCATCTCGAATGCCATCTTGGGTCGCCACGGATGCCGCTGCGTCGTCGCATAGGAAGCGGCCACGCGAGATGGCACCGTCGACCCACTAATGGGCTCCATGCAGGGCGGGGCTCCCGCATGGCTCCAGGGCTGCAATTGAGAATACATGACGCTTTGGGATGGCACACCATCGTTCCCTTCGTGACCCGACATTATGCTAATGGCTTGTTTACTTGCAAATTTGAATGTCACTTGGAATTTGGAGTTTGCAACTAATACTAGTTAGAAATAAAAAAAATTAAATACTCCTGCACGACATATAATCGTTCGAGACTGTGGAATGACTAGTGCTCTACAAATGTATATGGCAGTATATCCTTTCAACCAGGATCAACGCCTGCTATGTCTCTAGATTTGGAATGTGTTCATTTCTACAGTGCTTGGTGCAGTGGCTATGTACATAGTATGTGAATGATAGTTTGATCAATGATACATATGATTCCATGAGATTGCGATGATCCTTGCGCTCTTTGTATTCGTTGCGATCCGCTGTCGGCCATTTGTCCAGCAGATTATCCTTGACCAAGCGCTGATCGAATTTGCGGTTTTCAAGATATATGTGCTTTTGATTGCTGGTGATCTCAAGACCTTTCAACGGTGCCATTGTTGCTTCCAATATATCTTCTGCTTGACTCACAATGGGCACACTGGAACGCAATAGCAGATTCTTGAGAGTTTCGGGATACTTTTGTGGATTCCGCTTAGGTTGCCTTGCTAGTTTGTCCTCGTTCGCCCAACAGAGCATTTGCAAACTCAACAATAATATATTTATGTAATGGGGATAACTGTTTGCTACCGCTCGAATTCCACTACTGCACACGCTTCGTTGGAATTCTTATACATTAGGGGTATTTACTACATTATTGATTTAACTTTACTTGTTGGTAACTTAGTACCCGCTCTTGTTGCTGTTGATAACGTACATTTTGTAAAATCAATGGCAAGTACTGTTAATTTGGCTTAAGGTCAATGTGCTACTTGACAACAAGACATAATTGGGGCAGACTAAATAGCCCAAATAGGTTATTTGCATTTGAGAAGTATGAATAGATTGTATTTTTCAATTTTGAATGCAGCGCCACAAGCGAGTGGCAAGTGCTGAGCTGAAGATATCGATATATTATTCGTGCGTGTCGATTTTTATGAATGTCATATCGCAAAACAGAGAGTTCTAATTTTTTTGATTTCATAATCTCTTATACTATGCATAAACTAAAATAAAAAAGATATGTACACGGTATATACTTATATATATTTATACAATACGTGATTGGAAGTTTTGGAAAACCTATTGAATGTTTCGTTATAATAAAACGTCGATCTCTTGAAAATTTTGCCTACATAGAACAATTCAAAGCCCCGTCATTGCCATACTTAATCTAATTTACTGTCCACTGCAGTACGCACTTCATATGCATATATAATACATGTATATATCAGTTCATATATAAATATAACACTGAAATATTTCTGTCAATGGGGAATGCTATCGATGTCAAATGGTTCGAAAATTTGAAAAAACAATCGATATGGCAGGCTGCTGCAAACGATAGTCTAGTTAACATTGGCTCCGCTCTATTAGTTTGTCATTTACAAAATCACAACAAAATTTATAGCATTTAGAATAATAAATAGCAATACACTACTCTGCCATGACCGTCTCAAACACAGTGGACCAGTACACGATTATGTCGGGTGATCGCTCCAAAATAAAAGACCTGCTCTGCAACCGCCTAACCGAGTGCGGGTGGCGGGACGAAGTGCGTCTGCTCTGTCGAAATATATTGGTGGAGAAGAATGGTAACAACAGCCTCAGCGTGGAACAGCTTATAGCGGAGGTAACGCCAAAGGCGCGGACATTAGTGCCCGATGCAGTCAAGAAGGAGCTGCTCATGAAGATACGCACCATACTGGCAGAGAACGAGGCGGACAACTAAATGCTTAGAGAGAGAAACACAATCAACAGCTAAATCATCATAGTTCATTTTATGTTTATGCTATACAAAATTTTTAGTCTACTATTCAGCCAATAAACAACAACAAAAATACATTCCATGTACATTCAGAGTGGACAAACAACACTGCCATTGGCCACGTACTCGAAGGAGCTCTCAACCCGAGGCACTGGCTGTTGCTCCGCATGTTACGACTGCTCATCATCCAGCACATGTTTCTCCACATCCTCCACAGCTGACCCACCTGCAGCAACCACCGCACTTGGCTGCGTGTACTTGCGCACCCATTCGTTGGGGTGCATCTTCTTCTTGTGGTTGTGCATGTTCGCATGAGATTTGAAAGTTCTCGTACAGAAGGCACAGGAGTACAGATCGATGCCCGTGTGGGTGGCCATGTGCTCCTGCAATTACTCAATTGATTAACACACAGAGCAGGCGAATCAATCAATGCATTCTCTTATTACTCACTGCTAACGCCCTTGGAAGCTTGAACTCCTTGCTGCAGAGCGAGCAGCTGTGCCGCTTGGCCGAATGATGGTAGCGCATGTGACTGCTCAGTGCCACACGGGAAGCCTTCTCTGCGCTGCACAGCACGCAGCGATACTTGTTATTGCTATCGCGATCATCGTGCCGGGCCAGATGCTTGCGCAGACTGCGTTCATCCCGCAGCCAACGGCTGCACAGATTGCATTGAGCCTCCGCGACAGGGCCATCCGGATGCAGCGCCTTCTTATGGATCAGAAAGTTTGCCTTCGATCGAAAATTGACGCCGCAAATGTCGCAGATGACGGGCGTGATGTCCGTTGTGTGCATTCGCTTGATGTGTGCCGTAAGCTCTAGCTTAGTGCGAAAGCTGACAGAAAAAGAGAGAGAGAGAGAGATAGTGCGTGAAAGAGGGAGATCTAGTGAGAGAGAGAGGCAGAGTCTTGCTTCTGTGCTGTAAATACATCTATACATTGAAGCGTCCAGACCGATTGCTGACATAAATGATTGATTGATTGATAGACTGACTGACTGAAAGACTTGTAGACGGATGAGCAAGCTTATAGACTGACTGATTGATCGTCTAGAATCGATTGATTGGACTAACAAACAGATTAGTTGACTAGCAGACGAATTGATAGATTGATTGACTGACTAGCAAACAGATTCTCTAACAATAATAATCCCATGGATTGCCTGGACAATCACGATTGATTGACTCACTAAACTATTGTAGAAACAATACGAAGCTAAGCCCATTTAGCCTAGTTGGATCAGAGCTACCACCTACCTCTTGCCACAGGTGTCGCAGGTTTCGGGTCGCTCGGTGCCCTTGTGGCCCTTGATGTGCATGGTGAGTAGAAACTTTTTGGCAAAACGCGCCTCACAGATGGTGCACTGATGCACGAGCTGTTGCTGGTCAGAATGGAAGCGCAGCATATGCATATCCTGACTGTTGCGGTTGAGGAAGCTCTTGTGACAAGTCTGACAGCTGAAGTACTGCGGATCCTTGTGATAGTGCAGATGATCCACATATAGTGTGCGCTTCTTATAACGATTGTTGCAGCACTCCATGTAGCCCGTGCAGTTGTGCTCCGAGCGAAAGTGACGCTTCAGATCGATGAAGTTCTGCAATGGGGCAGCGCAGAGGCAACAGTCGAGCTTCACATTGGCTGCAATAAAGTCGTCCATTTCCTGGATGCTGCTGCGCTTCACCTGCAGCTCCGTTCCGTCTGGATTGGGCTTGGGCTGCACAATCTTTGGCTGAGCTTTGGATTTGGATTTGGTTTTGGCTTTGGAATTTGTGCCTTTGGGGCGACCGCGTGCCTTTGTGATTTTTCGTAAATCAGGCAGCGTGGCAGGCGCTGCATCGGCTTTCGCTGCAGTGCGTCGTAGCAAGCGTGTCTCTCGCTGGCTGGAGGCAGCCGGGGAAGGCAATTGTGCTCTGTTTTTAACGGCGTGCTCGAACTCTAAATTGAAGGCATCCTGGCTGCTGCTTGCGATTGATTGTGAATCTGATTGATTGATGATGCTGTTATTATCATGTACATCGATCTCCGGCTCGCACAGTATGTGATCCTTGACATCGTCGCTGTCATCGAAGACCAGCTTCGTTTCTATTGGCGACTCGGTGTGCCAAACAACAATCGCTGGCTCGGGTTGTGGCTCGGGCTCCATTTTCAGCTGCAGCGTTTGTTGCTTCTCGGCCACCATTGTGCAAAACTGCTGAAAGTCGCACAATTGATGCCAGCATGTGCTGCACAGATTGGTGGAAATGCTATCATTGGTCGTCACCTGGAAGGATGGCAAAATGTCAGTATTTAAATGAATTGAACTTTTCATATATTTTCTTTTAAGTTGACTTCCACCTCGAGTTGTAAGTATTTGGCAATGGCCGTCGAGAGGTCGTGTTCGACATCGCTGAATATGCATATGGAGAGCGAGTTATCCAAATCGAACAGGCACAAGCGGCAGATCATAGTTTCCAAGGCAAAAAATAACCAACAGGCCAAACTCTGCTGCTGTAAACAAAAGTCTGTATGCACAATACGATAGGCGTGTTGTTATCGAGAGATGTGAGTCGGTGAGAGGCTTTCAAGTAGGCAGGCAACACATGCAATAATCGAGCGACACGAACAATCGATACACCCAAGGAAATAATTTGTACGCGTACTCTCAAACACGCACACTTAAATTCGATGTTTTTATTTTATTAGTACATCGCTAACAGGCATAGTGTTACTCGCTTTTTTTCTCACCCAATAAGAGTGCGGTAACAAATAACAATGCAAAAGAAGCCGCTGAACGCAAACACGCTGCTGGACAAACTGCACCGAGGCGCTGTCTATGCCTGCATCGGAGTTACCCTATATGGCACCTATATGATCGGCATGCGCTACTACCACTACTACACTGTGATACGGCCAGAGAAGCAGCAGGCGGAGCTGAAGCTCCTCGACGAGGGCGCCCACGACAAGGCCAAGGAGCTTAAATACTAAAAACGCATGCTCTATATGTGCTTCGTTTTTTTCTTCTAATTTGTAATGTTTGTTAAGCGTAATAAATAGTTCCGAGTTAATTTGTGCATTGTGCGGCTCTTGTGCTGCTTCTTGTTGTGTAATATTCAACCAGGTGGGCTCCATCAATCGAAAGACCTTGACGTAGTTGTCGTTGCAAACAATGCGCCCATAAATCAGCCGGAACAGTATTAAAGACCAGCGACATGCCCAGATTGTGGCAAGAGCAATATTAGAAAATCCGTTGGGGCAATCGTCGAATGTTGTCATCGGCGCTGTGATTGGCATCGTGACCAGCCGCCGAGGCACAGCTGTCTTGCCGCTAGAGATGGTCGTGTGTCGCAATAGCGACTGCTTAACAGCACGCGATTTCTATCGCTAGGCACGCACGACTTTTGATAATCACTGATTTTCACGGATTCAAATACTTTTTATATATCTAAAAATATATATATATATATATATATATATATATTTATGATAAGAATTTGCTTCCATAAATATTTATGTACATTTTTAGAACTAGCTAAAAGTGCTAGAAAATATACATTTTTCAAATCAAAATTTTTAATGCAGTTTCCAAAACTTTTTTCAAATTGCTTAAGACTTTAAATAAGATTTAATTATTTTACTACAAATTACATTTTGTAATCAAATAATTTTGTTTTTAAATGTTATTATTTTGTTTTAGTTTAAAATATCTGTCTAAATATATAAATATAATAATATAACGTATCTAGCGCGTGTCACGCACTCAAAACTCGTGACACGCGGCCAATTGTAGGCCAACTTCCGCTTAAAGATTCGCGTGCATTAACCTTAACGTGTGGCAACTCAATATGCATTTGATTAATATTAGCTTAAGACAAAATAAAAATTAAAAAAATAACATAAACAATGACGTTGCCCCACCCACTTTGAAGCCGCTTGTGAAAAACGTTGCCAATTGCCAGTTCGTTCGTTCGTTTTGTCTGCGCTTCATTCAACAATGTTGCAGTTGCAGTTGTTGTTGTTGTCGCTGTTGTTGTTGTTGTTGTTGTTGCATTAGTCTCATTCACAGTTTGATCAGACAAAGGCAATTACTATGCAGCAGTTACCTCCCCCACCCTCCCCTCAACATCCGGTCAAGGTCGTCCATCCTTTATTGTCTCTTTGGATTTGATTAACTTCCTCTGCCCGCGCCCTCTGCTGTCTAGCCTCTGGCTAGGCATTAGACGAGAAATCGTGCAGCTTGGATTATTTCGATAAGAATTCAAATTTGTTTCTTATTTTGTTTCCTTCTCATACTCGTTCATGAAGCGACTAGAGTGTATTGGCCGTAAATATATATGTATACATCTAATCGACTGCTAAGCTCTATTGGATATGCCCAATGCAGGCATGGAAAATGGGGAATTACAATAGATTTTCGAAAATTTAAATGATAGTTAAGGTTTTGGAGCTTCAAATATACTAATCTAAAAGGAAATTATGGAAATAAGTTAATGTAGATAGACTCAAATTTATTATATACGAGTACGAGTATGTATATAATATTATATTTATATAGTTTTAAGACTCTGGTATATGTGCATATAGCACATATATAACATAAAGCAATCAGTTTTTGAAACTTGAACGAGTATTATGCAGTCAGTAGTCACCGTCTGCAGTGTTCTTGTACTTGTTGCAGTTGTCCGCCTTGCTGGATACACTACAAAAAATCAAAAACTGAAGTTTTCTTTAATCATTTCAACTTTAAAGTTTATTGTTTTGTAGTTTAGTTTAATTTTTAATATTTATAAAACAGATTTTTTAGGGATTTGAACTTGTCGCTGGCCTTAAAGCCAATTTCTTTTATAGTTTCAGTGTAATATTTATTTAATATTACAAGAAAGAAAATAGTATTAATTGTTTATCAGAAAGATATATATATATATATATATATATATATAGAAGGAGGCGTGGCAGACCCCATAAAGTATATATATTCTTGATTAGGGTTACGAACTGAGTCGATATAGCCATGTCCGTCTGTCCGTCCGTCCGTCCGTCCGTATGTGTGAACGCGTCGATCTCAGAACCTATAAGAGCTAGAGATTTGAAATTTTCTTTGTAGGTCCCTGTATAGCACGCGCACGTCAAGTTTGTTTAAAAAATTCGATAACTATTCCCGTTTTATTGATATAGATTAAAAACATTATCGAAACGCAGTAATTAAATTATATCTCGTGCATCTTTGGAGCTTGAGTCTCCAAATTTTGTATTTAGATTCATTAATATTTTATACAATTTTGATTTTTGTCATATTTTGGACACCGTCTAGATCGGACGGGGCTCAGAGGATTCCCTAGTCGGGCACCACCGATTAGAGTTTTCTTACTTGTTACATACTATAATTACAAAAGTGCAAAGAAAAGTATATTTTGTATCCTGTACATACAATATATGCATATATCTCAGAAATACTTATATTTGTTAATGTCAGATTCCATTAAGATGAGCTGCTGCTCCCCCAACATCGCTTTATCAGCGGATAACGCTGTTAATAACATGCTCTCCTGTCCCAGGTTTAAGATTTATGTTAAGTCTCGAACTTAGGCTTCTACGAAAAAGAAGCAATAAAGCAAAGAAGACTTTTGTGCAAAAAAAAGGAACAAATTTACACACTTTGAAGTTTGCTTTATTCTCTGACGCCTTAACTACAGTCAATATATAAATACAAATTCTTTATTTTCTGCTAATTTTTACAATCAAGACTTTAAGCTAATGATTGCTGTAGAACAGTTTTGAATACTTTTCAAAATCTTTCTGATTTGCCGAGGAATTTTCAGATGAATTTGCTCTGCAGTTGCCATAGGGACGCCGTCGCTTGCGTCTCTCTTTCGGCCTCTCTTTCTGCTTCTCTTTTTCCCTTCTGCTTGTTTTTGCAAAAGAGTTAAAGAGAGATTGGGAATGGGCAGGAGTAGTAATGCCTTAAGTTACCATAATGTTTTTTTTTTATGTTTAAAAAAGCTCAACTACAGCCAAAGCTTAGACATGATGGAGCTTTACTAGTTGCAGTTGTAGTTTCAGATTCGGATTCAGATTCAGATTCAGATTTAGATTTAGATTTGTATTTGCAGTAGGTCAGTAATAGATCTTCAGCTGTTAAGTTGCATAACACTTCGAAGTATTTAACAGGGTATTCGTGACATAAGACCCACTTTGATAGAGTATCTAAAATAGTTTTTGAGCACAATTTGAAAAGCTTTCGCTGATGAATATCTTTTGTAGAACGCTTTCAAGGTATCTGTAGATCGTGCAGAGTTTATTAACTGATTTGCTTCTTGCTGCTGACTTAATTAGACAACAACAAACAACATAAACAATAACAAAACAACAAAAACAAAAGCGCATTTGCAATTGTTATTAACAATTGCTGCGATTGCTGTTTTCCCACGGGGTCTCTGGCATTTGACTTGCCACGCCCACTTTTGCCAGTCAATTGTAATCTATATGGCTTGGTTTGTCAACATGTTGCATGTTGCATGTTGCGTGTTGCATGTTGCAGCAGCAGCACCACCAGCAGCCAGCGTATCGCATTGCAAGTGAAAGCGACACCCGATCGCATTTAGCGGGTATTAACTGTGCCAACAACTCCGTTTTTCGACCAGCTTCCGTCTTGGCTATTGCCCAAGAAACATTTTTGCTTTATGCAATCTCCGCTGCGCGTTCTAAGTGGGCGGGGCAGGGGGCGCGGTGGGCTGATATGGCGGCAGGGTGGTGGGTTGGTGGGTTGGTGGGTTGGTTGGCTGACTAGTTGAAACGTTAGTTGCAACGCCCACTTGGGCCAAGCGCTGGGGATTGCGGCTGTAGCTATAGCTGACCTTTTTGGGCCCGGCCAACGCTGAGCTACAGTAAGCACACGCTTAAGCAAACCAGCTGAAGAACGAATGCATTAGAAATCTCTGCTCACACTTGATGTGTGTTAAATGTGGTTAATAAAAGTTTTGCCGAACCGACCCGAATCAAACCGGGAGCACAGTGTACACACGCTTTAACGAACGAGCTGTAAAACAAGTTGTAAAATGCTTAATATCTTGTTTTTATATTTTTCTTTTATGGTAAGTTTTTAAGGCTTTCAAACTGAACCGAAGTGACAATACAGTGAACACACGCTTGCATGAACCAGCTGTCAAAATAAACAGAGCTCTGTTAACATTTTCTGTTTCAATTTTGATGCATTTATAAGAGCTCTAAACATAGTTCCGAACCGAACAGACAATACAGTGAGCACTCGCTGGAGCGATCCAATTAAAAAATATGTCTTCAAAGCTCAACTAAAATCTTTTTAAACTATTTTCTATGTATTTAACAGGAGTACTAAAAATAATACCGCATCGAAACATTAGTACAGTGGGCATACACTAAAAAAAACTTGCAAAAAAAACTATTTCAAGTCGCTGGGAACAGCCCCAAATCAATTTTTCTTTGTATTTATGAAAGTTTTAAAAAATTACTGTACAGTAAGCACATGCTTTCACGAACAGCCTGAGACGTACAAAATGAAAGAGCTTAGTTATATTTTGAATAATTATGTAAGTAATGCATTAGATAAGTTAGAGTGTGAACCGGTAAATGAACCGGTACATGAATCGATATGAAAGTCTTAATGAAACTTCACTTGAAATAGTGAACAGTGAAATAGTGAATAAACTTCTCTTTGAATTTTTCTGCTAGTAAAAACCGAACCAAGCCGAACAGGTTCGAACTCAATTCATTTATATAGCCATGAATCGAGCTGAGTAATTGCAAAAGTTATGGAAAAATATAAAACAAATTATTGAAGCTATCTCAAATCAGGTTCAAAAATTGTAATCCAATAGCAAGAATTGGTTCGAAGCGTGAATCAAACCAACTAAAATTTTCATTTTTCAGTTCGAGGCAATGAGGACAGCTAATGCAGCAGTCCGCTTGTGGGAGGTATTACTGTACAGCTGAGCAGCAGCAGCAGCAGCAGCTACAGCAGAGGCTGTCAAGCATTCAATACGACATCAAATGCAACAATCGCTGCAGCTCGAGCTTGTTGTTATTGTTTTTTTTCTTTTCTCTATTTTGTACTTTATTATTATTATTTTATCTTCTTTGTTTTTTGTTTTGCATAATTGCAAACTGTAGCAAAACTATAAATACGCTGCGCCGGCTGCCAACGATCAACAAATCAGCTCAGCAGCTGCAGCCATCGCATCTTTAGCAAAAAGAGCAGAAACTAAGTAAAAATCGTCATCATGAAATTCCTGGTAAGGCAGGAGCGGAGCCAACAGCAGCAGCTGCTGAACGGGACTAATTGCTAATAACATTTTACAGTGTGTCTTCGTTGTGTTGATCGTGTGCCTGGTGAGCTGCCTGGCGGCCATTGCGGAGCCGGCAGCAGCAGCTGGAGCAGCGCCTGATGCTGAGCTGGAGTCAACGCTGGGCGAGAAGAAGACGGAGAAGCGTGGCATCTACGGCTTTGGCTATGGTCATTATGGCCATGGCTATGGCGGCTATGGAGGCTATGGACTAGGACATGGACATTATGGCGGTTATGGCGTGGCCGCGCCCTACTATGGCGGCTATGAGTACGTGCACCATGCTGCGCCCTATTATGGCGGCCATCATGGCTATTATCCGTATCATCATGGTCATTATGGTTACTATTGAGCTTAGCTGGGACTTATGATATCGCATTATATACAAACATTCATCGCTACACAATCATATATAAATAATTTTTTTTTTTCATTTTTTTCATGCGCTTCGAATAAATGTCCTTACAAAATGCAATTGTATAAAGTTTGAAATTTGAATTCCGGCGCGCGTGCGCGCGAATGATTGTATTCAAAATACAACCCTGCGTACAGTGCTTAAAAGCACTGCAGAGGTAGCAGCAGCAGCAGCAAGAGCACTGTTGGCGCTCACCAATAGCCGATAGCTTGGTATCGATTGGTATCGATAGCATGGGCTCTCACATTTTTGTTGTTCATTTTTACGCTCTTCTTTGTCGGAGACGGTTGTTACTATTCGCTTTTGCTTCGCCAGGCAAAAAGAGCTCAACAAATATATTGACACACAATTTGAATTTGAGCTAGAAAAGGAGTCCGTTCGAGCTACAAAAAAATACGGCGTGAACAGCTGTTGTTGCACTAGTGTTGGGTAATTTTTTGTTGTCTATTTTTTTTTTGTTTTTTTTTTTTGTTTTACCCCACGAATTACGCGTGCAGTAAAGTGGCAGCAGTATCAACAACAGCAGCAACAAAACAACAACAAATATCGCTGTGGTGAAAAGCAAGTGCGAAAAATACAACTAAAAGCTGATCAAATTGTGGGCGAAACAACAACAAAACGAAGAGAGCAAAAAATTAAATTTTTTAAAAAATAAGCAGCAGATGTACATGCATACACATGTACGTTTGTACCTTTCAGTAGTGTTAGTACTAAATACTAGTACAAAAAAAAATTTAAAAAAAAAATAAATGCGAATCTGTTTGTGAATATGTGAAGTGACAAAAAATGAAATAAAGTAAAAAAAAACACACGCACTCATACACGCATACCAAAAGTCGTGAATTCGTCGTTGTCGCTGCTTTGGTGTTTGTGTGCGCACATCCACATACACACGCACACTCACACACACACATACACATACGTTTCGTACATATGTGTGCTCGTCTAGTGGCGAGCGTGCGAGCGAGAAAGAGAGTGTGGAAGAGCGAGCAGTCGTTGTCTTTAGTTTCTGTGTTCCTTTTACATTTTTTTTGCCAGAGTATTTATTTATTTTTTTTTGTTGTTTTTTAATAATTTTCGCATTGTGAAAAGTTTTTTTTGTGTCGTACAACGCAAGTTTTGGAAAAGCGTGCGTTCGTGTGCGTGTGCGTCGCCGCGCGCGTTGGCAGCAGCGCAACAACAAGAATAACAACAGCAAAAATAAAATCAACAACATTTATAGGCCCGAGTCGGAGCAGTTCGCGCCACTTTGAAGAGGTATGTATGTGTGTAAGCATGTGTGTGTGTGTTTGCTTTTGTCCAATTCAAAAATTCTTATTAGATCACAGGCATGCGTGCGTGTGTATATATATGTGTATGTGTGTGTGTGTGTGTTGCGTTGAGCAGCCGTCGTTTCTCAGGTTCAGCATGACGACGACTTCTTTTTCGTCTTGTTTTCTTTCCTTCTGCTACTCACACTCATTTCGCCGTTATTTATGTAACAAGTGTGTGCGTGCTAAATGAAGTGCTGCTGCCGCTGCCGCTGCTGCTGCTGCTGCTGCTGCTGTTGTTGTTGTTCTGTATGTATTTGGCGATTTTCGCCTCTCGCTATTTGTTGTTGTCGTAAAGTTTGTAATGAAGTTGGCAGCGCTGCCGCTGTTGCTGCCATTGCCATTGTTAACGCACCAAAAGCGCCCAGCAGCATCGGCAGCTGGAGCAATGCTAAGCGCATTGAACTGGTTAGGTTCACTTTGTCATTTTGGTTATCAACACTGGCAATGGCGGCAGAGCATATCTGTTCCGCTGGCGCAGCAGCGCATCGTTTAAGCTTTGGCAGACGTCAACATGTGGCGTCGGCAGCATTTCTTCAATTGACATCTGTATGTAAGATTTTGCTGTAAATTAACAGCCTAGCATAACAGCAGCAACAACAACAACAGCAACGCGCATTTTGGGTCTGCTCTTAGAGGCTGCGTTGACGCTGACGCTGACGTCGACGCCGACGTCGACATCGACAGCGCAGCTTTTGCATGTTTGCTTGCAGCAACAACATGAATTGGAGTGAAGAAGATCGCAAAAGTCATTTGATTTCTTTTTACGCACTGCGTTCATGCGGCCGCTTGTTGCGCTTTTGTTTTTGTTTTTGCTCTGCCTATTTGCAAATTCGTCACAGACAACAAGAAGGAAGAGCGGCGCCCGAGAGAGGACAAGCGAGAGCGAAATGCGTGTAATTAGTCTAATTGGAATGCGAATTGTTTCTTGATGCCACACACCAAACAAAATTTGAGTGTGCAGCAAATGTTTATGGAAACCAGAAATGTAAAATGCAAAAGCCATTTACACACACACACACACACACACATGTATACTTATGTATGTATGTGTGCTGTGTGTGTGCTTGTTTTTGCTGTAAGCCCTCGACGAATTCTTCTACGTTCTACATTTAACAGTGAGAGACAGAGAGAGAGAGGGAGAGGAAGTGAGCTCTGTTATTGTGATGCATCAGCTGACCCACATGCTTATACCCTGTATTATGACATTCTAATGTAATTTATTGCATAATTCAAAACAAATATAAAAACAATTTAATTAAACTAATAAAAAGGGGTATTTTTAATATTAATAAAAATAATAGCTATTAACTACAAATGTATATAAAAGCTAAAGCTTTACATATGTATATCCTGTAAATAAAAAAAACTCGCAAATAGAGGGCATCTGCTCGTTGGGCATACCCAGCTGTATATCTCCTTGAAGCACGCATAAAGTGCAGTTCAGTTGTTGTTGTTGTTGTTGTTGTTGTTGCTTGGTTGATTTAATTGCATTTATATTGATTGATACATTTGACATTTGATTGATTCTATTTATATAGCTTTTCTAACATTGAATATATTAATTGCATTTAATTAACAACCTTTTACCGTTCGGTGGCATGGAAATAGGAATCGAAGGAATGACAAATTCCAATTGGATCGGTTAACATTTCTCATTGGGGCTGTCTTTTTGGTGCGTCTGTTTTTATTGTTGATTGTTTGTGTACTATATACATATGTATGTATGTAAATACACACACACACATATATATATATATATATATATACATATATACAGAAATATGTATATATTTATTGTTTGTTCTTTATATACTTTATTCTCACTTGCTGTTTCTTCTTCTCTGTTTGTTTTTGTAATTAGTGAGCGGAAATTGTGTGCGTGTGTGTGTCTGTCTGTCTGTGTGTGTGGGTGGCGCAGGAGTTAAACTGGACTCCGATTGGATTTACAAATTGTTTGCATTGTGAAGGTCATTGGGACAAGCGTGTAACTGTACTTGCAGCTCGTTGGAAACACCTTGCACCTGTTTGTGTGCAAACGTGCATTCATTTAATGCACCTGTGACCCAATTCGACAAGTTCCACCTGCTACAAATTACCCCCACTCCGCCACCACCACCACACACAATTATTATTTCACTTGCGCTGGCGATTTGCATGTTTTCAACATTTCCAATTCACAGCTGGAAGCGTGGTGAATTGAGGTGTGTTGTGGTGGGCTGCATATATGTATGTATGTATGTGTGTGTGTGTGTGTGTGTGTGTGTGTGTGTGTGTGTGTGTGTGTGTGTGTGTGTGGGAAAGGGGTGGCAAACATTCAGCTGCCATTCGAAATTAGCAACAGATATCGACAACACAATAAATACATACATATGTATGTACATACATTTATATACATATATACATATTTATAAAGAAGAAGAAAACAAAAATGAACGATTATCAATTCAGAAAATTTTCCGAAATCTGAGCCAAGTGCAAAGCAAAAGCAGAGTAACGAAAGACGAAGCAGCAGGCGAAGCAGACTAACGGACTATCATTAATGCGCGCTCGCTCGCTCTCGCTCTGATCGCTGAAGTTCGCTTATCAGAATGTGACGTCTGCTATTCTCATTCGCCTGCTTCTTCTACTTGTTGTTGTTGTCCATTGTTGTGGCTGCGCTAATCTGTCTTACGCTGTGTGTACATGTGTGTGTGTGTGTGTGTGTGTGTGTGGGCTCATGTATATATACATATGTAGATGTGCATGTGCTTATATATTTTTTCAATGAATTTGTAAGCAACTGTAAATGAAACTGATTTTCCAATTCGTCGGATCATTCACAACTTCTGATTGGCATAGTTGCTGCTCATTTGGGATTTTTACATTTTGATGGAATTTTCCATTTGTCACAAAAAATAAATACAAAAATCATATGAGCGGTTTGGAAGGAAGAATTGAAGCTTTTGACTAAATGATTGATTCATTGGAATAGTTTTCTAATTGCAACCTGATGAGCGGCGGCATCAGCCACATATAAGAATTGAAACTGTCAGTAATTCTAATTGGATCTAACTCCAATTGGGCAGGACCTTTTTTGCTGACTAACTGACTAAATTAAAATCTTTTTCCTTTTATTTTTGTGTCTTACAGGTCCATGCAAAATGTCTAGTCCTGACGATAGAATACCAATACGTGGTAAGTGAAGCCACTATCTTATGGTTGGGTGGGTGGTTGGTTGGCTCAAATGGGCTATTGTGCGTAATATCAATTGAATACATAACTCAAATACAAACAAAAGCTTACAAGCACACAAACACATTGACACCCAGGCAGAGAGAGAGAGAGAGAGATAGATAGAGAGAGAGAGAAAGAAAGAGAGAGTGTGTGGCTTCCAAAAATAACTGTTAATAGGAATACAAAAGCAAGCAAGCAAGCAGCGCTGCCGACATAGCTAATCGCAGCGCAGCGCTAACTGACTGCAGAAGCGGCAGCAGCAACGTGTAGCACGCAACGACAGCGGCTAAACAACAAGAACATTGTCCATGGTCGGGTGACAGACGGCGAGTCCCAAGACCAGCAAGTGGTTGCGGCTGCGGCTGTGGCTGTGGCTGCGGCTGCGTTGCTGACTGAAAATGTCACTCAAAAGAGAGCTTGCGTGAGTGTGAGTGTAAATGTGAGTGTGAGTGTGAGTGCGAGCACATACAGTGCTGCCCATGCAATTAGAGTCACTTGTATATGTTAACATTTTAATTAAATCATGTAAATTATTTAAAAGCAATATGAAAAACAATATACAAAACAAAGTGACATTAGTTCAGTTGCATTTACAGCTACTTCTATACGCATGGTCCATCACTAGAAGTTGTTGTTTTTTTAGTGCTGCCTAGGTAATGCCGCTTTCAACTTGAGTTGTTTTTGCCGCCACTGTCAATGCCAAGCACGTGCAATAATACCTTGTTCGCTCTTCCGCTCCCATCCTCTCTTGAATTTTGTAATTTGTATATTTTTTTTTTTGGAGCAAGCTCTCTTGCCGGCGCTTACTACACTGCTGCTGCCTCAGTGTCTGTTTGTTTGTATGAACAACAATAACAACACGAACAACATTCGTTTATCGATTTTGTGCTATTTATAGCACAACAAAAATTTACTTGCCTTTGAAATGTGTAACGACGACGACGACGACGACGACGACGACGACGACCCCGGCGCCAGCGTCAACCTTATGGCCCCTTCTTTTTAATTTTTGCGTCTTGCTCTTGCTTGCTCTGCTTCGTTCTCGCTTCTACTAGCATTTTCCCGTTATGTCGTTTTTACTATTACACTATTACAACAATGGCCACGTGCAATGTCAGACGCGGCCTCATTGACCAATTGAATGCCATACTCCAACGGCACATCTCTCTCTCGCTCTCTCTCTCTCTCTCTCACTCTCTCTTCGCTGCTTAGAAGTGCATGATAACTGAAGCAGAAATCTGAATTGTCATTTTGCGCTGCACAGTGGTTACGAATGCTGTGATAACTGAATTGATTTTTGAATTGTAACAAAATATTTTTATTTCTAAAGAAAATGCATATAAAAATAAAGATAAAAATAAAATAAAAAGAAATTTAACGTTAGTTTTAATTATTATTATTTTCGGGAACCTTGAATTGCCCAGCAACCACTGTTATTTAAATATCACTCTCTTGCTCTCCCTTTTGTGCCGCTTCCTGGAATTTATTGTGTGTCTGTTTTCGTGTGTTATTTTTATTGACTTGTGCTTCGAGGTCATTGCTTATGATAATTGTATATTATTAATATCTTATACATCTAATAGGCAGGGCGTGGGGGCATGGTTGTTGACAAGTCATATTCCAAGTCATTTGTTACGGTTACGTTCACGTTTCATTGAGAGGCACGCACCTGCCTGCCACCTCTATGCCCTCGCAGTTGGCAGTTATTGTAATGGCATTCCAAGAATAACAGCAACTCTCTCTCTATCTCGCTTCCTCTCTCTCTATGTGTGTGTATGTTCTATGCCTCGCTCATATGGAATGACTATGTGTGTGTGTATGTGTATATCGTTATATAAAATCGTTAGCTTTGTGTATGCCATAATATCCTCATTTGTAATACACAAAAGCTAACAGCAAACAACAACAACAACAACAATAACAACCCATTTTCAGCCCAATTCGGCCTTTCCACTTTCAATTCTTACCATTCTTACCAGCTGCTTCTCCTTTAACAGTTGTTTGTCTACGCTTGTGTGTATGTGTATCTGTGTGTGTGTGTGTGTGTGTGTGTGTGTGTGTGTGTGTGTGTGTGTGTGTGTGTGTGTGTGTGTGTGTGTGTAATCATTTCTAAACTGCTCTGTTGTTGTTGTTGTTGCTGTTGGTTTTTGGCTTTGCATTTGTCAAGGTGAAACACACACACACACATTGTGAGAGCGGGAGTGCTGCGCGCACACACACAAAGCGGCCTCTCAGCTAAAACTTCGAAATAAGCCAAAACTGAACGAGCCACGCCCACATATTATATATGGCCCGCCCCAGGGGCCCCGAATTGCTGTTGCCGCAAAGTGTGTCTATTTTTAGACGAGCGCGCTGGAAATTTTTTCCGACACTAAGACACACACACACAAATTCAAGCGTGCATACATAAGTATGTATGTGTGTGTGTGTATATACATATATGTAAGTATGTATGTATGTATGTGCATACACTGGCACGCATACAATTATCGTCTGCTATCACTCAAAACAAAGTAAGCAGAGAAGTGGGTCGGGCTATTATTATTATTATTATTACATTTTTATGAGTATTGCTGTTTTTTTTTGTCGAGCTAACGCAACTCTGACTTACATGATCTATATACATACATACATCAGTGTGTGTACGTATACATAATAATGTGCACATAATACTGTTATCGTATGCATACCAATTAGATTAAATGTTTTAGTTTCCAATTGGAATGTATGCTGAATGTTAACGCTGTTCTATATATGTACATACATTTCTTATAACGTTTGTTTTGAACACGTGCTGCTTTGTTGTTGCCACTATTGATATTGCTGGTTTCTATGTCAACACAAAATTGACCTTGGCGACGACGAAACGCCTTTTTCGAACTTCTTGTAAACAGCTGACTTCCGTCGCAACAGCAGCAATAACATCATCCGTATGATATGCGTTCTCTCCCTTCCTCCCAATAAGCATTCACACACACACACAGAACTGTATGTTGGCAGGCAACTTTTTGCATGCACCTGCAGCACGTCGGCTGCGCTGCGTTGCCAGTGTATTGCTTACAAGTGTCACACATAGTTAAGACACACACAAACACACACACACACACAGGCACGCACACAAGCATCAGCTGCAGCTGTTGCTTAAGCGGGCGCACGCTCTCTTCGACACATACACACTCTCTCCCACTCACTCTATCTAATTCTCACTCGCTCACAGACAGTTTGTTCTTGCTGTGTTTTGGTTATGTTTTTCAACACACCCTGTGCAAGTGCAAGCGGGGCTTTTGATTTTGCCTAAATGCAAGGTAACTTTCAATGTGGTTGTGTGCGTGTATGTGGCTGTTTACACATACAAATGTATTAAATATGCATATTTTAATTTGGAAACTTTGAAATATATGCAGAGCATTTGTGTGCAGCTCTGCATAACAGTGCAATTACAGCAATATAGGGTAGCATATGTGGCGACTACACATAGATTTGTTTTTTTTTTTTTTGGTTAGTTTAGTTTTTGTGCAATGTGCGCTGCGAGTTCTGTTAAGTTGTTGTTGCTGTTGCTATTGCTGATTCCGTCGATGTTGCTGCTTCTAAATTTATACTCCCATAGCTATGCACGATTTATAATAGCTGCTATATATAGAACAACAGGTCACGGCCTATTCGGTCAGCATTTTGCATAGACACACATACATGCATATCAATTTATTTATATACGCACACACACATACATATACATGCATACATGCATACATGCACATGTGTATGTGTGTGTACGTACGTTCATAGTTGAACATGCATTCGACTCGACTGCTTGAGTAGCAGCAACAACAACAACAACAACACACAAATATTTCGCCATTGTTTTTGTTGCTGTGCTATTGGTTTTGCTTTTTGCTATTGTTTCTATATATAGCCAGCCACCTCTCAGCTCTCAGCTCTCAGCGCTCAGCGCTCAGCAGCCCAAAACTAGACTTTGCCTTACTTGCTGATTTATTCATTTCATTTTGTTGCTTTGCACTGCCAGAGCAGAGAATCAGCAAATGACAGCAACTATACACACAGGCGGGCATACATGTAAACATACAAATGTATATACATACATACAGATGTACACACGTACATATGTATATACATATGTACGTATGCATGTGGACATTGACGTTTTGTTGTTGTCTTTCAAGCAGCAATCCAATTGGACATTTTGCTTAGTCATAAATATGCGCGCAATTAGTCCAGTCCAACCGAATGTCTAATTGCCGATCAACTAAGAGAGAGTGAGCGAAAGAGAGCGAGAGCGCAAGTCGGGTTGAGCCAGCAAAAGAGCGTGCATGCGTGGGAGGGAGAGCAACAGATTGACTCGTTGCCAGTTTATCAATGAACATTTTGTGTGTTTTTTGCTGCACTTTGCCTTGTGTCCATTAGCAGCCACAGCCACAGCCGCAGCAGCAGCAGCAGCGTCGTCAGTTTTTTGTCTTCTCTTGCTTTTTACTTTTTTTTGGCATTTGTTTGTGCGCTGCCACAAAAGCAAATCAAATTAGTTGCTCTGTGCTAAAACGTGTAGCAGGAGATGATGGCTAGCTCTACGGTCAAGGGAGAGACGAAGACAGCGACAAACGGAACTGGTCGCTTGGTCTGCTCTGTGGCCTTTGTCGTGGCGTTGTTGATGTTGACTTCGGCGTTGACGTCGACGCCGACGCCGACGCCGACGTCGACGTCGTCACGTGCGCGCTGTGCCCAAGCAGCAAAGCGGCGCAGCACTGAGAGCGGTTATCTAAAAAAGCGCTCGGGCCGGGTCCATGTAATCGCTGTAAACTTGTACAAGGTTACTAAAAATAGCCGCAGAGACAAACACACACACACACACACATACACGGCTCGGCTCGGTTTTGCCTCGGTATTTGGCCTCGGCGTGCTTGGAGCCAATGCGCTATTGGAGGCGGGGGTGAGAGCGAGGGAGGGAGAGAGAGAGAGAGAGAAAGAGAGAGAGAGAGCAGGGAGAGTGAGAGAGATAGAAAGAGTAGGCATGGAGCACATGTTAATACGTTTTAGATTAATTTTTTTTAAGCATCTGATAAGCGGAGCCTTATCTATGTATACATAATCAACTAATAGGCCTAGCGCACACAGACACACTCACGCACACAGACACAAATACGCATATCTTTGTTTTTGTTGTTGTTTCAGATACAAGTTGCGATTAATTGGCATTTATATCGAGACATCTCGATTGCACGACATTTGGAAACATTTCAAATCTGTTTCGGCTTCCAATTGGACATTTTCTTATGAGATATTCATTCGTTACTGATTAAATATGATATACAAAATAAAAAGAAAGTGCTTTGACTTGGCAAAGCCAAGTAATACTAGATAGGGCACATATCATAAATAGATTTAATATACATACATATATCTGTTTATATACAATATTTATTTTACTTATTTATTTGTTTTCCCTTTGCAGATCTGCCGCCTGAAGCCGGAAACGATGAACGATTGTTGCACATAACGCCGGGCGTTTTATCGCTGGACTTTAAACCGCACCAAGTTGACATTGATCAGCAGATCCTGGAGGTAAATATCCGGCATGCAAAAAGACCAGCAAAGCGCGACGAAAATATTACTGAAAGTCTAAGAAATCCAAAAGTTCTGCTCACTTTTCCATAGTTGACTAGAAATGGAAATTTGTGCATTTCTCATTTCTCATTTCCTCTTTGTGCTTTGCATCCGCTAACGTTGCAAAAACTGCGCAGTTTTCCAATTAGACTCAACGAATTGACTTGTTGGCGTAGTCTTCTCTCTGTTTAATTTCCTCTTTGTGGCACTTCCTTAAACGTTTTTCTAGTCAATCGATATGCACACACACACACACACACACACACACACACACACACACACACACACACACACACACACATACATACATGCATACATACACATGTGTATCCTCTGCCAGCTAGGCTTAATATAAGACTTGTTACAGGATTTGAATTTACTCTCAGTCTCTCTCTCTCTCTCTCTCTCAGTAACAGCTTGAAGCAAATCAAAACTTTCTTGATTCCCATGAAAAGCAAATAGAAACTCTTCAGCTCGATGCCGTTTACAGGGCATCAGCTAGTCGTTCACACTTCCTTTTTTATCTCTCCTAATTTTACAATCAGCTGAGTTCACTTCATTTCTGTTCCCATTCCCATTGTGTCTGTGTTCCTCTCCCGCTCGCACTCGCTTGTTGAGCTTAGCTTGAATTGGAAATACATGAAATCTAATTGGAATATGTCGATGATTGTTTATTCTCAGCGTCGCATCCATTTATGATCTCAATCATCGGGTAATATCATTAGCAGTCATGTCAGCGTTTTCCTTACTTTTCCTTGTTATTATAAATGATTTATAAATATATTAATATATATATGTGTGTATATCTGATATATGTACATACATATGTATATATATAGATATTGTTCTGTCTTTGGCTGTTTTTGTTTGTGCTCTATTTATACGCATTCACAAGTTTCACTTGTGCTTCCTTCTGTACGGCTTTCCTTGTATACCCTGCCAAAAACTGTCGACCGGCATGTCCAGTTTCGCGATTTGCTAGCTCTGCTTTGCATGCAACTAGCAAAGCGAAATAGAAAAGAAACTTTTATTTTTATCACATTCCTTGATTGTGACACATTTCGGTTATTTATAAATTTAGCCCCTATAACTAAATCCGTTTCCATAATTCATATTGATCAAAGCATTGAAAATACACTTTATTCGCATAGCTTATAAATGTTATATGATTAAATAAATTTCAGGAATCAAAACTAATAATATCTGGAAATGCTGGGCAAAGTTTTTATTTATTTATTTATTATTATTATTTTTTGGAAATTTTGTTTTAAGCAGGCGTTGTTTATACCCTGTTCATGGAGCAAAAGCATGCATATGTTGCTGGCTCATTTAGAAACTTGTAATTTATGTTTTTATATGATTAAAGAACTAGTTCAATAGAACGATATAATTTACAATAATTTAGTAAAACAAATCGATTGAACAACAAAATAGAACAGTTAATTTTATTGAAATTTATTGTTCACTGATTTGCGATCACTGATAAGTGAATCAAGTTCATTTAATTGATACCTGAATTAGTTCTTTATACAATTGATGAATTTGAACTTGTTGACATAACTAGTTCATTTCACTTAACTTTGCCGCTCACGGAACTAGTTCATTGATTCTATTTATAAAACTGTATTTTTCACAGATCAGTGCATCAGTTCATATAAAAAACTATATTTTCAATTGAAAGCTGAATTAGTTCATTATACATTCGATGATTTTAAATTTGATAAAGGAACTAGTTGATTTTAATCAACCCTGTCGTTCATTGAACTAGTTCATTTACTTTATTAAGCTGTATTGCTCATTGATCAGTGAGCAGTTAATTTTAATGAACTGACCAATAAATTAATGCCAATTATTAATTGTTCACTGATCATTGGATTAGTTCATTTTTGATTAACTCTATGGTTCACTATTCACTTAATAAGTTCCTTGGTTCATCTTAATGAGTCGTTCAAACAAAGTTATGCTAAACGAACCAGTTCTTACATAGTTTCAGCATACTTTCGCCCCATACCAGGGTATGGCGCAGTCGCTGCTCGCTTTCATCTCTGACTGCTTCTATATTTAAACGCGTGTACAACTTAATGATTCTATATTTATTGTTTTCTCTACGAAAATATGTACGAGTATTTTGCGCATTCCCTCTTTGTGTGTGTGTGTGTGTGTGTGTGTTTTTCTCCTTCCTCTTTCTTTGCTTTTTCCCATTTCGTTTTAAATAAAACGGCGATTGTGCTAATAATAAAAATCCAATGGGAGCCAAGCGAGAGGCCAAAAAAAGCAAGACGGAGAGGGAAGAGAGCGCGAGAGAGTGAGAGAGAGAGAGTACCGCAAAGTGTTGCGTCGCTTGTAATGCACCGAATAGCATATGCAACAAGTCGGTTCGTTCCCAGCGAGTACACACTGTAGCACAACTTTGTTGAGCTACAGTCGACCTCATGGCCCAAGCAGCAACATGTGCAGCCCCCACCTGCCACTGTTACCGCCGCCTCCCCCTCTCCCTTTCTCTCTTTCTCACTAGCCGTTGCCTTGTTGCATTCAATTTATAGCCTGATTTTATTTTTATACCCTGTGTGCACCCATTAAAAGCAGCCAAAGCGGGTATATGCATTATATGTAATATTCAATAGAAATACGATTGGACGAGATTAGAAGAAATTAGAGATTTGTTAATCTTATGCAAATTTAAGATTATAAGAAGAAGCAGATCGGCATTTCGTAGAGGATATCTGCCAGTCTGTCATTCTACGCTCTTACTTGCTGTGCTTTAACTTTGTGCATTGCGCTCTATGTGTGTGTGCGTGTGTGTGTGTTTTGTTTTCTTTTGAATTTTCGTATTTTTGGTTCAAGTGTTCATCTGCTGCTGCTGCTTCTTCTTCTTCTTCTTCTGCTTCTACTAGCTCTGCTGTAGTTGCTAAAGTGCTGCCTACCCAAATATCTCTCTCTATCTCCCTCTCTCTGCCACTCCCCTGCTCTGCTTCCATCAGCAATATCGCCGCTGCCGCCCCTTCGACCACCCGCCGCCCTCGTTTGCCTTTTAGCAGCAGCAGCAGCAGCAGCATTTGCCGTTTTTGTTATTTTTACATTTTCCTTTGAATTTATTTTTATTTTTGTGTTTTATAAACTCTGTGGGTTTTATTTTTAACAAAAAAAATAATATATATGTACATATATGTACATATGTACATACATATATACATATATATAAATTTATACACATGCAAATAGAAAAGAGCGAAAGGGATGGCAAGTGCAAGAACTATAACTGTAGAATATAAAAAAAAACTAGAATAACTAATCGTAGCTTTTTCGCTTAGCTCTTTGTATTGTTGTTGTTGTTGTATTTATTTATAAGAATCTGTGGCACGAGCAAATTGTAAATTAGCTACACAATAGCTGTGGGTGGGGGAATGGCTCTCAGCGTGTGTGTGTGTGTGTATGTGTGTGTGTAGAAGCTATGCAAAAAGAAAAATTGTGTTGCAGCTGAAATCGAAAATATACTCACTTCTACTCATTACATATCGAGATACTAGATACATACATACATACATATGTATATACTACTCTTATACTTAAACATAGTCAGTATAAGAAGTAGCTCGTTGCATATTCCAATATATTCTTATAAGAATGTGCCTATGCATACTCTAATACGAATAACAGTAAAGAGAATAATTAAACTTACTTCAGCATTGTCATTTATCATTTATGATTTGGAGCAGATTCATTTATACTCGAATATATTCACTGGAACTTCTTATTCAAAGTCATGCACTCATTGATTCTAATTTTATTTGTTTTCATATTTTGAAATTTTCAATATATTCATAATAAACTCATACCTATTCATTTGTATTCACAAATGATTCACTTCATATTCATTTAAGAGTTAATGTATTAATGGGCTATCACCTGAATGCTAATTATTACCAATTATTTACTCCATTCATAAGGAATTATTCAAAATGTATTCGCTTCGGTTATGAGTACATTCAAGTACTCGTTGCATTCATTATGCTTTGGGTAACAGAATTCACTTATCGAAAAATTGGTTCGTTCTAAAAACGGAAGACAACAATGCTGCTGCTGTTGTTGTTGTTGTTATTATGTACATTTTATCAGAGAGAAGGCAAGTTATTCTATTTATATGGGCGTGTCTGTGTGTTGTCTTTGGCCCCCGTTATAATTATAGCACAGGCCTTTTATAATTATAGCATGCGCTCTGGCCAGCTGAATGTTGAACAACAACAACAACAACAACAACAACAAAAAGTTGTGCAAGGCAAATGTCGTGGGCGGGTGGAGAGGGAGAAGGGGGGGTGTGTGCGGTGGCAGGTTATTGCTTAAACGAAGGGGTAATCAGGTGCAACAGCAGTTTTCTAAGAATTCTTCTATATGGCTTATGCCCTGCTGCTGCTGCGACGGCAACAGCGACGTCGACTGCGACAGCAGCTGCTGGTGCACTGAGAGAACGATTGAACGATGAATACAAACGCCCGTTTGTCTGCCGCCTCAACTGACCACGCTAGAGAGTGAGAGAGTAATTAAGCAGAGAGCGGAGAGCGGAGAGTGGCGAGTGGCGAGTGGCGAGCGCAAGCAGCGTAAGCCACACAGCACACGTTCATTTAGCTCGCTCACACGCTCGCCGCCGCCTGTTCGCTTCGTGCGCTTTGGCTAGCGAATAACTGTATCTAAATTTGTGTTTATATTTGATTTTTGCGCCAGTTGCTTGAGTGAAACTGAAATGAAAGCGCGTTCGACGAATGCCAAAGCCAAACGAAAACAGAAGCAAGCAGCAGCAGCAGCGCAGTCAATAGCAATTCAAATTGGAACAATACCGTACATATCCAATTCAAATACACCAATTGGACCTAACAGTTCAAAACGCGCCTCGCTGTGAGAAATACAAAAATCAAAGTCAAAACAACAAGAAATATACAGTTTATAAAAAATATACATGCAAAAATCAAAAAAATAAAAACTAAAAAACACGGAATCAGCTAAAAATGTATAGACAATTAAGACAAAATAAAAAGGCAGACAACAAAATGAAAAACAAAACTAAAAACTAAAAATTGAATAAATAAATAAAGCTAACAGCGGCGCATATTTCTACAGATTATTTATTAGTGTTCTGAGTTTTTTTTTGTTTTGTTTTTATTTGTATTCTATTTTATTTTTATTTTTTTGCCCAAAAGCTGTGAACACTAAAAGCTTATGAAAAAGTGTCTAACAACAACGCAAATCACAAAAAAAGAAAAAAAAATCAAAAACAAAAACCAATTAGAAACAAAAAAGCAACAACAATTTTAGTGCCCCTCTCGCGTTCTCGTGCGACCAGTGCGTGCGCGTGCTAGTGTGTGTGTGTGTGTGTGTGTGTGTGTGTGTGTGTGTGTGGAGTGTGTGCGTCCAATTGGACAAAGCGTCGCGTTAAGGTCATGGAAACATATCAGCAGCATGTACGTAATAAAGAGAGCGACCCTCAGAGCGAGAGAGAGTGGGAGAGAGCTCAGCCAATAATCAACAATTTATGATCTCTTTTGATGAATTGTGACGCGTGATTTGCTTAGCTAATTCATTTGTGTAATCGCTAGCAAACTCTCTCTCTCTGTGTATGTGTGTGTGTGTGTGTGTGTGCCGCCGCAGAATGTCACAGTGAATCACAGTGCATTCATCCAAGCCATTCATCACAACATGATTCATTTCAACTGCACTAATTATCTAATTGATCAGCTTTTAGGAAACTGATAATTTTTTTTTTTTGTCATATGAAAACTGTAAATGGGCTAAATTTCGTTTGTTATTAAAAAACTGTTTAAGTGGCAATTCGTAAAGATTTTTTTGAATGCAATTAAAATACTTATGAAATAATGAATATTGTTTATAATTCCATCTGAAAGGTTTTGTGATTATATCGAAGAATCTTAGGCAATATTGACAATTTGGAGGGAAACTAAAAGATATTATATATTTTACTTATTTATGAAGTATACGTCATAAATTCTAGAAGAAGAAAAAACAAGTCCCTAACAAGTAACTCGATTGTTATTTTGCCCCTTCACTCTTCACTTACTATGATTGAAGAGTCTAAAGTGATTTTGTGTGAATTCCCCTAGAAAAAGCACCCGAATTGCATGCAAATTATAGGATCGCGACTCTAATTCTGAGAAGAACAAAACTTGAAATCGAACTTGAAAGTAAATCTATTTGACTTTATACAAAAATAACTTTAAATTATTTAGCATTCGCCTTTGGTATCTTATACATATTTCCGACAGAGCTTTTATCGTCGATATGCATGTGCGAGTTTATTTTTAAATAGGGTATTCCCATTCATTGTTTTTTTGTCAACTTTTTTGTTATTGTTTGTCTTTAGACTTTCTTTTTGAATAGGATATTCCCATCATTTGTTGTTCTGAGTCGTGAGTCTATTATTGAGCTAGTATTTTTGCAATTTCCTGAGATATTGACATTGTTGTAAGCCTGGAATGAAGTTCTTCAAAGATCAAATCGAATCTCTATACTAAATGATTGCGAGTTCTTTGAACCCTTGTTTTCTTTCTTTGATGACTTGATTACAGTTGACATTGAAACGATTTGCACAAATCTATTTAGCTGATCAACGTAGTTTATATACATAGATATATGTATGTAGGTATATCTGTATATATACCCATTCTTTCTCGCCACATTGGCTATGCGTCACAGTATCTGTTGAGCTATACGCAAAGATCTTTCGGGCAATTACTCACAGCCATTTAATGGTCTACCCACGACATTTACCACAACATCACGATCGATAGCGCCGCTTTCCTCTCTCTCTCTCTCTCTCTCTCTCTCTCTCTCTCTCTCTCTCTCTCTCTTTCTCTCTAATCGCCTGCTGATCTTTCCTGTCTGTTCTCTGCTTTTAGCTGAAGAAGAGCCAGGAACTGCAGAAGCAGCGTCTTTTCCACTCGTACCAGGAGCAGACGAAGCAAATGGAACTGGAGCATAAACTGCAATTGGAGCACAAATATCATGTGAGTAGCTAGAAGAGCCAAACGAAAACAAACACGAAAAAACACAAGAGATTAGAACGCAGACCGCATCGATATTTTTGAAAGATAAAGCTGATTAGTATTGTTAGCTACTACCCAAGTTGCCATGCTAAATGGCTTTTGATTGCTGATACTCAACTAAGTTCGATAACTATGTCAAGTGTATTCGAAATCGATATTTATCGGTTGTTAGCTTATTGTTTACTTAAAGTAGAACAAAGCTTATTAGTTACAGCCAGTCCACTTATATCTCTTGTCATATCGTTTTGCTTTCAATATCGATAGGTCTGTCTATACTATAGCTAATCGATAGCTATCGATATACATATGTATATAATATGCATCTTTGACTAGTAGCTAGTCATTATGTACACTTTCGTTAGCAAGTTGTTTTTATATCGATATGTTTTACGTGTCGATAGCTCTTTTTAACTGCTGCTAATCGATAACTATCGATATGCATCACGTGTATCTTGAAGTGGTGAAAGTAACAATATTTTATACAACTTTCGTCAGGCAAACAAAATCGATTTCAGGCTTTCGATAACTTTTTCAGTTGCATTCAAACGGATAAATATCGGATTGCCGACCATTTATTTCCTTTTCGCTGTTCCTGCAAGTTGTTGTTCTTAACATAAACAAATAATGTTTTTGAAAAATTGAATTTTACTTGTTTTGCTATAAAAGCGATAAATATCGATTAAAAAAACTATCTCAATTCATTGATTAGAGCTAATTTGATTGTTTATTGTTTATTATGCTCGCCATGCGCGACATAGTCTCACGTTTCTTTAATTATTATCAATTTATACTTTTTACTTTTTACACAAATCGATAAATATCGAATTTGGAAAACAGGGTATAGCAGGGCTGCGTCTAGCCAACTTAAACTTGTTTTGCTTTCTGTTTCTATTCTGTTTCTGTTGCTGCTTTAACTTGTTATTGTTGTTGTTGTTGTTGTTGCTGCTGCTGGCGACATTGGCGCGTGGGTAGCGCAAAAAAAATATAAATAAATAAATAAATGAATAAAAAAAAGCGAAAATACTTTATCAAGCGTCTTGCCGGCGCTTTTGGCCGGAAGTGCCGCCCTGCTAGATGACTAAACAGCAACAGCAACAACAACAACAACAGCAACGCTTGACCAGCAGCAACAACAAATACAACACACACACACACACACTATCACACACACACACACACACATGCATAACCAATTCTATTTTGCCCCCCCCGAAAAAAAAGAGACAAGAACAACAACAAAAACTCTCGAACTTGTAATTTATTCAGTTTGCGGTGCATTCACATGGCGCTTTCCAGGAATTGCGGGAACAGAGCATGGTCACGGCGGCGGCAGTTGTCGAGGAGCAGCATCGCCAGCACCAACAGCAACAGCAGCAGCAACAACAACAGCAACATCAACAGCAACAGCAACAACAACAGCAACAGCAGCGCGAGCGAAGAGAACGAGAAGTGATGAAGCGAAAGGAGAATTGCAGCGCCAATGCGAGTCCCGAAGTCAAACAGATACTCAGTGTAACTATCAATCTCTCTCTCTTTCTCTCTCTGTTGGTCTCTTTATTTAACTCTTTCGCTTTGCAGTGCTTTCTCATGAGCCGCAAGTCACAGGCGGTGGCACCAAATGGCACAACAACCACATCGCCCTATCGCAATCGGTAAGGATACCTCAAGGAGTCATAGCTATAGTCTATAACTTTCTTTCTCCCTCTCTCTCTCTCTCTCTTCCTCTCTCTCTCTCTATCCATCTATCTTTCGTGCAGCGGCGTGGTTAAGAGCTCTTCGGGTGAATCATTGCCTGCTGGCACCGTTACCAGCGCACATCCATATAAAATACCACAGCCGCCAACCTCACTGCTCAAATATGAATCTGATTTTCCTTTGAGGAAAACTGGTAAGTGATCCATGTCAATGACAATGCCAATTGCCAATTGCCAATGCCAATGCCCTAACATAGTTATCGATCCTGTGTGTAGCAGTTGTTGAGCGAGAAAAACACCTTTTACTTGTGTTAACTAACTCTTTGCTCTCTGCTTGGCGTTACAAAGTGTTGCCGATTGCATCGCTTGTTGATTACTAAACTAAAAACAATAAACTAAAAGCTGAGCTAAGGCTTGGAGCATTCGTGCTGATCAGTTGTGCTCAGGCAGAGCAAAGTTACAACAGTTTTATCGTTTGGCATAGCAACTGCATAGAAAGCAGAGAAAACTCTGATCGGTTGACCTAAAAGAAGTATTCTATATTTCCTGGAAGAGTAACAAGGTCTATAAGTTCTCTATACAAGTCATGATCAGTCAGAATTAGCTAAGATCACTCAATCAGGAGAGAAACAGTTGCTCTATAACTAACTTTATATGCTAGACAACTGTTGATCACTGAATTGACTGTTGATCACTGATCACTGATCACTGATCACTAATCACTGATTACTTATCACTGATTACTGTTCACTGACCACTGATCACTGATCAGTAACAGCTAAACTAGTTATAGAGAACTGAATTGATCTGCCAAGCAGAGCCTGGTTTACTCTCATAAGAAACAACTTTAAAATAAAGATTTATTTTATAGGCTTTATATGATATATATCCTGATCACTGATCACTGATCACTAAAGTTAGCTAATGAGAGAATTAGATTAGAATACAGATCGTTCTTGAGGCTTTTTCTTGTCGATCACTGAACACTGAGTCAGATCAGATCACTTATAATGAGAGCTGAAAGCTTATAAATTATTAAAATACATCCACCTAGGAATCAGTCAAAGAAGTGGAACAAGACACAGATCAGTTATGCAAGTAGACAAAGTATGCAAAATGTTATGTGAGCTAACTCTCTATGGCTGATCAGTTAATAGATAGTTTTTGGAAGAAAGCAAACAGAAAGTGGAGCTGGACTACTTAACTTAACTTAACTTATAAACTATATAGAAGAAGATCAGTAGCTAGATCAGTTAGCACTTTAATTGAGAAAGTAGAGTTAGCTGCGTACTGATCGATAAGTTGAGATTGAGTTAGATATTGCTTAAGGAATAATTACAGGCTTTACGCCCTTGTTATGAAGCATGTTACTAAACTTGACCAATTGAATGACTAACGCAATTGTCTAAGAGGCAGGCCTATGTGAGGTCCCGTCGAGCGTATAGGTTCCATACACACACACACACACACACACGCGCACACACACAAATTTAGATATATACTAGAGACTATATAGAGAAATATGTATATGTATGCATCACCTGAACAGCATCGGAGCCGAATTTGCTGAAGATCCGACTCAAGCAGAGCGTCATCGAGCGCAAGGCACGCATTGGCGGTCCGGCGGGGGCGCGACGCCACGAACGGCTGCTGCAGGCCGCCCAGCGACGGCATCAGAAGAACTCGGTTCTCACAAGTACGTATAACAATCGAGCACACATACACACACGCACAAACACTCGCACACACACACATACATTATCCAAATTCTGGAGGGGATCTGATCGGGCATCCGATCGGGGTCAACCCGCTGGCAGTGTCAACCGCATTGAACCGCTTGGAGCGCGTTTCAGTATTTGTTGTAATTTTGGTGCGGAGCGCTTAAAACTGGATATGAAAATGGAAATTGAGGCAATTACATAAACACACACACAGGCAGATGTGTGGCAATGCTGAAAGCAATGCGCAAAGGTCGTCGGCTGGGTCAGCTACAACAACAACAACAACAAGAACAGCAACTAAAAGAGCAACAATATCCATGTTAATTATCGTGATTATACTGGGCGCCATACTAGCGCGCGCTTTCACACTCTCTCTCTCTCTCTCTCTTTCTCTGTCTTTTTGCAAGCATAAACAATCAATTGTAGCATTTGCAAACTATTCCAAGATCTATTTTACTATGGAATATAGTCTCTTTCCACTCCACTCTTGCTCTATCATTCTCTCTCTCTCTCTCTCTCTCTCTCTCTCTCTCTCTTTAGATATCTATTCATGAATCCATAATAGATCTATCAATTCATTCAATGATCTCTCGAACAGTTCTATTGCTACATATAAATCTAATTATATATATTCGATTGTAAAATTGTTCGAATTTTCAATTTGAATTAGAATTTCCAAAGCGAACCGGAACGAATGAACCGAAACTTTTTATATGAATTTTTAACTCAAAATCTTTGCATTCAAACATATATAAAGAACTTGTCTATATAATAATAGAGTAATGAAAATATTGATCAAATTGAAGCTTAAGTCGGAGGGGAAAAAGCCAGGTTTTGCGGAGAGAAAAGCTCGAACCGAAGCAAAGAAATGGTTCAAAACGTAAAAAGAACTGAACTTTATGAATTTGTTTTTAGTCTATTTGTTCATCTTTTAACTTTCTATATATATCTTTATTTTCTTGAACAATTTATATAAACACAATACAAACACAATACAAACACAATACAAACACACACACACACACACACACACACACACACACACACACACACACACACACACACACACACACACACACACGCACACACGCACACACGTAACTAAAATAAATTAAATTTTTTCCGCTCTCTCCTCGCGGCTTTTATTCCGTTTTATTTGCAAGCGAACAAAAAGTTTATTTTTAATTTTTATAATTTAATATGTTTGATTATTGTTGTTGTTTTTAATTTAACACATGTTGTTGCTGTTGTTGTTGTTGTGAATTAATTAATCGAAGCTAATCTGAAATTAATCCTGCGTTTAGCTGCCTTTTGCTGCTGCTGCTGCTGCTGCTGGCTGCTGCCGCATGGCCAAAATACTGAAAGAAACCAAAGAGTTCGCAAAAAGAATCACATCAAAAGAATATATATACATCAGTCAATCAGTCAACCAATCATTCATTCATTCATTCATTCATTCATTCATTCATTCATTCAATCAATCAATCAATCAATTAGTAATCCATCATCTTTATCTCTTTGCCCATAAAGATTGCAACAGCACCACGGACTCGGGTCCCAATTCGCCGCCCTCGTCGACGACGCTGTCGGTGGGCGTGGTCGGGAGTCGTGGCTCACCGACCAGTGCGCCCATCCAGGAGGAGAACGAGGAGGGCAGTCAATATCAGCCCGGCCAGCGTAGCAGCATCAACGATCTGCCACTGTTCAGCTCGCCCTCCCTGCCAAACATATCGCTGGGCCGTCCGCATTTAACCAACGCCCAGGCGGGGCAGGCCAACTATGCCATGTTCGCTGCACTGCGTCAGCATGCAGCCGCCGCCGCCGCTGGTGCACCGCCCGTCAATGTGCCCGTGGGCGTCGGCGTGGGCGTGGGCGTGGGCGTCGGCGTTGGCACACCGCCCACCTACTACAATCCGTTGGCTATGTCATTTGGAGGGCGGCAGCCAGCGCCGCCGCTCTCAATGATGCCCGCCACGGGCATTGCACCACAGCCATCGCCGGTGGTGCGGTCTGCCTCGGCCACATCCACATCCTCGTCGCAGGCATCGCTGGTGGGTGATACGGCGCCGCCGCAGGCGCATGCTGCCTCTCTCACCTCGGCCTCATCCTATATGCAGCTAAGTGGCGCCTCCGCTGTCAATCTCCACGCGGCTGCCGTGGCTGTGGCGGCAGCGGCTGCTGCAGCTGCCGCTGGTACACTGCCGCCCACCAATAGCCACAGCCACAGCCACGCCCATGCGCTATACAATGCACATCAGCAACAGCAGCAGCAGCAACAGCAACAGCAACAGCAACAGGCACAGCAGGTGGCCCATGCACACGCTCCTATAACGGACGCCCAGGTGGCGCAGGTGCATCTGCATAAGCAGGGCCATCGACCGCTGGGACGCACCCAATCGGCGCCCTTACCTCTAGGCCATCCCATGCTAACAGGCGCCAGCCAGCTGAGCTTGGTGCAGACGCACTACGAGAATAGCGAGGTATGCCCATGGACATATATGTATGTACATACAGCCTAACTATCTTAACTAATCTCCTCTCTTTTTTGCCGGCAGGCGGAGCGACAGGCGTACGAGCATCAGGTGCTAACACAGAAGCTGCGCCAGAAGGTGCTCACGCGCAGCGATGCGGCGGCCGCGGCGGCTGTTGTCGCTGCGATACGTGAGCCGCAGCTGCAGCTGCGTGAGGAGGAGGATGACACGGCGGCCGAGGTCATGGATCTGACGGACAAAAAGAAACCGCCCAAAACGGTGCTGACCAACACAATTGCCACGAGCACCTCGCAGAATTTGCCGGAAGCGCTGGCCGCCGCCTCCTATCGAGCGGCTGCAAAGTCGAGTAAGTTGAGGGATCAAGAGTATTTGCAGCAGCAGCGCGAGCTGCTCTATCTGCACGAGGAGGAGCTGGCCAAGGATCTGATGCGTCCGCTCTCACGTACACTGAGCAGCCCGCTGGTGCCTGGACATGGGCTAAGTCAGATACCCGACACAGGGCAGCATCCGACGCCCATAGCCACATCCTCATCGGCCGATCATATACCGCCCGTGAATCTAACGTTGCCCCACAAGCGACAGTTGTTCGGCAACGTCTATGCTGCACAGTTTCGACAGCATCATGCACAGCAGCAGCAATCGCCGGTGGAGAGTGGATTGCCAACGCACAAGAAGATCACAACGGGGCTCGCCTACGATCCGTTAATGCTGAAACATTCGTGCATTTGCGGCGACAACGCGCCGCATCCGGAGCACAGTGGGCGGCTGCAGAGTGTGTGGGCGCGCCTGAATGAAACGGACTTGGTAAAGCGCTGCGATCGATTGCGCGCCCGCAAGGCCACACAGGAGGAGTTGCAAACGGTGCACACGGAAGCGCATGCCATGCTCTTTGGCTCAAATCAGGGCCAGCTGACACGGCCCAAGCTGGAGAGCACGCTCTCAGCGAGCTTTGTGCGCTTGTCCTGCGGCGGCTTGGGCGTTGATCTGGATACCACCTGGAATGAGCATCATACGGCAACAGCCGCACGCATGGCCGCTGGCTGTGTCATCGATCTGGCCTTTAAAACGGCCAAAGGTGAATTGCGCAACGGTTTCGCCGTCGTCCGTCCGCCCGGCCATCATGCAGAGGCTAATCTGGCCATGGGCTTCTGTTTCTTTAACTCAATTGCCATCGCCGCAAAGCTGCTACGCCAGCGCGTGCCCGAAATGAAGCGCATCCTCATCGTCGATTGGGCAAGCCAACTCTCTAACTCTCCATCTCAATTGTATACTAATCTCCGTCTTTCTCTCCCCAATTAGGATGTGCATCATGGCAATGGCACACAGCAAGCATTCTACCAAAGTCCCGACATTCTATATCTTTCCATACATCGACACGATGACGGTAATTTCTTTCCCGGCACAGGTGGCCCCACAGAGGTAAGCTTATCCGGTGTTATCCGGCATATCCATGTCTTGTGCCTAAGGCCTAAGCCTAAGAAAGTTTAGGCATTTTTAGCACTTACAAACTTAGAGCTTAACACTTACAATTTCAATCCCTCCCATATTCGATTTGATTTAGTTATGTAAAAGATATAGCTGATCAACTTTCGTTATGAAACTTTCTGCCAGTTTACCTTAAGAGTAGAAATACGAAAATTTTAGGAAAATCTCTTTTGATGTTTTGAGTTTCATATGTGAGCTAGATCATACGAGCTCCAATCTACGATTTGTGATCGACTATATACGGTCAACAGAATGACATGTTCTATGAAATATGATCTACGATCTATTATTAATGATATACGATCTATACTCTATGATCTACAATATACGATCAATGATCTGTCGTTCAATAAAATATAAACTATGATCTACAATTTATGATCTATGGTCTACTATATACGGACCTATGAAATATGATCTATGATCTATTATTTATGATCTATTATCTATGATATATGGTTCTATGATCTAAATTTTAAAAGCTTTGATCAACAATCTACGATTTACAATCTATGATTTAAGATCTGCGATCTTTGATCAACGATCTTTAATCCACAATCTATCATTTCTGATCTATGATCTATCAGCAAGTGGCAATCAACATCTTCAGTGTACCATGCCATATCATGGAGCTACATGACAAACGATATGCGATCTATAACCTATGGTTAACAATCTGCAATCTGCGATCTGCGATCGTCTAGCTAAATCTGTTTACAGAGTATATTTCGTTATTATTTTAGTTCATAGAGGCTTTTGAATATATTGGATGGTATGCTAGATGATCTAGAGAAGAAAGTATAAGATGAATGCATTTATAAATCACATTTAACTAATTCTACATTGTTTATGTGTTTTCCTCTCTTTCTCTTCCACACGGATCATCCATCTCGCTCGCTCGCTTGTGCTGTAGTGTGGCTCCGGTGCTGGTCTCGGCTACAATGTGAACATCTCGTGGTCGGGCGCCCTGAATCCACCGCTGGGCGACGCCGAGTATATCGCTGCATTCCGTACCGTTGTGATGCCCATTGCCAAGTGCTTCAATCCGGACATTGTGCTTGTCTCCTCTGGCTTTGATGCGGCCACCGGCCATCCGGCTCCACTGGGCGGCTATCACGTATCCCCCGCCTGTTTCGGTTTGATGACACGCGAACTCCTTCAGCTGGCCAACGGCAAGGTGGTGCTGGCCCTTGAGGGTGGTTACGACCTGGCGGCCATTTGTGATTCGGCGCAGGAATGCGTACGTGCCCTCCTCGGCGATCCGGCCGCTCCCATAGCGCCCAGCGAACTGGAGCGACCGCCCTGCCAGAATGCCATCAATACGCTGCAGAAGACTATTGCCATACAGGTGAGCTGATTAATTGAAGCAATCTGTATGAATATATGTTTCTCATGTCAAGGACTCCTAGTCTCTTTGGTATAGACTGAAGCACATTGTGAATGAGGATATTGCAAATAGAGTATCTCTTATAAACAGGTGTCTTATAGAGAACCTATAGGCATTTCCTTAAAATTAACTCCAGTAAACTGCAATTTGGCTCGTATGTCAAGAGAATATTTTAGATATCTTAAAACTTAACAATTTTGCAATCTATTTTTGATCGATTCGTGCTATAGCCATAGAGCCATAGAGCCATAGAGCTATAGAGCCATAGTAGTCCATAAAATGTAGCTCTAATTCAAAAACTGACTATTCAGTTCGTATAATCCCAATTTCATTGAGATACAAGCGATTTTTCTTAATAGTTTAGTGCAGTTAACCAATCCGAAGAGTCGGCTGTTAATACTGATCAAGTATAAATTTATATAGTTTGTATTTCGCTATATGAATCATGTGTGTAGGAATCTGTTCATAGAACCAGTTCACAATCAGTAAATTGATCGTATTCAATTATGGTTCAACTCTTATCTAAGTTTAAGTGGGTTTTGGAGCAACTGAAGTGCATAAAGATGCCTATTATGGACAGATAGATACAGAGAGATGTAGATACAAAGATACAGAAATATATACACTGATATAGAGATACAAAGATACATATCTATATCCATACATAGATACATAGACAATGGATACATAGATACAATGATATTATATATAATATATTTAGGTACACAGATATACAAATACAAAGATTCTTAGGTCTATATCTATATATTGTGTGGATACAATGATATGCTGAAATATATATTCAACAGATATACAGATACTTATATATTTATATATATATATATATATTTATATAGATTCAAACTAATCGAGTTACTCATTTTATGTTTTTGTCCATTAGCAAACGCATTGGCCCTGTGTCCGGCTGCTGGAGCACACGGTCTGTCTGTCTGCGCTGGAGGCGCTGAAGATTGAGCACGATGAATCTGAAACGGTCAACGCCATGGCCGGCCTCTCCATGCAGTCGCTGCACAGGTGAGCACACACACACACACACGCATCAGCTTCATATAAAATCTTTCTCTTTGTGTAGAACGCTCTCGCGTGATGATTCCGAGGAGCCGATGGATCAGGATGAAACCAAATAGACGAACGCGCCGCCCCGCAACGCCGTCCCCGTCGCCTGCTCAACGGACTCTCTTTAGTTATTGTTGTAGTTAAAATTATTGTTGTTTATTGTTGTTGATGTCATTTGTTGTTGCCGTCGTCGTCGTCATTGTTGTTGTTGTTGTTGCTGCTGCTGCTGCTGTTGTTGTTATTATTGTTGTAATTGTCATCAGCACGAGAACGTTAGTGAGTTCCTCGTCTGTCGCTTAGCTCCTTCTCTCTTTCTCTCTCTCTCTCTATCTCTATCTCTATCGCAATCTATCTCTCACCCTCTCTCTCTCTCTGTTCGTCTGCATCTTACTCTCTGTCACACTCTAACTGTATTTTATACGCACAAGCCCCAACAAACACACAAACTCAGAGAGACAGAGGCATTGCAACAAAAATAACAAAACAAACAAAAATGAGAACAAAATATGGAACCATCGAATGAGAAGGAGAAGAAGGAGGAGGAGCAGATGGAGAAGGAGAAAGAGAAGAACAAGATCCGAGGCAGAGCCGGAGTAAAAACAAAAAACAAAAAGAGTTGGAAACAAGGCCTAAAGTTCAAAACGTGGCTGTGCCACTAAAAAAAAAACAAAAACAAAAACAAAAACAATTTAAAAACAAGAAAAGTAAATAATACTAAAAACAGTAACAAAAAGTTAAGTAAAGAGTAGAAGCAAACAAAAAGCAAGTCGAAAGCAAAAACGTTTAAGAATCAACACAGTTATATAGAGTTTATTTATATATATAAATATATATACATATGTATGTATGTATGTATGTGTGTGTACATATATATAGTAATAGTATATAAGTAAAATGTATATCTATATATATATATATATATATATATAGTAGATTGTATTGTATGTGAATTAACGCAAGTTTCAAATGAAATGATAATATAATAAAAATAATATATAAATGTATGTAAAGATCGATAATTGTAATACTAAATGTTAAAATTGATTCAAAGTCTATAAACAAATAAGGCACACATAAATGTATGTGTATATATATATATATATATATATATATATATATATATATATATATAATATGTATGTATATGTGCATACTATACTATATAAACTACTATATAAAGCCTGCATTTGTTAAAACGAATATATGTAAAGAGATGTATATACATATGTATATTAATGTATATGTATGTATATATGTATGTATGTAATTATGTATGTATGTATGTATGTATGTATGTATACATTAATGTATAGATTTAAATGTTGAACGTGCAAAAGAACTATTTTTATTTCTCGATTTATGTCTGTTGTGTGTAGCTCTATTATTATCATTATAACGTTTATTATAATTACAACTATTTTTATTATTATTATTACTATTTTTTTTAATATATACGTACATATATGTGTTACACCTAGATCTATTTTGTGTATGTGAATGTTGAGAGTATGTGTTGAATTGAAATTGTGGCTCGATTTATAAAGTTATAAAACATAATGTTAAGTATATAAAATGAGAGTATAGCTGTAATATGATATGTAATATATATCTATCTATATATGTCTGTATATGTACATATATGTATATATGTTTGTGTGTATGTTAAAATAACAAATGTGAAATATGATTGTCAAACGATTGTCTAGAATCTTTATTTATTAACTATTATGATTATGATGTGTTTTTTTTATGATTATAACAATTTGTGTTTCTTTCTTGTTCTATTTTTGGGAGTGTGCAGTCACAATTTATAGTTGCTTCTTTTTTTTTTGGTTTGCTTTTAACTATTTAATAGAGTAGTAGATGGAGTGCAATTTCTAGTTTATGATGTATGTACATATATATGTATGTGTGTGTGTGCGTATGTTAGTGTTAGCGCAGAGTCTGAAGTACAATATGAAACGATACAATCTATAACTATGTATGTATATATAATATGTATATATGTCTATATATTTATGTATGCGTGGATATTGATTGGAATAATTGGACACATGATGTATGCACAGCAAAGTTGTTGTTGTTGTAATAGTTGCTGGCGCATAGCTGTTAAAATAACACTAGTCGAATAACCACAGACATGTATGTATATAAATGTACACATATAAATGTATATAGTCTGAAAAGTTTCCTAACAAGATATGGGTAGTATTTTATTATTATTTAAATTAATAAATAAATTTATTTAATTTACTTTTGTCATTTAGTTTATTATCTTTGTTTATATTCAGGCTATCCTCAAAAATACATATTTATGTACATATGTGTGTGGTTATAGAAAAATTCAGATCGAAATTTCTATTTCGAAAAATAAAATGAAAGCTGTAGATAAGCTGGGCGGGCACCCAGCAATAAAAAATGGTATAACGAATAAAACATTTGAACAAATAAACATATAGCCAAGATCTCGAAAATCTTTGTTAAACCCATATACGATTTTGTATGTATTGTATGAGTGTATGAAGCGTGAATGTGTTTGTTTTTGAAAGTAAATAGAATTACATGTACATATGCATGTTAATCGAGCACAACGAGAGCATAAGAGCCGAAGAAATATGATATGAAGCAACAAAATGTTAACAAGCGCTAAAACAATAATTAAATACAGCAACACAATATTCAAATGATAATGCAAATGATAATGAAAATGAAAATACAAAATACAAAATACAAGAAGATCTCCTCATCCCAGTAAGAGCTATAGACAGAGTCGATCGTTAACGAGTCACTCCAAATAGGGCTTTTGTCCAGTTGTTATACTAGTAATCGTAAAATGAAAGAAATTCAAGCACACATCGTGTCAGTCGTAAATATTTGCAATGTTTTTTATTTTGAGAATGCCAGCAATGAAAACGAAAATAAAATTTGATATATAGTACAATATGTGCATGTGTTTACATAGTTTATAAACCAAGAGTTACTTTGTTACTTTTACTCATGCTGTTACCCAATTCGATTCGTATAGACCGGCCTAACACAAATGAGCTGTTGTTTATGTTGCGCCTGGTTTTGAATCGGGCACAATTCATGAAATATTTTGTCGTTTTAGTATTAACATACTTATATATGCATATACAAATAATAATAAAACAAAATGTCTGTGTCGCTTTTTCTATATATATAATAATAAACAAAGAAAACAAGTGAAAATTAATGCCAAACTTTTTTACTGCATTTTCAAAAGATAGTGTTCTCATGTGTTATTTCCCGCTATTTGCATAAGAGTGTGACCATGCGAGCAAAAGCTAGAAATCCATAAAAAAGCACGAACCAACATTTATTCTTCTCTCTCTCTCTCTCTCTTGTTCTCGTTTTGTAACTGTCGCGTCTGCTATTTGAACAGAAAGTAAAGCAAAATATATTAAAGCTCAACATTTCTTGTGCATACACTTGTATACCATATATGTTATATATACTCTTTTCAGATCTGGTGCAAAGTACTAAACGCATCTTATCGCAAAGTGGTATACATATACAGTTTTTTTTTGTGCAGTGAAGAGATCATAAACTAGTTGAATTCACTCTTGCTTTCTTTTCTTAAACGTCTAAAACGTGTATTAATTCTTATGGCAATGTCAACAAGAGATGTGCATTATCGGGTCCAAAGTAGTACGCGTATCTTATCGATGCACAAGTGTGGTGCATGAAAAGATCACCGAGAAGTTGATAAGCTCTGGAACCTGTTCTCGTCCAATTAGTTGTTTGTGAGATTCCGTCAAACTCGCATAGACTGAAACTTGTGCCATAGGACAGCAGCTGCAGCTAGTGCAATGGAAAAAACTGCAATGAAGGTCAGTAGTGGCGAGTGCATTGAACTTAGGCGAGAGCGCGAGACGGCAACAATTGTCAGCGAAGACTTTGCTGTGTGGTGGGCGGGTGGTCGTGCCCAGCTGGAGGAGCGGCGTGCGCTGGAGCGTTACTTCTTCAATAATCCTGAATTTGATGATGTCGTGCCGTCCAGCTGCCTGTCGTACAAACAGCGCTACGAGCATACCCTGGCTAGGGGCGCCAAATTTATAGCCAAGCTGCGGGAATGGCAGGCAAAGGAGAAGCAAGCACAGCAGAAGGACATGGACAGGGTGGACATTCAGTTGATATACGACTTCCGTATGCTGCTATCGGGTCCACTGTCCACGGCGCTGTTCCAGCAGAGTTTTCCACTGCGCCTGCACTTCGCGATGTTTTTGCCCACGCTGGTGAACCAGGGTAACGAGGAGCAGCAACGTCGCTGGCTGTCACGCGCCTGGCACATGGATGGCATTGTGGGCACCTATGCTCAGACGGAGCTCGGCCATGGCAGCTTTATACGCGGCCTGGAGACCCGCGCCGACTATGACGTGGAAACAGAGGAGTTTGTTCTCAATACGCCCACAATAAGCGCCTACAAATGGTGGCCCGGCGGATTGGGCCACACAGCCAACATGGTCGTGGTGTTGGCCCAGCTCTATATTCGAGGCAAGCATCATGGCCTGCAAACGTTTCTAGTGCGCATACGGGATGAGCAGACGCACGAGCCGCTTCCGGGCATCGACGTGGGTGACATCGGCCCCAAAATGGGCGCCAATGGTGTGAACAATGGCTTTCTGGGCTTTCGCAACGTGCGCATACCCCGCGACCAGATGCTCATGAAGAACGCACAGGTGCTGGCCGATGGCCAATTTAAGCAGGCAGCACAGCCGCTTCTCATCTATGGCACCATGGTCTTTGTGCGCGTCGTCATTGTGCGGGACGTAATGTTTCAGCTACTCCAAGCAGCGACCATTGCCACACGGTAAGTGCGAGGAGATATCCCTAAATTAATTCTTCTCATTGTTTTGCTTGCCCTGTAGCTACTCCGCCGTGCGTCGCCAGAGTCCCATTGATCCAAATGCCAAGGAGCCACAAATCTTGGATCATTTGACGCAACAGGTTAAGATCTTGCCGCAAATAGCACGCGGCATCTGCTTTCGCCTTGCAGCGGACGTCCTGTGGGCCTTCTACCAGCGCGTCATGCAGCAAGTGGAGACAAAGGATGGCGCAGGCCCGTTGGCGGAGTTGCATGCGCTTAGCTGCTGCCTCAAGGCCGTTTGCACTCAGGATGCTGTCGAGGGCATCGATGTGCTGCGCAAATCCTGCGGCGGGCATGGTTACATGGCATCTGCCAACTTTGACAGCATTCATGGCTTGGCTGCCGCCGCCTTCACCTACGAGGGTGAGCACACGGTGCTGCTGCTGCAGACGGCACGCTTTTTGATGCGCCAGTTTACGGATTCCATTAAGCGTAAGGTGCTGCCCGCCAGCGTCAGCTATCTGCGCAATGCAGCGCCACTCAGCTGGGGCGACAATCTGCTCGAGAATGCAGCCCGTGCGCTGGAGATCAGCGCCACTGGTCAGTTACGCGATGCCTGGCAATGGCAGCAGGATCAGCGCCAAAGTCATGGCCGCACGGAACAGCAGGCCAACAATTTTACCGGACGACGACTCACAGCAGCGGCTACGCTGCATGGCCACGCCTACTTGGCACGCAACGCCCTCGAGCAGCTAGCACAGCTGAAGATGCGCATGAATCAAGGACTGCTTGATTTGCTGCAGCAGCTGGTGGAACTGTTTATACTGGACACATTCCAGCGACAACTGGGCGCCATACTCAAATGGAACAGCGTCAACGGACAGCAGCTACAGCAAGTAGAGCAGCGCTACGAGCAGCTGCTGGGCACTCTGCGTCCCAATGCAGTGGCTTTAGTCGATGGCTTTGACTTCCATGATCGTGTGCTCGGCTCTACGCTAGGCTGTTGGGATGGACGTGTGTACGAGCGGCTGTTCGAGGAAGCGCGTCGCAATCCGCTTAATCAGGAGCCTGTCAATCACAGTTATCATACGCATCTGAAGGCCCTCCTGCAGCCGAGCAAGCTATGAGGCTTTGTGACTGGTCTCTTTATTGTGGATGAGCGGGAAACAACACAGAAAGCATTAAGAATTAAGCTAGTAAATTAGTTATGGAATATGATATAATATAATATATAAAAATATAACATCTAGAACATCTTCTTCTTAACCGCCGTGAAGCGCTCCATGTAGATGTCGTAGCCATCGAGATCGGTGAACTGTTTGGAATTGAACAGATTACCATCGACGGCTAGATTACAGATTTTGGAGTCCCTGAGGATGCGCGGCGTTAATGCAATCGCCTGCAAGCAGTTCTCCTCGAGCCGCAGCGTCTTTAACTTGGGGCAATCAGAAATTTCCTCGGCCAGGGACGAGATTTGGTTTTGATTGAGGTTCAGCTCGGTTACATAAAGGCTGCCCACCTCGGCGGGCACTTCGGTGATTTGATTTCGCGACAAGTCCAACACATCCAATTGCTTTAATCCACAGAGCATCGAGGGGAATTCCTTGAGCTGATTATTGCAGAGATTGACGGTCTTGAGGTGCGTGCAGTTGTTTAGTGACTTAGGTAGCTTTGTTAGAAAATTGTTCATGAGGAGAAGCACCTCCAGTTTCAGCAGCTCCCCGACCACCTCGTTCAAATCCGACAGTCGATTGCCGCTCAAATTGAGATGTTTCAACATTGTTAGCCTACCCAGTTCATCAGGTACGCTTTCGAAGCGATTTTCCGATAAATCTAGGGTCTTCAACACGTTGGGATATGACTTCAGCTGCGGCGGGAACTCCTGCAGCCGTTGCAACGATATTTTTAGCACACCCGTCTTCTGTGCCGTCTCCAGATGCTGTTTTATTTGTTTATTACCCATGTCCGTGCTCCTGCTTAGCTCAGAGCTATTGATGGTGGATATTGATCTCATATCGATATACCTATCGATAGCTCCCAGTTTTGCAATAATATGCGATGTCTTATCGGTGTAGCACGAGCGATGTCAATGGGTTATTCACCAATATACAGATGTTTTGGAATCAAAACAAATGTTCACAATTTTGAAAAAAGAGGCCGAAATTCTGACAAATATGTGACTGAGAAACTGATGATATGACTGAAAGCATATCGATTATATTAAATTGGAAAGTGTATGTAAGGGATACACTAATGCAACAGTTATTAAAATAGAATAGTTAAATATTAACATATATACATATGTATATAGACTTCAATTCCAAAATATGAAATTAAAAAAAGAGTTGTTTTATTTTAAAATTTACTGTTTGGTTGTTTTTTAGGTTCATAGATTCAGTTCAAAAATAATTTGAAATAATTGCCAGTTAATATTTTTGTGAACATGTACTTTTTATATCGTATATAGATGATTGATCGATAGTTCATCGATAGTTGTCAGCAAGCACAGCAATTCACGTTTTACAATACTTTGAATTTCACCACTGAAGCTGTCATAAAATACAAGCGTGGACTAGCGGACTGCCGCCTCGAAAGCATTAGAGGGTTTTCATTTTGGTAAGTTATGGTGCGAAAAGTGTTTTCAAAATGCTGCATTTGCTAACGGGCAGCTTGTAAAAATTGGATCTTTTTATACAGTGTACGCTGTCGAACACAATATCACGCTTTTATCCAACGCAAGTGGCTGAACGTGAAGCACGCGCTACTTACTGTTGCAAACCTTTCGATTGACCACTGAAGACCGGTGCAGAAAGCTGTGATTTATATCGAAAGTTGTGTTTGGAAGAGCGATAACAATGCCGAAGGACACAATAACAAAGGTGCAGGAGTATAAGGACTCGCTGATCTCGAAGGCGGAAATTCTGATTACAAAAGGCTTTCCCGAGAAAATCGTCGAACTGAATGAACTGCTCTCCACGTCCATGTTCAATGAGCGCAACTTCAATGAGGTGCATCAGGATCTAAACATTCCGGTTATGGCACCCATCTTGCTCAACAACCATGACAACGACGGCAATGTCAACGACGATCATCCCATGCCCAAGCGAGCGCGCAAAGAAGACGTCTCCGGCACCGCCGTACTGGGCTTACCCGCTGGCACGGTGCCCTGCAACAAGCCGCTCTGCGAAATGATCAAGGTGGTCAAACCAATCATACGCAAGCTGGTCGAGGACTGTAAGTAGCAACGATTTCACAAAATGATCTGTAATTAAAATCATTATTTCTATCACTTTCTCGTTGCATTTCTTAGCGAACCTTCTGAAAATGTGGATTTCCTTTATGATTCCCAAAATCGAGGATGGCAACAACTTTGGCGTTTCAATCCAAGAGGACACGCTGGCCGAAATCCAAACAGTTGAGTCGGAGGCTGCTGCCTTCTTCGACCAGATATCCAGATACTTTCTCTCTCGGGCCAAGGTTGTCTCCAAGGTGGCCAAGTACCCGCACATCGATGACTACAGGCGCGCTGTTGTCGAGCTGGACGAGAAGGAGTATCTCAGCTTGTGGCTGGTGGTGTGCGAGGTGCGCAATCGCTACTCCTCGCTGCACGATATAGTTATTAAGAATCTGGAGAAGCTGAAGAAGCCGCGCTCATCGAACACTGAGAGCTTATACTAGAGACGCCCATTTATTCTTATTTGTTTCTTAAAGTTAACAACAACAGACCACACGCCTCCTCCTCCTTAATAAACAGGAAGCCAACAACATCTACATCCGCATCTTCATCCCATTCTAGAGACCGTGTCCCACTGAAGCGGGGATCAACAGTTAAACTAAACAGTTAAATACACTCGAAAATTTCCATATGAAATGGTTTGTTATTCATAAAACTAGAGGGGAATTTGCAACAGATCTAATCTAGCACCTTTAGACGATATGTTAAAGCGGACAGTTGTTCTTAAGGGCAGTTTAATGTAATACAAATATATTTGCGTATCTAGATAATAATCTAGATTAAAGTAATATACAAAACGAAAGTTGATGCTAATTATAGATTCCAAGCAATAGCTTAAGCTATACACACATAAACGTAAATAAAACAAATCAAAGCTCGGTCGCTCTTAAAGAAAAACAAAAACAAAATATACATAATAACAACAAAGTCTCGAAAAACGGGCTAAGCTGATAATAAAACTTGTAATAAATATGGGGAGTACTCGCTAACTTGTATACATAAGGCATGTTGCGTTTATATTTCTATAAATGGTAAACTTTGCGAGTTCCTTTTGTTGCTCTTCTTTCAATTAAGTGCTTACTTCCTTTGGTGTGTTCCTCGAACGTGTACATACATACATACATATGTATGTATATGAAACAAATACATACATACATAAATATACAGTTGTATGTGTGCTTAGCTAACCACGTGGCTTAGTTTAACAAAGTTTGAATTAGGGCGAGAGGAGTTCTCAGTTAAAATGTATGTAACATGCAAATGGAGGCGTGGCAGACCCCATAAAGTATATATGTACATATAGTATTTATTCTTGATCAGGACGACTGACTTAATCTAGCCCTGTCTGTCTATATGTACATACATATGTTACAAAATTCTTTAAATTGAATTTGAGTTTCAAATACATACATATGTACATATGTACATATGTATGTATGTATGTACCTACATATGTATAGACAAGAGCATTTTTTCTAAATTGACAAATATTTAATGGCATAGAATAGAATTTCATTGAATTCCGTGAAGTGACACAGAAGTTGTTAAACAAAACGTTTGGCCAATTCGCAAGAGCACGTGTCAAGCACCGTTAGGCGCACGCATTTTGTCTATACGTGTGCACACATACACTCAAATGCGTGCATTCTCGTGTATTCTAAGAATCGCAGTTGCGATTGAATTGTGTTCGAATTATCGGCTGATACTTTAGTTTAGATTTGCTAGATGGCGCTCGAGCAGTGAGTGGCGGTTGGTAGAGGCGATGCGCTATGCTTAGCAGCTGTTGCTTCGAGCCGGCCGATGTCGCAAATTGTTATGTTAGTATGCCAGATACAAGAATGGAGTATATTTCTTATTTGTTTTATTATCCTTTACACAGAATATCAATAAGAATAAAACCCAACAAAAAGAGTTGAAATATACAAAACAAGTGCACCGTTTGCATTTTAAGCCGGACAACAACAAACAGTATCGTAATTATATTTCAAATATCAACGGTTGCCGGTCTTAAAATTCCGCTGCGTCATCGTCATGCACGGGTCGTCGCTGCTGGCTTACAAGATTTGTATAAAAATGTATCCAAAATACCAGGCGATCAGCAGTTAACAGAAAGTCGACAGCGTTCAGCAGAGAACAAATTCATTGTATATGCGCCAGGGGCAGCATGCAAAAATGTTAAGCTGGCTGCTAAATTATAGGCGACTGTTAAGTCACAGCTGCTGCTCATGTAAAGCCAGCCGCTTAACAGCAGCAGCTCATCATCATCATCATCATCGTCAAAAAAGTGAGCGAAAGAGAGAGAAGAGTAAAAAGGCAAGTTTTGTTATACATTTGTTTTGTTTTTGTTTTATTCTTTTTTTGTTTGTTGTTTGTATTTGTTTTTATTTTTGTTTTGTTTGCTTTTTAATATGTTGTATTTAATTTTATATTATTATTTTTTAAGCTTACAACTTAAGGCATAAAGTTACAAACTAAAACTTAAGAGCTACACATCGTTCTCTTTACTTGTTGTTTATCAATCAAAATCAGCTCTAGCCATATATATTCATGTGTATATGTAAATGTATATATATAATTATATATGTATAATTATATATATACATACACATATTTATATTTATTTAATTATATTTATTTGAATCCTTTATCGAACATGCATTCAAAATTGATTTTCTTTTTTCTCTCTTTGTTTCTTTGTATATTTCGTATGTTCATAAATTTTATATTCAAACAGAAAAAGAAAATTTAAAAAAAATAAACAAATAAAAAAAAACGAGTTTGCTCAAACTATCGACTTTGTTGCTGTTGTTATTACATATTGTTAATATATGTATGTTTAAATATATATTTTATTTCTTATTTTTTTTTAAATTTATTTTTTCAATATTTGTGTTTGTTTTACATACATTTTCATAATCTTTGTGATCATATATATCATTATCATCATATTTTCCTTTTTCTTTTTATTCATTTATTTTGTTTTGCTTTTATTTTAATTAAAATTCGATAACTTTTTTATTTAATTTTCTCTTTTGCTTTTTGGGGTTTGCATTGAAATTGATTTATTATTTATATGTATATGTAAACATATATATATATATATATATATATATATATATATATATATATATATATATATATATATATCTGTATATAAGGGTATATATGGAACTGCGCTTCGTTGTGTTCAGGCGACTCTGTCACTAGGTCTATGAGTTCGTCGGTTCCTTGACTCAGCTATCATATACATACATACATACATATATGTGCATACATATATATTTATATATAAACATACATTTTTATACACATCTATATATGTTGTTGTATAATTTTCTTTTTCACTCTCATTCTATATTATATATATATATATATATATATATATATATATATATATATATATATATATATATATATATTTTTATATATATATTTATATATATTTATTAAAAAAAAGTCGGGACATGCTCTACAACAAAGTGGCATGTGTGTATATATCTATATTTGTATGTGTGTGTGTGGGTGTGTATGCGTGTGTGTGACTGTTTATATATGTATGTACATATACACATACATAACATATATATGTATATACATACATACATACATACATACATACATACATATATATATATTCATATGCTTATATATGCCTTGCCCTTGCATTTCAATGAAATGTTAATTTTTTTGTTTTTGTTGAAATATGTTTAATATAAGTATATTTATATATTTATACATGTATATATATATACACACACATATATATACGCATACAAATGCATGTCTATATATTATTTATATATTTGTTTATAAGTTTCTGTTAATATTTTACAAATGTTTGTTGAATAAGTCTTAGCGTTTTGTTGTGGTTTTTATATTTATTTTTTTTCTTTTTTTCATTCTTTTTTTAGTTACATTGTGTATTAAAAATATTTAATTTTTGTAAATTTTTTACTTTTGTTTTTCTTTTTAACTCTTGTTTTAAAATGTTTTGCTTGTAAAAAATAATTTAAAAAAAAAAACAAACGGTAAAATAGCTAAACACTAAAACTGCGTTTTTTCTCGTTATTTTTGTTTTTGTTTGTTATATAAAAAAATATGCATATGTATATAATAATAATAATCATAATAATATATATAAATTGTATTGTATATATTTATATATGTATTTATTTTGTTTTTATTTAACTTCGACTTACATAATCTTTATAATAATAAACGTACATAATTCAATAGCATAAAGCATACATCATATACATACACATACACAAATATATATATATATACAGACATATATATATATACATATATGTATATATATATATTATATGCATCCATAGGTTTATCATTAAAAAAAAAAACAATAATGCTTCATAAATTAAAAACTTACACATAGAAAATAGTAAAAAAAAATAGTAATAGATAGTACAAAAAGTAATTATTTTATATATTTAAAATTATTTTTAGATTTTATGAAATTTACAAAATATTGTTTAAATTAATGTTTTTGCAAGTGTACTATATCGTATATATATATATATATATATATATATATATATATATATATATATAAATTTATATATATAAATTTACTTGTTTCCATTTATGTATTTATCGATTTTTTGCTTTTGTTTTTTTGTTTGTTTTTTTTTTTTAGATTTTTTCTCTTTTCTAAGAACAGCCCAACAGTGTGTGTTTATTTTCATTTAATATATTATTTAAAGTTACTCCTTTAATATATATGTATTTATGTTATATAATTTTCATCTTTAAATGTACATATACATATATTTATTTATATTTTAATATATATATACATATACATATATATATATATATATATTTTGTCACTACATTTTATTTCATTATGTTTTCGACTCAAGTTCTGAGGTTTCTTTACGTTTGGGCTACAAATGACAACAAATGCACATAACTGAAAGGTCAAATCGAAGAACTTAACATAGAGACTGAAGGAGTTAGAGCGAGTGAGAGAGATAGAGAGTGGCACACAAGAAAACGCAAGAACAGTGTGAGACAGAGACGAGTCTGTGCATGAAAGAGAGTGAGAGTGAGAGCGAGCGCGAGTTGACATTGATCCTAAGAAAGCGTCGCGTCGTATCAAGGGAAAGAGAGAGAGAGAGAGAGGAAGTGCAGCAGCAGCAGCAGCAGTTGCTGTTTCTCTTTATATATTTGTATGTATGTAGATGTAGATGTAAATATAGATATACACATACACATACACATTGCGTATACAAGCGTATGCTCTACGATAATTTGAAGATTTTGCATGCCTAACTACAGTTTGCAATATTTAAATATTTCTTTTATTTTTGGTGCGTGCGTGCGTACGCGTGTCCATTAAGTGTGCGTGTGTGTGTGGAGTCAATCAATGTAAGGGAGTAATAGAAAGGCGGGGGTGGGCGCTCCGTCGGTTTACTCACAGAAAATGCATGGCAACTCTCAGCTCCAAATGCACCGACTCTTTACATACATACATATGTATATATGCAGCGCGCGCGTGTGTGTGTGTGTGTGCATATTGTTGCTTTGCTTCTCAAACTCTCTTTGCAGCTTTAACTCAAAGCTCTGTTTCGATTTGCATTTGCTTAGAAGAGAGAGAAAGAGAGAGAGAGAGAGTGCGAGTTGCTAGCTATTTGAACTAACTGTTCTGACCGGCTGACTCTCTCTTAGTTTGCGCTGCTCTCTTTACAAACGGCGATTCCTAACTGTGTCAGCTATTAACATTTCTTCTTCTTCTTCTTATGCTGGTTTTTTTGCTATCTCTTTTATGTTTTTTTGTTGCTCGAATAATATTTGCACAGCAGCTTGCTGCATTTAACTGCGTATAGTACATACATAAGTTCTTATTGTTGGTGTTGTCGATCTCCTTTGTTTCAGTAGTCTCAGTAGTAGCCGTGAGCAGCGCCAGCGCCGCTGCCAGCGCTGCTTGCATAGTGATGCGCAGCTGCAGCGGCGGCGGCGGCTGCGGCTGCTGCTGCCGCCGGATCAGCGTAGTAATGTGCGCGCTGTTGCTGCTGTTGCTGTGCCAATGCTGCCGCTGCTGCTGCCGCTGCCGCTGACGAAGTCGACTGCAACGGTGGCGGCGGCAGCAGTGCTGTCGGCTGGTAATGCGCCTGATGGTGGCTGCGCGGCGAATGCAACGGCTGCGGCTGCTGCTGCGGCTGGGGCAGAGGCTGCTGATGACGCCGATAGCCGGCACTGGTGGTCCAGATATGCTGCTGGTGCTGGTGCTGGTAGACGTTGGCTGCGCTGTGTGGATTGGCTGCTGGAGGCGCCGTCGCTGCTGCCGTCAGACTGCGCATGCCGGACGACGACGCCTGCAGTCACAACTAATCCTCGTCGCTGAGCGCCTCGTACTTCGATGACAGCAGAGGCTTTGGTTCGCTGGCAGCAGCTGCTGCTGCTGCGGCAGCCGCAGCGACGGCCAACACGCTGGCATTCAACGGACCACCGCTGCCACCGCCGCCGCCGACGCTAGATGAAGCGTTCACACCTGCATTCGATGAGCCGCCGCCGCCGCTGCCGCTGCCGCCGCCGCCACCGCCACCGCCAACGACCAAGCTGACGCCCGCTGCTGCTGCGGCGCTCACTTCGCTCAGCGCATGCGCCGCCGCCTTGGCACTCAAATGGCTCGGCGGCGCTGACTGATGCGCCAGTGGCAGCACCGTCGGCGGCGGCAGAGTGCCAGCAGCGCTCGGCACAGTCAGCGCGCTAAAGGGATACGCATAGGTGCTCGCTGCAAAAGCATTGACCGCCGACGGCGGCGGTGGCTGTGCCGCATGATAAGCGGACGCATGATGACTGTTCGAGCCGCCGCTCGAGCTGCTCGCCGAGCGCCTTCCACTGTCCACCACCTCGTACTGATTGGGTGTCTTCCTTGAGACGCTGATCTCTGGCTCCTTGCTTCTGTGCTGCTGCTGTTGCTGCTCATTGTGGGCAGCCACGGCGTGGGCATGTGCCATGTGCGCCACCTGGACGTAGCTAGTATCGTCGCGCATTGCCTCCACAATGCGATTCTTCACATAGTTGTCGAAATTGGAGCCCGAGCCGCTGCCCCCGCCGCCGCTGCTGCTGCGCTGTTCGCTGCCGCCACGCGGTTCGCTAATACCACGCGGTTCGCCACCACCACCGCCGCCGCCACTTGTTGGAGGCGGCGGGACAACAACACCACCACCTCCACTACTGCGTCCAACCACAGAGCCGGGTGGTGCAGAAAGGAAGTAGTGTGTGGGATCGGCGCCAACAGCAATGGCGGCCTGTTGCATGATCAGATCGTGGGCATACTTGCGCGGGCTGACCGCTTGGGGCATGCGAATGATGTTGCGTGCATCCTCGCCAGGTGTATTGGCACGACCACCGCTGCTTGGTAGAGGGCCGCCGCCGGCGCTGCTGTTGCTACCGATGCCGCTGCTGCTGCTGCTGCTGCCGCCGTCGCTGCTGCTGCCGCCGCCGCTACGCACGCCGCCAACGACATTAATCGGCGACTGCTTGGCACGCTCAGCGGCCGCCGCAGCAGCGGCTGCCTCCTCGGCCTTCTGCTGCTGCCGGCGATTCTGCTTCCAGCGATCGGGCGTCACTATGGCCTGCGTCTCCTGCAGATAGGGCAAGAAGGTGGTCCGTAGATGTGGAGTCGGCCCGTAATCGTTTGTAATGATCGAGTCTGTCAGCTCCCCAAATGTGATTTTCTTCGTGTAGATCTGCTGCTGGGCAGTGGGTCCGCTGCCCGCCTGCGAAATGGGCGTGCCATGATGCGGAGGCGGCGCACCCTGACCACGCAGCGAGCCGTGCACAGAACGTTCTGAACTACCCTGCGATTGCTGTTGCTGCTGCTGCTGTTGGTGCTGCTGCTGCTGCTGCTGTTGCTGTTGTTGCTGCTGTTGTTGCTGTTGCTGCTGCTGTTGCTGCTGCTGTTGTTGTTGCTGTTGCTGCTGCTGTTGCTGTTGTTGCTGCTGTTGCTGCTGCTGCTGTTGTTGTGTTGGACGTTGCTCCTGTTCGAGGTCAATGCTGTTGACATTGGGCGAACTAGAGTTCGCCTTGCCATTGTTCTCGGCGGCCATGAGCGAGACGGCAGCGCCGTCATGTGACGGCCGCAAGTCGCGCTGATACTGCAAAGGAAGCGAGTGTGAAAAAAGGGGTATTCAGTCAGTAGGGGTATTCGAGAGCTGAAGAACTCAAAAGTCTACTCACGTAGGTGGGACGCGGTATGTCGCGGGGCAGGCTGCTCACCTCGCTGGTGCGGATGATTTCGTGCTTGATGATCGCATCAATCAGAGCTTGAGCGCTGAACTGCCCAGACGCATCCTCTGGCGGTTTACTGCCGTGTGCCTGTCGATAGTAGCTGTAATGTGGAATGATTGAGTCAGTGATTAACTGGCTGATATTCATTGATTGTAAATCAGTTAGCTGTAAACTAATACAGCTGATTCACTTCACTTCAACCGCTTGTTTGATTGATTGATTGATTGATTGAATAATATACTGACTTCCAAGTAATTGCTTCATTTGAACCAAATGATTTGTATTTGGTTGAACTCGTTTGATTGAAAAACATATTGATTGCCTTAGTATTTGATTGATTGATTACTGAATTGATTGCTCTTGATTGAAATAGTTTTCTTAAAATTTTTGAATTCATTTCTTTTTTCATATCTTTGTTGGCAATTGTTGATTGATTGATTGATATTGGCAGCTATGATTGACTTGAATTTGATTGATATACACTAATTGTTTCCATTGTAGGCCTGAGCATATGGATTGATACTGGCTTTGAAATCAAGAGGCATCACTCAGTAATGATATTATCTCGTCCTAATTGATTGATGGATTGAGTTATCTAATGCAATTCAAAAACCGATTGATTGACGGTATTGAAAGCATTTGACATTCCAAAGATTGATTGCTTGAATGCTGTCAAGCAATTCAAAGATTGATTGAATGATTCTTTGATTGATGTAATGTAATTCAAAGGTTGATTGATATAGTCTACTTACACATCTCGCTCGCGATCAGGTATGGTGCGCGGTGGCCCAGTTTCGGGCACCGGGCCACGTATGTAGTGGCCGTGTCCACCATGGGCGTGGCCATGGGGATGGCCGGGCGGCTGCACAACGGCCAGCATGCGCTCCATGCGTCGGCTGTCGCGTTCTCGTTCCTCGGCGCGCTCCTGTTCGCGGCGCTCCTGCTCTCGGCGCTGTCGCTCTTGTTCGCGCTGGCGCTCGATGCGATGCTGATTCTGTATTTCGCGATCCCGCTCAATGTTGTGGATCTGTCGCTGGTCTCGCTTCGCTTGCTCCATGCGACGCTGCATCTCGTAGGCGGCGGCCGTGTTCAGCTGCCTGTATTGCTGCTGGACCAGCTGCTGCTGTACCGCTGCCGCCATATGATGATAGCCCGCCAGCGAGTCGGTTCGATAGCGCAGATCATGGTGAGCAGCTGGCGGCACCGCCTGACCGGATGCCACTTGCGCATGCGTTATGATCTGGCCGTGTGTCGATGGCGGCGGCTGTGGCTGTGGTGCCGGTTGCGGCACTGGCAATTTATCATCCTTCTGTGACGGCACCGGCAACTGCGGCTGCTGCACGGCCACATCCACAAACGAGGCCAAAGCATCGTGGCCAGCTGTTCAAAGAGATATAGATAGAGAGAGAGAGAGAGAGAGAGAGAGACGATACAACGTTAAGATGACATTCAGTATGTGATTCACTTTGATTAGTTAGTTACCTGGTGGAAAGTTGTAGGGCGTGACAATGTGCATGCGACTGGGAGGAGGCGCAGCGGGCGAAGGCGGCTTCGAGCCTGTGTTGTGGCGCTGAATGACGCCCTGGCGCTGCGGCGGCGGCGTGCGATGCGGACTGGGTGTGCTGCAAATAGAGATAGGGAATTTAGTATGAGCCATTCAATAAAGAAATAATGCTATTGACAGTCAATCATTCGATATTCAATCAAGCTATCAACCATTAGTCATCCAGTTAGTCAGTAATCGATTAGATAATCAGTTATTAGTCAATCAACCAATTAATCGGAGAACTAAACTGTTAGTCCATCAATTAAAGCGAACTACTATCAGGTAAAGTCAGTCAATCAATCAATCAATTATCAAGTATGTCAATCAGTCAATACTAAATCATTCAATCACTCCGTTAGTCAGAGTCAGTCAGGGTCAGACTATAGATCCACCTACCTGTTGGAGTGATCTGCCGGTGAGGCGCGACTGGAATATTCGGGTCGTCCGCGAGGCTGCGGCTCCTTCTCATAGCCCGGATAGACGGCTGAGCTGCCGCTGATGCTGTTGCGTGGCGATGGCGACTCTTTGTCAGAGCCAGAACCGGCGCCACCGCCAGCACTGCTGCTGCCACGGGACACATTGCGCTGCTGCTGGCCCTGCATCTGCTGCGAGGTGTGGTAGTCGTTGATCACAATCTGCCGCGAGCTGAGCGCCGAAGCCTGCTCGACCGCGCTGTAGGGTGAGCGCGAGTAGGGCGATCCCACCGTTACGCCTACGCCATACCCCTGTGGCGGCGGCGCCTGCGGCGACGACTGCTGCGGTGGCGGTGGCGCCTGGGCGGGACTCAAGCGCTGTGAGCTCTTATAGAAGTCATACGCCCGCTTGCTGTCCATGTGATGTGGCGGCAGGTGAAGCGGTGTACCCTGCGTTATGGAACCGTGCTTGCCCGTATCCGGGCAGCTGCCAGGCGGCGTCTGTCGCACAAGACTCTCGTATTTGGGACTGGGCAGCGACGATGGGGCAGCATGGACAATAATTTGCTGCTGCTGCTGCTGCGCGCTATTGGCGGGCGTGCCATGGGTTATGGAGCCGCCTTTGACTAGCTGCAACTGTTGCTGCTGCTGCTGTTGTTGAGCAGTTGATTGCTGCTGTTGCTGCGGCGATGGCATCTGACTGTGCAAATGTTGTTGCTGCGGACTGAGCTTGGGCGGCAGCTTGGAGACGCGCGTCGGCGGTGGCTGCGGCTGTGCGGGCGGCGGCGGCGTTGGACGCGTCATTTGGCTTTGGCCAATTGGTACAGGTACGGGTTGCACATACAGCGAGCCCGGCTGTGCCGGTCCAGGTGCTGTCTTAACCACGCCTACGCCCACGCCCACGCCGTGCAGCTGCTGATAGGTTAAATAGCTGGAGGCAGGCGGCGGGGCACCGGACACTGACAAACTGGGCAATGTCGCATCGCCCCGATACATGGGTGAGGTGCGCACAATATGCTTCATCGCACCACCCATTGATGGCGGCGGCGGTCCATGATGCCGATCCACTGAGCCACCCACAGAACTGTGCGAGTGTGGATGGGTGTGCGGCGAGTGGCCATCGCGTGGCGTCTTCTTAATGCTCAAGTCAAGCGTCTGTGGCTCTGGCTCTGGTGGCAAACGCTGCTGCACCGGCGGTGCGTGCACCGTGTGCGTTGGCGGTGGTGCAGGCTGCGTAGGTGGTTGCTGCTGCTGCTGTGCGGCCAAATGACTGCCAGATACATTGTAGATGATCGTCTCTGGTGGCGTCGGTGTAATGGCGCTTTTCTTCAGCACCGGCGTAATCGTAGCCTTATCCACGCTGCTCGACAACTGTTGCTGCTGCTGCTGCTGCTGTTGTTGCTGCTGTTGCTGTTGCAGCAGTGGATGAGACATGTGCACATGATGCGCTGTGAGATGTGAATTAACCACGGATAAAGTAGCCAAGTTGTCGCTACTGTTGTTGTTGCTGCTGCTGCTGTTGTTATTGTTGCTGCTGGCATTGTTGCTGCTGCTGTTGCCGCTGCTGCTGCTGCTGCTGTTGACAGAGTTAGGCGGCGGCACAGAGCGCGCGCTCAACTTTTGCACAGAGGTGCCATGCGGCAAGCCCGCTGGCTGCTGTTGCAATTGTTGCTGTTGCTGTTGTTGCTGCTGTTGTTGTTGCTGTTGCTTAAGCAAGGCATTGCCATCTTGTCGATATTCACGCACTATGGTCAGTTCCTTCCGTTCCAAATTATTGTGCGCCTGCTGCTGTTGCTGTTGTTGCTGTTGCTGTTGGCTGACTTGCTTGCCCTGATTGTTGCCTGGCAGCTGCGGCCCCTTGGCCTGTTGCTTCAGCTGTCGCTCAATGACAGAGAAGACACAATCCTGCACATTTACGGGTTCGCGGCGCAAGCTCATGGGTCCATTTTGCTGCTGTTGTTGCTGTTGCTGCTGCTGCTGCTGTTGCTGTTGCTGCTGTTGCTGTTGCTGTGCAGTTAGAGCAACAGTTGCTGCTGTTACAGCATTTGGGGGCTGCAGCCCGGCCACATTGTTATTGCCATGCCCATGACCATGTCCATGTGCTGGATGCGCATGCGCATGTGAGACAGCATTGAAGATCACTTTAGGACTCTGTCGATTCGCTGGCGAATTCTCATTTTCCTCATCCGCTGTCTCTGTCGCTGAGGAGTCGTACTCCTCGCTGGTCTTCTGCTTCTTCGGTGCTTGGCATGCTGGTGGCAGCAGGCGTTTGCTATCGTTGCCACCAACTGCTGCTGCTGCTGCCTTGGCGGTCATGCGAGTGGGCGTAATGGTTAAAGCGGCGCCGGATGCATCTGCCACGCTGCGTACATTGATAGCTCCTGTTGGTTGTTGTTGTTGTTGTTGTTGCGGCTTTTGTGGTGCTGGTGGCGGCTGTGGCAACTGTTGTTGCTGCTGCTGCTGCTGTTGCTGCTGTTGCTGCTGCTGCTGTTGCTGCTGTTGCTGCTGCTGCTGCTGCTGCTGTTGCTGTTGTTGCTGTTGTTGTTGCTGCTGCTGTTGCTTGCTCAGCTGCGACTTGTGTCGCTGCAGATACTCTGGACTTTCCACGGATGCAGTGTCCGAGCCACCTGGCTCGCGCTCGTCACAGGAGGAAGTGCTCACATCGGTCTCATCGCCAGCGCTGGCATCGCCGCCACCAACGCCGCTGCGACGTCGCTCCTCATCGGTGAGATTCAGGAGCGGATCGAGCTTGCGCCGTATGCGCATCAGGCAGGCGGAGCAGCAGCGTGTGGCATGCAGCTTGATCTGGAACTCGGCCATCAACGGATCCCGCAGCTCGGGCGCCAGCTCGAACAGCCGTGTGGGTATATTCCTCAAACGCTGCGCCCGATCCTTGGGATTGGGGCACGTGGGCAGCGGACAATTGGGATAGCGATTGCGCACCGATTTGCATTGACAGCTGTTGCAGACGCGCGCGCCCGCTGGTATCGTTTCGTCTGGAATTGCATATTGCTGGCCACGCCCCTTCTTCAATGGGCGTGTACGCGGGCATGCCTCCGCCTTGCAAACAAAACAGCTTGCCAGTTTATCTAGAGAGAGAGAGCGAGAAACAGAGAGAGAGAGAAAGGAGAAGGCTGATGAGTAAAAGTTAAGCAAACACATTTTATAATAAAAAGCGATTTAATTAAAGTCAAACTGGAAATGGGAAAAACTGGGCAAATGGTAAACAATTTACCACTAGGCAGGCGACTGGTCGAACGACGAGGAACGAAGGACGCAAGACGAAGGACGCCTTCATTAAGCCACTTAACAAATAATGAGCAGCATGAGCGGCAGGCAACATCAGCCAATTGAATATTTTAAAACTGTTCGCCTTGTTTGCCAGCACAGAGCGCCTCGGGCGTGTGGGCGTGGCAGTGGGTGGGATGGGTTCATTGGTAAAGCGGAAGTACTAGCCGAGCTAAGAAAATACTGCAAGCAAACTCGATAAGCGCGAACAAGTTAAGAGAAAAGTTCAATTTCTATCGATAGTTATCGAGTGTGATCGAGAGGTGTAGCAGCAATCGCTACTTGCGTTTCTTTTCAGTAGCAGGCGACCCAGTTGATAAGATTTGTCATCGATTATTTGTTATCGATTATTATTAGACATGTTATCGATTGCTAGCAAGTGTTATCGAGTCCATTTGGAATGATCATGTTAGCAATCATAGCTCCTTATAAAATGTACCAATTGATAAGTAACCCACAATGTTAGCAGCAAATAGTCAATCGATTATCATTATCGATAGTTTGTTATCGTTTGATCTATATCTGTTATTGCTGTTAATGTTGATTAAGAATTGCTCCCAAATGTTCTATTGCTATCGAATGTTATCGATGATATGGAAATAATCAAAGTGTTATCGATTGTTGAATAATTTCAATTTCAAATTAAAATATTATTATCAGCTAATAGACTGCAAGCGATACATTGTTATCGATATACCTCGATTATTATCCAAATTGATCGATTGTAATTAATTCTGTAAAATTTCTTTTAGATAACAATCATTCGATTACTTAGCACCCTTTCGATGGGCTCCAGCTTCAAAGAGCATACAAAATTCCATTCGCTTCACAAAAATCCCCAACGATAAAAAAAAGTCAAAGAATCCCTTGAAATGCTGGCCATGTCTGAATTTGTGCTGCATTTGTGTTTGTCTTAGTTTTTTGTTTTGCCATTTAATATTTTTACAATTTTAATGATGTGCAAATAGAGACAGAGAAGTAGAGAGAGAGCGCGATAGAGAGAGAGAGAGAGGGGGAGAGAGCGAGCGAGCGAGCGAGCGAGAGAGAAAACAATGTGGCGCGCGAGTTTAATCAAAATCAATGTAATTAAAATAAAGGCAAATAAAACATTGAGCTACTGCGACTGAAGGGGTTGAGTCTGTATATATATGTGTGTGTGTGCGTCATGGTAAGGGAACTTAAGTAGCTGCCAGCAAGCAAAATCAATCAACGTTTAAATGTCAGAGACAAACGTTAAGGCTCTCGCAGAAGTCGACGTCGACGTCAACATTCGCTGACCAAATAACAGTTCTGCTATCATATGCTTTTAACCACCCAGATCCACCCAACGTTGCAGCAGTACGCTGCCTGCTCCACACACCCCACACCTTGTCGAGCCCTCATTTGGCAGCCAACGTGCGTTCGGCTCGTCTCTGTGGAATATGAAAATACATCAAAGTAGCCAAAGCCAAAGCCAACAATGACGACGACGACGACGACGTCGGCCTCATTCGCGTCCTCTTCCTCTTCTTCCTCATTCTCATTTCCATTCTCCTCTGCATTCTCCAGTTCGTCCTTGTCCAGACTCCTCCTCCCGTTTTACCTCCCATCCTCCGCCCTCTGCATTGTCCTTCATTTTCATTTCGGGCCAAGTTAAAAAAAATATGCTTTTTGCGGGCGCAAAGTGAAGCGTTTAAATTTTAATAAACCACTCATTTTAATTTTGATTGTCACGGGGCAACAGAGTGGGGGAGAGGGTGGGGGTGGGGGTGGTGTTGGTGCTGGGGCTGCTGGGTCAGTCACTCAGTCAGTGGATGTTCTGCCCAGCTGCCTTTTGCCACGGGCTGCCTCTTATTCATGTGAATTTGCGCTTAAATGAATTGACTTTTTGCATTTGAATTAAACTGAACCGGAACCCTTATGAGCTGGTTCAGAAAAGAACATTGGACTTTTACTAGATCATGTTTAATATAGCAAAATAACAGTTACAATTGCCAACTTGCTCTAGTTTTAGACGTTCCTCAATTTATATCAAGTATTTTGACAAATGAATTAAATTAGCCAATGTTGCCAGACTGCTGCACTAACACACAGTGGCAACACTGTTGCATATATAGCTAACAAAAAGGTTTGCCAATTGTAAATAAATGCATTTCAGGGCTCAACTCAGCTACGAAAAGGCACTTAAATCGATTTGCCGTTGGTCAATTATCGAATAACTGTGAATTGATTCAGCTGCTGCGCTAAAAAGTAGGCAATGAAATAAAGTGTTGCCTAGTTTTTTGCGCGGCGGCCACGAAAAGGCCAATTAAATTGATGGAGAGGCGGTGCGGCACGAGGCGTGGCGCTCAATCAAAATGCAATTATAAATTGCAAATTAAATAGAATTGCAAAATAAATATTTAATATTAATAACAGCAAAAACAATTAAATAATCACGAAAAAATCAACCAAGTAAATGAATGAAAATGCAACTGAAATTGCAATGCAACAAGAACAACAACTGCAGCTCAAATAAATTAATTAATAAAAAGCCAATTGGTCGCTTGCCTCCCATTGAGGCAGGCCGCCAGGCAGCTGGCATCTGGCAGCAGGCGGCTGGCGGCTGGCGGCGTGGCATGTAACGTGCGTCATTCTGCGTCTCGTTTTTGTCTTGATTTTTATTATTTAATTTTTGATTTTTAAAAATTTATGTAAATATTTAATTCACTTTGGTTCATTCCGACTCGTCCACTCCCACTCCCACTCCCACTCCCACTCCCACTCCCACTCCCACTCTCACTCCCCTCTCCTCATCCACTTCCTTCCGCTGTGCATACACCAAAAAAAAAAAAAAAGAGCACAGCCGCGGTCAACAGTTCAGGCGCTCTTTTTTTTTGTCTTATTTGGGTATCAGCAAATTGTGGAAAAAAATTTATGAAAATAAATAAAACTGACGCGAATATCAGCAAAATTGTTTTCTTGCTTAATGTGCATTTTGTGACAACCCGACAAATTGTTAACTATCAATACGGCTATTGTTAATAAAAAGTAGAGCAAGAAGAAGAAACTAGTGCACATACATATACATATTTGTCACTTAGCACACAAATGTGTTCAATTTATTAACATGATTGATTAGCTGTGCGACAAATGAAGTGAAGTGTACAAACGCCTAGCGATAACAATAACGTTATCGACGCATATGTCGCCTGACCAGAAACAGGAAAAAAAATGATACGTTTACATGTCACTCAATGAACACACGACGAGAGAGAGATAGAGAGAGAGAGCGAGAGCGAGAAAGAGAGAGAGAAAAGCCAGCAATGCAATTAGTCCGACTTTTATTGTTGTTGCATCAATTACCTAAAAATTAAGTCAACTGTAATTGATATATATTAATGGAAATTTGTGTTAATTAAATGCTGCCTCATTCTGACACGCATGCATATATTTGCGTGCGTGTGTGTGCGTATGTATGTGTGGGTGTACGTTTCTCGTTCGCTAAGCGACCAATCGTAAGAAGTTTTCTTAGCAGCGACAAATGCTCTCACTCAATAACAACAACAACAAGAAGAAGAAGAACAACTTATCTGCCCTCTCTCGCTCTCTGGCTCGGCCCATAAGCTTTAAAGTACTTAATTCAATCAACATTATTTCTGTTGACCAGCGGCGGCTGCAGCGACGTCGCCTCTCTTTGCATTTCGATCAATTTTATTAATAATTCAATCAGTCAAAAATTATTTGAAACGCCCCAAAGGAAAACAAAAAAGTTTTCCGTTCTCTTTTTTTTTCATTTCTTGCTCGTTTTAGCGGCTGCTGCGCCGACCGCGACGTCAACGACGACGCTTATATTGTATGCTTTGCCTTGCTTTGCTTTGCTTTGCTTTGATTTCGCAGTCGACATATCGCTTAGAGAACGAGAGCGAGTGAGAGCGAGCGAGAGCGCAACGCAAGATGAAACACCACAAGGAGCAGCAGCAGAGGCGACGGGTCGAACGCCGAACGTCGAACGTTGAGTTATTTGCACAGCGCGGTCGTAAGAAAAGGAAGCAAAAAAGAAAAAAATAATCATAAAAAAAGAAAACCAAAAACAAACCAAAACGAAAGCAAATCAAAACGACAAACAAAACAAAACGAAATGCGACGTGGCGCAGCGCAATATGGTAAGAAAAAAAAAGAAAGGAAAACATGAAATAATTCCATTAGTACAATTTCTTTTGCAAGTACAAAGAGTAAATATGGCTGCTCGGGCAGCAGAGTGGGAGAGCCGCATATGCTGTGCGTAAGTTATTGAGGGCCTGAGTGATAGGGTGAGTGAGTGAGTGAGTGAGTGTGTTGAGTAAGTGAGCGAGTGACTTGAGACTCATAGGCCTACTTTGGCCGCTCACTTCTGTTGACCTACTGCCCGTATCCTTTGCTAAAACATATTTGCAATTAAACTTGAGCAAATGCAAAAAGTTGTTGGCACCAGAACACCGAAATTAGCCGTTGGACCAGAGGCGGGGCGGCAGAGGCGGGGTTTGTCCCCTTGCGGCTGCAACAAACTCTGCTGCAGCAGCACAAAATTCTGCACAAGCTACCAAAAATGTATTTAACTTTCAATTAGACAATTGAAAATAACAACAAAACAGTCAAAGAGTCAAGGTGGAGGAGGAAGAAAGAGAAGAATAACCAGCAGCAATCAGTGCTGCCATTTTGAAATGAACTAGTTCCGAGAACTGTTTGCAAAGCTCAAGGCAGACTAATTTATATTAACTGGTTCAATTAAATGAACTTGATTCTTTATTAGTCAGAGCTGAAATGGTTCGCCCCCCCCAATCTGGCTACGTATGCAGAAGCTTTCGAATTCCCTCTCCCACACACATACACAGGTTGTCTATCTGTGCAAGCGACTACAATCAAAAACAAATTCAATCAAATTTACAAACCACATTTAGCTAACGAGTGCCAACAGCAGCAACAACAACAACAGCCGCAAAACAAACGAGCAACAGCCAGAGCAACAACAACAACAACAACTACAACGGTGGCCAATTAAAAAATATACGACGCGCGCACAAAAGTATGCAACGAAGGCGGACGTCAACAGCGACGGCCGCTAATTAGCACCATTGGGAATTTGCGCTAGCAGAAAACTTGCGTAAGCGAAAGACAGCAGCAGCAGCAGCACAAGCAGAAGGAAGTTGCCAGCCAACTTGTGCAAACATCAAAGAGCAGCAGCAGCTGCAGCAGCAGCGGGAGTGGCGGGAACAGCAACGCCGACGTCGACAGCAAGCAAAAGGAATTATGTGCATAAATGCCGACTATGACACTGACGAGCGCGCACCCACACACATACACATACACATACACACAGTTACATGCATGCATAACTCTCTTAAAACACATGTTCGAGAGGACGTGAGTGCAAGTGGAAGGAAGAGAGAAAGAAGACAGCGCGCCAGCAGCAGATAGCAGATAGCAGAACACAAGTCATACCTACAAACATATAATTGTAAATACAGTTAATATGAACGTAGCGTCGCTGTTGCTGCGCTGCCGGCACTGCTGCTGCTGCTATAGCCGTCGCTTCGCTGGGCCACTTTTAATTTACGAAATGGTGTTGATTTAACGGCAGTCGTCGTCCTGACAGCGCGCGCGCCTTCGCTCGCGCCCAGCCAGTGTAGGCGTCTGCAATGTAGGCAGGCATGTGTAGCTAGTTAGAGTGAGAGCGAACCATCAAAAAAGTTGGAGGCAGAGAAACAGAGAGAGAGAGCGACAGAGAGTGCGGCAAGTCCAGCGTGGGCAGCACAAAAGAAACTTGTAAAATTCTGGGCAATTGTGTGGCGGCCCAAGTAAGAGACAACATTATTAATATCATCATCATCATCATCATGATTTTCATCATTGTCATTGCTATCGCTGGCTTTGGTTTTCACTGAGCTTTTGCCACAGTTGTTCTTTGTTGTTGTTGCTGCTACTGCTGCTCTTTCATTTTTTGGTAAACGATTTTTACTGATTAATAAAAGTTACCGCCGCACACACACACACACACGAGTCAAAAACTGCGCCAGCGATAATCAAAAGGGTGTGCAATTTTAATTGAGCAATTTAATTACATATGTAAGCAAAAGCCAAACGACAAGAGCCAGTGCCAAAGTGAGTAACAGACAGAGAAGGAGAAGGAGACAGCGAGAACGAGAGCGAGAGTAAGTGTGTGAGTGAGTGAGTGAGCAAGTGCAAAAGTGGGTTTTGCGCTGGCTTACAGACGCTCGCTCACATAATTAGCAAGCAGAGCAGAGAGAGAGAGAGAGAGCTGTGTATGTGTGTGTGTGTGTGTGTGTGTGTGTAGGTGCACACTTTTTGTTTATGTTGCGAGAGCTTTCATTTTCGGTATTTAGGTTTAAGTTTGTAATTAGTTTGTCAGCGCCTGCGAGCAGAGGCAACAGTTATTATTTTTCCCTTCCACTTCCCCCCTTCCACTTCCTTCTCTCCCTTCATCTGGAATATGTGAAATATGAAAAATCTTTTGAAAGCTTCTTCAAACTTATTTATTGATGCATAATGAACCATTATTGGGTGTTATACTTGCACTAATGCTCTTGAATAACTGAAAAATAAGCTAAAAAGCTCTTTGTCAATCCCTAAAAGAGTTTTTTAGGGCAAATCCTTTAGCTGCCTGCCTCCATTTGCTATGTGTATTTGGACTGTAAGAGGAGTAGCGTGTACACTGGGAATCGGGTAAATAAGCGAATGAGAGTTGAGTAATTATGATTTACTAATTAGCAAACACACAACACACACCTACACACACACGCACACACACACAGCTGACAAACTTTGGCAGCACGAAAACTGGACGCGAAAATCAAAACGCGTCTGCCAATTGCAATGCCCAGCCTTTCCCGCCACAGCATAATAAGAGCAGGAGAGACAAGGAGCGGGCGAGGAGGCGAGCACAGGCGCATCGCATGGGTGGGTAAGGGGGGTGTGCTGGTTGAGATGTACACAGTGCCCGGGCGACTAGCGCGTAAGTCTATTAATTAGCTATAACTGCAATGGCTGCAACTGCAACTGCAGCTGCGATTGCAATTGCAATTGCTATTGCGTTGCATACACCTACCTGCCGATGCCATGCACATGCAAGCCCCCCTTTTTAGTGCCGCCCCTGAGCAACCGTTAGATTTGTAACGAGGATTTGCGCATCAAATTCGCTAATTGTTTTTGCCTTTTGGGTTGTGTGAGCGCGCGCGCAACTGTGTCTGTGTGTGTGTGAGAAAGCGAAGCAAGTGTTGGCTGTAGGCTGCACACACACACACACACACGCACACACACCACCCATTGCATTTGCTGTTGCTGTTTGTTGTTGTTTTGGGGCAGCACAAACAATTAGCGTAATTTCAATTTCGTTCAAAATTTTATAAGCAGCCGCCGCTGTCTGTATGTGACACAGCCCTTACTTTATCAGCCCTTACTGCACCCTGCACCCCCTGCAAGCTGCAACCAGCGCACTCTTTCTCCCGCTTTTGTTTCTGTTGGTTTTTGGGGACATTTAAGCCGCTGGCAGCAATTTTGTGCGCACTTTTGACAGCCCAAAGCCCCAAAAACCCAACACGCACACTCACACTAACTCATACACACACACACCAACACCCACCAATTTGGCCCATAAAAAATCTGCAGTTTGTAGTATAGCTACCCATCAGCCCTTCGCTCCTCTCGGCACTGATTACGCGTCGCGTTCATCAATCAACTTAAAATGCGAATTAATAAACAAAATAAAACAGAAAGCAACAAACTAGAGTTTTGAGAGGTTTCATGTAGCTAAAATACCCTGTAATTGCAACTTAGATATGAAGTATTTACACACAAGTTATTTACTGATCTCTTTTTGAGTTTGCATAAATAAAAAGAATAGATCAAACATTTGTACTTTATACTTATGTATGTGCATTGAATATTTGTGTCTCTGCAAGTCTCAGTACTGCTGTGTAGCTCTATCTATGTATCTATGTATCTATGTATATATCTCTCTGTCTCACTGTGTCTCTTTTTTCCCCTCGCCCTCTCCTTGTCCCTCTTCTACTCTGTACCTTCTATATAGCTTTCTCTGTATCTCTCTTTCTCTTTCTCTGTCTATCTGCATATCTCTCTATCTGCATCACTCTCTATATTTTTCTCTCTGAATCTCTATCTGTCTGTATCTCTCGTTCTTTCTCTTTGTATATCTCTCTGTATCTTTCTGTGTCTCTCTTTCTCTCTCTCTTTCTCTCTCTCTTCCCGTCTCTCTCTGTCTGTCTCTCTCTCTCTCTTTCTGTCTGTCTCTCTCTCTCTCTTTCTGTCTGTATCTCATTCTCTCTCTATATCTCTTTCTTTCTTTCTGTCTCTGTAACTTTCCTTCAATCTTTCATTTCCTGTAACTTTCCTTCTCTCTTTGTTTCTATCACTCCCTCTCTCTCTCTCTCTCTCTCTCTCTGTAGCCCTCTATCTCTTTATAGTGTAGTATACTTCTCATCACATTTGTAGTATCCTTCGCCAAGGGCAACCAACAACAGTGAACAGTTAACACTTAAATAGCGACTGTAGATCAGCGAAACAAACAAAATCATTTACTCCTTCAGCCATCCCTAACCCTAACTGCGAAAGTGTAACACAAATGTTCATTTGCCAATTGGCCAAGTGGGGACGGGGTTTGGTATTGGGGCGTGTTGCTGGCGGAATTGTTTTTAGTTTTTGGGCGCATTTTCAGCTTTTTTTTGTTTTGCTAGCTTTTTCTTTCAACTGTTGTGTGTGTGTGTTGGTTGTACACAAAAAGAATTTTTAACTAACACAAAATGGCTCGTTGATTTGAGTAAAATGGCTAGAGTGAAAGAGAGCAAAAGAGCGTGGGAGTGGGAGTGGGAGAGGGAGAGGGAGAGGGAGAGGGAGAGGGAGAGGGAGAGGGAGAGGGAGAGAGAGAGTGAGAGGTGTGCGGCTTACGGCTGTCTGCCATTAGCTGGGCAACCCCGCCACCGCCCCCAACTACGACTACTGCGCCCACATGCTTGCCTAAAAGTTCAATTGCAATCTTGTTAGCTGCACACCTGGCTGCCTCTGTTTGTGTGTGTGTGAATGTCTGTTGCCTGGTTTATTAATGTTGACCGTCAATTATGTTTTAATTGTCATAAAAGGTTTCCTCTCTGCACACAGAGACAGAGACGGAGACTGAGTGAGAGAGAAAGCAAACACATGGAAATGCCACTGCAAACGGCAATGGACAGGTGGCAACACGTGCGTATGAGCTCCCCCCCCCCCCTCTCTCTCTCTCTCTCTCTCTCTTAGTCTCTCTGCCACCCACCACGTCCCCGGCAACTGTGTACAAACAATAAAATTCAACTGGGATAAGCTACTGCAAAAAGCGACAACAGAAGCGTAAACTGCACAAGACCAGAGGCTGAACAGGGGGCGGAGGGGGGATGGGGCCCTGTGTAAATGGATTTGCAAAGAGAGAGAGCGAGAGAGAGAGGGCGAGCGAGACGTGGGTACGGAAGTTGTTTGGCAAGGTGAGCGAGCGAGCGAGCGAGCGGTCTGCTTGTCAACATGACCAAAAGGCTCAGCAGCAGTTTTACAGTCAATGTGCACACACACACACACACACACACACACATATGTGTGTGCGTAAGACAAAAGCCAACAGTTGACAGCTTTATGTGTGTGTGGGTGTGTGTGTTGGTTGCAGTCGCTCGATTGGCTGGCAGGCAATTTGCCAACTTACTGCAAAGATCAGCAAAAATGTTTTTAAACCCTCTCCCCCCTCTCCTCCTCTTGCCCCTTTGCCCTTGCCACGCCCTCTTCTGCCCCATACGCTGCAGCGTGTAACAAGAGTAAAGCTAATTGCGCAGAGCTTTTAACCGTCGCGTTAATTGAATTGAATTGCAGCAGGTGATTGGAGGTGATGGCTGTTGCCCTGCTTTTGTCCCACTGTCGCACAGTGGAGCAGGCACATTAAAAGCATTAAAACACACAAACAGAATGGAATCTAATTGGTAGAAGTACAAGAGCTGAACAATGGCAATAGGTGGACAGGAAAGGAAATATTGCTGTATCGATAATTATCGATAACTAAAAACTAGTTCGAGAAGTCTATTAAAGCTGCGTTTGTTTAATGCTAATTGATGTAAGTGGCAGCAAATCAAAAAATATTATAGTAATCGATCAATTGAGTTATCGATAAATGCAAATATTGTTTAGCACAAAAAGGACATAAAGAAACACCTGCAACGAATTGCAATTGATAATAGATATTTTCAATAGTTATCGATAACATATCATAACAAATGGTCGATAACATATCGATTACTTATCGCTTGTATATGGATATAAATTATGTTAATAACTAAAAGAGAATATGTCATATAAGGCATATCGAACACATATCGATAAATTATCGACAGCAATTTATAGGGCACAAAGTGAAGTGCCATGAAAGCCATACGAACTATAGAGTTTAATTATTATTAGAGAATGAATCGAGCAATGAGCAGGATGCAGGATGCAGGATGCAGGATGCAGAATGAAGGATGAACGATGAAGAATGATGGACAGGATGCGCACGCATCAGGATAATAATAGGTGCATACAGGACAGGGCAGAGCAGGGCAGGGCAGGGCAGACCAGGTTGACGCGCTTGGGGGATTAATTGTAGCATTTAACAAATGTGACAGATTGACGATGACGACAACAACAGCAGCACCAGCAGCAGGACATGAGCAGCCGTTGTCCTGACAGACATATTTACGCTTCTTTTTTTTGTTTTTGCTTTTGTTTTGTTGCTTCTGTTGCTGGCAATTTATGAAATTCATTTTTTGCCTACGTTGTGATTATTTATTCAAAATGTAAAAACAATCGGAGGCAACTGCAGCTGAGGTGCAGGCACCGTACGAAGAGCAGGTCGGAGGTTAGCTGTTGAGGGGCTGAGGGGGTGTTGAGGGGGCATATGTTCAGCAGAGTTGTTTATTAAATAAATGAATAACACAATTTATGCATGACGAACATTTATAATTACATTTCGAAATAATTTAATTAAAATTGTTAACGCTTGATTGAAGCTTAATCGCAATGGACAGGTGATTGCAACAACAACAACTACAACAACAACTTAATTAAATTAGCCTATCAATGCGACAACACCAACAACAGCAGCGGCAGCAGCCGGAGTAAACCAACCAATCGACTCGTATCTATGAAAATGCATCTACCGCCTTTTGCCCTTGTGCCACGCCCCCATCCCCGCTCCCTCACAACTAACAAATGTCAAACAATTTTTTGACAAATTTGTCGCACGACAAATAAAAGAAAAGTGAAGGCAAACGTTTGGAGTGGGCGGAGGCAGGGGGCGGGCGAGGCATTCAACAAATAAAACTGATCAGCAGCAACAGCGGTAATTAAAAGCCAACCAAATGTCCAAATACCAAAGCCACACAAATAAAAACCAAATACAAATACAAATACACACACGCACACACACACACACACACACATACACATGCAGCACCTTGCCACAAGCAAAATAAAAAACGTGCAAAAGAAAATGTTGAGCAAATTGGTACAAGACGCCACAATAATCTCAAAGTCAAGCAAACTAACAAACACCCTGCAAAAAATAGACTTAATATTGTAGCAGCAGAGCTGCTATAGTAAACAGTTAAACTACCTTTAACTGAAAGCATATTTATAAGGTATAAACTATCTGATAAGGATAAATAAGCTTTCCAAGACTAGGAGCAGAGCTAGTTACAGATAGTCCAAGCTGTAGAAAACAAATTCTCAGCTAGTCTCTGCTCTTTATTAACTGATATATAGTATATATAGATCATATATATATAGATCATTTGGCAATACCTCTTATGGTAAGGAAATCATTTAATGAACTATTTGTGAACTAGTTCGCAGAAAAAAGAATCAGAGAACACATAACTCAAATCGAAAGCTAAGGACTCTATTGCTCGTCTAGAGTATCTCTAAATAGTAAGCTAATAGCCAAACGCACACAGCTATATAAAGCAAGCAAGTAGCCACACACACACACCCACACATGTACACAAAATCAACACACACACACACACACACACACATTAGCCGTATCGTATGTAAATATGTGTTGGTTATGCCCACAAATCAATTAAGTCGATTGAGGCGCCATAGACATGACCAGGCCAAAAGGGGCTGCACGTACGTTTGAGTGGGCGTGGCAATGGATTGACGCAAAGCCAAAAGGCAAACGAACGATATTGAACAGCTCAAAAAATGGGCAAATGTGAATAAAGCTAAAGCTACAGCTAACGCTCAAAGCAAAGCAAAGCAAACTGAAGCAAAGCGAAGCAAAAGGTGCGCGGTTTAAAACATTTTCACATTTTCTTTCTCTTATTTACTTTTCTTTTTTGTGATCTGCTGATGCATAAAAGACAAAAAGAATGAAACAATTGTAGAAAGCATTGCAAATGCTTCAAAGTTAAGTAGAGATCAAATTCATATAGAAAGTTATTTATGGAGATTTTGCTTTCTGTTTGACTAAGAATAGTTCAGATTTGTCATATTTTATTTATGTTTATTGAAGAATAACTAGTTGAAAGATAAAAGACTAAAGATTCAAGATTTTGAAAGTATTTTCAGTTACAAAAAGTGAATTTCAATAATTTGTATGGGAGTTTTAAGCTTGGCGCTCATAAGTAGGCAACACTTTTGATGGAACAACAAACTGATTATGCTAGGCGTCTAGCTACTGCAGCACAAAGATCTGCCAGCGCCCGCAGCAGAACTGGGAGCAGACTGACATGACACCTTCACCGTCCCGACCTACTGAACTGGGTCTTCGCCTCAAATCTATCAAATATCCCCTTGAACTTTATCTGTGTGTGATAGCTGTACCCCATAATTCTTTCTTGCCTTTGTATTCTGTTTTCGTTATCTTTCATAGCCTTCAAAATATATTGAATATCTCTATGGAGCTCTGCGGTGCGACCTTATAGCAACAAAATTCAAATTATGCAAAACAAAGCGCGTATGAAGATGATCTATAGCCGACTGGTTCCAGACCCAACCCAAGGATTTAGCGATCTCCACAGTGACTGAACTCATTGGGCAATACAGCTCAAGATACGCGCATAGACTGACAGACAATGACATTCAAATTTAGTATCTTAATCGCAACTCAACAAACAAAGAATTACAGAAGAAGACTGAAAATAATTATAATAATCATAATTATAATAATTATAATAATAATAAACAAGTGAAATGCATTGAAATTTGCATATAAAGAAGATTCCTTTGGGCAACGCTCATAAGTAGGCAACACTTTTTTTAGACCAACTCTTTGAAGCCTTTGCAATTGTTCTATCATATGTTTGATATTTAGTTATATATAAACAATATTCATTGTTTTAAACATCTTTATGTATATCCAACACATTTGTTTGCCATTGCATCTCAAAGAGTTGAGTTATCAATTTTACACGTGCCACAAAGTGGACAACACATTTGATGCGAGTCTTAATTTCGGCTATGAATTTGTAAAATATGCTGCAACAGCAACAGCAACAGCAACAACCAATTAAATAGACCTAGCCGACAACAAACAAAACGCTAGCAGCAGCAGCAACAGCAACAACAGCAACAACTCAACAAACAGCCGAAGTCAAGAGCCAAAGCCGAGCAACGCAGCAGCCGAAGGACTCACACAGCTGACAGCCACAACGCTAGCTAGCTATCTCTGTGTGTGTGCGTGTGTGTCTGTCTGTGTGTGTGTGTGTGTGTGTGAGTGACTGCCTTCTCGTGCTGGCTATAAAATACGCCATGCAACACGAGGCGTTCATCAGTTCGCATTTGTGCTGCACACGTGACGGATCGCAGCTACATTTTTTTTTTTGAACAGAAAGCAACAACAGCAAAAGCAACAGCAACAACAACAAATCAAACTCTTGAACGTCGCATATCGCGTTTGTTGATTGTTGTTTGTTGCTTTCGTTACATTTTTTTTTGGCATAATATTTTTTTTCATGTTTACAAATTGGTTAACTGGCAGCAGCAGCGGCAGCAACGGCCACGGCCACGGCAATGGCAATAGCAACAGCAACACTCGCCTGTCAGCCACTGCCAGCAGCAACATGTCTGTGGTTGGTGTTGGCGGCGTTATGTCCACGCCGCCGGATGTTATTTTAGAAGTGGGTCCGGCGCCAAGCAGCGTGCGCTTTGTGGCACACGCTCTTGTCCTGGGCATGCACAGCGGCTATTTGCGCTCGGCCATACGCATGGACGAGGCAACAGCAACGGCGGCAGCAGCTGCTGCCGCAGCAGCCACAGCCACCACCAATACGGCAGCAACTGTTGCTGCAGCGGCGGCAGCGGCAGCGGCTGCTGTTGCCGCTGCCGCTGCTGGCGGCGAATTGCTGTTGTACTTGAGCAACGTGACAGCCGAACAGTTCGCGCCGCTGCTCACCTACATGTACACGGGCTACTTGGATCTCAATGTGGACAACATATTCGCCGTGTTGCTGGCCACGCATGTGCTGCACATGCCACGCGCCCTGGAGATCTGTCGGTAGGCATTCGATGCGATTCGATTCGATTCGATTCGATTCGACTTGATTCACTTTACTTTGTTTATTTTGTTTTTATTGTATTATTTGTTGCACTCAGTTCGTTTCTGGCACGCGCCCAAACGGAGGGCTATTTGAGCGGCAGTCCAGCTAATCCGCATCAGCTGCAGCAGCTGGCTGCTGGTGGCGCCTCCAAGATCATACGACCCATTGCCAGCAAAGCGACTTTGCCTAACTTTGGGTTTTTGCCGGCACCAGCATTGCCGCCGCCGCCGCCGCCACAGCCAGCGCCAACAATTGCTGCCACAGGCAGCTACATGCAACAGCCGGTGGAGGCGGAACAGATGCAGCTGCAACTAGCTGAGCCCTTGACTGTGCAGCAGCCCGATGAGGAGGAGGAAGAAGATGTCGAGGTATTCATTGACAGCAACACGGCCACGGACAATGAACTGGACACGGAAGACTGCAATGTGTCGGTGGTGAGCAGCTTGGCCAGCAGCAGCGCGGCCAGCAGCCTCAACATAGAGCGCGTCGATACCAGATCAAAGCAGGCAACGCCAACGCCGACGCCAGCGCCACCGCCGCCAACAACAGCAGCAGCAACAGCAGCAGAAGTAACAATTGCTGTTACAGCAGGCGCACACAAGTCGCGACGCCACGGCAACAGCAACACACGCAAAAGTCTAAGCAAACGCAACAACCACAGCAACAGCAACAACAACAGCAACAGCAACAACAATCGTTTGCCGTTAGCCAAGGCAACTGTGCCAGCAGCCGTGCAGCTGGAGACGGCAACACAGGCATCAAAGTTCATCATCGACGTGGCCAGCTGCGATGGACCCGTACGCTTTCGCCGCATCTTAAACACGGCGTATGGCCATAAGCCGGACACCAGCTTCGAGGCTGGCGAACAGCAGCGCACACAGCAGAGCGTCAGCTACTCCTTTCATCAACAAATGGCGCGCGCAATAAGCAGCCAGCAGCGACAGCAGCAGCAGGAAGAGAACGAGAACAGCAGCGATGCAACTGCAACTGCCACAGCAACAACAGCAGCAACAGCAGCAACAGCAACAACAGCAACAACAGCAGCAGCAGCAACAGCAACTGCTGCTACTAATCAGCGCAAACATACGCATGCGGAGCTATTCGTCTGCGTTTACTGCAAGCACACATTCAAGTCGCAATATTGCTATCAGAAGCATGCCAAGCGGCACTTGAATCCGCTCAGCTTGGACAAGAAGCTGGCCGAGACGCCGGACAGCGGCAACAGCAATGAATTGCTATGTCTAACAACAGCAACAACAACTGCAGCAGCAGCAGCGGCAGCAACACCTACAGCTACAGCTACAGCAGCAACAATTGCTGATGGCAATTTGGCTGCAGCTGCTTTGCTGCGTCGCGAGGTGCGTCCCTTGGACATGAATGTGCAGTATTATCCGTGCAAGACATGCGGCAGCAAATTCCCAAGCTATTATTTTGTGCACAAGCATCGCAAGTTGTGCCATGCCGATGAGCTGGACAACAACAACACCAATACCAATGCCAACAGCAACAACAACAGCAGCAGCAACACCACCACCAACAACAACAATTTGACTAGCAGCAACACCAGCAGCACTAGCAGCAGCAGCAGCAGCAGCAGCAACAGCAGTGGAAGCGGCAACACCAGACGTGAAGCTGCAACAGTTGCCGGCGCTTTGGAAGCAGCGAACTAATCTAAACTAAACCAATATCGATAAGTTATCGAATTTAGCACGCACACACACACACACACACACACACACACACACACACACACACACACACATGCACATGATAACAATTTTTTTTGTGAATTGCTCTAAAGTTCGAATAAATAAAAGTTAATTATAGAAAATTGTGAATAGTTTGCAGCTCTATCGATATGTGATTCGATAGCGTATCGACAAATAGCATCCGACTGTCAACTGCTGTCAACACTTTTAGCAACAATTAGAAATTAGAAATTAGAAACAATTAGCATTGTTATCGATAAGCTATTGTTTATCGATAAATCTATTCAATACTCAAGCTATCAAAATATGTGTAGCAAATCGTTAATATATTTGAATAACTATAGAGAATAGGCAATATAACATTGTCACTGTTAGCGATAAGTGCAATTATCGATAGTCATTGATATCGAGTTCAACTTTTGTGATTTCTGGTATAAGCCCAACAAGTCGTATTCCTATTTATACTGACAGATATATGTATGTACATATACCGATGAAACTTATCGATAACACTTATAGATTAACTGACATCTGGCTCTGACTTCAATTTCGATTCATTATAGCCGCTCCGCTCGTCAGTTGGCTGGACAGTTCGGAAGCTTCGTCTACCCTCGGCCATACCCCAACCCTTCTGCTTGCCTCATGCTTCTTGCTTCTCGCTCTTTTGTGGCAAAGATGGCGTCGGTTAACGCAAACAAACGTTGCGGCAATTTAATAATTAAATTAAATCACTTGCATAATAAAAAAGACGTTTACAAAAATTTTAATTTAATTGCGTTTAATTAACTCGCCAGGGAGATGACAGACAACAAACGGAGAAAGAGGGTAGACAACGAAAGAGCGAGAGAGAGCGAGAGAGAGAGAGAGAGAGGAGAGAGAGGGCGCTAGAATGGAGGAAGAGACTGGAGAAGAGGTAAAGCGGTCGAGCTGTAGCTGCAAACAAACCGCAATACGTTGAGCTGACTGACAGACGAACAGATGGAGGGAGAGAGAGGCCGAACTACTCAACCACCCCACCAACCACCCCCACGAACCACCCACATGGGCTAAGGCGAAAGCGTGGCAGGCACCAATCAAGCATCCACGAGCTGAGCTGAGTTCAGCTCAGCAGCAGTTGGACTTGAGGCGTATGCAGATGCATCAACTATTCATCGGGGACAGTCGAAAGAAGCCAAACAGAAGAGAGCGGAAGAGGAGCAGGAGGAGCTGGGGTAAACACTTCATATTCAGATTCAACACAAAGAAAAAAAATGATAATTGGGAAAGCGCGAAATGCATTTTTGATGAGCCACAAAGGACGAATGAAAGTCTGGCTGGCATCAAATGCAGTTCAATTGCAACTGTAACCGTTAAACGAAAAACAACGAAAGCTCTAAAAGCTCTACATAGCTCGAAAGAAATAACTGAAAGGACAACAGACAGAGCTCTATCAAGTTTAAAGGCAATAATTGTCGGAAAACTTGTGAAATACTTCAGCCAGAGCTTTGTGAGACTTTACGTTTGAAGCTTCAAGCCTTAGCTGGAATAGTGAATGGCCCAACTAAAAACGCTTTAGAGCTTCACTGAAACCGAGCTGACAGTTGTTGAAATGAATAACAGAAATTATTAAAAAAAAAAAAGCTTGCATAGAGAATGATAAAAGCTTTAAATGTCTGAGTAAATGTATAAAGCTTTTGAAACGTGAATAAGCTTAAAGCTTTGTGGCTTTGAAAGTCCTTGCAAACAGGGTTTGTCTAAATAAGCTTTCGATAGCAGAGAGCAAAGCACATCTTTCAAAGCTTTCGGTGTAACGTACGACAGCTTTAAACGAGAAACCTTTTAGAGCTCTTGGAGTTTAGGTCAGCAAAACCCTAAAGAACTTAAGAAACAGGGAATTTTCTGTAGCCGTCAGAGCTTTTGGGCTAAATTCTGCCAAAAATGAAACTTGTAGCACTTACCTTTGGCATCCAATGCCAGAACGTCGGAGGTGTTCAACAAATTGCCCGCTCGATCTGTGACCAATGTCGTTGTTGACGTTGTCGTTGACCTCGTTCCTGTTCCAGTTCCCGTTGCCGTCGTCAACGGCGACGTTGCTGTCGATATCAGCGATGCGGCGCTAATGAACATCACCGATGAGGAGGACGACGACGAGGATGAGGATGAGGATGAGGAGGCGGGCACTAAGGCGGAGCCTGTGCCTTTGCCAATGGACGAGATTTGAGTGGACGCATCGACGGCGTTCACTTTGATGTTGCTGTTGTTGTTGTTACTGCTGCTGTTGTTGTTGTTGTTGACGTTTGACTCGCCAGGCGCCAGCTCGAAGCGTTTCTTCTTGGCATCGCTGTAAGAAATAAGAAAAGGAATTTAGTTAAAAATTGATCAAGAAATGAGACACGCTGTCGATAGCTCACTTATCGATATATTACTAACATAGCTATCGAAATTGTTGATAGAATCATATATGTCCTTATTTATCGATATACAGAGTATGTCTCTCCCTCTCCGTCTCATTTGTTATTCACTAACAACTTCTCATCGATATCTATTAATCGAAAGCTTTCATTGCCTTAATAATATGAATGAAATCGAGAATTTTACTTTCTTTTACTTATATCGATTGGTATTTGCTATTAGTAAAGTTGTCATCCATTGTTAACCATCTATTTATCGACAGCTATCACTCTCCTATCGATAAATATTTTATTGATGTCATTAGTTCGCATCGATAACTTTACTTTCTCTAACTCTTATCGATTTATAAGCTATTATCATCTTATAGATGTATCTAACGGCAGGTAGCCCTCTGCTATCGATAAACACTTCATCAATGCAACTAGTTCGTATCAATAAATTTACCTTAACTCTTATATATTTATTGGCTATTATAATATTATCGATATATTTATCGACAACTATGTGATTCATGTTGTATGTATCGTTAACTCTTTACTTTCACCTAACTTGAATCGATTCCTTAACTTCGAGCTATCTTTTTGCTATATTATCGATAGCTCTGCGTATTGCTGCACGTCGATAACTGACCGATCGATAACTTACCTAACATCCGCATGCAGCTCATTGCCGGCACCAAGTCCTTCCACCTGCGCCGCCTTCAGCTTCTGGCCCAAGTAGTTGCCAGCAGTTGTGGCCGTGGTAAGCGTTGGCACGCCGCTCACCGGCTCCGTCGCCGTGGCTGCCGCATTGGGCACAGCAAAGCCAACTGCTGCTGCTGCTGCTGCTGTCGCAGTCGACGTCGTCTTCACGATTTTATCGCCAGTTGCATTTGTCGACGCTGCAGCAGCTCCTGCAGCAGCATCATCCATGCCAGATGAGGGCGCGGGCGCCTTCACGTTGGCCATGACGACGCTCTGATAGCCAGGCTTAAAGCCATTGATGGCCACGCTAACCGCAGGCGCTGCCGTCTGCGTGGCATTGCCTGAGGCGGCACCAGTTGCTGCAAGGAAAAGGAAATGAAATTAGCAAACCTTCGACTTGACTTGATCCGTCCGAATCTTCCACTCACCACTGTAGCCATCGGCAGCCGTTGCTTTGCTCTTGGCGGCCAGCTGGTCGTCCGCTTCGGCTGCCTGCTCCGCTGCCTTGGCGGCATTTGCTGCCTTGACATCGCCTGGCTGGGACTTGGATGCTTTGGGCGTGGGCGCAGCAGTGGCAGCGGCAGCAACAGTGGCGCCAGCAGCCTCACCAGCAACATTTGCCGCTGCATTTGTTGTGGCTGCTGTTGCCGTTGCTCCTGTCGCTGCTGTTGCTGGCGCTTCCTCCTCAGCGGTTTTGGCTTTGGCGTCGCTGCTGCTGCCCGTTGAGATCTCCGTTTTAGCTGCTGCTGCTGCTGCTGCAGCTGTTGCATTCTTATGGGCTCCAGCATGCGCCTTGCCCGCATCAGTTTTGTCCGCAGCTGTTGCTGCTGCTGCTGCTGCTGCTGACGATGATGACGCCGCTGCTGCAGCTGCTGCTGCTGCTGCTGCTGCTGCGGCAGCTGCAATGCTCGCACTTTTGGCCACCTTTTCACTGCCGGCCGCCGCTTCGGCTGCTTTGCTAACTGCGCTCGCCTTCTCGGCGGCACATTCGGCCGCCTTGGCGGCATCGGCGGCTGCTTTCTCGGCGACGCGTTCCCGCTCGGCGGCACGTTCGGCCCGTTCGCGTTCGGCAACGGCGCTGGACCGATTGCCCGACTTCTGCTGCTGCTCGCGCTGCAGACGCGTCGTGACGCCCGTCGTCAGCGAATCAATGATGCACTGCGGCAGCTGGGCTTGCGCTTTGGCCGGATTCCGGCTGCTGCGTGTGCGTTGGCGGGATTTGCGTAGCAGCTGCTTGTAGTTCTCCGTCTTTTTGCTGAGGTAGTAATAGCGTACGCAATCCTGCGGCGATTTGCGATCCAAGCTGGCGGCGATTGCACCAAAGTTCTTCGGATGCTGTAGATATTTCTCTTTGAAGGTCTCCTTTTCGCCGGCCGTCCACAGGTTCAGTGCCTTGCGCTCCTCATGAACGACAATCATGTTCTCGATGCGTCCGTTCTCGTTGTGGTAGGCGCAACGGCGCTGGCGGGCATCGTGCATCAGGGGCGGTATCACGGCATAGGAGCGCATCTTCTTATCCTCCAATGCCTGCTCCTGCAGGCCATCCATGATCTCCTCGAGATCTGCCTCGGACTTGATGCGCGAGCCGACACGATTGAAGCGCTCCTTGTCCTCGCGCTGCTTGCGCAGCTCCGTGAACACCTTCTCGAAGAACTCGCGATTCTTGGCCTCGCGCGCCTTACGCTTGGCGCTGCCCTCGGCCCGTTCGCAGCGTCGCTGCCAATCGGCCTGATCCTTCGTGTACTTCTCCACCAAGCCCTGATTGTGCTCCCAGCGATCGGCCTTCAGTTTGCGTATGTGCACGAGCAACGGCGCCCGCACCAATGTCTGATGGCGTTTGATCAACTGCGACAGCGTCTCCACATCGAGCGGCTGATTGTAGAGCGGCAGCCAGGGGCGTGCCGTTCCCTTCGTGCCGCCCGCCTCACTCACCACGGAATGTTGTGCGGCGGCCGTTTTGCGGTTCGCCTCGTAAACGCTCTGGGCCAACATTTGGCTACGCCAGCCCAGCTCCACGTACCGCTCATTGCCGCTCTCAGCTGCCGCCTGTTCGGCGGCTGCCTTTTGCTGTTTGACTGTCGCCGCTGTCGCCGCCGCCTCGTCCAGCAGCGTCTTCTCCTTCTTCCGCAGCGTTTCCATAGCCGTTTCGGCGCATTTGATTTCATTGTCAACGCGCTGGATTTGCATCAGCAGATCCTCCTTGGCGCTGTTGTTGTTGTTGTTGGTATTGCTGCTGCTGCTGCTATTGTTGTTGTTGCTGCTGCCGCTGCTGCTGCTGTTGTTGGGATTATTATTATTGTTGTTGTTGTTGTTGTTGCTGCTGCTGCTGCTGCTGCTGCTGCTGCTGTTGTTGTTGTTGCTGCTGGTGCTAGTGCTGCGTCCACGCTCCTCTGCATTATCGCTGGGCAGCGTTGGTGAAATGGCCTCCACCTGCCACAAAAAGAGAGAGAATTAATAAGGAAACACCTTAGAAAATTGTTGTGCAATGACATTAGCTGAACGAGCTGCGATTAATCAGAGTATTTATCGATATTTATCTACAATTTTTGCTATCTGCTCTAGTCTCTGCTACGAATTCTTCTTCTTCATCTGAGTGAGTCTTAAGCACATTTATAAGCCACATTCAAATTGCCAATGCGAGCTTTCATTCCACTGAGAGACTAGCTATACTCTTAGATCTGAATTACTTTTTGGTATATGTAAAAGCTTGCCATTCAGTGAAGTTTAGTTACTTTTAAAAGAAACAAAAAGCTAATAACATTTAGCTCATGGAATCAGCAGAGTTTGTACTACAATTGATTAAGCTCATTAAAGCTTTTATAAAGCACATTAACCTTACTCTCATAGACTAGATAGACCCTAGAACTGAATTCCTTTTTTTCACATATAAAAGCTTGCCATTCAGTGAAGTTCAGTTACTCTTAAAAGCACATTAAAGCTTTCAAAGAAACAATTGATCAACTCAAGCACATTAAAGCTTTTAGAAAGCACATTTAAGTAAGATACATCACTACACTGATAGGTTAAGATACTTGATATGGCTATATACATATATTATTACATTACATCTTCTCACAGATTTACAGATTACAAAGTTTTATATAAAAAAGAACATTAAATAGCTGATCATGTTCTCTGCTACTTGAATAAAGTTTTTATATTATAAACTGATTTCAGATGAGACGATAGTTTATTTGCAGATACAACTTTTCTGTTAGAGATAGATCTTCGCTGATTTCTAATTGAATCATCTACAGATCTCTATTTCTTCAATCCTAATTCCTTGATTAATCCATTGTTCAGGTAAGTTCATCCCACTTGCTTAATCTCAACAACTCTTCACCTGTGGATGGTATGCTTCCGTGCTGCTGGCTGCGGCTGCTGCTGCTGCTGCTGCCGCTGCTGCAGCTGCTGCTACTGCGGCTTGGGCACTGCTGCTGCTGCTGCTGTTGCTGTTGTTGTTGTTGCTGCTGTTGCTGCTGCTCGTGGAGAAGCTGATCAGCTGCGCATTGGCTGCTGACACCGTTGGCGGCGGCACCAAGCCACGTGCCGCATGCACCTGCGACGTCAGTTGTTGCTGCTGCTGCTGCTGCTGCTGTTGTTGTTGTTGTTGTTGTTGCTGCTGCTGGTGCTGTTGCTGCTGTTGTTGTTGCTGTGGCAGCGTTTCCACCTTGAGCTGCTGCATGGCCAGCGGCGTCAGCACCGAGCCAGCGGACATGTGCAACACGCGCCGCGACTGCTCCGCCTCATGATTGCTCTGCCTACTATTATGTTGCTGAGCGGGTGAAGAACGTTGCTGCTGCTGCTGTTGTTGCGGTTGCTGTTGCTGGTGTGGCAGGTGATTCATGTTGCTGACATTGGCATCGCTCAGGCGCTGCTTCTTATAGGGCTGACCCACGCTGCCTGGCGGCTCAGACAGCGACGGATGTTGTTGCTGCTGTTGTTGCTGCTGCTGCTGCTGCTGTTGCTGCTGCTGCTGGCGCTGGCCAGCCGCTGCCAAGGCTGCGGCATTGGTCAGGTATTCGTTGTTGTAGTGCAACGATTGGTAATGCGACATGGCCTCCATGACAAGGACGCCGCCTGGCTGGGCGCCTGGCGGTGCCATGCTGCCGGCCACTTGGACGACGCCGCCGCTGCTGCCACTGCCTGGGCCAGCGGGACCTGTGGAGACGACGCCAATGTTGCTGCCGCTGCTGTTGCCCGGCCCACTTTTGCCACCGCCAATGGCAGCAACAGCGGCGGCGGCCACCGTCGCTGCACGGGACGCACGCTGAAACTCCGGCACCGACGCCTGCAGCTGAGGTATCCGCATATATGGACTCTCCCGATGATAGTTGGCCACCGGCGCAATCCCAATGCTGTACGCCGGTGGCTGTATAAAATGTTGCGGCGCATCCGCGAACTTGGCATAGCTATTCGCCGCAGCTGCGGCCGCCGCGCTGCCCGGTCCAGGACGCGGCGGCGACAGCGGACTAGCTGCCGACCTCGACGATTGCTGCTGCTGCTGCTGTTGTTGCTGCTGCTGCTGCTGCTGTTGTTGCTGCTGTTGCTGCTGATGCTGCTGCTGCTGTTGTTGGTGGTGGTGGTGATGCATTTGTTGCTGCTGCTGCTGTTGTTGTTGTTGTTGCTGCTGCTGCTGCTGATGGGATTGCAAGTGTCCGAGGCTCTTGACATACTGCTGCTGATCCATTGTCCTGTACGGCCAGTGGGGGAGAAAGAACAACAGATTATTAGATTTGTGTGTAGGCTAAAGGTTAGCGATGTATTTGACGATATATCTAACGATATATCTCACGATACATCTTACGATATATCTCACGATAGCTAACAAACTGTACAACTCGAATAGTTGAACTATTGATTCATTCAACTATCTATCCAACTATATCCTTACAACTCCCTCCATAAATATCGATAAATATCGATTTGAAGTAAACGCATATCGATATATGCCGCATGCAGATGCTAGTTCCATTTCTCATTCATTCATTTACTAATTCGCTCATAAACGTTCAGCTGCATATGCCAATAGAACCAATAGTTCATGAACTAATCATAACATTGATAGGTAAACATGGAACTAAACTAAAAAATCAAGTGAAGTTCCTTAGTTCACACTGCTTTGAGTGCATGAGTTAACTAGTTCAAATGAACTTAGTTATGAATAATTGAACACAATTCTAGGCAATTCAAATTTTAGATGAATACAATTGAAAATATGTTTACAATTTTGTCATACGGTTTTTCTTTCTATTATTTTTTTTTTCTCACTATATATATTTATATAGTATATCTGTATCTTAAGTGCTTGCCAGCAGCAGGTGCATTCAGTAATCGTTTGAAGGCCAGCTCAAGATGATGGTTTTATCAAGTGGCTAAACAGGTTTGACCCCATTGCGCATGCTTAAACTAATCTACGCTAATCCGAGTGCAGCGAGCAGCAATTTGCATAGAATATCAAATTTATTAGTTTGATTTAGTGATGCGCCTTAATGTTAGATTTTCATATTTATTGAGGACACGAACCCGGCCGGCCGGCCAACCAACCACTTCACACATGTTGCACATGGTGCGAATGTGAGCGAGCGCGCATGAATCGACCATAATGAGCGAGAGAGCGAATATATTGCTGAGCTGCTCGTTTTCGTGAAGAGTGTGCGCGTCTGTGTTGCGTGTGAGTGTGTGAGAGCGAGCGAGTGAGTACGACCAAGCAGCATGACATTACGACATGCTTGAGCAACATGTGTGAAGCGAGCCGCAACATCGAGCATGATGTAACAACATGCTGCTGCAACATGTGCACAACGAACATGTCAAGCAGCAACATCAGCAAATATGTTGCTGCTGCCTGCTGCCTGCTACCTCTGCCTGTGCCATAATAATCCACAATCCACCCCGAGAGTCAGCCGTCATTATTTAAATTTGTTAAACGGTTGCGTCGCAGCTGCTGACGCTTGAGCCGTTGCGTTTGAGTTGTGATTAACGTGCGACGCGTTTGACCTGACAAAACGAACGTCACACACACGTCAGGCAAATGTTGTCGCCAGTGGGAGGGGTAGCCATGAGAAACAGACACCCGCATGCACACAGCTCGGTTATTAATTCATTAAATAATAATGACACATAGACAGAGAGGAGCAGAGAGGGACAAAGAAAGAGAGAGAGCGAGAGAGATGAGGCGACAGACGTTAGCGACGCTGCGCAGAGCAGCGGAATGCAAAGCTGCAACGTTGCCAAACTTCAGTGATAGCTATTTTTAAAGAATGAAGCATGCGAAACAGCTCGCTTTAAAGCTGCGCTACCACCCCCTCTCACACACACGCAAACACACACACACACATTCAAACGAAGACATGTATATGCTGCCCACCACCAGGCGGCGACGGCGGCGTCGGCGGCTGTCTGGCTCATTCAGCTTTAAAATCAAACGACAACGACAACGACGACGACGTAGCTGCTGCTAGCTGCCATTTCTCATCAATCATATCGACCTACAGCAATACATACACACAGACACACACACACACACACACATACACATAAACACACATACAATATGTGCATGCAAACTAAATTGAACCTCGCGCAACCCCGACAACTCTGCACACACAAACACACACACACAGACACACTCCCTCTTTCCTCTGCAATCATCACACCACGACGTCGCTGCCCGCTGCCCGCGTTGCCAACAGTTGCCAATTTGCGAGCTCCTTTGAATTCGAGTTGCAAGTTTCGAGTTGCCAGCTTCGAGTTTCTTTCGCTTAGATGTCTTACCTGCAACGAGAGTGGAAAAGACAGAGAGAAAGAGAGAGATAGCAAATTAGTATGCGTGTGCGTTTATTATTGATTGCATAAGGCTTTAATTATAAAATAGCTTTTCATTTGCAATTTAATACTCCAATCCAATCCAATCCATTCCATTCTCCATTCCACATTCTTATTCTATTCTATTTTCAGGCTTGGCGCTTATCGAATTTCATTTCAATTTTCTAAGACATATTTAATTATCTTTTGACATTTAATATTACATTTCATTTCATTTATATATATTTATACACATTAATTTTCTCTTTATTCTTAAAGACTTCACAACTTGATTTAGTTGCTTTAATTACTTTTACGTGTTTTTGCTTTTCCTTCGTCAAGTTTCAAGTACATGAAAAGCTCTCTTGACGCATTAGCCAAAGAAATTGAACAACAACAACAGCAACAACAACAAATTGCAAAAGGAACTTTCTTTTGCTGTCAATTATCGTTCGTTCTCTGTTTGTCTGTTTCTCTGTTCTCTCAATTTGATTTTAATCTATTTGCCCCAGCCCAAAATGCAACTTTAATGTACAATAAAAAAAACAACTCAAAACAAAACAAAAACAACGAAAAGAGCTTTGCTTTTACTAAGCTCTTCAAGTCTGCTCTCTCTCTCTCTCTCTCTCTCTCTCTCAATCTCCTCTCTCTCTTACTTCACTTCTCTGTTTTGCGTGGGCTTTAAAGTTGCGCCAGAAACATTGACAGCAACAACAAAAACAAAAACAAATAATTAAAATTTGCAGCTTGAATAACTTTTTTTTCTGTTTTGTTTTGCATTTTTGTTGAAAGTAGCTGCGCAGCAGCTGCGACGCTAGCAGCGCCACTGAGACAGGCCACATGTGCCGTTATGTGCCTGTGCCTGTGCATGTGCATGTGCATGTGTCTATGTGTGCGTGTGTGTGCTGGCAGCATCCTTGCGAGCATAGCCACCCAATGCGGCCCATTGAACAGCCACGCCTGTGAGCCACATTGCATGTGCTATATACATACATATACATATATATATATATATATATACATGAGTATATATACATGTATATATATGTGTGTTTGCAAGTATATATGTATAAGCGTGTCTGTGTGTGTGTGTATGAGTGGCATATATAAAATAAAAGTCGTCATACAAGAAAAACTAACAGCGAGGGCAGCCAAAGGGCAGGCACACACACACACACGCACACAGCGAGCCAAACTGTGTGCAGAGGCGAATGCAAAAAGAGAAGAAGCAGCAGCAGCAGCAGCAACAACAACAACCGTTAAGTTGTCCTGAAGGCAAATGCCGCAACAACGCAGTAAAAGCAGTAGAAGCTCGAGGCAACAGCCCTCTCTCTCTCTCTCCCTCTCCCTCTGCCTGCCCACCCATCGCCCACGGTCCATGCCCAGGCGTCTGCTCTTTGGCAAGTGCAAAAATTTATCGATTTTCTGTGTGTGTTTTTGCAGAGTTTTTAACGGTTACGTATGGCCTGCGTGTGTAAAGGAGTGGGAGGAGAGCGGACAGGGGCAGAGGCAGGAGGATACGAAGCGACAACGGACATGCCTTGTTATGAATGTAGAAAATCGACCCCCGCCTCCCCCCAAGAGAGTCAGGGGCGTGGACAGCAGCTGGTTAGGTAGGTAGCCAGGTAGCTAGCTAGCCAGGTAGTTAAATGGGTTGGCTAGGTGAGGTAGGTGCATTTTGTATGCCGACATGGCTGATTATTATCCTGGGCAACTCTTCCTGCCAGCAGAGGAAGAGAGCGAAAGAGAGAGAGAGAGAGATGGGAGTAACTGCGGCGACGAGAAAACAACTTTAAAAACAAACTTTCATTTGGTGTGTTGGGGGTGTATGTGTGTGTGACACCCTGTGCCATGTGCCCTGTGCCCTGTGCCACCCTGTGTGCCATTAAATTTTTGTTGGAGTGGAAATTTAATTTGCGGCTGAGACTGCCAACAGCTTAAGAGGCTTAGACGTGATAGAATAGAATGAGAGAGAGAGAGAGAGAGAGAGAGAGAGAGAGAGAGCGAGAGAGAGAGAGAGCGAGAGAGAGATAGCGCAGATACATAAGATAAATGAGACATAGAGGAAGCAGCAAAGAGACTGACAGACAGAAAGAGAGAGAGGGAGAGAGAGAGAGGGTCAGCTGCAGCAGGGCGCAGTCAAGTATAAAATTGGCCAACATCCCGTCCGCCACCCCTCTTCTAACTGCCTTTATTTTGGTTTAATTTCTTCTTTTTTTTTGGCAGCACTTTAAGAAAATTTTGTGCCTTCGCTTGAAAGCCAAAGGAATTGACAGTGTTGTGAAACTTGTTCTAATCACATTAGATTTTGGAATGGTGAATGAAGTTGATTTCTTCTTCAGTTCTACTTCATCTTCTTCTGTCTTTTCTTTTTCTTCTTGTTCTTCTTCTGTCTTTTCTTTTTCTTCTTGTTCTTCTTCTGTCTTTTCTTTTTCTTCTTGTTCTTCTTCTGTCTTTTCTTTTTCTTCTTGTTCTTCTTGTCTTTTCTTTTTCTTCTTGTTCTTCTTCTGTCTTTTCTTTTTCTTCTTCTTTTTCAGTTTGAACTAAAAAGGACAAGTTTATTAAGCAGCTAAATTTTGCTCATTTTGTGGTTAATTTAATCACCTTTACAACACTGATCTGAACTATGCAGGTTTTTCTGACCTTTTTGCACCTTGAAAGCCTGCAAATATATCAAAGTACATAGCACTGTTCAACACTACATTTAATTTCACTTAGTTAATGAACTTAGCAACACTACTGTTAAGCATCTCAGTTACCAAACACTACTTGAGGTAATTTTTAAACACTAAATCTACATATTGGATTGCTCTAATTGATGGTGCAATTGTAAAGTTACTACACAAATCATTAACCAACACTAAAACAAAACAACTGTACTTTAATTTACATGTTGGCAATATTTGTACAGTATTTACCAACACTGCCATATAGCGTGTATTTAAAGCGTCAAATAAGCATAGTTGTTTAATTAGATACATTAGCCAACACTGGAAATGTCACTAATTACTGCAATGTTTAACGAACATTCCATATTCCAAGCACTTTCCATTGACTGCAGTCCCAGCAACAACAAAAAACTGCACTTAAACGTTATACAACACTGCATCTGCATATGTATAGCGAGTCTCTATAAAGTCAACTCTTAAATTGTAAATCCAACATACAAAAAACTGCCTTTAGCCCATAAGCTTTATTCACTGCCAGGTATATATAAAGATATATCCGCCACTCTCATTCCCTCCCTCTCTCCTGCTCACACCTAGCTCCAGCTAAAAGAAAATACTATAATTTAGTATTCAAAGCTTCGTCGCGGGCATTCATATGTTATCTCATCTGGCGCGCCCAAATGGGAAGCTTCATTCATGGAATTGCATTGGACTAAGGGGCGATGTTGCCTTTACATTTGGTAACTTGAAAGGTTTCAAAGAGACACAGAGAAAGAGAGACAGAGAGAGAGAGAGAGAGAGATGTATGTATGTTGCTGTAGATACATGCGACACACAAAGCACACGTAAATCCCATTCAATTCTATTGAGAAATCAGCTTTTGTTTCGCACAATGCTAGAGGATTGAGATAGAATAGAATAGAATAGGATTATATTATCTTTATACTAAACAATTCAATAATGTATTATGCACTCACTCTCACACACATACCATCTGTCTGCCCCCATCATCATTACGCTCTCTCTCACTCTCTCTATCTCGCTCTTTATATCTTCTTTGCGCAATTGATTGGGCTTCACAAACAATTTGCTATTAATTGGCGTTGCATGGAGCCTAAGCAGCAGTGGAAGCCACAACAAGAGAGCAAGAGATGAGAGGGAGTGAGAGAGAGAGAGAGTGAGTGAGGGAGAGAGAGAGAGAGAGAGAGAGAGAGAGATAGCTCTAGCAACTTTTAAAGCAGTTGTCTTGCAATTCTTCCATTGCATTGTTTCGCTTCGTTTTGTTTTGCTAGCGTTTCGCTGTTGAAATAATTTAAATTTTTCTGCAACAACAAATTGTTTGTTTCGCCTTGCTTTTGTTGCTTTGTCGCTGTCTGTTGTTGTTGTTTTTTTTTTCTTGTTAATCTTTTGTTTTTTGTTTTGTTTATTGTTCCATTCAGTAACAACAGCTTTGAGATATATGCATTAGCCAGCACTAGCGATACATATAGTCTCTTTAGCATTAGCCAACACTTGAGTTGTACATAATTTAGCGTTTACCAACACTAAAGATACAAAAATAAGCTTTAGCCAACACGAAAATATGCGTATCCAACACTGTATATGTAGGTGTCAGACTTAGCCAAGAATATAGATACACAATTTATCTTTAACCAACACTAGAGATACGGAAGTCAGCTTTAGTCAATACTAGATATACATATACAAGCCTTAGCCAACACTAGACATTTAGTATTTATGCTTTTTAGTCTTAGCCAACACTAAAATTACATAAATAAGCGTAAGCCAACTCTACAGATACAGAAATTTGCCTAAACCAACACAAATTAGCCTAAACCAAGTAAAGTAATCAAATAACTTACTGACTGCCATAACAACACTACAGCAACCCACACACAACACTGTAAACTACACTTCGTCGCTTTATTTAACACTGTAGTTACTTTATACATCAGTTTGCAATACTAAAACTCAGACATAACAGCAAATCAACACCTTTTCCAACACTACAGTCAACGCATAATTTCTACAATATTTCCAATAAAAAGGCGAAGCAACTGTTTAGTGGTCAATCAACTGGGCATAGCAGTGTTGGTTAATTGCATTGGCCGCCTCGACTGGCACTAATCAAATCTACAGTTGAACTAATTATACAAAGTGTATAATAGTATAACAGTATAACGGTTAATTAAGCATGCTGCACTCGATGCAGCTCATTGACTTCCACTTGTCGCTTGAACGTGAACAGCTTTTATTTTGTATTGTTATTGTTATTACAATTACTTCTACTTTTCTAATTATTATTATTTTAATTATTATTATTATTATTATTTTAATTATTATTATTATGATTATTACATTCATGGCAGCCCTCGCTCACCCTCTTTGCCATCTGGTTAACCTCTTTGGCGTGCGCCCGCAACATTTCAATTTGATGTCTAAAACTTCCGCATTTAATTACACCTGCACACTCCCAAATGCGTGTGTGTGTGTATGTGTGTGTGTGTGTGTGTGTGTGTGTAAATTTCTATATTTAGCTACAACATTAACCACAATATTCCCTTGAGGTTATGCAAAACATTTCGTATTCATTGGCTCAACTTCCATTCAATTTATTCTCTTGTCGAGCTTAAGACTTGGGAATTCCAAATGTTTTCAACTTTAAGTTAATCAATCTAATGTCTTATAGCAAGCAGCTTTTGTCAGGCACAATAAGCTGTTCGTTAAGTCGAAAAGTTCATTAGGAGTTACGGCTCGAAAGCTGCGATGAAGAGAGTCTTTAGAGGCTACGCAGAACAAATGGGTATGGAGAGGAAGAAAAATGTGAGGGAAAAGAAGAAGCAGTGAGAAACAGAATGAGGAGATGAATGGAAAGCAGAACGAGTAAAGAAAACAAAGGATGCAAATAAAAGGACAAAGAAAATGACATGGATGACAAACAGGAAAATTAAAGGAGAAGCCGAACGAGAAGAAAAGTAAGAATGACAATAAGTAGAAGGGAAAAAGTAAAGAAAAACAAAAAATAAAAGAAAAAAGAAAAGGAGTAGAAGTAAAGGAGGGACAAAATGAAGTAAAACAATAAGTAAAAGGTGCACGAAAAATTAAAGGAACAAAAGGATGAAGCAGTAGGACGAGAAGTAGAAGATGCAGAAAAAATTAAAAGAATAGGCAAAGCAAAAGAATAAGATAAAAGATTAAGCAAAGAAAATGTAAAAGAAGAAAGAGCAACAGAAGGCGAGCTAAAAGCAGAACTGGACTAAAGACAATAAGAACAAGGAGAGCGGACATAACCCAAAGAAACACAAATGAGTTTTAATTAAGTTTTGCTTTTGTGTAACCTAAATATATAGATATAGATAGATATGTATATATTAGATGAAGATTATATATAATATTATAAATAATCTAAATATATAGATATATATCTGGGATGAATATTACATATATTATATAATATAACATTATATTAGGGATAACTAAGTTGTCTATCAATTTTGCATAAAAGTTGTCTGCATTAACTATTCATTTTTCCTCATTATTTAAGTTATTTAACAACACTATTAACAATACTAACCAGCATACATACATACTGATATACATATATACATCAATTTATATACACGTGTGGGTGTATGTGTGTGGGTGTGGGTGTGGGTGTGTGCATAACGAAGCATTTCCATAAATCTTTTATAAATATTCCAATAAATACATACATAACAATTATATATTAAAAGAAATTGTTGGTATATATAGTATATATACTAGTATGTACATAGTACATATACTAGTATGTATATATTATACACATAGTATACATATAGTATACACATGGTATATATACTTGTATGTCTACTAAATATTTAATATAGTTTTTCTGTTTTTCTTTTTTCCCCTCTCTATTTATATATTTTTTTTTGCTTTATTTGTTTTCACAGCTGTTTCGATGGCAGTCAGCAATTCATTTCTTGTTGTTGTTGTTTCGAGTATTTGTGCAATAAACGTGCAATAAATAGCAACAAAAATAAACAACAAAAAGTAAATAATAAAAAAATTACTCCAATTACGAGACATCAGCGTAATTCGAAACGAGCGAGATGGCTGCACAATGCGCGTGTGAGTAAGAGAGAGAGCGAGGCATGTGCTGAACTTGGTCAGTAAACTGATAAATGTGCTTATATGCTTTGCATACACACACACACACACACACACACACACATGCGCATACTTCTGCATGTGTATAACAGTTATGCTCATATAACAGCTTCGATTGCCACTGCAAACTTCTGTCAAATCCATATGCAAATTTTCACATAACAGTGCGAAAATTTCAGACGAAGAGCGAGGGCAGCAGGGGGTGGCAAGAGGTGGTTGGTGCTTACATGTGCTGCATTAGACAGCGGCACAAACAGGCGAGGGGGCAGGGGGCTATCTCTATCCTATCTCTTGTACATTGAACTTTAGACTGTCCGTCCGTCCGCTCGCCCCGTTGCCAGCTTCAACAGCAGCAGCTGGCGTGCATTTTAGTCTTACCCGATTCACGATTCCCGATTCCCATGGCTTGCCGCTCGCACTTTTCGGTTCTATTTTTGTGCGATTTATGGCCGCGTTTTCGTTTGAAATTAACTGCTCTGAACATTTCATAAACACAATCGAAAAGGCAGACCATAAAAAAAATTCAAAACAAAAAAAAAGTAGAAAGCGAAAAAACAACGCAGCTGCTGCAAGGCAGCCAGAGGCGTAGCCAGAGTGGGGGCGACGGCATCGACGGTGTCGGGGCATCGGGGCATATCTAATCTGGGTCGTAAAAGCATGTTTCATGCCAACCAAACCCTACCCCAACCGCTCACCCCTGCGGCTATCCTCGAGGACTCTGATAAACCGCGTGCGCGAATTATAAAACGGGTTAAGTCTACTATTTTATTTTATATTTAACTTTATTTCTTTGTGCCATTCGCCTCTTCCATAGCTATTGACACTGTTGTTAATAAGCCTTATCTAATCAATGAAGCAAAGTTTAGAATGGAAAAGCAATAGAAAGAGAAGGGGTGGAATAACAAAGGTGGAAAATACTTGAATTACGCTCTACTTGGGGAGATACTCTATAAAAAGTGAAGAGAGTTTATTATAGAAGTTGATGAAAGTATGACAGATTCATCTAAATCACAATAGATCATATACTATATAGATCATAATAGATCGTATTTTAGATAGATCATATCTATCGTCTACCAGATAATATAGATGGTATACCAGATAGATCATAAAGATCGTATTCTAGATAGATCAGAATAGATCGTATACCAAATAGATCATATAGAACGTATACTACATAGATCATAATAGATCGTATACTAGATAGATTATAATAGATCGTATTCTAGATAGAGCATATCTATCGTCTACCAGATAGATATTATAGATGGCATACCAAATAGATCATAATAGATCGTATACTAGATAGATTATAATAGATCGTATTCTAGATAGATCATATCGATCTGGTATTCACCAGATAGATCATACTAAATCGTCTGCCAGATAGATCATAATAGATCGTATACTAGATAGATCATATCTATCTTCATATCATATCATATAGATGATATACCAGATCATATCCATCCATATTCAACCATGCCATATTCAAGATTCCATAAATATTTGTAATTTTTACAGCTTAAGTTATAATAAATCATATGTCTTCCACTAACTAAGCAACTCCCAAGTTCTAAATATAGTTTGTGATATAACCGACGTAGTATTTCAGCTATATGGAAAGATAATGTCATTTAGTTAAGCCTCGTACTGCGCTATCTAAAGAAAATTCTATTATATTCAGAAATTATCTTAAGCACTTCATACTGACAACGTGTGACATTGATAGAAGAAATGAGAATGCGAATGAGAATGGGAATCGGAATGGGAATGGGAATTAGAAACAACGCAGACGGATCGCAGACGAAATATGGGAAAGAGTCGGACACTGCAATTGAGGTTAAGACGTCAACGCTGATTAGAAACGTTTCTATATACATATAGTATATATTAAAGAATAATAATATTAATAATAATAATAGAATGGCAATGATTGATTCATAGATGCGTCTCGAGATAACGCTTATCGAAACAGAAACAAAAACAAAACGAAAACGAAAAAAAGGGTTATCGATTGCTATTGCGATTGCACGGATTACAAAAAATATTTCTGAAGTGCTGCGAGTGTTAATCAATAGATTGTCCAGCGGAATGAAACATGATTATATAATATGATATTGAACGATTCGTATTTTTCCTTTTCCATTTCAAGTATAAATAATATGATTCATGTATTGATGATTTATCGATTATTCGATAACAATATGCAGCTATTAGTTGCATATGTACATCGGTTTTGATATACTTGATATACTTGTAGTTCGTTTTGTGCTACAAACTATGCAGACAATATATCGATTATTCGATAAATCGAAGTGACTGCTACAATCAAAATGGCTGAGTAACATTTTGAATGGAAAGAATATCGAGCTAAGGAAGCTTGCAGTAATAATTGCCTAAAAATGTATCGATTATTCGAAAACAATTAATAAAATTAGTCGAATCTATATCAAATGTATATATAATAATAATAAGTTTGCTAAAAATATCTAATCTAATTCACTATGCTCTTGACAACTTATCGATTATTCGATAACAAGCAACAAAACCAGTCATAAGTCTTTGACCTGGTCCAATTTGCATGGTCCAATTAATGACAGCAATAAGTCATCAACTTGATAAGCTTAAATTGATCGAATATTCGATAACAAATAGTTAACCAGAAACTTGGGATTTGTTGACTTAACCAATGGAACCGAATGCCTTACATTGTATGTACATACATATGTAGCTCACAATGTATTTCTGATGATCTAAATTGCATTCATATATCAAAGCAACAACAACTCGAGCAACAATAGCAACAACAGCAACTAAAACGACAGCCACGATTGATGACAAACTCTGTTAATTACTACAATTTGTGGGCTGGTCATACCCCAAATACGACACACGCACACGCACACTCATACACACATACACATACACATGTATATCTACATTGCTATTTATAGGCCTCGATAAAACATTCAATGGAACCAAAAACTTATCGAGAAATTGTAATTGATGTGGGCTCATCAAAAATGTGAAAATGTTTGGGAACTTGAACAAATGTTCGGCGTAGTTAATAGATATCGCAATTGCTATTGTTGTTGTTGTTGTTGTTGTTGTTGTTGTTGTTGCTGCTGTTGTCAGCTGTCATGACAAACTGTAAACTAGGAAAAGAAAGAGACGAACGAACAAAAACAATAATAATTGTAGAACTTTGGGGTTTGTATTGGAGTCCAGTCCAGTGCATGACTCAGTAGCACACGCAAACCTAACAGCAAATAGTGCAAAAATAGCAGAACTTGAACAAATGTCGCTGACTTCAGTTGATCGACTATAGCATATACCCTGTAGACAACATCAGTTAGTTTTGCATTCATATAGAAACGGTTCCTTTCTTTATGTTTATCAGTTACTATAAATGCATATCGATATTTATCGATTTTAGTTACATATGTTTTACACACATGCCCTGCACGCACATTCAATATGAATTTAGATTAATAAGAATTATATAAATATTACAATTATTATTATTTGCATATCGATATTTATCGATTTTAAGCTGCTTGGCATGCTGTTAGCTTATATCTCAAATAATATGGAACAGCACTTGAATATAAATAGCTATTGCAACAGCTTGCATCATTTTGCATGCAGTGCACGTGGCTGCGTTTGGTTTAAAAGTCGATTAATATCGATGAGCAAAACATGTGTCAATTTAAGCAACAATATTTGCAGTAAAATGCTCGTAAATCGTGGCATATGGTTTCACGCTTGATGAATTCTACTATTTAATTTACTTCTACTTTTGATCGATTATATTTGCAAGATTTATCGATAAGTATAGAAGTGATATTTGTTACTTATTTCCAATAGAGAAAACTACAATTAAGTTTGCTTTTTGATTTGATTGATAGAAAAGCATCTCATGGGAAATCGATACTTATCGATTTCAAGTCAAAAATAATTGAATTCGTATATAAACTGAAAAGCAAAGCAAAGCATAACAAATTAGAGAAGATTCCACGCATACATATGTACATCAGGAATATATATATACATATATATACATATATATATCTACATATATGTACATATGTATGTATATTTGGGACACTCAAAATGATCTGTGAGTCGCGCATTTCCAAGTAATTGTTTCTGTGGCTGTCTCTCTAGCTGCATCTGCATCCGTCTGTCTATCTATTTCAAGTATCTGACAGTTTTGTCAGCTTTTGTTAGGCATCAATGCAACTGGCATCGCTGCTGGCGTCGCTGTCGCTAGGTCGTTGCAGTGCAAACTGCAGTTGAAGGTGATTTAATAATGAGTGCGAACAACGCGCAGTTACTCGACCCCCAGCCCCCAACCATCACCCCCTCTGCCCACGACCTGCTAGCTGCCACATTTTCACCATCAGCAACACCATCATCTTCACCTCTACCTCCACCTCCACCTCCGCCCCCGCCGCCTTCAACTATGTCTTTACCTCCATTTCTGCCGCCCTTTTGCATTCCCTTCCCTCTCTCTCTCTCTCTTTCTCTCTCATCTGTCTTGGCATCCACGTCCCACGTTATTTTTGCATTTTTCTATTGCACGCTGCATTATTTGTTTTATTTTTTTTTCTGTTGCTTTTTCTTCTTCATCATCTCGTTTCTCATTATTTTTATTGTTGTTGCTGCGCTTATAAATAGACAACGTCGCCGTCGCCGTTAATTGCTTCAGCAGTCGCTTTTCTTGTTTCGTTTCAGTTTTTTTTTTGCTTTTGTTGCTGTTGTTGTTTTCTCTGTTGCATGTTTTCGTTTTCTTTAATTATAATTCATTACGTATCTGCATTTTATTTATTGGCTGCACTTTTGCTGCTGCTATTGTTGTTGTTGTTGTTGTTGTTATTTTTACGTCTTTTAGCGCCCCCTAGCGGCGATGTTGCTTATTGTTTTCATTTTATTATTATTGTTGTTGTTATTGTTGTTATTGTTGTTGGAGATTGCACTTGCCCATGAGCTTTGGCATAGGGGTAGGTCGGCGGCGCAGCACTGAAAGCGCTGTCACGATAAATTACGATCATATAAATATATATGCATACATATCTACATATATATCTGTATATACTGTATATATCTCGCAGCGTATGACCGCATCTATCTAGTAGGCACAACTGTGACAGCACTCGGTGTTGTGTCTGAGTCTGACTGTTCCCTAAAAGTTCAGTTCAATTGATTTGACTTAAGATTGACATAGTCCATAGAAGAAGAAGAATTGACCAAATCACTGCACTTGCAAGGGAAACAACATACATTATTATTGTTATTATTATTATCAATAAATATAATTCAAAATTTTTAAATATATTTTTATATGCAATTTTTTTAACATATTTAAAAAGTCTGCAACACAAATATTTTGTATTTATTTTGCACATATTTTGTTTATATTTATATTATAATATAGTACTAATTATATTTTGTATTTATTTTCAATATATATTTTTAAATATTTGTTTTTATATACATATATTTACATATGTATGTATATACATATATCATATTTTTTATATTTATTTTATGTTATAATATATATACCTGCGACACTACCGAGCAGAGATATCCAGTAGTGGACGAGGCTAGTTCCCGTCTGTCGGGTGGATGAACCCCCGGCACATGTACAGTAGAGCTAATACTAACCATACCAATCCTTTTCCTTAACCTCGAGTCCCAGCGAACTTACAAATGTCTTGTAAGGATCGGCCCTGGTCAGATTAAGACCTACCCCGACTGTGGAAAACTAACTTTACAAGTGGAGGTTGCCTACATATTTCGTATGTAAAAACACATTTTTATTTCATTGATTTTGATATACATATGTATGTACATACAGCTATGGTCAGAAAAATAGTAGTGCGACTGAAATGCTGGACAGCAAAATTTGGTGACAAACATATTTTGAAAACCATTTGAAACGAGTATTAAAATTAACATATATGTATGTATATGTATGTATATGTATGTATATGTATGTATATGTATGTATATGTATGTATATGTATGTATATGTATGTATATGTATGTATATGTATGTATATGTATGTATATGTATGCATATGTATGTATATGTATGTATGTGTATGTATATGTATGTATATGTATGTATATGTATGTATATGTATGTATATGTATGCATATGTATGTATATGTATGTATATGTATGTATCTGTATGTATATGTATGCATATGTATGTATATGTATGTATATGTATGCATATGTATGTATATGTATGTATATGTATGTATATGTATGCATATGTATGTATATGTATGTATATGTATGTATCTGTATGTATATGTATGCATATGTATGTATATGTATGTATATGTATGCATATGTATGTATATGTATGTATATGTATGTATATGTATGTATATGTATGTATATGTATGCATATGTATGTATATGTATGTATCTGTATGTATCTGGATGTATATGTATGCATATGTATGTATATGTATGTATATGTATGTATATGTATGTATATGTATGTATCTGTATGTATATGTATGTAATATTATGTTTGTCACAATTGTTGACCAATATTTTAGTTGCACTACTATTTTTCTGACCACAGCTGTATATATTTTATTTTGTTCAGTATATTTTCTTATAATTCAATACATATTTTCTTGAATATTGTTTTCATATATCATTTTATTTATATGTTTTTTATATATATTTTTGATGTTTTCTTTCTATTTCTAAAAATAATAAAATTCAATTTCATTTATATTGTTTCTCTATTATATAAATATCTATTTTTACGGAGCAAATATTGTCATATTGCCCTATTGTCTGTCTTCAATCAAAATGTATATTTAAACACTTTGATTCTATTTATCTCCATCGTAGATTCACCTATGTGGGGATTTTCATTGTTTTTTTCAGTTTTTCTATATTGATTTGTTTCTTTTTAATTTGAAAAATAAGGTACGAGCCGTTACGTACGACGGGGTTTACCCCATAACCACTTAAAAAGCACATTCATTGTCTTATGCAATTGAAGGGGCGTAGCGGAGTCGGGGCGGGCGAGGCATGGCGATTTGATTGGATAGAGAAATAGAAATATCAGGTGTTTCATTTGTAATATTTACTGCTAATTGAATTCAGAATTCAACAACGGTGCACAGCTCCCAGACGACTCGTGTAATGCATTTCATATTGGGGAAATTATATAAAATAAAGGGGATTTATATTTATATATAGATATAGATATAGCATTGCAATCAAATTTCATAATACTTTCGATATATGAATAAACTGACTGCATCAAAGATACAATGAAAGGTCGGGCGTGCCCGACTAAGAGATACCCAGAACCCATTGAAAATGTGAATCCAGGGTATAATGGTTTTGTGAAAATGTGAAATGTAAAAAGAGGCGTGGCAGACCCCATAAAGTCTGTCCGTCCGGCCGTATGACACATACACATACACAGCGATATCATAAGACATAAAAGCTAGAGATTTGATATTCCTATTGATTCCTATTCCTATATACCATATGAAGTACGAGTTTATCATTTTTTTACGATAACTCATATATCATTTTCGTATTATCGACCAAAATCAATAACTGGAAAAGTTAATCTAGACTCTTTAAACGCGTAAATAGAGATCTACATAACTAAGCTATACTCAAAGTATATACTACATATATAACATCTAAATCTATATGTTTACATAGCAACGTTCAAAATTTTACTATTTGGAATAGAAAAGAGCATCTAGTATGTGTAGGAGAACCCACGTACTAAACTTTCTAGTTCCAGGATTAATGGTGGATATAAAGCAAGGGACAAGTTATAAAGCAGGAAATTAAACATATTTTGGTTAAACTTCAAAGCCGAGATTCAGGGGCAACGTTGCGTTATTAATTTATAACTAAGAGAGATATTACTAGATACTGGAATGATGCAGTTATTTCAGCTGTCACAGAGGTGGGCGGCCACAGATGAGGGCTTTGGTATAAATAAACATGCAAATTGTTTAGATATGAGCTGCAGCTGAACACTACTATTTTGATGACTACTACTATTTTTATGAATACTACTATTTTTATGAATACTACTTTTTATGAATACTACTATAATATTGATTACTAATATTATTATTATTTTATCTTATGCCCATTTATTTATTTTTTTTTTTTTTGCCGGCAGCAACAATTGCGCATAATGAAATGAACTACAAAACAAGCTGCAGTGGGGCGGGGCTGAGAGGTGAACGACGCGCGTCAACGACACCCAAAGCTACGAAAAACAAGAGAGCGAGCGGGAGCAGAGAGGCGAAGAGAGAGACATGTGAGAGATAGCAGGCGTGTGAGCAGTTGAACAGTTGCAGCAGCAGCAGCGGGCGCAGTGCACATAACTGTTTTTGCATGTGTGCGTGTGCCTCTCTATTTATGTGTGTGTGTGTGTGTGTGTGTGTGAGTGTGTGTGCCGGTCGATAAACAAAAATGACAACAGCAACAACAACACCAACAACTGGAAGACTGCGCAGCTGGCAGCAGATAGCGAGCGCAGTCATTGACGTTGATGTTGACGTTGACGTTGACGTCGCTGCTGGCGTCGCTGTCGTTGCCGCGTTTGACTCATTAAATATTTTGCAACCTTGACCGTTCGAGAGCGATTAAAATGTATGCGTGTGTGTGTGTGTGTGTGTTTCTATAAGTGTGTATAAGAGTGTGCGTTGTTATTGTCAATGCTGAAGCTGCTATTGTTGTTGTTGTTGTTGTTTCAGCTTGATTTAAACTGCATGACAAGTCGGTATAACACAAACTGTATAACAGATATTAATTATAACTGTCAAATGGCTTGGACTTGATAGAAAGAAAAAATAAACGACGCAGCTTAAATACCCTGCAAAACAACAGTTGACTCTTAGAAGTGTTTACTGCTATATAGAGACCCTATCATATATAGTAATACGATTAGATATGGTAAAGCTAAATAGCCGAATAGCCGAATAGCTGAATGGAAGACGTAATACCTGAAACAATGCAAACACATCGTATAAAGAAGAAGAAATATAAGAATAGCAAACAAAGTCGGAAAATTGTATTTGCTTTTGTTTTTATTTATGTTTACATAAATGTATATTTATATACATATACACAAATGCATATACATTTGTACATACATACATACATATATATATTTGATTCAGATTTTTTGGGGCATTTTTTATGCCAACGTCGTCGCCGTCAATGCAAATGTTTGGACAACAGCAGGAAATGGGGCAGTTCTGGTGCGAAGAGAGATGAGAAAAAGAAACAGCGAGACGCAATCGTAGAAGTAAACTAAAATAAATAAAACCACAAAAACAACAACAACAACACAAACAAACAAATAAAAAAAAGTCGCGCACTTGCTGCACTTGCAAAAATTGCTTTTCTTTTATATATGTATTTTGCAGTCAAAGCCTTTCTATGCGATTCGCAATCCAATCAAATTTCATTCATTGCAATCCCATTCCCATTCCCAGTCCAATTCCAATTCCATTTCCAATTCCCATTCCCATTCCCATAGCCATTCTATGAAATAGCAGCAAAACAGACTGCGCAACGTTTCTTATGACATTCGATTGAAGTCTAATTGCCCGTGCAATTACTATAACTTTTGCTATACTCCCAACGCCCCAATGCCCCAACCCTCCCCCAACCCCAAGTCGACTAGAGCGTATCATTAAATGTCCATTAAAAAGCCAAAACCCCTTTCAACGTTTAAACACAAATTGAAATGGGTAATTGACGAAGGAAAAAATGAAAAAGAGAAGTAGAAGTGGAAGAGGAAGAGGAAGCGTGTAGTAGAGGGTAGAGGGTGGCGGGTGGCGGGTGGCGGGATTTGGGTAGGGGGTAGTGGGTAGTAGGGGCTGTGTCTATTGACATCAATCAATTGTCCATTTTGAAACACGCACCAAAAAGCAATCAAAGTTATTTTTAAAACAGAAATAAATCAATGAATGAATTTTAAACACCCTTTATAAAATATATCTAATATAAGCTGTATTCAATTTTAACCAATTTATACAATTTGCAGGGTATTTCCAAGTCGCATCCTGTTTGTTTTATTTTGGCATAACTTTTTTTGTCGATTCTTTTAGCTAAACGACCTTTGCAAATTACAAAGTGAAACCCGTTTTCCCTCCAGCCCTAACTAAGTTTGTGAAAGACTTCCCGCCGAACCGCTATCCTCTGCACTCCCCACTCTCCACTCCCCACTCTCCTTTCTTCATTCGCCTAACTGCATGTCATGACATTTTCCAGTCGTCGACTTCTTTTGCGGTCGTCCGTTGTGTGCGGCCATTTAGCTCTCTAATTGCTGTCATTCCAACAAAGCAGCGACTGACAGAGAAGCGACCTCAACCAGTAACTGTCTGTTTGCTGTTGCTGTTGCTGTTATTCTAATACCCTGTCGTGCTAATTGGCCCAAAGGGGTATATTGCGTTTATGCAAGTTATGTGAACAATTCACTCTATATAACAAATGCGCGGTATCTGCGAGTCGATCATGCACATGCACAACTCTCATGATCCCTTACTCTTGTCTCGTTGCGGCAGGTCAATAGTGTCAAATTACGTATGATTATTTTTAACTTAAGCAACGTGCGTGCTGTGTTTAAGGCCCCAAACCCCCCTCCAAACACCTCCAGCAGCAGCAGCAGCAGCAGCAGCAATTCTTCATTCCATCCTCCATCTGCCTCACACCTTCCACTTCGCTCACCCACACTCGCACACACAGTTTTGGCATTGCTTTTAACTTCACTTTGTTCGCTTCAATCACTTGTTCTGCTGTTGCTGTTTTTTTTTCTTCTTCCTCCATCTGCTCCTCCTCCTCCATCTGATTATTCTTCTTCTTCTTTTGCTGCGCTGCCCACTCTCGCAACACTTCAGGCTAAGTTCACTTCACTCACTCGCCCGCTTAGTCATCGTCGCTTGTCTTTTTGTCTGTCTCTCTCGTTCTCTCTCACTCTCTCTATCCCTCTCTCTGTCTTTGTCTTTTAAGTGCTTCCCACTTCTTCGTTTGCAGTAACCGCAAAAACTAGCAACATCATTGAAAGAAAAAAAAAAACATTTTGCGACTTTTGTTTCGCTTTCCGGGTCTCATTTGCTTCAGCTCTCGCTCTCGCTCTCGCTCTCGCTCATAGCGCGTCTTAGTCTCTGTTTGTCTTTCAATTCTGTGTTACCCATTTATCTATTTCTCTGACTAATATATGTATGTATACCCCTACCTCACTCTCTCGCTCTCACTCACTCTACTATGGTATCATACAATTTCCTTATTCGTATTTAAATAGTTTTTAGATATTATAAATATGATTATACATATACATACATACATACATATATACATATATATTTATACATTAACATTATATGTCCATAGCTTTATTATATAATATATCATTTTTTGAAGGTCGTCAAATTCTTGACTCAAAAACTTTTGATCGAATTCTACGTGAGTTTCAGTACATTTTGGTTTTGTTTTTGTTTTTGTTTTCGGTTATTAATTGTCTTCGGTACGCAAAGGTTGCATAAATACAATAAAATGAAATCTGAAGGCTGACTGCGTGCAGTGCTCCATCCATAAGAGTTTTGGAACTCACATATTCTACTACTAGCTATAGTCCATAAACTATATTAACAACTGTTGTTTGATATACAGATGTATGTATGTGTATGTGTGTGTATTTATGTATGCTTACAGGAAATTCCATGGTTAAACACATTTGAAATGTGAAGCGACGAGTAGCGAATTAATTACATTCTTCTTTGTTGACATCTCTCTGCATCTCTTTGTCTCTTTATCTCTATGTCTCTTTGTCCTCCTCTCTCGTTCACTCTCTCTCTCTCTCTCTCTCACTCTCTGTCTGTGTCTCGTTGACTTTGTCTCTCCATCTCCCTTCCTCTATTTGTCACTCTTTCTTTAACTCTCTTTTTCTCTCTTTTTCTCTCTCTCTCTCTCTCTCTCTCTCTCTCTCTCTCTCTCTCTCTTCCTGTCTGTTTATCTCTTCTTCTCATTTTCTCTTCCACTCTCTATTTCTCTCTCTTAATTTCTGTCAATTTCTCTCACTCTCTAATTTTCTCACTCTCTCTATTTCTCTCTGACTATGTCTATACAAATCTATCTCTGTATCTCCCTTTATCTCTCTCGCTCTCTCTCTCTCTCTCTCTCTCTCTCTCTATCTCTCTCTCTCTATCGCTCTCTCTCTCTCGTTGTCTCTCTCTCTCGTTGTCTCTCTCTATCTTCCTCTATTTCCCCAACTCTATCTTTCTCTTACTGTGTTTCCAATCCATTCTCTCTCTCTCTCTCTTTGCATTTTCTACTCCTCTCTCTCTCTCGCATCTTTTCAACCCCTCTCTCCCCCTGCCGCACCCTTCTCTATATAATACCTAAAAAGAAAATTGGTTCAATTGCCTTATCAGCATTATACATATAGTAATTCTTCCCTCCGGGCTTATCTCGTTCGTATTGCAACAATTTGGGTTGCGGACGATCCGCGTCGCCTCTTATCGACTAGAGCCAAAGGGGCGTAGAGCAGCAGGCGGCACCCCAAACAGGAAATGAGTTTCTAGTATGAATCGGGGCATAGTACAGGAATATATACATATATATTCATATACATATATTACATATTAAATCTAACTAAATACATGAATATGTATTTTAAGTGAAGTGAGGAAGCTCAACTCAAATATTAGGTATACTATAGACAGCTGTGGTCAGAAAAATAGTAGCACTAGAGAAAACATAAACCGAATGAAAAGTTACTTTTTCCGATGGAAACTAAAAAGTTGTTCACTTTTTGTTTAGGATAGAATATAAAGAGAATTACGAAAAAATCTCGTTACTTTCGACCATAATTAGTTTGTTTTTGACTATTTTAGAGAAATATATTGAAAATCAGCTGTTCATTAAAATAATAGTGCTGGATGTGAGAAGTTGAAAAAAAAGAAGTGTAACTAACTACGTTATTTTTCTTGACTTTAGTGAATAGAAGAATCATGGACCAAAATGTCTCCATCCATGTTTTAAATATGTCAGTTGGAAAATGTCTTTGAAATGGACGTTTCAGCAGGATAAGAACCCAAGTATACGAAACCTCCGACTTAAGATTGGGTTGTACCTAGCTCTAAATCCAATGAAAAATGTTAAGAGAGCTGTGGGAACTGCAAAGTCATTGACTGTGGCAAGTGGTTCAGGAGGCGTGGCTGTAAAGCGGTGCCAGGACCTCATTGGTTCCAATAATATTGGATGTCAAACTAAGTATTAGAGCAATAAATATGTGTAAGACATACATGTGTAGTAATATATGAATTTGGACTAATGTTAAATAGATTTTCTGTTCTGCTTTTTGAGTAGGCGCTACTATTTTACTGAACGACTAAAGTACAAAATAAATAAACAAGAATTCTTCACAAAGCCATTTCAAAGTTAAGCTCAAAAATACACGTATTTTATGTTGTCAATATATAAATATATTTATGTGTATATATGCCGACCAGTATATATAGACAAGATCACATCAAATATCAACTAAAGCGAGCTGCTTTGGCTGTGGCTAGACAATGTTGCTGACAGCTCGGCGAGCGTCTGCTGCAGTTGCGCTTCTTATATATTATATAATAATTATAATGTATATATTTATATACATATTTAGACATTTGCTCACCTATGAATTTGTGTGCCACTCGCGATGCGCTGCTGATACGCCATATTGGCAACTTGTTGCTGTTGCTGTTGCTGCTTTTGCTGCTGTTGCGTTGCTTTATTTTGCTGCTGCTGCTGTTGATTAGTTGCTGCTGTCTGCTGCTGCTGCTGCTGTTGTTGCTGATGATGATGTAGATGATGGGACGTTGGTCCATTATCATGCACTTGATGTGACGCAGCAGCGTTGCCTGCTGCTGCGCTGTGTTGCTGCTGATTGCTGGCAATACGTTGCTGTTGCTGTTGCTGCTGCTGCTGATGATGATGGTGATGGTGATGAAGTTGTTGCTGATGTTGCAATTGCTGCTGCTGCTGCTGATGCTGCTGTTGCTGCTGGTGTTGCTGATGTTGCTGATGTTGCTGCTGCTGCTGTTGTCCACCGTTTGTGGCGTTGTTTGTGGGCGGCGGAGCACCGACCTGCACTGAAGAGGAGCGTATAGCTGCTTCCATTTCATGCCGAACTCTTTTGGCTTAAACACTTGTTGTTCCGCCCAGAAGTAGTAATAGTAGTTGTTGTTGTTGTTGCTGCTGCTTCTACTGTTTTATCTGTAATGTTGCTATTGTTGTTGCTGTTGTTCTTATCACTGAGCTGCTCGCTTGCAACAACATTGCACTGCAACATATTCACAACATGAGCAATTGTTTCTGTTTTCTCGTTGTTGTTGCTCACACTACAATTGTTGTTGTTGTTAATATTATTAATATTATTATTTTTATTTTTATTATTATTGTTGCTGTTGCTGTTGCTGTTGTTGCTGTCAATAAAACAGCAACAACATTTAGCTTGCGCGCTTAAGAGACGCCATGCAGCAGCTGCTGCACTTGTATTTCGAGTTGTTGTTGTTGTTGTTGTTGCTGTTGTTTCACGTTGTTTGTTTGATTATATATGATTTGTTGTTGTTGTTGTTGTTGTTGTTGTATTACTATATTAAACATTTGCCTATTTACACACACACTGCGACTGCTGCAAAAAGACCAAAAAAAACTTTTGTAATTTTGCCACACACACACACACAGAGGGAGAATGGTTACAGTGAAGTGTGGCAACGTTGCACGCGCGCGCCTTGTTGCCAATTTGCACAAGCGGTTCTTGTTGTTATTGCTGTTGTTGCACAAAAACAAAACAAAAAACACACAGAAAAAAAAATTATTTAGAAACTTGAAAAAAAAACATTTTGAAACAATATAGATTTTTTCATTTTTTTATGCTAGCTTAAAAAAACGCGCACAAAACATTTGAAAAAAACTTTTCTTATTTTTTTTTTTTATTTATTTATAAACTTTTTTGTTGGGGAAAAAAAAAACTGGTGACACATATTTGGCAGGTGGGCGTGGTGTCACAATGTTTTAGCTAGCTATATGGATATATACCATATATACATATATATATATACTAAAAAAAACTTTTTTATATATATATGGATATATCCGTGTGTGTATCTGTGTGTGTGTGTGTTGATTAACAAATTAATTAGTTAGTTTTTATTTTATTTTAGTTTTTTTTTCTTCTTTTTGTGAGTTAAGCTGCAAAAATTTTCCATTAATTAACAACTTTTGCGCACATTTTAATTTAATTCATTTGTTATTATTATTTTTATTTTATTTTATTTTATTTATTTATTTTTTGTTGCTTTTCTTGCTTGCTTTATCAGCTGTTTTATCAGCTGCTTTATCACAGGAAAACTTAAAAAAATTGATTTCAACACAAAACAAAAAGTTTTATTTTTTTTCCTATTTTTCTTGATTATTTTCGCATTTCTTTTGCCGTCCATACAATCTGCAAAGAGAGGGCGGGAGAGAAGAGAACAAAGCAAAAAGTTTGATTAGTTGCCAAATTCGATCAAGATATAGACAAGATATAGCAAAAAGTAAAGAGTATATACATACGTAGTACGTACATATGTATATAGATATATTTATATAAAGCTAAATTGGCTCTATTTGAATATAATATAATGAGTGATAAGAATATATAGACAGATAAGTTAGATAAGTAAACTATAAATTAAGATTGATTGACAACATCCAAGTATTTATTCTGATATATATACATATATATGTACATATATACACACATATACTTTAAGTAGTTTCACTTCCTTCAGTAGCCACTACTATTTTCATGAACTATTAAATTTTATTAATTTTTCCTTCTCAAGTCCTGAAATGCACATGTTCCAAAGTTTCAAATAGAAAATATGTTAATCTTAATATTTGTTTTAAATTGTTTTCAAAATTTGGAGTTTAGTCGCACTACTATTTTCATGAACACAGCTGTATATCTATGTACATATATAACATACATACATATATTCTTAATCAATATAATTCTGTAAGTAAAGATATCTACAAATTTGTAAATCTATCTTTAACTTCAAGTATATATCGTCTATAACTCAAATCTGTAGTAAACTTCTAAGAAATTCCTACAATATCGTTTAATAATATTCACAAATTGTAGGAATATGTCTATATGACTAGTATATATGTTTATATACATACATACATATGTATATATGTAGTATAAGTATCTCCTATAGAAATCAAATAGGTTCTATATATAATCCTTAATACAAATATCTGTTAATGTTCTATTTAGCGAGCAAACACTGTACAAGTTCTATTATCTTACCTTCTGTTTACTATCGTATTTCGTGATTCGTAATTTATTTACACATTTCCCTTCAAATATACTTAATGAAACACTTAACAGGCCTTTTGGCAGTAGCAATCGAACAATAAAAAATAATATTTAAAAAAAAAATTATTTTTTTTTGTTGAATTTATTTTGCAATAAATTCGTTTTCTAACCGACAAGCAACACATAAATATATTTCCATATGTATTTTTATATACATAGATATTTCATTCATATTTATATCTGGCACACACACACACACACACACACTTACACATATGAGTGCATTACACATAACTGTAATCGTTATCACATATCGAGTTATTTTTATCGCCAGTCATGTTTGATAAGCTGGCTTCTTATCAACTGATTAGCTTAAGAATTTAAGAATTCCTTATCAGCAGCCACCGCAAAACTCTTGAATTAAAGTCCAAAATTAGACAACAAAAACAAAAAACAAAAAAACAACAATTTCACTAACTCCATCTCTTTCACTCACTCTTTCGCTTTCTTATTCACTCTCGTAAGCTAATTTTCGAAGCATTTGCGGTATTCCCAGGTGCCCGCAGCAGCTTTACAGAGATATTTACGTGAAAAACAGAAAACAGAAATCAGAAGCAGCAGCAGAAAGTAGCAGCAAAATACATATCAGAAAGCAGCCGAAGCAGAAACGGCAAAAAAAAAGCTCTGCCAGTGTCGACAAACTGGAAACTGAAATAATGAAACTTGGCAACACCGCGCGGTCACATGTTTTGCTGGCTCTGCTAAGCGTTGCTGCTGCCGCCGCCGCTGCTACTGCTGCTGCTGCTGACGCTGCCGCTGCTACTGCTGCTGCTGGTCAGCAACATTTTTGTTATTGTTGTTGCGTTTAATGAAAGCAATTAAACTGCACAGCCACAAATAAATAAAAACAATAACAATTAACAGCTGGCAGCAGCAACAACAACAATTCGCAATGCACACACACAGAGCAGCGCGTAAAGCTTGGCAACTTTTAGTAAATTAAATTCACACTATGAAAATTGCATAGAAATTGGATTGAATTTAAGCAAACGGCAAAAACACTCATGCACACATACACTCACACACTCATACACACTCATGCGCACTCACACTCATAAACAGACGAAAATTAAGCACAAATTCCACAAACAAGCAAAAAAAAATCAGCCAAGCGTCGCAACGACCAAAATTCACGCAAAAGCAGCGACGTCGGCAGCAATAAAAATATATTCCGATCCAACAACAAGCCATGCAGCGTTGCCGCACTTCACACAAAGCAAAAGACAGAAAATAAGCAGAAAAAAAACTTAAGCACGCGTAAGATTAAAGCAGCGACGGCTACGCCAACAGCAGCAGCGACGCTAGCGTCGAGCCAGCCAAATGCGCTGTTGACAATTTTCAACAGCCCCAGCGCAAACAAATTAATAAAAATAACAACACACGCACACAGCCAACAGCAACAGCAACGACAACAACAACAAGCAGCAGCAGCAGTAGACGACAATATGAAAAGAGGCTTAAAACTATACGTAAAAAGAAACAAGCAAAGCAGCGCAGCCAGCATCGATGCCAACAGCGTTATAATAATAATAATAATAATAATAGCATAAAAAGAAATTATAAAAAAAAAGGCAACTCGAAGCAAAAGCAAAACAACGAAGAAAAAATGTTGCCGCTGCTGCCGCGGCACAACATCTGCCTGTCATGTGCAAAAACGGGACAGAAAGCGCCGTGCGCAAACAAACGAAGTAGAATATAAGAGAAACAGAGAGGGAATGAGAGTGAGCAAACGAACAAACGGTTCGGTCGTTCGTTCGGACTGTCTGACAAGCAGTCGTTGTGCCGGTCGGTCGGTTGTACTGTCGGTCGGCCGTTCAGTCGGTCGTTGTCGTCACAAAAGGGGAGGAAGCGGGTGAGCTGTGGGCCACTGTTGAGGTTGAGCAAAAACAGAGAGCAACAACGCGGGAACTTGAACACACACACACACACACACACACAAATATATATGTATTTATATATATATTTATATTTGTATGTATACATTTATATATGCAAGTATATAAATATATATATATATATATATGTATATGTATATATACATTTATATATTTATATATAACCATACAACTGCAAAGCAAACAGCAGGCAGCGATGTTGCTGCGCAGCAAAGTTGTACGCCGTTGTTCGTGTATTGGTTATGCGGCGCGCGGGTGACGCAACAGCAAGTGTAAGGCGGCGGGCAGGCAGCGCCGTTGGCAACTGAATACGAAACACATACACACATCCATATACACGCACATGCACAGGCGAGTCACACACACACACACACAAACTCAGAGCTACGAGCGTAAACGGCAGGCACAAAACTCGCAACGTCATAACGAGACAAAATGAAAGAGCGAGTAAGCAAACGAACGAAAGCACGAACGAATGAACGACCAACCGCCAGACAGGCAGCCAGACCGAACGTGAGTCCGTGCGACCGACCGACAGACCGAACGACAATCAGTCGGTGAGCCGTGCATAGTGACGTGCACAAAAATCCCCCGAGTAGCAGCGCAGCAAGCGTATACTTGTCTGTGTAGCTGTCGTTGCATGCGTGTGTATGTGAGTGTGTGTGTGTGTGTGTATGTATATGAAAAATGATAGGAGACGTAAAAGCAAACGAGTCTAACGAGTAAAACGTAGCAATAAACACACGACGAACGGTTGTTGGCAGCGAAGGGGAAAAGGGGTGTGCGGGTGCGCAAGGTGAAACGTAAAAAAATACGGTGTGTAAGAAGCAGACAAGCACACACACACACACATGGGCACATGCACGTATTTTTACACGGTGACCGTATAATAATAATAATTGTGGAGCATTGGCGCGCTGGCATAAAGTCCACACATACACATATACATCTTCTCTGCCTGTGTGTGCTTCGTGTGGGCGTCAGCGCAGGCGACGGCAGCAGCAGCAGCAGCCACAAATATGTACAGTAAAATATTCACAACGCCAAAAACGAAAAGGCAAATTGAGAAGAAACGAAATGAAAAAAGTAAACGAAACAAAACGAAAAGAAAAAAAAAGCTAAACGAAACGAAAAAAAAAAATCACGAGTAGGCCGAAAGCAATTTATTTGAGATAGCGCCCCTGCCAGCGCCGACGTTCTGCTCTGCTCGCTGCCCGCTGCCCTCTGCCGTTGCCGCTGCCCACTTTTTGTTCGCTGCTCTGCTGTTGTTGTTTGGCTGCTTTTCGCTTGCCTCTGCTGCTGCGCTGCTACCGTGGAGCAAAGTATTGATTTTTCGTTCAAGCTTTAATTTAGTGCGCCAGCTTTTATTTTTTATTTTTATTTTTGTTTTTTATACATATACTTTTAGTGCGCCTGTGTGTGTGTGCGTTGTTTTTGTTGCGTGTGTTTTTATCAGTTATTACACTAGTTGTTGTTGTTGTTGTTATTGCTGCTGCTGCCGCTCTCGTACATATTTTATGATTTTTGTTGCTTTTGTACAGAAATAAGCGCATGTGAACGCGGCGCATGGAAAACGTGTTTTTCAGCCAGAAAATGTGTCGTAGGTTTTGCCTGCGTTTCTGTCAGGGTGTGTGCGTATGTGTGTGTGTGTATTTGTGTTTTTTTTTTAGCTTTCACAACAACGCAAGATTCGCAGGCTTCCCCTCTCTCTTTCTGCCTGTGTCCATCTCTCTCTCTCACCTCTTTAACATGTTCATCATTATCATCTTTTGCAGCTGCTGCTGCTGCTTCCTCTTGCAAAGTGCAACAGTAAGAAGCAGCAGCAGCACCAGCAACAACAACAACAATGGCAAAACGCATATGCAGCACACATGTGCAACTGCTGCGCGTATGTGGGAGTAACTGGAACGTTGGGGGGAGGGCGCTGGGTGGAGCGCTACATTTTAGTTGGGGTTGCTGCAACCCACACGCACACACGCACACGCACGCATGTTGCCTGGCAACACAAAGCTACTGTTCCCATTGTACAGCAACAACAACAACAACAATAACAGTTGCTCTGTCAACATAAAACACATGTACATATATAATATACTATATATATACATATATAAAGTCCGATATCTCTCGCATCTCATCTTTCTATATATTCTCGTCGCACTTTACAAAATTACACAATTTATCAAGAATTTGATATGGCTAGAGTGAAAGGTTCTATTTACCGCTATACACACATTTGGCTATATATACACATATCTCGTATATCTAGAATCAGCATATGGAGAACATAACGCTCGATTCATCTATTCATCATAATTATTTAATAAACATTCATACATACATATAGAGTATATTCAGCTCTTTCTCTCTCGCATGAATTCTAAACGAATTTCTATTATAATTCCAATAAAAACTTTCAGCTTTAACGGTAGCTTGGAATACAAATGGATTGCTATAAAAAAAAAAGCAAAAATTCCAAATTTTATAGCAAAATCTCCCAGCTGTAAAATGACAAAAAATAAAAACTGAACTTAATGACATAACGTGTTTAAAAACAATAATTAACAAAATTAAACTTTCAAATGGGTTTTTTTCTCTCTCTGCCAGAATTTTTAAAGCCACAAAAGAAAAGCGAACAAAAATTCATTAAAGTTCTGTTTCATCTTGAGTTACGAGTCTAATGCAACCCTTAAACAAAAAAAAAAACACTAAATGAGGGTTAGCGTGTTGTAGACTTTTACATTTCCTTTTTATTTTTCATACCCTATAAAAGATGTTGACGCGTCTACCTGAACTCGATATGCATTATTGCTCATGAAAATAGTAGTGCGACTGAGCACCAAATATTAGAAAACATAATTTAGTAATAGTTATAATGATAGTGTATATAGCGAGGGTAGACTACATGTATATACATATCTTATAATATTCGTATACCTGAATTCGAGCTTAGAATTGTTAAAGCTAACTGCAAACAGCAGTGTTCATTGAAATAGTAGTGTAACAATTTAATGATAGTAATAATCACAGTGTATATATCTAGTCTATATTATGCTATTTCTCTACATATTGCTGCTTTAAAAACATTAACTATAATAAACTCCAACTCTAAGAGATTATTTGATCATTTTCTACAATATTTCAAATTATCCTTTTAACTCTTCTTCCTTTTCTTCTTTTTCTTTTTTTTTGTGCTTCTCTCAGTCTATTTAAATGCGATTCACAAGCGCGCATATTGATTTTTTTCTGCTCTTGTTGAAAACAGTTAAGCAATTTGTATTATTTCTTTTGCTTTTCTTTGCTGCTATTTTCGGGCATTGCTGAAATTTGGCAACGTTGCATTTGATGTGCCGTTGTTGTTGCTGCTGCTGCTGCTCCTTTGCCTTTGCCTAGCTGGCTCATTCGTTATTTGCCTCTCTCGCACTCGCTCACTTTCGCTCTCTCTCTCTCTCTCTCTGTCTCTCTCGCCCACTCACTCTTTTGCTCTCACGGCAACGCAACGTCCTTGTGACGTTTTTTGCCCCCTTGCGGCAATTGCGACGTCAAAAATTAACTGCAATTTGAGAGGCCTCTGCGCCCCGACCCCACCCGCCTCTCTCTCACTCTCTGCCAGCCCAGCCCAGCCCAGCCCCATCCATCTACCCACCCACCTACGGGCAAATCCAGCTCCAGCTCTCCATAGAATAGATAATGCACACACATACACATGCGAATGCCTGCCTGCCTCTGTGTGTGTGTGTGTGTGTGTGTGTGTGTGTGTGTGTGTATTGTTGTTGATTGGTCGACGCTTCGCGTAAAATATGCAAACTAAATTACAGCATTTTAAGCCGTTTGCCCATTTATTTATGGCATGCAAGGTGGCGCCCCCTGCCGGCCGGCATGCACTACAGTTCAGTTCTACAGTTATTTCAACGTTTATTCACCGTATGCCACACCCACTTGACAGCAGCCGCCCTTCCTCGCAAAAGCCGAGTAACCGAAAACCTACAAAAAATAACACAAAAAAAAAACTGAACGGAACGTCATTAAGAAAAGGAAAGAGTAACAAGGCGTGATGCAGGCGAAAGGGAGAGAGAGAGAGAGAGAGCACAAGTAACTGTCACTTGACATTTTAATGGAATTTTTATGTTTTTGCTGCGGCGAACAACAACAAGAAGAACAAGAAGAACAACAGCAACAACAGCAACAGCAGCAACAGAAAAGAAGAAAAACAAGAAGAGCAACCAACAAAATTTAGCCAATTGACACTGTGACTGATACGAAAAGGAAATCAAGTGTTAATTACGATCATATGTCTATCAAATATCATAAGAATACAATTTTCAAAATACAAAAATTGACATTCATTGTTAATTACGATCATATGTCAACAGTATAAAATTAAAACCAAAAAATAAATAAAAATGGATATTCTTTATAAATAAATTATACAGGCAGACGAATGTTAGATAGTTCAGTAAAGCCTGACTTCAAAATAAATACGTACATATCATATTATCATAGCCTAGTCTGTGTAAGAGTTGTACAATATGATCCCTTTCCATACGATATACGATATACGATATGCAGTATATTGCCTATACGATATACAGTATATAGTCCATACGATCTACGATATATAGTATATAGTCCATACGATCTACGATATATAGTATATTGTCCATACGATATGTGGTTGTATTCATGAAAATAGTAGTTCTGGCTTTACACAAATACACATGCATAGTTGTACATACATACATACATATGTACATATATGCAACTTATATACATTATAAAATATATGCCCATAGTCCATATCTAAGTCCAATCGAGCATTGCTGGTAAAATATGTTGCTTAACACAGATCAGGAATCATTATAGAAGCTCAAAGTCAAAACTTATATAGTAATGGGCAAAAAGGGATCAAATATACCTAAAGACGTCCCATATAACCAATTCCTCAGCACTTTCTATCAAGTTGGACTTCAAAATGGCAAAATATTTAGATTTGTCCATTGTCTCCTCAATAAATTGGAAGTTTCGGTTGCCGCCTGCAGGCATTTAGGCCATGCTTTAGCTTTACTGCAGCCCTTAAGTTTTTTGCTTTCAGTTCTGTATGTGGCTTATGCCACGCATATGACGCGTTCCATCAAACTCATCAAACAACTCAATTTGAACTTCTCATAGAATAACACTATATTCCAGCATCCAATACCCTTGCTTAAGTGCTCCTGGGACACTTATTTTATAAATGTTCTAAATGTTTTTTAAGCGCTATTCGACAATTGAAGTCATGTGCCCCAAGCACATGACGAATCGTTTTTGGTTGACATGACTTGCCCAGCTCTTCCTCAACATCATTTTTAGTTTAGATTTGATAGATTCCTAAAGTTTTTTTCAGGTGCTGGTAGAAATAAGCTGTGAACCACTTTATATAGAAAAGCTAGTATTATCAATGCCAAACGGAATGAAATTGTTAATAAAGAATCCAGGCTACTCCACAAAGTATTGAAAATATCGAAATAATCTCATTTATTTCAGTTTTTTCGAGTATTTTGACAATATTCAGAGTTAAACTGGATTTATTGGCAGCCTAAAAGAGCATTTTCTTCTATTTGTAATTCCTAAACTTATCAACATATTGATATTACTTTTGTTTGTAGAATAAAGTTAATTGATTAACTAATAAAAGTGTATTAACATTTCATATAAATATATATATATATATTAATATACTATATATAATAATGTTATACTAGATATATGTAAGTATCTACAAATTTCATAAGATTAGTCATGTAAAGTGATTTAAAGTTCATTTCCATTTTGATTGCTTCCGATAGCTATAGTTCCTATATCATATATATGTCATGTTTATGATATAGAAAATTAAATATATTTGATGCACAATTCACAGATTTCAGCTTGATTTACAGCTACATTAAAACTTATTAAAGACATAGTTATATGAGTTTATAGATATGCAAATTTTAATGAATTAGCCTAACTGTAAATCAAGTTCAAATCAGTGAGTCGTTTATAACGGAACATCAAAGCTAAGCTAGTTTCAACGCACAGATTTATCAGTTTCTCTTTTACATATCCTTTTCTCTGCTAGTCAAGCTATGTTTACAGGGTATATAGGGTATATGGGGTACATGGATAATAATAATGATGATAATAATAATAATAATAATTATAATAACAATATAAATTACAACAAATGACAAACAGGTTGAACATGAAATTCTACGTGAGTTGCTGCCACAAGTAAACTAAGAGATACGAAGAGTGATAAAGAGTGAGAGAGAAGAATCAGATAAAAAGAACAGACCACGTATGTACATAGCTGTCCTCTGTCCACATACATATGTATATAAATCTTCATATATGTATATATATACATAAATGCATATAAAGTTCAGAAATTGAAAGAGAAAGAAGAAAAGGAAGAGAGCAAAGAAGAAGACAAAGTAATATTTGCATAATTTAAATGCTAATTAGCAAGTCGAAAAAGTAGAAAAAGCTATAAATAAATACACACACACACACACACACACACACACACATACACACATACATATGTCTTGTGTGCATATTAATACGAAAATCAATAATTTCTACACACACACATTTAGAACCTGAATCAAAACTCGTTTCTTGGCGCCTCATTAAAAATGAAGAAGAAGAAAAAGAAGACGAAAAACAAAAACAAAAACTTTAAGCCAAAAATCGAATCGAATCAAATCAAATCGAGTTCAAATACTTCACAATTATTTCGTCAAATGGGAAAACAGAATTTAGCAGAAAGATTACATAGAAAGAGATATAAATGCTATAAATGGAGAGAGAGAGAGAGAGATGGACAAAAAGCTATACTATATATGCATGTAGATAAGATAAAAGATATATATATATTATATATATGTATATATATAAATCTGAAATTTATGTGTATTTTTAATCGAGTTCGAGATCTAAACGAGTTTCTAGAAGATAATAGAATATATATGTATGTGCATATATCTATATATAATATATCTATACATTTATCAATATATAGCATATATATAGAACTCAACAATAGTTATTCAACTGCTTTCAAATGTAATCATTGATCATTAGCATCATCATCACAGCTGAGTCCATTAATCTTACTACTGAATTTGTTTAACGACTTTTTCTAAATTACATTGTATACAGTGTGCTTTATAATATTATATATATTATATATTAATATATTATATTGTTTCATTATAGTATTACACACTGATTATACACGTTCACAAACAAAAAATAAGTATATTGGTTTTAGGCAATGTTCATCCGTTCATCCATCCATCCGCTTGTCTGTCTGTCCGTCTGTCCGCCTCTCTGTTTTTCTGTTTAGACACTATTGAAGCTAGAGACTTGAAGTTTGGAACAAAACTCGCTCAGTTTATATGGTTGGAGCTTACATTTTTGGGATACGCCCGCTAGAGGCGTGGCATATCGAGTAATGCTGCATCTTCCATAGCTGTACAGCTAGAAACACAAGAAATTCTATAACTTGATTTACCAGATTGGCCGGGACAAATAGCAAAAATCTATAACTTCCACAATTTTGCAGTCTAAAACCCAATAATTAACAGTTTACGTTACTGTAGAACCTCTCTTAGAATATACCAAAAATTATATATCTATATATGTATATCATACATATATCTGTATAGAAGCCATATATCCCAGATTTAGAGCTAAAACTGACAAATTTGTGATGCAAATCACAGTTGACGTTCGCCTCAGATACAGCTAAGTTATAAGGCTCGCCCATTGGGGCGTGGCAAATGTGTAATATGGATTGTTGAAGAAATTTAAACAGTTAAATTTCTAGTATTTAGTATTACTTAGTATTATTTAGTATTTAGTATGCAGTTAACTGTTGCAGTTGGCTGTTAACTGTTATATGTTGCTGTTAAATTTTACTGTTACTGTTATATATTACTGTTACTATTAACTGTTTAGATATTTTGTTTTCATATCATATATCTGCATATCTCTCTCTCTCTCTCTCTACCTTTTTATCTCTTTTCAATATTTTACATATATAACTATATTTACCATATCTTTATATACGTATCTCTATACATCATAATTTGATAATATGGATATAGAAGCTATATTATAGCATTATTATTATTATATATACAGTATTATATATTATATAGATTATAGCAGCACTTTAGATATGGAACAAAACTGAATCTCTCATAATACAAGCCACCAATAAAGTAAGTTTAATCTGTATCTTTAGTTCATATACATATACAAATCATATTACTTCGTATGAATCATAAAATTCGCATGAAATAGATTTTCTCTTCATATATATTAAGAGTTTTACTGCTCCAAAATGAAGTATTTGTTATATAATATAAGTTATATACAAATAGATCAGATTATAGGAGACTGCATAAACAGTAACTCTATATAGCACGTAAATCGAGTCCAGTTCTCATTTGTATTTATTTATTTATTTACGCGAATCCCGTAACAGACAATCAACTATCCAACTGAGGCAACAAATATCAAATATCAAGTATCAAATATTTGTTATTATTCTATATTTAGTTTCAATTGTTATCGATAACTCCTATTTATAAACATATCTTTAGCTAAATATACATACCTATATATAACTATGCATATCTATATATTATAACTGTTTTTATTCTCTGTCAATTTGGTTAACTTACCATTTAAAATGTTGTTGGCTCTACGAATCCATAAGCCGGTGGCTCTATCGATCGCCGTTGTCAGGTGGTTTACAAATGGAAATATTTATTACATTTCCATTTGCATATACAAATATATATATATATATATATACATAAAGTATATACAGTATATATAGATATAGTATATATTTTATATATATGTTTATATATTATGCGTACAATTCAGGTTTATAATCTGTGTGTTGCTTCTCATAACATTCTTCTAACGCATTACTTTTCGAACTCGAACTCGAACTCGAACTCGATTATTTGATTTGTTTAATTTTCGAATTTACATTTTTAATCTCGAAACGATTCTTGGAAAATTTTCAGACAAAAAAACGCACACAAAAACAACACGAAAAAAACGAGCGACGGGTTTTTTTTTATATTTTTTATTTATATACATACATATATAAATATTTATATTATTATTTCTTATATTTGATTATTATTGATTTTTCTTTGTTTAAAAAAAAATATATGTAAAAAAAATTCGATTCGCGCAAACAAAACAAAAATATATGTATAGAAGAAGAAGAAGAAAAATGTATAAAATTATGCATACACATATATGATATAAGCATGTGTGTGTGTGTGTGTGTGTGTGTGTGGTTAGAGCGAGCGAGCGAGCGAGCGAGGAGGAAGGGGGCCGCGGGTGTCCGTTAGTCAAAAACTTTTGCAGGGCGGTGCCGCAAAAATAAAATAAAAAATATTTTAAGCAAATTGCACACATGGGCAACGCATGTGTGTGTGTGTGTGTGGCTCGGCTTTAGCACGCCTTTGGCGCTTTTTATGCCACACTTCCATTTAAATTTTTCTTTTACACACACGCACACACACACACACACACACACACACACACACAGGCCGCTAAACTGGCCCAGCTGTGCATAAAAAACAATTTCAATTTATTATATAAAAAAAAATACAATCTATGCCACTTTAAAAAAGCACACAAAAGCAAAGGAAAAAAAATTGAAAAAAATTAGAATTGGAACGCAGACGACGTCAGCAGTAGCAGCAGCAGCAACGGCACACACACACACACGCACAAAACAGAATACACTGCCAATGCGTAAGAGCGAGAGACAAAGCGAGCGAGCGAGCAAGACACAGGCACACACACAAAAGTAAGAAAAAAAAAAAATTCCAACAATTTGCGCTGCGTTTTTATTTGCGACCCTTTTCACTTTAATATTCGCGCATAGATCAGCATTGCATTTGGGCAACAGCGAAAGAAAAAAAAGTTATATATGCATATGTATGTATGCATATATACACACACACATACGCATACATACATACACAGGCAACAGCGACGTAGCGTGGGGGGGCAGTAAAACGCGACGCAATTTTCCAATGAGTTGTTATTTTCATATCCATTTTGCCTATATATATACATATATGTATATAAAAATATATATTATATATATATACGCACTCACACACACACACACGCATACTCAAACGCTTACAGGCAGGCACAGCTATAAAAATACACACACACACACACATGCATACATATAAAGATATTCATATAATATATACCATGTACACATACACATATTTATATATATGTACATACATGCACATACATATATAAATATACAGTTATATATATAGGCGACACAACGGCACAACATTTTTAACATTTTTCTTCTCAGCTTGGATTTTATTTAATTTGAAATTAATTTTTCTTCTTCTTTTCTTCTATATTTTTCTTTTATTCATTTTTTTTTTTTTTTTTTTTTGTATGGGCGGCTCTCGTTTCGTTTCGTTTCGTTTCGTTTATTTTATTCAGATTGAATTATTTTTTTCATTCCGTTATTGTTGGCAATTTAATTGCGTTGCACATTTACCTTGTTGTTGGTTTTGTTTTATAGCGACGATTTTCATAATTTTATCGTAAACTTCTTATAGATAAATTCGCAACGTATTTGCAAACCGTCTTATAATTTTTTTTACATGATCTGCACGCGCTGCACACACCCGAGTTTTCAGGAGTTGAACAACACATCTACATCTATAACGACTTCACGGCGACGACGACGCTGCTGCTGCTGCTGCTGCTAATGTTTGCGCTTGCCGGATCATAGCTCGACATCGAACACCGAACATCGAACTCGAACCGTTTGCGCAAACAGCTCGAAAGGATGGTCGTACGTTGCTTGATGTGTAAAAGCAGTAAAAGAATGATGGCGTACGAGCATCGCACAGAACACATTGGCTGCAACACTGAGGTGCCAAAATATTGGGCATGGCTACTACTATGGGTGTACAAATGTTGATTTATTCCAAATTTAGCAACAATTCATCAAACGACAATTGCAAAATTGCATTACATAAAATTTAATAAAAATACATATACATTAGAGTCTAGTTATGTGAGTCATATAGTCACGCCAACAACTGAGAAGCCTGTCACAATTTGCTGGCTCGCACACAACTTTGACTGACGCTGACTGACAAATCTGTTGTTTTTTCCGCTTTGATTTTGTTTCTCATCGTTTTTGCCAATTTTGCAGTGAAAGTGAAACACAAACACAACTGCAGCCCGGCGACTGCGGCGCAACCTGCAGAGCGGCTGCAACACGCATGTTGGATGCTCGATGCGACCAAATATTGCAAATATGTATGAATATTGCTGGCCTGCTTGTTTCTGTGTCTCTGTGCGCGCGCTAATGTTTCATGTCTATTAATATTGTTTTGTTGTTGCTGTTATTATTATTAGGCGGCCGCCTGCTGATGCTACAATTGTGTATGCCGTTGTTGCTATTGTTGTTTTTGTTGTTTTTGACTTTTGTGCAATAGACACGGCCGGCTCGCGTTGGCCCCATTGCTGTCATGCAACATATCTATCTAAGCGGCGTAACGTTGCCATTTTTCAACAACTAGTTCGAACCAGTGAAGTGTGGCAACGTTGCGCTCGCCAGCGCCCATACACTTGTGCGACTGCGGTGACGTTGACGCCGCCGTCAGCGTCGACAGCGGCCGCACGAACAACGTTGCTGTTTATAACATAAATAAATAAAAGGCAAATGGTAAAAGCAAAGAATAAAAGGCAATAGCAAGAAGCAGCAGAGACGCAATGACGACGATAGCGACGTTGCCATTGCTGTTGCCGTTGCCGTTGTCCGCTTTAAAAGGCAACAGCAAAAATATGAAAATAATGATGATTATGATGATGATGATGACAAAGAAGAAGAAGAAGAAAAAGAACGGCAATGCCAACGACAGCAGCAGCAGCAACACCAACAACAACCACACAAGCACATCAACAGACCGTACGACTAGTTGTTCATACACGTTGTATTTGCATGACACTCTCGCTCAGTCACAGTCATTCATTTTTCTCAGTTGCAGAGAAGCCATCGCAGTAGCAGGCAGCAATTGACACACACACACACACACACACACACTTACATACACATACACGCACACACACATAGATGACGACGCCCAATTTGTATGACGAAAAGGAAGTGATGGAAGAGTTCATTAGCTGTTATCGCCATTTCACTGCGCTGTGGGATAACGCCTCTCTCGACTATCTATCGAAGAAGAAAAAGGCGCCCGGCTATCAGGAGCTATTGAAAATCCTGAGACGCGTCAACCGCGACGCGAGCATACAGGACGTCAAGCGCAAGATTAACTCGCTGCGCTGCTGCTACAGGCGCGAAATACGCAAAATCCAATCGTCATACAGCGGCTACGAGCCGCGTCTCTGGTGGTTCCATCTGATGGACTTCCTCCAGCCGGTGCTCAATTTGAATCTCGAAACGCCGTCGCACATCAAGCACGAGATCAAAGGCTTGGACGACAGTCTCGACGAGGCGAGCATGCATGTAAGTATGAGAGCGAGATGGCCGTGTGTGGGAAAGAGATCGAATGATAGAGCCGAGGGGGGCCGCTGACTGTCTGACAGCTCTACGCGCGCGCGCTTGTATAAGTGTATGAGTGTATGTGTATTTTGTATGTTCGGGTTGCATGTCGTGTAGGTTGGATGACGTACGACTGATACTTGTCGTACGACTGTGCCGGACGACCGTGCCGGACGACAGTTCTCTAATTACTTGTCATGGACTCGCATCATGTACGCAAAACAAAATTTTGGAAAGATTTCTTTCGTCTCTATCGCTCCATGCCGGAGCTCTGGCTGACCAATTCGAAAGATTATCGGAATCGGAAGAAGAAGGCCCGCTCGTACGAGCGCCTGCTGCGTCACATGCTAACCAACGACCGTAATGCCAACATCCACACGGTCAAGCGTAAGATCAACAATCTGCGCACCTCCTATCGCCGCGAGCTGCGCAAGGTGCTCGAGAGCAAGTTGTCGGCGAATGGGGTGCGGGAGGAGTATGTGCCGTCGCTGTGGTACTTCAAAGAGCTGGAATTTCTCTACGACCAGGAGACGGGCGAGGCGCAAACGCTTATTGATACGAGCCAGGTCTACGAGCATTGGCCTAGGCATGGGCATGGGCATGGGCAACGGTATGGGCATGGGCGTGGGCGTGGGCGTGGACGTGGCCGTGGGCGTGGGCGTGGGCATGGGCGTGGGCATGGGCATGGGCATGGGCATGGGCATAGGCATGAACATGCACCGAATGCGATGTCCCAACAAACAGCATCGGAAAATGAAGTCGAAGCGGAATATCTAAGAGAAAACTACCACGAAAATGTGTTGGAAGTGTCCATGGAGGAGCCGGAAGCAGTGAGTTATACACACACAATAAAACAGGATATTTTATATATTTGTATATATGTAGAAAGAGAGAGATGACAGATAGTCTTTGCATATATGTGCTGTCTACAATACCCTGTAAACGTGTCCTTCATCTCAATTTCTGTTCAGCTTATGAACGTATTTTGCTTAGGTTATCTGCTAGTTGAATCATTCAAAGTCTGTAAAAAAAAGTGTCCTTATCTCAATTTCTTTTCAGCTTATATGTATACGTATGTATGTTGTATAGTTTACAGGGTATCTGCAAGTCGACTCATTCAAAATCTGTTCGCGAAGCTTATTTTTGGAAATTTAATGTCTCTTTGCAGGACGAGGACATTTTCGCCGAGCCCTACCAGCCCGAGGAGGACATGCTGGTCATCGAGGGCGAGGCCGAGACAGAAGGCGATGTTGAAGGCGACGCCGACGGCGATGTTGATGGCGACGTCGACGGCGACGTTAACGGCGAGCCGGACGCAGAGGACCTGGAGACTGAAGGCAAGCAGAGAGCGCTAAGCGATTCGCGACACAAATGTAATCCGAAAATGGATAGCAAATATCAGAAACATTCCTATAGCAGCAGCAACAACCACATCAACAGCAGCAGCAGCGGCGGTGCCGGAAAACATGCGCATCCGCATCCGCATTCGCATCCGTATCCTTATGGCACTGCGCGACTGCATCAGCATCAGCAGCAGCAGCAGTCACAGTCGCAGACTCGTCGCAGCATGCGGCGACGCCCACGCAGCAGCGAAGGCGACGCCGAGAGCGACTACGATGAGGACAGCGCACCGCTTGGCAAGAAGGGCCGCCAATATCTGCTGGAGCGCAGCATAGAGCAAGAGGACTACGAATGCGATTTGATTGGCAAGCGAATGGCAGCGCATTTCCGAAACATGCGGACCGATCAGCGTCTCTTCGCCGAGCGCATCATCAGCGAGGTGTTGGTCTTCGGGCGCATGAATCGTCTCTCTCTCGAAGCCCGCTTCCTACCCCAATTCAATGTGGGTGATCGCAATGCTAGGGATAATTAAAAATAGTGTAAATTTCGAGAGAGTGGGAGAGAGGAAGAGAGCACAAAACAATGCAAGAAGTGTTTGTGTGACACTGGCTTTAGTCATAAAGCGCCAATTAGAGCGGCGACGGCGAAAACTGAATAAAAGCAAAAGCAAAAGCAATTGTGCGATAACGCTCAGGCGACAAAAGTGTCCGAAACGTTTCAAAACTGTGGGTACAAACGATTTATAATACAAACAAATGAAGCTAATATTATCATGATTGATTAATTTCATACTAACAACAAACATACAAATATCAAGTTCACGCTTTAAATTTGAAATCTTCATCGAACATAAATTTGTGAGAAATATAATATTTTCATATTCGTTGTAATTTTATTTTTGTATTGCCACTAAATGGAATAGTAACTGAACTCTGCTACAATAGAAACCACAAATAACAGGCATGAAAATAAATGAAATCACCAAAAGTTCTGTGATAGTCCTGATTGTAATTCGTGACTTCTAAGCTATGGTATATGTATGTATGTACAGATGCAACAAAATATATGGTTAACTTTTAGCGATACAACGAATATAGATTTCTTTTTGTAGACCTTAAGCCTTGCAACGCGACATTGAATTGCTGTCTCGCATAAAATAGTGCAAATAGATTGTGACATTTTTGTCGGCTGATCAAAGCCTGAGCTTTGAGTCAAACTGCAAAAGAAAAAAAAGAACCGTATAGTCCGCGAACCGGTTTTAATCATTTTAGATTTGCTAGCAGGCTGCGACGCTGCTCTGCTCTACTATCTCTGTCGCACTTGTACCAACCCTACCCCTGCCGCTACCACTGCGCAGCGGCTAGGCAAAAGCAACAACAACAACAACCACCGACTAAGCCATGCTTCTCGATATTCTTATTGCTGCTGCTGCTGCTGCTGTTGTTGTTCTTGTTCCATGTCGCTGTGCATTGGCACAGTCTCTGCGCGCCGCTGTGCAAGAAATTTCGCTCGTTTTTCTTGTTCTTTTTATTTTGTATTTTTATTTTTTTTTTGGTTTTTGTGTTTCTCTTGTTTCTTTGCTTTAGTAACTTTAATTTGCTGCCATTGCCGTTGGGGTCCGTTATGCCGAGTCTCTCTCAACTCTAACCCCCAGGCCCCTACACTTACATACATGCATGTGTATTGGTGTGTGTGTGTGTGTGTGTGAGCTTGTTTGTGTATAGGACAGCTGCCTTGGAATTGGGATAGTCATCTGAATCTGAGTCAGCTTGAGCTTAAGCTTTACATTCTGCTAGACAACAAAACGCTGCATTTAATACCATCTGTCTGTCTTTGCGAGCAGCAAGAAGAGGAAGAAGAAGTAGAAGCAGAAATAGAAGTTTGTATACATTGTATGTATGTATGTATGTACATACATACATATGTATTGTATGTGAATATACAGCAGCAGAAGAGCGCCCAAAGCGTCACAGGCTTTGTTTTTCTTTTCCTTTTCTTTATCAGCTTTGTTACAGGTTTCATTCGCTGGCGGCTCGAAGGAGTGCCCACTGTGTTGCCAAAAGGTTTCATAACACTCTTTAAGGCTGGAAAGCACTCCAGGCTTAGCAATTGTATATGTACATACATATGTATGTAAGTATTAATGCATAATTAATCTGTTTTCCTCAGTGTATGTAAGCTTTTTGGATATGCTTTTCTTGTTTTTTTCCATATGTTTTTTTTTATTGAAATACATAAGTTAATGAAAAGACTTTTATGTTGCCAAATATCCAATGAAACATATCTTACATATTTATTTATTTTTAATCGTGTATTTAAACTTTACTTGCCTACTGTATGTGTGTATGCTAACTAAAAGCCGTTAGTTCAATCTTTCAATTATTGACAATGATATTAGTATGCAGCACTAGACGCTGCGGCAGACTTTTGCTATAATGTAAACCTATACACACACACACACACACACACACACACACACACACACATACACACACATGTACACATACACTTTTAGATTTCCAGTTGTGTGTACATGTTGTATATAGAATATCTACACAATTATCTCGCCACATCAATAATTGCATTGAAAAGCTTTTCCAATTGTACTATGTATTCAATTATCGGGAGTTGCTATCGATAGAAATTCAGTTGCATTGTCCGTTGTTCTTTGCCATCCAACACCCGCTACACACACATGTAGCTAACAGCTATTCCATGCATTTTTCTGCTGATATTCTTTGTTTGTTGTCTTTGCTTTTAGTCTTATTGTTATTTGGCCACTTTCCTTATTCTTTTGCTCGCATGTGCACACACACAGACACACACACACACACACACACACATACACATGCATGCTTACATATGTATGTATGCATGCATGTATAAATAAAAGTTTTATGTCTTTCTTTGCCAGTCCGCGCTTTTTGTTTTTGTTGTTTGGCATTAGCAATTCTCTTTTTAACTTTTTCGCCATCCCGCTGCCCTCTGTCGTTTCGTCTTCTTGTTGTTGTTGTTGTTGTTGTCATGGTCTTTAATTTCCCTTTGCTTGCCATTTTTACTGTTGCGGCTTTGCCCGTCGCCGTTCGACTTTGTGCCCTTCTCTGTCTCCTTCTCCCCCCCCCCCCCCACACACACACACACTGATCGCACACCATCACAACAGCAGGTCATTAAAATAACTTTGTTGCCCTGTCCTTCCTGTGTTCATTTCGCCTTGCTCTGCATTTTTATTGCCGCTGTCTGCGTCTACGTCTTCCACGTCTTCGCCCTTCACTGAAATGATTCTTTTTTTTTTGTATTGTTGTTGTTGTTTGCTTTGTGTTTCTGGTTTTATTTTTTGCTCACTGCTTTTTTGTTGTTGTTGCCGGCATTTAAGCCGGCGCACAATTTTAGGCAAATTACTGTGTTGGCTCAGCGTGGTCTTAGCTTTTGCTTTGTCATACAAAGTTGCTGATGCTGCCCCGCCTTTGCCTAGGCCGCAATCAACCGCAATCAGCCAGCCCATCTGTAAGCGTGTGTGTGTGAGAGAGATAGATAGAGAGAGAGAGAGAGAGAGAGAGAGAGAAAGAGAGAGAGAGAGGTGGGGTGCATGGCACAAAATGAAAATGGCAAAACAAGGTCAAGTGTAGGGAGCAAAGTTTGTTTGAGAGCGCACACACACACACACACACACGCAGAAACGCACGCAAATACAAATTACACACACATACGAACATAGCTGTATATAAATTCATACATAAATAAAAACGAAAGCTTACACTCGCATAAGTTTTTCATTAAGCTCAGCTGTGGTTGCTGTTGTAGTTGTTGCTGCATTTGTTTAAATAAAAAATTTTGTCGGGCCGCTTTTGTCGGTGTCGGTGTCGGTGTTGACGTCGCCGTCGCCGTCACCGTCGCCATCGCCCGCCACTGAGTCACGCTCAACAGGCGGCGTAGCAACATTTTGAGGTTAACTTTTTGTCATATTGACGACGAAATAATTTGCACAAAGGTGTGAAGTATTTGGGAGAGCTGAACTTGACGTATGGCAAAACCCAACAACGCCGACATCGACAACACCTGTGGCTGCGAATGCGACTGAGCATACACACACATATACACACATGCACACAACACATCCACATCCACATCCACATCCACATAGAAGAAGAAAGAGAAAAAAGCAATAATAAAATCGACAACAGAAACCAAAACAACCCTCAACAGAGATTTCCTGGCAATTTGCAGGCCTATGCTGCAATGCTTGGCATCGACGTCAGCGCCCAAAGGTTGGGAGAAGCTCTCGCCGCTGGCCTTTTCTCCCACTGCTTCTGGTTTGCACCACACATGTGTGACGTATGCGCTTCCCGAAAACCATGGAATCAAATCGGCAGCTGAAAGTGTAACCAAAATACAATCACACACAAAAGCTACATTTCTACATACATACATACAAGCATGCATGTATATACATACATATACATATGTATGTGTGTGTGCTTGTGTGTATTTGTTTGTATGAGTATGTATGTATGTACATATGTGTGTGCATTTGTATACAAATTATATATCAACGCACACGTATACACAAAACAGCTACAACAACGTCGCAAAACGAAAAAGAAACCTAAATAAAAAATTAAATGGAAATTTCTGATATAAAACACACGCACACACTCGCATATACAAGCAGACATTTATACACATACACATACATATACGTTTATATGTATGTATGTATATATACATGTTATATATGTACATACACAGCCAGTCAACCAAACGTGAACATGAACATAGCGCACAGCAGAATGAAGTTTGGCAACGTTGCTTTTGTTCAGGCAGCATAACAAAGCACTGTGCTGCTGCTGCGCTGCCAGCGGCAAAACGTAACGAAGCTGAAACTGCGTCGCACAGTGGTTAATTGCCATTCATTATTTTAATGAAAGAGAACAATATAATATTTTATTCCGTTTATGGAAATACAGATTTTTGTAGGTGATTTATTCGATATTTTCTGATTGAAATTCTATTTTTTTAAATTTTCAATCTTTTTGATTATATTCCGAAAGGGTCCACTGTGCGCTAAGAGACACACAAACAAACTTGAGTATGACGGTCTGTGCGACCGACGCGACGTCGCAGCGACAGAGAGCGCAATGTAGTTTTTGCGCAGCGCACACAGCAACAGCAGAAAGAGTATAAAGAGAGATAGAGAGAGAGAGAGAGAGATAGATAAAGAACGGCAAGAAATGAAATTCCCAGTGGTGAATTGGCTGCGTCAGCAGGAATCATTGATGTTTAGTGGGTTTCTTGGAAAAATTTGCTGAGCCGATTATCTTCTTTTTTTTCCACAACAACAAACTGAATGAGAAGATATAGAACAGCAAACAGGTAGGATATATATGTATGTACATACATACATATATATTTCGTTGAATTTCATTGCATTTTATTAAAGCTCCAACGCATAATAGAGTGTTTCGCATGTTGTTAGAAAGCACTTCATTTAATCAGTATTAACAATAACAGCAATAGCAATTCAATGGAATATTTGCTAAGTAGATTAGGAGAATAGAAATCTGATTGAAATTGTAGTGAATCAAATACAGTAATAATAATAATAATTCACGAAATGCATTTCTACTGTGTATTCTCAGTATTTGGCTCATGGCTTTTGAAAATCGAATTTAAAGCAGAGTTGCATAAATTTAATTCCTATGGAAAACAACAACCACATTCACTGAACGCTGAGCACAAGGCAGTGCAAAATGCGCCAGTGGGTGGGTGGCTATCAGGCACTCGGCACAAAAAAAAATAAAATAAAAGAAAAAAAACAATTTTTGCTACAATTTGACACACAAAGCAGCTGTCTGCACACATACACATACACACACACACACACACACACACACACACACACACACACACACACACACACACACACACACACACACATGCATACACTCAGAGAACGCATATATATCTCACGCTGTGTTGCCATAGATACATTGGTATGCACATACATACAGTAAGTATGTATGTATGTATGTATGTATGTACGTAACCCATGGATACATAAGTATCTACGAGAGCGGACCAAGGGGCGCGACAGTGGCAGTGGCAGCGACAGCGGCAGCGGCAGCGGCGGTTGTTATCTACTGCGCATTGTCTTGGTGTTGTTTGCGTTGCTGTTGCTGTTTGCTGTTTGGAAGTGTGTGTCTATGCATGTGTACAAGAAGATGAAGCAGAAATGTAAGAGGAAGAGACATAATGCTAGCAGCGGCAGCGGCAGCGACAGCGACAGTGGCAGCAGCAGAAGCGACAGCAGAATACCGAATAACTAGCGCAGACGCTTATAGTCAGGGTAGCGGGCGGGCAGGCGGTTGGTCGCTTAGGCGGTCTGTCGGTGTGTCGGTCGAAGAGCCGAGCCAAGCACACAAATCAACATGACACGACCAACGGCAACAACAACAACAGTAACAGCAGCAGCAGCAGCAGCAACTGAAAAACCGGCACATTCAACTTCAACGCACACAGACACAGACAGCGGCGGACGAACAGACAGATAGACAACTCACACGCAAAAGAGAGACGGAGAGACGGAGAGACTAAGCGACAGACGAACGGGCAGACCGACTGACTGATGAGTGCGCCGCAGTTTGCCAACAAAGATGTGCGCAAGAGCGGGACAGAGTGCTCCGATGAACGCAAAAAGGAGAGCGAGTTAGCACTAAGTAAGAGGGTTGGGGGCATGCGAACGAACGCGTCAGTCAGTCGAAATAAATAAAGCAAAAGGCTGCCAGGCAAACAACAACAACAAAAACGACAACAACAACGGCAAACAGCAACGCAAATAAAACGAGTAACGCAAAAATAAAAATAACAAGAATATGTAATAATAAAAAGCAAAATAAAATGAAAGCACACGAAACAAACGAACAGAGAATGAGAATGGCTCGCGAATTTTTATGCAGAGACAAGCACACACACACACACACACATGCGCGCGCGAAGAAGTGAGAATGTTTGCATGTGTGAATGTGTATGTTAGAATGTTGGCGTGCGTGCATTTGTGTATGAAAAAAAGTTGGCTAACTGCAAACGGTTTCGCACGGGGCAGCAGCGGGGGCGTTAGCGTGTTTTTTTATTTTATTTTTTATATATGTATGTACATACTATGTCTGTATGTATTTCTTGTCAGGGCAGCGACTGCAGCTTAAGACAGTGCTTGCAGCTGAGGCTGTGGCCGCTCGATCTTTGCTTGCCATGTAAATCAATAACAGTGGGTGGAGGGAGGCGCGAATGCCTTTTTCGACCTAGCCAAGGCAAATGTTGTATGAATTGGGTATGTGTGTATATATATGTGTGTGTATGTATGTATGTATGTACATATGTATGTATGTATGTATGTACTATGTAGAGTGTAAAAGCAGCTCTACTTAGAAATAGTTTTTTATGCGAACTTAAATCGGCCACCATTTTTTTTTTAAATCTCTCTTTCTTCTCTCACACTGTGATTTGAACTGTTAAATATTGACTTAGGCACAAAGATTTCAAATTATTTAAATAAATATAGGAAATAATATGGATTTATCGTTTATGGACTTGACTTATTAACAGTTCGATGACTCAATCGGCAAATAAAAAACAAAATAAAAAAAACAACAGTTAATTTAATGTCATTGAATCGATGTATACATGCATACATACATATGTATGTATGTATGTATGTACATACAGCAGTGCTCATTAAAATAGTAGTGCCACTAAAATGTTTAACAGCAAAATTTTGTGTTAAACATAATATTTAAAAAAACAATTTGAATCAAATAAGATTAAAATATATGTACATATGTGTATATGTACATTATACTATATGTATGTAAACTTAAATTGTTTTCATATAATAATAATAATATTTAAATAACAGTAATGATGATAAAAATAAAGAATAATAATAAATCATAATCATAATCATTATGTTTATCACAAAATGTTGTCCAATATTTTAGTCGCACTACTATTTTTATGAACAAAGCTGTTTGTATGCATATGCACATGCATGTAGTACATGTACATGTGCATATGTACATACATATTTAGTATGTATGTATGTCTGTATAGGACTTGGTCTGTTTAACTCTTTGAGCTATATTATACTTTAATTAAGGAACTTCTGAACACTCGTACAGCTGCTTTACTGTTATACAATTACATAATTACATATGTATATGTACATATGCATACATATGTACATACATATATGTATGTAAGAGATATGTGCATAGTATGCATATGTATATGTACACATATACGTACATACATATGCATGTATATCTATCCATGTACATATGTATGTACATATGTTTGTAATTTATTGACTATCTAATTAATTTTGATAACTTTGAATGGAGAATCAAAAGTTGTGAAAATATTTGCGAAAGCCCCAACCGCTAGATTGCAATATGATAGGGCATTGTTATCTATCTATTACATATTTATATGTACATACATACACACATACATATGTAAGTATGTACATAGGTATTTATATGTAATAGATTGTCTGTGGGAAACCTTTCAACATGCTCTGTGCTATTGTAATTAAGCCAAGAGCTATTTGTGGACCTTTACTATACATACATACATACATACATACATACATATGTACATACATATGTATGTAGTAACCTCGGTAATTGCTCGACATTGACCGATATCGATCAGACACACACACACACACACACACACACACTCACTTGAATTTGAGCAGCTGTTTAGTTAACCGCTATACATATATGTTCATACGCACATACATACATACATATGTTCACGCTTCTATCCGTATCGTTGTCTATTTTAAATTGATCTTCTTCTTCTCTTCGCCTTCTTCTCCGCCTTCGTTTCGTAGTTTGTTGCTAATTTTTGTTTTTGTTAATTCATTTTTATTGTTGAAGTTTTTTATTATCGACAGCTCGCTCACACTTTGTGCTTATCATAAAATGTTCGCGCCCAAAGACACCTACCGGCCTGATATACCCCTCGCACACACCCCTCCAACAACTGCGATTCCACCGGCTATTGTCCATTAACATGCGACCGATCGTCGCCAGCAGTCACAGCAATTCACAGTTAAGTCAGTTGTCATACATACTACATGCATACACACATACACACATATGTGCATATACACACTCTTCCATAAGTGTAAACTCATACTCGCGCTCATTTGTGCATGCATGCATGTGTGCGTGTGTGTAGAAGGAAAGAAGAAAACAAAACCTAACCTGAATTTATGGCTGCGGCTGGTGGGTGACATTGTGAAATGGCAAGTAGAGGGGCTTAAAGCGAGCGTGTGAGCGAGTGAGATAACGCTAAAGCGCGAAGCCGAATAAGCGCAAAAGTAGCGCAACTTGCGGTTACAACAACAGCAAAGAGAATGAGAACGACAGCAACAATAATAACAACAACTAGGCTTGCCGGCTATGAGCGCGCGTAATCGACGCCGTAGTCGGCAGCGGCTTCATCATCGATGCCCCCATGCCAGTGTGTTTGTTTGTCCGCTCTCAGTGCCAACTACAAAAACAACAGCAACAAAGTGAATTGTTTTGCCCCCCTTTGCACTGCGCTTGTGCTTGGTCGGCGCGATCGTGTTTTGGGGCCCCAACCGCGACTCGTCTTGTATTACGTGTTGGCTTTTTGCATGTTGTTGTCTTGGCTTTATTTGTGCATGGCTCGTTCGCTGCTTAAGCCAACTCAATCAAGTCACACAGTCGCCAACTTTCCCCTTCTCAGCCCACCCCCCTCCAAGCCGCTACCTAACCAAGCTTGCGGCCACTGGCACCCAGCAACAGGCCCAGCAAGTTGATGATCGCTGAAAACCGGTTTCCTCTTACTGCCTTGCATATTTTTAGCAACAAGTTGAAGTACCGGACTGTAAGAGACTGTAAGAAGAAAAGAGACAATATACTGCATACATACATATGTATGTATGTCTGTGCATACACACATACGCACACATATACTTACGCACATACACAATGATAATGAAAACGTGTGCAGAGATCGGACAAAGAGGCGGCAGCGGCGGCGACGGCGGCTTTTTCTTGTAACAAAATTGTTTTATGCCTTAGCGCAAACGATCCGCGCCAAAAGCACCACTCCTTCCCACCCCACCGCAACGACGCGTCGTCGGTCGCGACCGACGGAAACGACAGCGACCGCAAACATAGCCTCGTCATCGTCATCGTCGCTGTCGCTGCAGACGTTGACGTTGACGCTAACGTTGACGTTGACGTTGACGCTGGCGTCGACGCCGCAAAACAATTGCCGGGCATTGTTGTCGTTGGGCGACCCCCACGGCCTCAGACCCAGCCGCAGCCGCAGCAGCTACAGCAACAGAGACGCGGAGCCAAGGCAGAGCAAAGCAAAGCAAAGCTAAGCAAAGACGACAACAACGTTATTTTTTTCTTATACACTTTCTGCGTAAATTGCCTTATGACTTTGTTAGACAGTTTGTGTTTTTAGTGTATGTATGTATTGTGTATATATTAATATATATCTAGGCTAGCAATAATATATATAATTAATAAATTCTTTATTAAAATTATTAAATTAAACAATTTTATAAATAAATATAACTAAATATAAATACTAAGGTGCGTGCTGAAAATCACGTTCTGCTAATAGATAATTTAACTATAGAGATATATGTACATATATATGTATATTTATATATACATATACATATCTGCAGCACGTAGCTCATATTAACACTATGTTAAATAATGAACGCCGATGCATTAATTAATGTGTATTATTTTTGATAAATTCACAGAAAATTTGCATATGAATTCAATTAGAAGTCAATGCTTACATACATACGTACATATACATATAAATATTGTATGTACACAAATAACATAGGGTATACAGCAGTCGACTATGTATATGTACATAGTACATATAAAGCATACGTATAGCATATATATATATATATGAATTCACATATAACATAGAGTATACATTCGTCGACTATGTGCATAAGTTTGATATATGCTAATTAAATTTTATTAATATATTTATTATACATAGAAAAATACTTGTAAATAAAATAATGTTATTTAAACAACTTATAAACATATTTCTAATATAATTTTTTTTAAATTTTTGTTCATAGTTTTTAGGTATATTTTTAAGTCCATGTATGTGTACTATAGGGTATACAGCCGTCGACTATGTGCGTAAGTTTTTCTATTCATTTCTTGTTTTCTTACATTTTCGTTACATTTGCCTTGCCATTCATATTTTGTTTATTGTTGTTACCGTCCGATTGCCCAACCCAACATGCCGCCCACTACGCAGCTCTGCGCCCCACGCCCTCCCCGCCCCGCCCCGCCCCGGCCCCACTGTCATGGTGGTAGCAGCGCGCGACCGCATAAGTTGCGACATGAAGCAAACACAATGGCACTTTGACCCTGACTTTTAATATGTGCTGTGGATTCGCTCTCTCTCATCGAGTCTCTTTCTCTCTTTCTGCTGCTGTCCCTTTGCGCAGACCACGTGCTAAGTTATTGTTATTGTTATGAATGTGTTTGTTGGTAAAGTATGATTAATTGAGCTGAGGTTGTGCGACGCGCACTTCAACACATTTTACATGCCCCGCCTCTGTCGCCTCTGCCACCCCTCGCCAGAGCAACGGCAACTGGCAACTGGCAACTGGCAACTCTTCCACTTGGCACAGTCTTCTCCGATTTCATCTCCAGTTTTCCAGCCTTGAGTCGCCAAGCTCTTATCACTGTTTAGTCTGCATGGGTGTGGCAAGAGGGAGAGAGAGAGGGGTGGTCGGAGTAAATGGAGTAGCTCAACTGTCGCCTTCAAAGAATGCAAAATCTACGCAGCTCTCAGTTTCCAAGGCTTTGCGAAGGCTACAGCAAGGGCGAATGAGTGGGCGAGGGGTGGGGGAGGGTAGGGAGAGGTCTAATGGCGCATATGCTGCAACAGATAAGAGCAAAATGTTTGGTTTAAGATTACGAACTTTGAAAATCTTGCATGAAATGTTTGTTAAAGCATTATCCAAAAAGCACTTTAATTTCCTTATCTAATAATAATGGCTCTGGTTGAGTCAAAGTGGCCTAAAGCCCAAAATATTTATTCAGTAAGAAGATTGTTATTCAAAGGCGATTGTGAGATATTATTGAGTGGGTGTGAAGTTCAAAGTTTAATATGCATGATTTTTGGCTTTCAAGCGGCATCTAAAAAGTTCAATTAAATTATTTTCATTTAGTTTTTAAGTAAAAAAATCGGAGTTCTAATTGAGCCAGTTAGTCCAATAAGAATTGGCAACGAATCCCTTTAAATATTTTATTGCGCAGCCAAAAAGTAGGCTACAAAAAACTAAGGAACTAGTCAAGACGCCAACCAGTGGCACTTATCTTCACACCACAATGTGTCTCAACTAGAGGCAGCCAACTGTATCTTACCAGCCAAGACACAAACCCAAACGCTCACAATTCAAAAATGCGTCTCGACTATTCGCTGTATTTTTTTATTTAAATTTTATTTTTTAAATTTATTTATTATTTGCATTTTTGCAAACTAAACTAAAACATAACATAAAAGAAAGAAGAAAAAATTGAAAAAAAAATGCATAGGAATTAGAAAAAAAAATTGTGGCGTCGCGAAGGGCCCGCTCAGACATTGCGTACGCCGCGCAACTCTTTGTCGGCCTTCTTTAGGGTCACGAAATTGTTGAGCTGCTTCACGCGCAACTTGGACCAGATCATAAAGTTGTTGAGACCCAAAATCGTGGCCGCATGCAGCGCCGCTGCCTCCGGATAGAGCACGGTGGCACAGCCCAGGCCCGACGGCAGATTCAGACTGGACCAAGCGTCCACCTGCATGTTGTCCGACTTGACGGGCGGACAGTTGATCACCGGATAGTTGGTGCTGCCGGAGACAACGGGACCCAGGCCATTGGAACGACCAGCGACAGCGACAAAGATCAGATTCGTCATCACCGATTCGTATTCGCGGACAATGCGCAACGTCTCCTCCGGCGCCTTGTGAGCCGAGCTGACACGCAGCTCCACGTTGAGGCCGAGCGAGCGGCAGCTGGTGGCAATCTTTTCGCTGTGCGATGTATCCGAGGCACTGCCCATCAGTACGACAACCAAGTGATCCTTGCGGGGCACTATATCGGCCAATTGTTCAGCTACCCAGGTGAAGTTACGCTTGACCGCATCCAGGTCGGTGCTGGTGACCGATGTGAGGTTGCGATAGACCTGCTTGTCCACCATCAGGCGCTTGTCGCCCGCTGGCCAGAGGCGCCACGAATCGGAGTCTATGATATCGGCCAGCACAATGTTGGCATCGGCATCCACACCGAACTCCACCTTCATGTCGATGAGCGCGCAGTTCTTTGTTTGCCACGCACGCTCAAGGATCTCGAACACGAGCAGCGTGGTGCGTCGCATTATGTCCACCTCATCCTGACCTGCAATTCAAATGATTTCCATTTTGAGCTCCACTCGAATCTGTTGCAGCTGTGGCTTCTCTTTGCCACTTACCAATTGTTAGGCCATTAAGATCGAATTTGGCCGAAATGATTTGCTCATCGCTCCACTGGGGATCGTGATTGGCGTCGTCCTTGAAGAAAGTCTCCTGCTTGGGGGGCGAGAATCTGTGTTGGATAAAGGTAGAATTGATTAGATAAGCTGCTGGAGTTATCGATACAGAAAGGAAAGTCACATCTATATAGTTATCGATCGATAATATATCGATAACGATAACGGATATAGTACATATCATTAGATATACTAAATAAACTGTTGCATTTTCCGAGATACACAGCAAAGTAATATTTTATATAGTTATCTATAAGTCCTATAGCATAGTAAGAGACATACGACTCGAAGCTAAGTTATCGATAATCTCTGTATAGTAGATAACATTCGATAAGCTGTTCCAACTATCGATATACACAGAAAAGCCACATTACATTGTTATCGATAAGTAGGGAAGTACATATGTTCGATTACGCATAGGAAAGTCACATTATATATAGTTATCGATAAGTCCAATAACAAATTAAGAAACACGAAAATCGATCAGTTGCTGCGGTTATAGACACAGCTCTCGAAGCTAAGTCATCGATAGCCTACATAGTAAATGAAAGTGTATAAACTATGGCAGTTATCGATAATATCGATAGCTACTGTTAAGTCGCAGAGCATATAAATTAACATAAACTTCGGTTGGCCGCTGCAGTTATCGATACAGATCGAATATAACATTATATAGCTATCGATCAGATAATGATAAAGAAGATCAAGTTTAAGTTTACTCCTTCAATTTTCATTAATTATTCAGTCTATTACTATTGTAGAGCTAAACACGTATCTTCTACTCTATCAAAGTGGAATAACTCTTGGATCATTATCAACATATATTAATAATCAGCTTTGCCTCTGTCGCAATAGGTTAGATCGGAAGACATTCAGAAATCGATCAACAATTGATATAAAGTGGTATATGGCTTGTCATACTCGATACCCAAAAGCCAATATACTCTCTTTCAGCAGTGAGTAAAGTTCTATAAATATTCCACAATCTCTTCTCATTTTAGTACAAATTGATGTTTGGTTTAACTATTTAAGTCGATTCTCTAAGTTGTCTTACATAAAACGGGTTTATTTTAAGCATGTTTTTCGTTTCGCTTATCAGTGCAGCGGGGTCAACGGAACGACCTCGATGCAGTGCATCAATTGTATTTCAATCTGTTTACCAGCCAGAAGAGAGGCAATCGGAATGGGGAAGGGGGAGCAAGAGGGGGAGGGGGCTAGTTCACTGACGTTCATTGCAATTGATAAGACGCAGCAGTCGCAGCATTCGCAGCATGCAAACTGCAAGGTAGATAACCTAACGAATGTTACTGACCTGTAGCCCTCGGGCACGCCCACATTGCGCTTGAGAAAGGAGCCGGTTGCCAGGCGTCGAGTAACCCACTCGATTGGAATCATTTCGCATTTGCGGGCAATAAACGCCTTTTCGCCGCACTGCTTTACATATGCAGTGCGAACGCCTACGGCGAAATCAGATCAAATAGAGCGAAAATGAAACGAGAGTGCGAAAGAGAGAGAGAGAGAGAGAGCAACACTTACCGGCCTCGTTGAGCAGGCGAAATACCTGGCCATTGGTCGTGTTGGAGATCTGCGCCTTGCCAGCCAGATCGTGAGCCTTGACGCCATCGCCAGCAGTGATGCGATCCTTGCTGAGCAGCAGACAGAGTCCGGGATGCTCGGGCAGATTGTAGACCTGCTTCGTTTTGCCCTCGATGAGCACCTTGCCCAGCTTGTAGCCCTCAACTATAGATGACGCTTTAGTTGACAGTGGATAGTGGGGAGGAGGTGGAATTGCGGTGTGCACTTACTCGATGTCGTTGTGGTTGTCATTGTCGTGTGTTCTTGTTGCTTGTTGCTGCGAATGCTGCTCTGCCTCAATTTGCGGCGCGATATGTTTTCAATTTCAATTGACACACGTGTTGCGCGTTTTGCTTTGCGTTCGTTATTCGTTTACTTGTTTACTTTACTGCTCGACTGCCTACGGTCCGTATCGAAGTCAAGCTCCAAGCCAACTGTGCGCTAATAGCCGCACCGCCGGCGTCTTTATGTGCTTTATGTGCCTGCCCATTCGCACTGCATATCACAAATGGCACACAGACACTCACACACACAAGCGCACGCACGCACACATGCCAACAGTCTCGCCATGCGTAGGCATCTCGATCGAAAGGTTCAAAATGAGCGTTGGTTGCGGAGAGTGTGACGTCAGAATATCGCCCATATGCTTGTTTACATATCGTTAACATATGGAGATGTTTCGCTTTAAACTTTTTACGCACAATTACACAGTTGTATACGTGTATATTATATATATATAAAGCTGCAAAATGATCAATGAAAACTTTCATAGACAACTCAAAAATCAATGTTTGTGACGTCATAATTCAAGTAGAGCAGAGTCATGCGCATAACCTATTGCTCAATAACGAGCTTAACATTGATGATCGCATACAGTTACTGAAAGTGTGACAGAGAGAGAGAGAGAGAGAGAGAGAGAGAGGGAGAGCGAGCGCGCACTGTATAAGCAAACTATCGCGTTACTCTTAATCGTGACAGCTGAAGCTCTGTTTTTTTCTTCTTTCTGTAGATTTGTGAGCGAGCGCAACTGCTGTAGGTTGTATTGCAACTAAAAGTAAAGCAAAAACAATATGGCGACTGCATATGAAAAGTTTTGACAACGGTAAACACACTTCAATATGTGTTATCCTCAGATTGACGAATTCTGTGGTCTGCCTCTCTAAATTTACTGGCAACTTGACTCTCTTAAGTAATTGATAATGATTTGTTAAGCATGGATTTGATTAGCGCGCTCTTTGGCAGCTTTGGCAGTCCGTCATTGCGATTTTATTCCGTCCCAGAGTTCAATCCGGATTATCAGCGCGTCATCATTTTCATTTTGCTTGGCAGTCCAAACATCCATGTAAACAAAAATATTTTTGTTATTTTTTGATTCGCCCGACTACACGTTTTCCGCATGCCAAGCTTTTTGTCACTGGGGGAGAGAGTGTGGGGGAGGGGGGTACATAATCAGGGTTCCTTGTCGGTTGCCAAGTGCAGGCAGGCGGAAAGCCAGCTAAATTATTGGACAAGCAACGGCTTTGCTCTGCCAACTACGCACACATCAAACGAAATACGAAACTAATAAATACAATGAACTGCTTTGGGAAATAAGAAGCATATATGTAACTGTATTGCATTGCTAATCTTTGATTTAAATCACGCGCCATAGTCTTAAGCAAAGGCAAGAACCAAAGCACACAAATATCAGAGTTGATTAGAATAAATCGATGTCATAGTTATTCGTCAAGTCGAAACAATACTGTATTGAGGCACATAACATTTCGTTGGGTGAGTAAATGTTAAGTGCGGCTGTCGTTAAGCCAGTAACATTCTTCAAGTTGATAAACTAAACAGAACAGTTTGAGTATAACATTGTATATTATGCTAATAGCATAGTCTGCTAAACATCAATTTAATTACAATTTGTTGTTGTTTTTTTTCCGCCGCCGCAGAGCAAGCACGTCGCTAACGGAAATTCTCGTCAAAGTTTTTCGCGCTCTACGTTTTAACGGCGCCCGGTCGTCGTCGCCGTCGCTGCCAACGTTTTCAAGCGCAGCGGCGTCGCATCTAGCAAAAACGTAATCCATTTTATTATAATACAAACATAGGAACATATGTACATATGTACATACATATATATTTTGCAAAAGAATGGAGAAAGATGTACAAAAAAAGCCGTACACATAAGAAGAAAAAGAAAATGCTGCATGCTTTTCTGTTGTTGTGTTTGGTAGTTTAACTCAATTTGATGTGTTGTCGTCAAGCTTGGCCCGCGCGCTTTGTTGTTGTCTCTCGTCTATCAATTGTGTTTTATTAAAATTACTTTACTTAATTCCGCCTGAGAGTGTGTATGTGTGAGAAAGAGAGTATTAAGAGTATGTGTTGTCTGTGTGCGAGTTGTCCCGGCTGCAAAGCACAGACGCCGACAAGCAGCGAGCAGCGCTGTAAAAAGAAGCTGCAGCAGACCCAAAACAGAAACGAAATAACTGTAAAAAACACACCAAAATAAGAAAAGAGTAGATGCACAAAAAGGAATCGCAAATAATATATAAATTAAATATATTTCTGTTATGCTATGCATTTTTATATTTCTTTTATTTTCCCTTTTTATTTTTCATTTGTTGTGCTTGTTATCCTTAGCATATCGCTCGCTCTCGCTCTCCTTCCCTTTTCCTGTGTGTGTCAATGCCTTTTATTGGCGAGGCTGCTGCGCTCTCTTTCGCTCTGCAACCCTCACTTTGTTATTGTTGTTGCATTTTGCTCACACGCGCGCTTGGCGGAACGATGCCAAAAATGTTCGTACACATGCACTCACACACATAGGCGTGGATCTCACACACATATGTATGTACATATGTATGTTTGTAAGTGCATACGCATGTATGCACCGGCATAAACAAATATCAATTTCAAGATTCGGCATTTGTATGTGCGTGTCTGTGTGTGTGTGTAAGCGTATGTTGTGTGGGTCAATGTCCTGCCGGCTTGCGGCTTGCACACAAACAAATACATTTGTTTTAAGGTCATAGATTTGCTCAACAATCGCACTTAGCCAAATTCATGTCAAATACATAAATACCCTGTATATATTACAAGCGGGTAGCTGTGACCACAAACATAAAGATGTGATCTGACCAGGTCTGTCCGACTTCAGAGATTAAAACGTTTTCTATTATAATAAGATGTTTTACATTGACAAATATTAAGTGGTATGTTGGATCGAGCATACTCTACAAATATATAGTTTTTGGCAGCTATCAAATCTATTTATAGTGTACGACAGCAATTTGTTAATATCTGTCGCTTTTGATCTGACTATAGGATATGTACAATTCGAGCAGTCTCAAGTTGTTCATTCTTTAGTTTTCTTTTCTATAAATTTCTTACTGCATACTTGTGGGGGAACTGTAAATCTTTCCTTTTCTGAAATTTCTCATGGAGTTTCTAATTCGATATTTTCCCACTATGTTTTCTCTATCTCATCAATTTTTATATTGTGAATCTATATCTAGATAATTAAGGTAAATATTTGGTATATATTATATATTGTATATACACTACGATCAAAATAAGGAATTACATAATATAACAATAGATCTACAATATCGCGAACTGAACCTTTTAGCAGGAAATACCCAATAAATATTGTATTTTTATAATTATCATATTGATATGATTTAATTTGATGGCGTCATTATCTTAATGCGCTAGACTGATGGTATCTACATTTCATTGTCTCATAGTAAAACTAACTCAATAGCCCGCAAGAAAAAATAAAATGAGTTCCACAAATTTTTCTGTTTTGTTTTGCTCAGCAATTAAAATTGATTTTTTTTCTCACATTATTCCCGGCTCGTGGAACACATCGTTGCTTGTGTGTGTATGTGTGTGAGTGTGTACCGTTGTTGTTGTTTGTTGTTTGTTGTTTCTGCTGCGCTCGCCAAATAATCATGGTAATGCAGCAAAAGAATGGGCCGCAAAACGCACGCAATCTCCCCTTTGCCTTGCGCTGCTTCGCTCTGCCAGACATGGTAGCTCTCGTTCCCGCATAGTCATTTACAGTGGTGTCCATTTAAATGGCATACAAATCAGAATGGAACGTTGTTGACAGCGCCAATTAGGCTAGAGATGCATGCGTGACGTGCGTGAAATGACACGACTTGACAATTAAAGGAAATCAATTATAGAAATACTATTGAGAAATGTAGTTGTATCTAGAAAAAAAGTTATCTTAATATTTTAAATGTAAATGCATATAAATATATTTCTATTATATCTATATGGATTATAATATGTATGTACATATATACATATATACTATATAGTATCAGTTTGGCATATACTGTTCTGCCTTGCATCTTAGTTTTCGTGTAATATGTTTTCTTTTGAATAACGTTTTGAGCTCGTGCGACACGCGCCTTTCTCTAATTGAACCGCCATCCAGCTGGTCATATAATTGCTGTCAACTTTTGCTTCGTTTCAGCTGAGAACAGTGTTACCATAAAAGAGCGAAGACTGCACCACCGTGCTGCCTTAAGTGTCGTTGAATAACGGCAACAGACGGAAGAAAGAAACAAGAGAAGAGAGAGAGAGAGAGGAGAGGTGAGAGGAGAGCGAATAAATCAAGTGAAAGTACAAGGGACTGCGCGAATATTGCAGACTGGCTACACATACACACGCACATACACACACACTCACACACACACTCACACACAGGCTCACAATGAGCTCGTATCTGGAACTGTTTGGACTGTTCGTGTTGCTGATGTTGCCCTTTCTGTACGAGACGAATCACATATTTCGCTACTATTTCAAGTTCGTGATGTACTATGGGATCGTCTCGTTCAATGCGATCCTATTGATACCAGCATTTCTCACACGGCCCTGTGATGTGCGCAATTTACTGTGAGTATACATAAAAAAAAAAAAACAAAATAATAAAATTCTTTTTTTTAAATTGAAAATTGATAAAAAAGAACAGAAATTGGGCAAAACAATAGATGTTCGGTATGATCCCATCGATTTGGCTCAAATAAAGCGCTAAATTGATTATTTTATTCGCCCGTTCTCTTTATCTTTAACCATAAAGACTTGGCACTCTGAACCCGCTATAAAATATATGAAATCGATATTAGCCGCTCTATATATGGTTTGATTGCCGCACTTGTAGCCAAATCAAACCACCTAGAAACCACAACAATAACCACAATAACAACAATTTGTGGCCATAGACTCATACTATCATACTATTATTTAATTGCAACCACTTCGCTTCATTGTCAACTTACTTTGATTGCTTATCTATGTATGTATATACATATATATACAAATATATGTATATTTGTAAATGTAGTCCGGAAATTTGAGCTTGAAAAATCTCGGCAAGTTGGTTTTATCAATCGTATTACGTTACGATGTTGACCTTTAGGCACTGCCTTGAGTTGAAATGTCTCGGAATGGGTCTCATTAGTAGTGTGTTCGCTTAGCTATTGTTTACTAATTGCCCAATAATCCCAAGGGTTAACAATAACCAGGCTATGTGCTTATCATGTTTTATGTCAGATCCATTAACTGAAATATATATTTATATAGTATTGCTTACCAATTCCGATAATTATATGCGAGATAACATCAAAAACTATTTTCTAGGCTTGGCTCTGAATCACTAATGTTCTTGTAATATTCTGACATATATGATATATGATATATTTTGTTTTATATTCAACTTAATTGATTTACTATGAAATTGTAGAAAATACTAAATTTAGTTGGGAAAATATTCCAAATTAAATTTTTTTTTGCAAATATTGGAGATTTTTTAAATAATAGAAAAATTAAATCAGAACTTTGCAGTTGGGCTCAACTCACTGCATAATACTCGTTCATGGTACAAAAGTACGTAAAGTGTAAAATGTAATTTATAGGCCTATCTATGTAGGAGACTAACCTGAGATATTTTGGAGATTTTGCGATTTTAGTGCGGAAACTAAGGAAGATATAGTTTTTGTTTTACCTCCAATAGGCGTGAATATAAAGTATATATCAAATATATCACATGTATAATATATATCATATATATGTATATAATACTAATCTAATATATAGTATATATGTATATACATACATATATCCGGCTCTACAATTTGGCTGTCTAGTTTTGATTTTGAGTTGCCCCGCCCACAAGAGCCGCATATATATTTAAGTTTTCAATAGAGGAGGTCAACATAACTTAGCTCTGCAATTTAGATTTTCCAACTGGGAAACTGCAGCAGTTGCAGGTTTTCAGAAATGTGCCACGCCCCCCTAAAAGGCAGTAGATATATGTATGTATGTATATACTATATACTCTTAGTCGCGCGTTGCAAATTCAACGTGTCCAGTCTTAATTGTTAGCGGTTTGTCACGCCCTCTATGACCATATCGGAATTGAATAGATTCCAAATTATAGCTTTCTAGCTTTGATAGCGGTGAAAACTTGACAAAAATCATGTCATACATATGTATATGATATATGGCAATATATATGTATATATTTATCTGAAAAATCTATGAAATGTGAGTGTAAAATCAATTGAGGAACTTACAAATCTGTTTAGTTAAGAGACAGAGTTCAGGCCTAGTCTAGAAAAGTCCTAGGGCGGGGTCTGCACACTCTCCACATTTTGCACACTCTCCTTCTGTAGTTCTGATTTATTTGTTTATGTGAATGGGCTTTTGGCGACCTTTGTAGTTGGCCGCTTGATGAGCCATCAATATTTACGAAGCTTTGCTGGAACAGCTGCAATAATTGGCTCCCAGTGGAGCTGGCACCCACCTTAGCTAATGTCTATTTGTTGACCATACTTGAAAAAGGCCCACACTATGTGTGTGTGTGTGTGTGTGAAGGACGTTGGCTGGTGTGCAGGTCGTGCGCAATTGACACGTGCCGCCACATTGGCCGAGGTGGGGTCATGGGGCTCTCACGCTAATGCCAACTGGCAATTTGGCGAGGTCGGCCGATTAGCTGTTCAATGTCTCGTGTTGTGGACTCTGGCTCTTCCCTTCTCTCAGTCTCTACAAATGTCGCGTTTCTCTAGTTATTTTTAATGAAAGTTTCTGAAATTTTGATCGAAATGCATCAGCTGCAAATGAAACGAAATGCCAAGCCCAAATTATAACGATACATATATAGGTATATATTGGTAACACCCCTTCAATATGAATGACATATATATACATATATATTTATATATATTTAATTTTCATTTCATATTTGTCCACATTGTGCGTGTCTAGGTCCAATTGTTGTTTTTATTAACACGCAATGAGTGGACATAGTTTTGTTTTTGTTTTTTTTTATAGGGTGTTTATAGTGTAGCTCAATTAAACCGATTTTTAGTGTTATATAGCTTGTTTGTTTCGATCTAGACATATGCTCTCTCTAATATCAAAATTTAGGGCAGTTCTGCGTTCATTATCGATCGAAAATTTCGTGGGTAAGCTGAAGAGGTTTTGTTGTGCATAGAAGTTGAGCATTTTTGATTATATAGTAGATATAGCTATACTAAATAGATAATTGTTGTATATTTTTGTAGCACTTGTGCAAGGCAAACAAAGTTGAATTATCTATTATTTAGATAGAAGCAATCAATACAAAATTGCTAAAAAATTGTTTAAATTTGTTGTAGATAGATTGTCTGAAAATAAAAGTAAAGAAAAGAAAAGGAAAGTAGAGAGAATAGAAGAGAAGAGAAAAAATATTACAAAATAGATAGGGAAATAGAAGAAACGAAAAGTAAAGATAGGAAAAAACAAGTAAGAACGTTGCAGTCGGGTGTTACCGACTGCAGAATACTCATTCACGGACCAAATGCTACCAGCTCCATTTTCTGATTTGCCACACCCCCAATTGGTATATATATATCATATTTTTAGCAAATCAATAGAGTATGTCAACAGTAATTTAGTCGGTAAATTTTGAGTTTCTAGCCAAAAACTGTAGACAACACCCGACAACACTGTAGACACGCCCCCTATGGGCGTAGATATATCAGCCATATTTTATTGTTCTTGGGTTGTTATTCCAAATTTCAAGTCCCTAGAACTTCAACTAACAGGGTTCCGGATATACCGGAAAACGCATTTTCCGATTTGCCACGCCCCTAGTGGGCGTATCGGGAAAATCTTGACACTTTATAATTCGAGGGTATACATATATGTTTCAAATTTCAGTCTCTAGCTTCAATAGCGGCGAAATGTTTTGCGTTCATACGGACAGACGGACGGATAGCAAGACGAAAATTGCACAAAACCAATATTCATTTCACTTTCGTGAATGAGTATAAAAAGGAAAGAGAAAAAAGGAATGAAAGAAATGAAACGAGAAGGAAATAGAAGAAAATCAAAGAGCATAAAGAGAAAAAAGAGAAATAAAGAAAAGGTGGAAAAGAAGACAAGAGAGAACAAAAAAATAAATCAATAAAAGAGAAGGAAAGAGAAGAAAAAATAATAAAGCGAAAATAGAGGCATTGCTAGACTTTTCAATAAAGAATTTTCTAATAATAAATATATATATAAAATATAGTATGTGTATAGGAAAAATATAGAGAAAACATTTGTTTGTTTATTGTAGGGTATTCAAGCGTCGACTACTTAACATATATGTGGCTCTGCTAAATTTGTGACCCAAGTGGGCTTCGGTTGTTGCACAACTGCTAGCAAAATCAGACATATATTGTATCTATATCCACATATCTATATGGCATGCACCACATAGATGGTAATCATAACCTTGCGGTAACTATTTAAAAAGAAATGAAAAAAGTAAAAAATAAACATTGATAGATTGTCTTTAATTTTCAAAGTAGAATTTGCATAAAAAATATATATCAGATATCAATTGAATGAATCGGGGATTGGGGATCGGGGATCGGGGATCGGGGATCGGCGATCAAGGTTCCGATCACCCAATAAACTGCAATAATTTAGACCGTTTAATCCGTTCGGTATGCGACCTTGACAGCTGCACAGCATTCGCTGATCTTCTCGACAGAGAATCGCCTTATGACTAGATGCCAAAAAATGTTGTATATTCTTGGTATCCATTTTTGTAGCGGGGGGAAAAAAGACCTGAGGGAAAAAACTTAGCTAAGCATATTTTTTTGTTTGTTTGTTTTTATGTTGGTGGCTAAGGCTAAGGCGAAATACTGAGAGCAAGTAAGGTTTCTGGGTAGTATAAAAAACTAATGCTTTTCAACTAGGTGGCAACGCTGCAAGAGGAAGTTAAGACTTGAACTTTCATATCATTTATGCTATGCAGAGCTCCTCTGTTCAATAATAGATTACATATCTGATTATAAAGCGTTGTCATATGCTTGTGTACAATGCAGCAAGGTGGTAACACTGCAAATGTAGCTGCAGTGTCTTACAAACAGTATTTGGCGTTGCCGTGCCTGCAGTGTCAGACCAGGTGGCAACACCATCAGTTAATTTATTTACTAATTGGCTACATGAAATGTTAATACGGCTAGCAGATGAGCTTGCATCTCTAGTGTTGAACGATACAAGCTCTATTGATGTTGCCACATGTGTATAATATGACTGTGTGGCAACACTGGCAAACAAGTCAAATAGTCTGACAGTTCAGCCAGCAACAGCATGAACGAAGCTTACAAGCACTTTTGAGTTGTGCCATATGCCATATGCCATACTAGGCATGTTGATGAAATATTTAAAATAAAGATGAAACAGCTTGTAAAGGAGGTACAATGGATCGGCTATTCAAGATACTAAAAGTGTGGCAACACTGTCAAAAAACACCTCTTACCTAGCCAGACAAGAGATGAGACCCTTGTCATTTTACCTTTGTCATATCTGATTCAATTCGTAAAACCCCGTTCACATTAAATTTGCCGGGTATTGCCTGGAGCTGGAGCTGGAGTCTGGTCTGGCGAGGCGGGGCGACATTGGCTCTGCTTGCAGTCGGCACATTCGCATTGGATGTCTTGAGCTGTGCCCAGTTCGGGATGCAGTTGATGCTGATTATGATCCTGGCGCTGCGTCCTGGACGTTGCGAATGCGGACATGATGTAGCTCTTCGGCGTGTGAGTGCGCGTGTAGAGTTTCCGGCGATCGAGCGTAGTAGTACGCTTTTTTAGCCACCAGTTGTAGTCGGGCTCAATGAAACGTTGCGGTGACCTGGATGTATCGTGACGCTGCGACTCATTGCGTGCCGTCAACCACTCCCGTCCGTACTCCCAGCCAAGCAAGAGAGACATCTGCGTACGCTCCGCTCTCCGTTCCGATGGCGGGACAAATGATTGCGGTCGACGTCTTCCATCATCCGGAAATATGCTACTCTTGTTCGATTTCCCAATGATCCTTGACGCCTCCCACGATGGAGTGGGCATTCTGTTGACGGTTAGGGGCCATCGTAAACCCGACTGGAAGTCCACTCAATACATAGCTCTACTTACTTGCCTCTGAACGCCCACTCTACTTAGTGCATAATTTTGTTTGGACGAATTTTGAACACTCTCTTCCCAGACTGTTATTTCAAATGCCACTAAAATCGAGCATTGTCTGTCAGCAAAATCGGAGCTACTTGTTTGCTCTGTATATAAGCTATGCACGAGTCAGTAGATACCCATCAATTTATGATTGGGCTATAGCTCAAGAGTATGTATGCTCTCTGTCTGTCAATAATTATTGACCTCTCTTTGCGATTCTCTTGAAGACAAGCAAGAATTCGCTGCTATATTTGAAGAAGAAGAAGGCGCCTTTACAATACAAACACTAACTAATCTCTTGATTTCAGATGGGCCAGCACCTGGTGTCATCGTGTCACAGCTTTGATTGGACTGCGCTGGGAACTGCGCGGCAAGGAGCATCTGGAGAAGGATCGGGCCTGCATCATTGTGGCCAATCATCAGAGTTCACTGGATGTGCTGGGTAGTCCATACATCAATCTATCTATCTATTTTCTTATTGTACTTACTATTCAAGCTAAACGTATATTTCATTGTCCATTGCAGGCATGTTCAACATCTGGCATGTGATGAACAAGTGCACGGTGGTGGCCAAGCGGGAGCTGTTCTATGTGTGGCCTTTCGGACTGGCCGCCTGGCTGGCCGGGCTCATATTCATCGATCGGGTGCGTGGCGAGAAGGCGCGCGACACGCTGAACGCAGTCAATCGTCGGATCAAGGAGCAACGCATTAAGCTATGGGTATTCCCTGAGGGCACGCGTCGCAACACTGGCGAACTGCATCCGTTTAAGAAGGGCGCCTTTCACATGGCCATCGACCAGCAGATACCCATACTGCCGGTCGTCTTCAGCTCCTATTGTACATTCCTCAATGATAAGAAGAAAATTTTGAACGCTGGCCGCATTGTGATAACCACGCTGCCGCCGGTTAGCACCGAGGGCCTGACCAAGGACGATATCGATCAGCTAATGGAGCGCGTGCGTGGTCAAATGAGCGAAACCTTCAAGCACACCTCCGCAGAGATGCTGCAGCGCTACAAGCCCCACAAGCCCATAACCCCAACCGTGGTCAATGGCGCCGAGGCTGTGGCTGCTGCTGTCGCCAATAGCTCCGGCTATGCGCAACTGCATGTGGGCGCAGCTGCCAGTGCCTCCTACGAGACATACAAGAGCAGCGCGAGCGGCAAGGCGACCATGTTGAAGACCCTGTAGGTCGCTATCTCTCTCTCTATATATAAATATATATATATATATATATATATATATATGGGTGCCTATAGCAATACTTTACTTATGACATGCACGATCGAGACTTTTCTAAGGCAACACACATACCAAAAAAAAGTAGGAAGAAAACCGAACGCTATGCAACATGATTTTTGTTCTTGTCTATTTTGTTTGTTTTGCTTAAGTGAAATGTTAAAGCTTTGATCTCTTGTATTTTAATTGAAAACATTCTATTTTCCTTTTCATTAAGTTCACATTTCCATTTATAATGTCTGCAAGTATTTTTTGTTAAGTTTACTTTTTTTCAAATGTTGCATAGTGTTTCTATATATATATATATATATATATACATATATATATATATATATATATACAGCACATACCAGCTATATAAAAACTCAACTTACATATAATCAATGTATTATTATTATTCTAACGACTTTTTTCCAACACAAATGCAAATAGCATATTTTTTTTACTTAGACATACCAAAAATACCAAAAAAATAACATGCTAAAAATAATGTAACCAAAGCTAAAGCTATGTAAACATAATCTAACTAGGATCTAGGCGGTCAACGAGAAAAATGTTTTTCTATTGCAATTTTCATACGATTTTTCCCTCTCCTAAAAATAGAACTCTTCAAATTTCGCTCACGATCGTGTGTATATATAGACTACTATATCATATGTTGACGAGGAGAGTCCACTGAAAGCATCGGCCTGTCGTGCTTGCACTCGTATCTTAAATTATTTAAATCAGTTTTTTTTTATACTTATTCACGAAGTGAAGTGAGTGCAATGTCCATCTTGCTGGCTGTCCGTCCGTCCGTCCATCTATCTGTCCATCCATCCGTCTGTCCGCCTGTCCCGCAAACCATTTCGCCACTATTAAAGCTAGAAACCTGAAATTTTGAATGTATGCTCGCATATACCCTCGTCTGATGAAGTGTAAAGAATTTCCCGATAAGCCCTGTTATTTAAAGTGTTAGAGAGTTGAAATTAGGAATGTATACTCGCGTCGACAATCCAAGATCAAAAAGATATGGCGCATATATCTGCACCCAAACTGTATCTTTAAAGCTTAACAATTGGATTTGGATTTTCTGTTCATTTGTAGTTATAAACTGAAATTTTATGACTTACTTTTGACCTTCTCTATTGATTTGCCAATGATATATGATATAATGGGGGCGTGGCAAATCGGAAAATATATAACTTGCAATGTTTTGGAGCTGGCAGCGTTTTGACCGTGAATGAGTATTCTGCAGTCGGTATTGCCCGACTGCAACGTTTTTACTTGGTTTTTTTTTCTTTTTTTTTAAGTAAAAACATTAAGAGATTTAAACACTTATTTATGTATTTTAATCCATTATATTGTATAACTAACTAATAATGTGTTAACTCAATATTGTAAATACCAAATAGAAAAAGAAGTGTATGAAATGAAAGACAGCGAGAACGAGCGGCGGAGGAAGAGAGTGAGAAGGAAAATCAAACGGTTTAGTTTAAAGACAAATCAAAGAACAAGAAACAAGAAACAAAAAACATCAAATATGAATATTAAAAATAATTTTTTTTTGCTAAAAAAAACAATTTGTAATTTCTGGACGGGAAAGGTGGAATAAAATCGATGTCAGATAGAGATGGAAATATACATGGAAAGAGAACACAGAGAGAAAGAGAGAGGGAGATACTTGAGAAGAGATGGCACACAGAAAGAGATGGCAGATAGAGACAGAGATAGGGAGATACATGAGAATAAATCGGATTGAAAGAGATGACAGACAGGTATAAATAGAAAGAAGTAGATAGGGCATATGATTAAAAATTAAATTAATATTAGATTATAGATAGGAACACTTGGGTAGAAGTTAAATTTAACATCAATGTTAGTAAAACAAAAATTCTTTTTTGTTTATTTTCTTCAACATTTCTTACTATAAGGAACAGAAAGACAATTAAAAGAAATTTAATAGAGAAATAAAAGAATAAAAGAAGGGAGTGTAGCTGATAGAAGCAGAGATATCAGACTGAAAACAAAAGGTATTGGGAGCTTAGTTGGTAATAAAAATAACATTGGTCTCTTGACTGAACATATGTAAAGTTTCTAGTTTAAAGGGAAAAGTAACGAAATATAGAAATATTTAGTAAATCTGTAATAATATTTATATTTTGATATTAAGTCAAACTAATTTAGCCTCCAATGAACTGAAAGCGAAAGAGCGAGTCCTGAATGATAGAGAAAAAAGTCGAACGAATTCAGTTTAAACTTTATTAAAGCTCAAGCCTTTGGCTACTTTGTTCTTGATGAGTCGGAACGGATCGTGAGGCGGCTGAGCAGGAGGCGCATTCCTCTGGATTGGAACGCTCACCGCTGGGCATTTGCCCGTCCAACATTTGTCAGCGCTTCGTGGCAATCAGCACAGGACGCAAGGCGTATCGGAGACAGCAACGTCATGATTGCGTGGTTTAGGTTGCTGCAAACGCCTCAATAGGGGCATGCGTCGCGGCTTGATGATGTTGCTGTATCTATTCGCTTTCAGCCTCTGTGTTTCACAGTAGAACTTGAAGTTGCGTGAGGAACTGAAAGGTAGTTACTTATCTAAGACGACAAATTACTTAAGCTACCGGGCCGTATGTTTTGCTATAGGCCAATATGCCCGAATCGGTCAGATTTGTCGAGGACTGAGATATGAATCTGTTCAAATTGGCAATTGGCTTGTTGTGGCGCATTTAGTGTTTAACCTAGAATTAGATCGTGCCCTTGGACGCAAAGTAGACGCAAGGTAGACATGACCATTCACAATGTTGGGTACCCTAATATTTTCTCTCATTGTGGATTATTTCCTCAAAATAATTTAGTTTGTAAAATAAGCAATAAAGATTTTCACTTTGGTTGTGTGTTATGCTGGAAGCTTTTGTGTTAACTTGAGTAGGCGAAAGCGGCGAAGAAGTCTACTTGAGTTTAAGTTGATCAACAATATTGAATCGTTATTTATTACATTCATAGCAATCATAGCCAATCGTGCTCTTTAGTTGTGTAACCATCATTATATATATGTACATATAGCCTATACAGAATGTATAAATACATCTACTCTATACTTACATATACTCGTATATACCCTATATGTTCCGATACAATATAGTCTTCGAGTTGGCTTCGCCATCATCATAGTTATAATTATTTTCCACTCACTATTTACACTGCAATTATTTGCCCCAAAAAGCATGCTACGATTTTTGCACCGCCAACCATTTTTGCACTCGCTAAAAAGTATGCAACGTTTTTATTGCTTCAACTCATTGCAGCTACATTTAATCAAATCCCCAAAAGTAGGCAATGTCTTATGAATATTATGAATATAGATTATATAAATCTATATCTCCTACAGTTCGAATTTAATGAATAGCTTACTGTCAGCCTACTTTATTCATATGCCAAACACAGTCGAATCCCAATAATTCGAAATGACTAAGGAATATTATTTTTTTTTTTTTACAAACTTGGCTTTGCGATTTGAAGCTGATTGATTGATTGAAGCTAAAAACAATTTTTTAATTATATTTTTACTGATTATATTTATAATTATATTACAATATTTTGGATGAGGATACAGAATAAACTCTTTTTTTTGGATGGAATTGATATGATTTGTTTATTTTAAATTATTTTGCCACCTCAATTCTTTTTTGTTCCCTTATCAATACCTAAAATTATGTTCTGTTTTGGCGCGACTGTTAAGGTCTTATGCATGCGTTTATTTGATATTTTTACAGATCGATTTAGCACAAAGCGAAAAAAAGGGGGCATAGTTGTCTGCAACACCTGATGGTAGTTTAGCTAGCAACAAATTTCGGTTCAGATTACGAATTATAAGAGCTTTCAAAATTTCAATTTATAAGAGGTAAAATAATATTTGCGTGAACAAAAAAATACTACGAATTAACGAGGGGTGTTTTTTTCATGATGACAGCATTATTACAAATTGTTGAAACTTTCCACTTAGTGGGAGACAAAATACCGCGATTCGACTGTGTATATACATATATAATGATATTTATATGCCTCTTGGGGACGTGGCAAATCAAAAAAAACTGTTTCTTCCAAAGTTTTTCTTGCTAGAGTTCCAAAAATTGATAATTAAGCGAGTGTCTGCAGTAAGACACTCGCTTGAGATTTACCAAAATAGATTCAACTGTTTTTGAACCATGAAGGAGTATTATTCAGCCGGTAGCGCCCAACTACAACATTCTTACTTTACTTCATTTTCCTTGAGTAAATAAAAATAAAATAGTTAAATAAACTATTTATTGCAATTTCATAAATATGCAATTTAGAATATATTAATAGGAATCTTTTGGTATGACTATGAATACAGCAGTCGAGTGCTTTTAACTTTTAACTGCATAAAAGTCGTTTTTGACCTACATATTAACCATATTCCAGGCAAACTACTCATGAAGTAAATCCTTGGGGAAGTTAAGCTTAATCGTTAAGGATCGTTTGGGTCGGCTTACGCTTCAGATTGATTAGACTTAGCTTAAGCTTCGACAGTTCACGCTGTGCCATTGAAGGCAGGGTGAGTATGGCCAAAAGAGCTTTAGTATTGCATCTCTAAGACATTGCCGAAAAGAGCAGCAAGGACAGGTTTTAGGTCAATATGAAATTTAAAATAGAATTGGAAAATAAGCAAAAATTTTGAAAATTTCAACTTGAGCAGGAATTTGCACTCGAAGAGGCAAGAGGAGAGCAGTTGACTCGCCTAATGACGAGAACTCTTTCGAGGCGAACAAAACGAAAAAGTACTCAGCGAGAGTTAAAAATATTGATGGGCCATTGGGTGTTCGATAATAATGCGTTGATGTCATTAATAATAAAAATTATGGGGCGTTTACAAGAGGTTGTCATGACAGTCGCCTGACATTTATGCAATTTTATGTGCGCTGGCATACAAAGAGGCGGACAGGACGAAGACGACGACGACGGCGACGACGAGGACAAGGACGAGATGTCGGAGCGACGGGACGACTGTCGTCTAACCCACCCCACCTGGGCCGGGTCATGACAAGTCTATCAATTTTTCACACACTTATGACACGACGGCGACGGCAACGACGGCAACGACGAAAGGCTGCAAAAGGAGCAGCCTTTTTTCTCTCTTTTTGGGCCAGGACGAGCGATTAAAATGCAACGCATTTCGCTACCTTTCGTCCTGTCACAACTTGAGCGAAGGGGGTAAGGAGGCCGACAAGAGCGAGTGAGAGTGAGAAAGGCAGTAGGGTCTGTTCAGCCCAAATGGCAATCAAAGATTGAGCCATGCAAAATATTTGTTGGCTTCGTTGCACAATTTTCGCGCATATCGAATCGAGTAATTTTCACAATTCACGAACTTTAAACGTCCTCGTGAAGCGCGAACATCTTAAATTACAGATTTCATGAGCGATCTGACAGATTGAGCATTCAGTGAGAAAGAGAGTGAGAGGTCGAGGGGGGTCCACGTCTATAGGGCAAACCCTTGAGCATATCATAGAGCTTGCTGTTCACTTTTTTTCGGTTTGGACATTATCAGGCATTGGCATCTGTTATTTATGGAGAGAGAAACCTTAAGAAGTTACTTAAGTCTAAGAGGCACAGATAACTTGAGAAACTTTGAAATGTGAGCGAAACTTTAAAGAAGTTTTTCAACTTACGAAAGAACGAAAGATTTCTTTGAACGCTTTTTGGAAGAGAAGCTTGAAGTTGAATGAGCGAGAAACTTTAAAAATAAAAGAGAACGCCACAGCTCTGCTTAAGAATTTAATCCAGTTACAAATCTAAGAGAGCAACTTTAAGGTGCTACTTAGATCTAAGAACTATAAATGAATTTCTGTAAAGCATGGAAATTATGAAGAAAGAGAAATAGCTAAAAAGCTTAAGATGAACTAGAAGCTTCAAATTAGGGAGAAGCTTTGAAGAATTAAGTAATCCACAGACTTTAATGGGCTGTGTAAGCTTAAGATCAATAAAAGAGAAACCTTAACAGTTTTATCAACTTACATTCATATAAGACAGAAAGTTTTTCGAGCAACTTTAACTTAAGTAGCCGAGATATAATGAAAAACTTCCATAATTTAAAATAAATTGGAATGAAAAGATTTTAAAAATTACTTTACCGTAAGAAGCAAAAATATTTCTCTAAAATTTGATTAAATCCCATGGCAATTCCGGAGAGAAACTTGAAGGACATAAGTTAGAAAAACAGAGATATATCTCAGAATTGCTGTAAAGCTGAGAAATCAGGAAGAAACTAGAAAGAGAGATAAACATTATTCTTTTTAGTTTATTTTAAGTTTACTTAAATCCTAAGTAACTCTTAAGTGAGCTTAAGATGAACTAGAAATGAGAGAGAAACTTAAAAAGTGAACTCAGCTTAAGATACTCTAGAGAGGAACTTTTAAGAGTTACATAAGCTTAAAATGCATTTGAAATGAGAGAGAAGCCCACAATATACAATATATTCAAATTTAAGTAGCGATATCTATAAGAACTTAAGTTATACCTAGAGATATGTCTAAGAAGCAGAGACACGCAACTTTAGAGCCACTTTAACTTTCAGTGTTTGTTACAAAAATAATTCAATTATATCGAAAACAAATGAATTTCCATGTTAGAGCGATCTTTGTTCCGGTTTGTTTGTTTTTCTTGTTAGGCACTGATCGCGACAGTTTCTTTTTGATGATATAATATACTATATGTATATGCATGTTCGGGGCATTATCATATGACAGTTACATGTCCGTTCGCTGTCATCTCGACATAAAAAAAGAAGGAAAAACTGTCGCAATAACAAGTACGGGACAGAACCAGATCGGAATGTCAATGGGAGTGGGAATGGTATGGCCTGCTATGGGATGGCTGGGCAGGGCAAGACAGGGGTGGGGGTTAGGCAACATATGTTGATAAGGCTGAGATTTGAACATGACATTCGTCACGTGGGACCCGTGCCTTAAAAATTTGATTTCTTCATTTTTATTTTCTTACATCGCTGTTGCTGTTATTTTGTTGAGTTTTCTTAACTTAAAACAGAGCAGCAGCCGCATGGACACATGTCAATCAAATGAAATTAACACATCGTCATCTCTCTCCCTCTCTCTCTCTCTGTGTATGGGAAAAAGTGCGATTAGCTTGGGGCGTTTTGGTGGTGGTTAAAAGGCTCTGCCGCATTAGCTGCTAATGTTTTTTTTTTCTTTCGGTTTTCCAAATTTGCAATTTTTTTGTCCATTTTCGATTTTGTATTTTTTCACGTGCGCGATTATTGCGGTTGATTGCATTTGATTTAGCATGGGGCCAAGGCGACGGCTAATGGGATTAGCTAATATCATTAATCAGCGCAGAGTAGATGAATCTACATAGACACACATATGTGTATTGTGCGCGTGTGTGTGTGTGACATGCTGCAAATGAAAGTGACAGGCATGTGGCATGTTGCTGTTGCTGCTGCTTCTGCTGTTGCACCCACATCGAACCCTTGACACGCGTTGCATATCGCTCGCCATGTAATTACGTAATTATATATTGTATATAGCTGCACTCGATCTGGTTCTGTGTCGTCTCTATGTGTTCCTATCTGTGTAGTAATTCATCCGTCCGTCTGTCCGTCCGTCCGTTCGTCTGTCGCATCGCCATCGCATATCGCACTAATTGCATTAAATTGTTCTACACGGCGATCGGCTACTATTATCCTGTCCAGCTGACGCTACTCCCTCTCTCTCTCTCTCTCTCTCTCTCTCCGTCTCTCTGCCACCCCTGCCTATCTCAATTGATTGTCCTTCTGTTGTCCAGTTGTCCTGTTTATTGATATTGCGACAGTTTATGGTTAAGTTCTTCTTCCACATTCTCTTCGCATATTTCGATTGGTAAACATTTTAATTGCTGCCCCCTGCCACCTACTCCACCCCCAACCCCTCCACGTTCCGTTCGTAATTTCTTAATTTCACATTTGCTGCACGTGCCTCGATCGATTACGTTCCCATTCCGAATAGACTCGTTCTATTGTTTTTTAAGCGATATCGACTAATTAGTTGCATTACACGAGGCTCCGGCTGCTCTGCTCTCGTCCACCCTTAACTACCCCCTAGTTAATTGTTCCGTCCTATCATATACTAACTCGAACTGTCTATTTTGAACAGTTCAATTGCTGTTTCAAACTCTGGTCTCTAGTTTTTGATAAGAATAGTTTTTTAGAGTTTGAAATTTGTTACAATTGAAATTAAATTTCTAGCTTGAGGAATGGTTTAGTTTCGTTTAAGTTTCATTGGCAAACTATTTTATAGTCTCTTTATGTCTATCATTTATTTGAAATAATGCTGATCTGATCTTTTCACTTTTTAAATAAATTTTATTACTAGAAGTTCCCATTCCTATTCCAAGAAGTTATTTTTCCTAAGAGCTTCTTTTCTTTCTAAAGCTTCTGTTACTTCCAAGATGTTTCTTTTTTATCAGTTTAATTTAAGGATGTTCTCATTTCTGGCAGTTCTCATTTATGTATGAGTTTGCTTTTGCAAATCCTTTGTAATCTCTCATGGCTCAAAGTTTTTATTCACTGAAGTTGAACATTTTTTATTCGAAAATCGCATTTTTAGCCGCTTTCTTTACAAAAGTTCCTTGAACTAAAACTTCTTATTTCTAGAGATTCGTTTTTCATTCATTTCTTTATTCTGAAAGTTCTCTTTTTTGAAGTTTTCTTAACAAAAGGCTCTTATTAATGGAACTTAATTTTCCTATTCAGAAACTTTTCCCTAAAATATCTTTTCTATTATCTTTTCTATTAGCTCTCATTTTAGAAGCTTTTAATTTATGTCTAGAAGTTTTCGTATCTGAGCGTTTTTTCTCTGCAAGTTCTTTTACATAGATTTTCTTATTTCTAGAAATTTTCATAGCTTAAAGTGTATTTTCCTTGAAGTTATTATTTCTTTGAGGTATTTTCATTGAAATTGTATTTCGAACTGTTCTTAGACATTTTATAAGCTTAAATTTCAGTCATAGTTAAATATTTAAATTACACAAAAAATAATTTTTCTATTAAGTCTTCTAAAGAAATTTCTGAAAAAAGTTAAAAAGTGGGCAAATTGAAAAAAAAAACTTTGATAATTCTGGATGTTTAGAACTCAAATTTAAATATAAAGAAAAGTTTTCAGTCACACTCGCTTCATTTATTACACTTTTCCTATAGATAATATCCAAAATTCTTGAAAAAGGGAAAAAACCATTCGGACAAGAGAATAGCCTGGAGAAGGGAGACTCATAATTAAATGTTTAGTCTTAAGTGTAATTGGGCAGTTCCTCTCTCTCTATATACAGCTCCATATATCTTTAGCGTTTAGCTAATTGAAGAGTTTTAATCTAACATTTGTAAGATCTCCCAATGGGCCCATTAAAAGCATATTAAATTCAAATTATGCGATGCATTTGCTGGAGAAGAGAGGGCAGACAGGACAGGACAGGACAGAACAGGCCAGGAGAGAAGAGGACATCGAGAGAGTTGTTGTCGGATGTAACGAATAAAGTAATTAGCCATGCAATATGAGGGTCGATATGGAAATATTGTGCGCCTTGATTGACAACTGATCTTTTATTTAGCATTTTTTGTCGATTTCATTCTGGCGCAGAGCCTGCTGATCGGCTGATCCTTTTGTTTACGTGCAAACACTCATAAATGATGTTCAGGGACAAGGCCAAAATGGTAAAAAAAAACGTTTCCCACGTACAAAGAAACGCTGCACCCGACGAGGGAAAGAAAGCGAAAGAAATGTTGTTGCAACCATAGCTAACAAGCCCGTAATTACTCGACAAGGATTGTTGCCGTGTAACACCTTAATGGACTTACCTGAACAGCACTGATTGACGGACTGACTGACTACCAGTGACTGTGACGGTGATGGTGATGCTGATGGTGATGGTGACTGTGACTGTGACTGTGACTGTGACTGTGACTGTGCTTACCCCTAGCAAAATTTGCATAAGCAAAACAAAAAAAAGAAGATGAAAAATGAGAAATCGAAAGGCAACAAATGATTGCGATTCATAAATCTAAAGGGTTAGGTTTATAAGCCGTTGTTGCTGTTTTGACTCGAGACATGAAAATATTTGTAAGGATATGCATATATTCCATATACATATATCTATGGATTTATATATGCATATAGAGCATAAGAAATTAGCATAGGCAGCGAGAGCAGCAGCATCAAATATTTTGACGACAGCTCAATTATGGCTTATGTAAGGCGTAAAAATATGAGCTAAGTCCTGTTATGGTCTAGAGCAACATATAAAAAGAGAAGAGAAGGATTGTTGGAAAAGGGGCTTACAAGCAGCACAGACAATGCCAAATCTTAGCTAAGTCGCCTAAGACGCTGCATGCAGCACGCATTGGCTGCAGGACAGCTGTTTGTCCTTTACCCTCTTCTCTGTGAGCCTAGTAGGCCTTATCGCCTTATCACGACTAAGTGTCGCAATTAACTTAAGGTGTAGCTGCGCTACTCGGTTCGAACTTGAACACTTGAACACTTGAAGACTTAAAGACGCGACGCAGCGAAGCGCGTAGCCAGAGGGCAGGCAGACTCTAAGTAGTTGCACTTCCGACAATTAGACGTGCGGCACAGGACACGACCCATCCTCGACTCAGCTTGTGGGCGTCTATGTGTGTGTGCCTGTGTGTGTGTGTAATGATTGCGGTTAAGTTTGCTAGCCACAACTTTCTCAGGGTCATAGCTGGCTGATCACCCTGCTCGACTCTTCCTCTGCCCTCCTTGGCGTGCCTACTTTTCCTGTCTTCCTTAGACGCTGTCCCCTAATTGGTTTGTGTGTCCAGTGGCCAAGGGATTTCTGTGTGTGTGTGTGTGTTTGTGTATTTGCTAGCATGCTAAGCCCTGTCTAAGATCAAGCAGCAGCTCCCTCTCTCCTTCTCTCCCTCTCTCAGAGTCCAACCCAGCTCAGCTGAGCTGGGTCCTGGCTTTAGGTAAAAGGATAATGCAATGCCTAATCTCGAGCAGCTTGGATGGCTGTCGGTCAGTTTTTGGCGCAGCAGCTGCCTAGAGTTAGCACCGGCAGCAGCAACAGCAACAGCACCACCACCACCACAGTCAGCGCTGTGCCCTTGCGCTCTAATTTAGTGACATGGACATGGTCCAAAAATCTGCAAGAAAATTGGCATGATCTTGCATTAGAAGTGGACGCTCCGATGGATCCTTTGTTATGCCGAGCACACATACACACAAAACGAAGCCGCGCCGGGTCGGGCCGGGCCAGTGGCCAGCGGCCACTTTCACGCTTCTCAGTTGGGACACAGCGTGGAACGTGGAACAAGATTGAGAGCAGGCCAATAAATCTCTGCTACGGGCATCAGGCACGCATCAGCAGCAAATGACAGCATCTATTGTTCGTGTGAAGAGCCTAGAATGTCCGCTCTGCCGGCTTGGTTGAGCAGACAGCAGACTGCGAACTGCGAACTGCGAACTGCGAACTGTGGACGGCGGGGAGCATCATAAACTCGAAGGCGCCTCAGTTGCTTGTGGCATATGCAAAGTAGGCGCCGTCTTATGAAAGGAACTAACGATGCGGCTTGTTGAGCTAACACAGCAGGTCCTCCAAAGCTTGGGTGGCAAGCCAATCTCTCTAGAGTTTGAGCAGATAGGATATGAGCATAGATGAGGCAGATAATAGATGACATATCAAATTTTATATATATGTACCTTATATACGAGTATATATTAAATATAATATATAAATATATGTATTATAAAATAAAGGAAACTGTTATACATATTTATATAGTTTGAATTGATCTCTTCTCTCCCTCACTCAGCAGCTTAAATCAATTTTGATTTATGAAAATATAAGAGTGTTCTGTCTTAGGCTTACGACTTCACTCTTATACTTTAAGTAGTTCTGTTTTCAAACACTTTTACTTACATTTCAATGAGAGCGCTTTCAAAAGAGAGAAAGAGTGCTAATAATAGCATGGCTTTGGCATTTTATAAGACTTCTTGTTCTGCCCTTAAAGCTTTCGCACACGAGCTTTAGAGAACCAAAGCGCAAATAGTAATGTAAGCAGGACAGAGAGAGCAGTCGGGCTCTCTCTCTCGTAGCGGCTGTTGGGGTCTGTGAAATGGAGAGATCAAAGATCTTAACGCTTCAAGTGGTCGGGCATTCAATGCCAATCGGCCACTCCCAGCAATTAGACGGGGCTGACTCACACACACACACGCAGACAGACAAATGCTGGGCTGCCGTTTTTTACACATGTTCGATGGGCTGGTCGCAATCCAAGTGCAAAAAGTGTCGCACATAAATTTTAATTAACTTTATTTTTAATTGTTGCAAATTTATGGCAAAGGCAGGCAGCGCAAACATCTCAAAGATATTGGCGAAAAAATAGGAAGCAGGACGCAACGTCAGGCGCTTTGTGGGCAGGACGAAATGACAAACGAACAGAGGGACGGGCGCAGACACAGACAGAGACAGAGACGGAGACGGACGGACAGAGCGAAGATAAAGAAATGTAGAGTAGGGAACGGTAAATGGTTGGGCAATCGATTGCAGCATCAGGATGATCAAGAAGGATCCCTTTCAATTGTTTGCCAGCCGACAATTTCTGCTCTAAATTATTTGCCATAATTTCTGGCTCGTCGTCTTGTGCAATTCTTGCTTCCTCTCACCCTCTCTGCGGCACGTCAGTCAGCCGCATCCTTTGCCTCATTCGCTTGCATTGTTGTATTTTACTTCCTCATGTTCGACGTCTCAGTCTATCGTTCGCTCTCTGTGTGTGTGTGTCTCTGTGTTTGTGTTCTGCGTTCGCTCTCCCGTTGCGTGCGTGTGTGTGCGCTCTTCATTACGCCGTCTATTGTTTTGTGTCTTGTCTGCCTGCTTCGGCTTTTTCGTTTTTCGTTGCGCATCTTTCGCAACCTCATTGCAATTCTTTTTTTTTGGCATGTTCCAGTTTTTGCAGCCTTGCTTTTTCAGGGTCAGACTCAATACTACTGAGGCGTCGTCGTCGTTGTCCCCCGGCCTCTTCTTCCGTCATTCTCTCTCGCTCGCTCACTCTGCATTCTGCACTCTGCACTCGGCACTCGGCACTCGGCGGTACTCGGCAGAAGATTGCGTTTTGTTTGAAATTGTCTCGTATTTGACAGTTGACAGTTGGTCGACTTTTGAGCATTAAAGTTATGAGCATAAACATGACATTTGCTTTGGGCCCTGGCTCGAGAGCCGCTCTCATCCTTTTTGATTATTTATTCTATTTTAGTTTCTCTTCCTTGCACACACACAGTTATTTTTGCCAACTCATGGGCATGTCTGCAATATCTGGAATTGGTCGCCCCTGTAGGCGTTTGTTGTGGATGCGAGCTCTTCATCTCTTCTGTTAGGGTTCTTGGAGTTGAGAGCGGGGAGTTGGCTGGAAATCAGCGAAGCTAACGGAATTAATGGCTGATTTGATTGTAAGCCATAACATTTTATTAGTCTATTCTTTTTTCTCTTTGAATTAAAATAAAAATGATCACAAATAATACAAAAATATAATTTTGTTTATTTTTATATATTTTTTATAATTTTTAATCATTTATAATAATTACGAATTATAATCAGTTATTAAAAAGCACTTATATTTGATTTAATCTTAGAGCTTCTCTTATATTAAGTGCGGCTCATGCTTAGATTTCTCTTATTTGCATTGGAAACGGCGGCCCTCAATGGGTTAATGAAGTTCCAATCGTGTTTACATGTGTACACACACACACACACACACACACACGCATCTACATATGTACATCAATGTGTGCTCATATGTTTATTTGGAAGTAACACTTATGCAAAACGCAAACAAAGCCGCGCGACAAACACTTTTGATACACTTTTCCCTTTGCTTAGTTTTTGTTGCTTCTTTGGCGGCGCAGCAAATCAAATATCGATAAATTTCGCATACAATGCAAAGCCAACACATTAATCAAATTCAAACGGAGCGCAACACAATAATAAAACACACACACACGCACGCACGCAAAAAAGGGCTGCGCTTGTATGCAAAGAGCGGCCGGATTAAATGTTAGGAGAGAAAACAGAGCAATCGGCGATTGCAAATGCGATTTGCAAATACGATTTGCACGATGCCCGAATGAGAATATTCAATGGGAGCGACAGAGACAGAAGCTGAGGCGTAAAGTTTATGCGCCAAAGTGCCGAAGCATTTGCCACAGGCCATTGAACATGCATGCAAATCGGACTGTTCTCTGTCAGAGGAGTAGGGTAGGGGAGGGGGGCCGAGGGCCGAGGGCAGAGCGAGTAAAAGGAGGAAATGCAAAAGGCAAAGCCGAAGCCAAAGAGTGAAAGTCAAGTGGCTCTTTGTGACGCTCTTCAGCGCACACAAGCAAGCGCAGCGCGCAAGCGAGAGAGCAAAAGTGTGTGAAATAACAAAAAAAAAAATAAAAGAGAGCGAAAAAAAACTGCAGGCAATTTGCATAGCGATCGTCAACCGGCCAGGACAGAGAAAGGCAAGCGGAGGGAGGGGGACGCCTGATGTTTTTGCTCACGCTCTTCTTCTTTGTGCGCCGGCTCGTTAATTAAGCGTTAAATCGTTGAGCACATAAAAAAGGAAAAAAATTGAAGGAAGAAACTCAATTGTCGCATGTGAATAATGTAAATTGATTTTGAGTGCTATTATTGATGTGCGAGTGTGTGTGTTCGTGTGTGTGTGTGTGTTTTTTTTTGGTTGTAAACCACAGAAAATGTGCGGCTTATGATAATTTTTCAAGCAGGCCATCCTGAAGGACAGCCACGGAGACAGGACACGCCCAGTTAGAAGGATGCTCGTTAAATCATATTAATCAACAGTTCCTTATGGGCATGTATGTATGTATGTGTATATAAGATATATACCGTTAAATGCAATTCCTTCAAAATCCCATTTAATCCTTTTGTGTGGCTATGTAAACAGCGGAACAGAAAACCAAAGCAACCGAAAGAAACGCAAAGAAAGCCAGGACCAGCCGAAGGGCTGCTTGAATGCGAGGCAAAATGAGAGAAGAAAGGACGAAAGAAAAAACCAATATGCGAAACCCCTTTTTTTGTGTGCAAAAAATCCGAAATTTAACCAAAAAAAAAGAGTTGAAAAGTTGAGAAATTTTTTTTTTGCCGGCTAAAGCATTCAATTAATTTACCCTTACCCCTTTGTTGCGCGATTTCGCAAAGGATCGTTGAATGCCTGTAAAAGCAAACAAAAAAGCAACTTTCACCGCAAAGAAAGATCCCAGAAAGAAAGAGGTGAGAGTTATGGGCCATGCGAGCGATAATTGGGAATCGGGCAGAAACAATCTTTCAACATGCTAAAAAGTGCAAATTGATGGCATTTTCGACAGAGAGTGAGAGAAAGAGAGAGGGAGAGAGAGATGAAGAGGAAAGAAAAGTGAAAAGAAATAGTGAATTCCAACTATTTTAAGTCTTGTAATACTCTGATAATCTTCCAGCTGTAGCTAATGTAGATCAAAAGTTATTACTAGAGAATGGAGAGACGATCCCTAGAGAGTTCTTCAGCTTGAAAAATATCAGTTCATGAGATGTATCTCTATATATAAGAGTTTTAAACTTAATAAACTCGATATACAAGATGCGAATTGAAACGATCATCAGCGATCGCAAAGTTAGTTCTTGGGCTCGGCATCAGTCGAAGATGATGATATCCAAATTCCAATCGGTGGAAATAATTTAGTTGATCTGAAGCAATGATATGGGATTCTTGAATGTAGTTTAGTATAGATCAGCAGATGGTGAACGTGTTAGATTCATCTTTAAAGAGATAGGTTGATGGTTGATACAGGGAATCCTCATAGATCATAAAGGGCTCTGCAAGATCAGTCAAAACTGAAAATGGCTTGTGGATTAATCACATTAGCAGCTGGCTGATGGCAGATTGACTTGTATGAGCCGTGCTGCTGGACATGTGTGTGGGCAGCTCTCAACGAGATCATCAATAATTAATAGTCAACTGATCGCCAGAGCTTAGGAAAGTCTACATAGTAACCCTGCTGGGCACAGTGATCACTGATCGGCAGTCGAGGAATGTGAGAGATCCTAATCTTTGGATTAGCTGTGAACAGAGCTGCAATCCGGGCGAAGGTGTTCAATACTCTGTAGGGCACAAGCGAATTTGACCATATGGCAGGACGACTAATGTGCAGGATCAGCACCTACTCAACGCTTGTAACGTTTTTCAAATGTTTCCTGCGGAAGTTGCACACATTTTCAATTTCAAATTTCAATTAAAGTATCTGTTTTAGTGGTCGCTAAAGAGCCGCAATTAATGCACGATAATACAGGCAGGAGAGGCGGAGGAGAGAGACACAGGAAGTTGTGCAACCTGTGAGCCGAACTAATTAACGTACCTGGCTTGCTTGGCTAGCAAGTGTCAACAGCAGAGCCTGTTGCTATAAAGTCAGCCAGCCAGCCAGACAGTCGACCCCTAAGCGACATTCAAATTGGCCAGCGATGGGGGTAGGGGTTAGGTGTAGAGGTAGAAGCCCAACAACTACAGCGACAATGACGATCACTTCCTTAAGGGCAAAAGCAAATTTAATAACTAAGAGATTGCCGATAGAGATCTAGACCTCATTTGGGCGTGCCTAGGGACGCAGACGACGTCCTGTGGGAAAGAATATAAGACTAGGTATATGAACACGATAAGAGAGTACAACATTGGAGCTACAAGTGAAATTGATCGAAGCTCCATTTAAATCTTCTAGAAAAAAATAGAGAGAAAGGCAAATTGAGAGAGAGATATATAGACAGAGTAACTGAGGGAAAGAGAGAGGCAGAGAGAGAGCAAGAGTTGGATAGAGAGAGAGAGAGTCAGAAAGAAAAAGATGGAGTAGGAGAGAGAAAAAGAACGAGAGAGTGAGATTGAAAGAGAGCGATAGAGAGAGAGAGAGAGAGAGAGAGAGAGAAAAAGGAGAAAGCGAGAATGATTGAAAAAGACAGACATAGAGAAAGAGAGAGCGAGAGAGATGTGGAGAAAGAAAGAGAGAGACAGAGAGATAGAGACAGAGAGAGAGAGAGAGAGAGAGAGAGAGAGAGAGAGAGAGAGAGAGAGAGAGAGAGAGAGTCAGAAAGAAAAAGATGGAGTAGGAGAGAGAAAAAGAACGAGAGAGTGAGTTTGAAAGATAATGATAGAGAGAGAGAGAGGGAGAAAGAGAGAGAAAAAAAGGAGAAAGCGAGAAAGATTGAAAAAGCGAGACATAGAGAAAGAGAGAGCGAGAGAGGTGTGGCGACAGAGAGAGAGAGAGACAGAGAGACAGAGACAGAGAGAGAGAGAGAGAGAGAAAGAGATGGAGAGAAAGATAAGTACAGAAATAAATACGCTGAGAGAAAGAGATACAGATAGAGATAGAGAGATATTGAGAATGTGATAACTAGGCAATTGAACAGATAAAGAGAGAGAAAAAAGTAAAAAAGAGAAGGGCTGAGGAATAGAGAAAAAGAGTGAGATAGAAAGAGAAAGAGCGAAATAGAGAAGTTGACGGAGAAAGACTGATAGCAACAGAGACAGAGAAAACTTGAATGGAAGAAAGAGAGAGAGAAGAAAGAAGAGAAAGGGAAAAACGAATAAGGCTACAGAAAGAAAAAGGTTGTGAGAGTGAGAGAAGTAGAGAGAGAGAGAGACAGCCATAGAAATAGAGAGATATTGAGAATAAGATTTCTAGAGAGATGAACAGAGAAATAGAGACCGCGAGAGAGAGAGAGAGAGAGAGAGAGAGAGAGAGAGAGAGAGAGAGAGAGAGAGAAGATACAAAACTTTTTTTTGGGGATATGATAGGAATAAGGTTTTAGAGCGAAATTAGGATATGAGAGAAATTAAGCAAAATGTACTGAATGGAATTTTAGTTGGGACTTAGTCGAAGAGTGGACTCCAAATGTAAAGGAGATAATTCAGTTTTAGGGCTTGCGAGTGGGTTGGAATGTGGAGCTTTGACCAGTCTCAAGTGCCAATTGAGAGAGCTGAGACAAAGAGAGAGAGAGCGAGAGAGAGAGAGAGAGAAATGAGAGAGCGAGCGTAATACAGATTGCGTGTTGCTCGCCACGGGGTGCGGGTGCGGGGTGCGCTTGCGCAACAACCCCTAGTGCCTGGCCTTAGAGCGAGTATAAAAGGCAGCCCGCTACCCCGAACCGATTCAGTTTGTCAGCGAACGCCGTAAGGAGAAGAGCAGAGTGCAGAGTGCAGAGCAGAGCAGAGAGTTCTGAACATAGATCGAGGAGCACACACACACACAGACACATAGAATAAACTAGCAACATGCTCAAGTGGACAGCATCGACACAGCGATTGCACGAGTTGCCTGCGCCGGAGTTGCGAGCGGGTCGCCGTCAGCGCCGACAGCGGCGCGCCACGATTGCCAACAAGGAGAACGTGCCGAGTGTGGGCTACAACAGCTCGACGCCGCAGCCATTGGCTCGGCTGCGCAACAGTCCGCTCGTGCTGGCGCCACTTAGCGACATACGCAACATAACGCCAGAGCTGGAGTCGGAGCAGCAGCAGCAGTATGGACGTCGGGTGGTGCAGTCTGTGCGCTATGCAACCACATTGCCACGTTACGAGGAGGAGTACTCGCCCAGCCTGCCAAGCGGCCAGCACTTGGCGCTGCGTGGTCTGCTGCCGCTCGATCCGTTTCTGGAGCAGCCACGCTACATGGAGCAGCTGAAGAAACGCAGACTGGAGGCCGATTTTGTGGCCACCATGGAGCAGCCCGTGGAGCCCGTGCAGCCAGTGGAGCAGCCAGCCAAGCAAGCGCGTGTCCAAGTTCAGGCAGCGCCACGTCCAGTCACGCCACAGCCCTCGACTAACATGGGCGACCAGACGCTGGACAGGCTGATCGATGCGATTCTCGACTCGGCCTGCAAGGCGGATCCCAGCAGCCAGAAGAAGAAGCCGCGCAAGTCCTTCAATTTGCGCCGTCGCACGCTGCTCAAGCAGCAGCAGCAGCCACACCAGCAGCCGGACGCCCAGTCGATGGTCATGTTGTCGCCCTCGTATGCGCCTGGCGATGATCCGGCCAGCGACTTGAGCTTTTCTTTGTTGCCGCTACCCGCTACGCCGGAGCCGGAGCGGCACAGCGTGCTGCTCCAGCTGCCTACGCCGCAGTTGCAGTTGCAGTTGCCCAATCATTCCGATACCTTTTGCCTGGCCACGCCCACTCCCGTGCGCCCACTGAAACGAAGTCGTGGGCGTGAGATGCAGCCAGTGCGAGCCGTAAGCGTGGAGACGCCGCCCAAACGCCTCAAGGTGGATGCGCGCAACTATTTCGAGGTGGGCCTAGCGCTGCCCTCCATCTACGTCTAAAGAAAGAAAGAGAGAGAGAGAGAGAGAGAGGGAGAGAGAGGAGAGAGTGTGTGACAGAGAAAGAGAGAGAGTGAGAGCCAACGCTGACAAACGGGGGAAAACGCTTAACTATGACGCTTATTTAGTTCTTAAGTTCATAAATTAATTATTTTTTTTTTAATCTTACTTCAGCTTTGTACATAAATTAGAACTTAAGTTAATTTTTTTTGGCACTGCTGTTATGTAGTTTTTGTAAAACAATTTTTTTTATTTATCTATATATTTATTTATTTATGCTTAAGGAAAATCTATTTTTTTTAAACAACACTTTTTTTTATTATAATAATAAAATGCTGCAGTAAAATCAAAGTTTGAAATTTGTCTTACACATTTCATAAATTTCCCTTCCAGTGTCAGCTGTACCCATGCCTAGGGGCATATGCAAATAAGTATGCTATGTCCACTCATACAAAGCTGCATTAAGTATACGAGCTTGAAAGGCAAAATAAGTAATAAGGTTATTCCAGTATGTGAACAGTTTCTAGTGGGTGCTTTTTGATTGGCTAAGAACTGAAATCGATATCCAATGCTTTGAGTGCAACTTCACATGGAATGAGTCTAAGTATAAGTGTAACTACTTATATGAAAGAGTATAAGTTAGAGTGTGGAGAGTATAAGCAGAGAGTAAGTATAATTATATGTGTAAGTATAAGTGTAACAATAAGGTTATAAGTATGCAAGCTTTATATGTAATGAGTGTTAGTTAACTATAACTGGAATGAGTGTAAGTATAAGTGTAATTGTAAGAGTATAAGCTGGCGTCAGTGATAGTAGCTATATACATATATACATATGTATAAGATTATTACTATAAGAGTAGAAGTTAGAGTGTGCAAGTACTCGTATAAGTATATGCATAGCGAAAAGAGTATAAGTTGAGTGTAGAAGCTTCCCAAAGAATGAGTATAACTATATGTATAACTAACTATAAGAGTAGAAGTAGAACTATAGGAGTATAAGTTAGTGTGCCAACTTCCAATGAAATGAGTGTAAGTATGTGTGTAACAAGAACGAGTGTAGGTATAAGTACAACTATAAGTGTATAAGTTTGACTGTGCTCGTATAACTAAAATGAGTGCAAGCTTAATTATAGCTGCTCGAATATAAGATCAAGTGTACACATGTAGTAGAATTATGCTTTGTGTTCTCTTCGTCTTTACGATTTGAAAAGTTAAGCAATCAACAACTTTTATATATGTATACATATGTATGTAGGTCGTCTATAAATAGCTCTGCTCTGCGTTTGCTCGCTAGGCAAATATAAGTTCGGCTTGCACTAGCTGTAGCCTGACTTTGCTTTGCACAACAAAAATAGCATACAAAACGTATAAGAGCTTGCGCAGGCTTAGCGGATTTGCTGTTTAGTTTTAGTTTTAGGAGAGCTAAAGCTGCGCTGCCATTGGTGACCGAGTTATTTCAGCTGTCGCAACGTTACGTTTTGCGGTTTTTGTTGTCGTTGTCGTTGTCGTTGTTGTTATTGTTGTTGTTGTAGCTGTTGCTTGACCAAGTGATTTGCTTTGCTTGGTGCGCTCAAAACAGCAGCAGGTAGTCCAAAACGGGATCAAACGAGACGGCACAGCACGCACCACGCCCCCATTGTGTGTCGGCACGCAGCGGCAACAGCTGCCAGCCAAACTGTGATCCTCTCTTCGATCTGTCTCTCTCGCCTACTCTTGTTCGTTCTTGCTGGTGCCTTGGCTTAGCTCGTGCGACAGCCGTCGCGTCGTGAGCATCGACTCTTTGACATAACACTTGTTAACACTTTGACGCCCTTCGGAGCGTGCGTCCTTTTTTCGCACTGTAATTCATTTTGAGTGCGGCTCGCAGAGGGTACAAGTTGTTGTTATTGTTGCCGTTCCTGTTGTTGTTGTTGTTGTTATTATTGTTGGGCTTCTGTGAAAAACCCGCAGCGGCCCGCTTAATCCATAGCCAGTGCACAGGTTACACGACTGCCTCTGCCTCTGCCTCCGTCTCTGTCTCTGCCACTGGCTCTGTCATCTGACCCTGTCGACCTGTCATCAGGCTCTCTCACATTCTTGTGGGTTTGGCTCTAATTTGTTGCCCATTTAGCCGCTGAGCGGACGGACGCGCGTTAATTGAATTATTTTTATTATATTTGGCTCTAGACATTTCCCGGTAACCGAGTTCCTCTTCCTCTTTGGCTCTGCCCCTGCTGCAGGTTGCACTTGCCGCCAGCTGTGCTCACCCGCATCGTTCAACTAATTTTTTATTATTGCTGACAGCCACACCCACAGACACAGGCACTGACACACCTTAACCCTTTAAGAAAGAAAATTTAAATTTTCTTTAACCCATCGCATTTCCGTCATTCACATTTTCTTTATTTTCATTCTTCACTTTATTGTTTGTCTCCTTGTCTAATCGATAAAATGGTTATTAATTGCTTGTAAATGTGATAAATAACATTGTGTGTGAGGGAGGGTGGGGGTGGGGGTGGGGTTGGTGATACTAGATATTCTATAGGGCTGTTCACAGCTGACGAAGCGTTAAAGATATTCCAATAAAAATTATCAGTCCAATATATTTTTACACTCAAATCAACTCTAGAAAATTCTATTCGAATTTTCTTTGCATAAAAACTTTTTCGTTTTTTTAAAATATATTATAATAAATATATTTAATATATTATAAATCTGAATAAAAAATAAGTTAAGCTGTATTTCCATTTCATTTTCCTATCAAATAATCGCGCAGTCATCGCGCTTATAGCAAAGTGTTTTTTTCGAATTTCTGCATTGTTGCTACGATTTTTATCAACCTCAAAACTCCATTTGCTTTTGTTCTGATTTCATTTATGAACGAATCTTGAGTTTTAGTTTCTAAAGTTGGTCGAATCCAAGAGAGCTGCTATAAAAGAACTCCAAAAAATGTCAAAAATTTGCAAAAGAGAATATATTATTTATATCATTACAATATATTATTATATTATTATTTATAGAATCAAAGCCCTTCAAATCACTCGCAAAATGTTTACGAATGCCGCACAAAAGAGAATAAGCAAATGCTCAGAAGCGAAACTTTGCTGTTCAGGCCACACAATCGAATCAAATTAAGATTTGATGGAACACACATTGCAGAGCTTCAATGGATATTTTCTGAATATGTTCGAAAAGTCTTCATGGAATATGCAAATGATTGACAACGACAACAATGACGAAAATGTGCGGAAGGTAAGTGAATGCCAAGGACATGGCTCAACTCTGGTATTCTCATTATGCAGTTAATCAACAGCTGGCCGCAAAGGAAGTGCCTTTGCCACAGCAGCCTGAGGCAAGTTGAAATGCTGCACAGATTGCCAACTGACTGACTGACTGACTGAGTGACTGAGCTGTTAATTTGGCAGATGCCAACTCGCGATCTTCGCGCACACCTTTCAATTGACAAACATGCCGCAGGCAATGAAACCTTTTAGCTCTAACTGCCTTCAAGAATTCGCTCCTGCCACTGCCACTGCCACTGGCCCTGCCCCAGCTACTGCCTTAACCTCGTTTGGCTCAACTGCCTTTGCTTTGATCTTTCACAAACTTTTGCTTCAGGCGATTGCCAGCTGAGAGAGTGAGAGAGTGTGCGCAACCTCCACTCCCCACACTCGCACACTCGTTAAGAGTTGACATTTGCTGCTGCTGCTGCTGCTGCTCCGCATCCTGTTTCGCCTAAGCCGGCTTAAAGCGCATCCTGGCAACCTGGCCGTCTGCCTGTCTGGCTGACTGTCAGCAAGGATGTAGCAATAATTGCCAAATGTTATGCAAACAATGCCAAAAGATTTCCAAAATCCACAGGCTCAAGCGCCGCGTGTGGCATGCCTATGTGGCAACAACTTACAGCAACAGCAACAAAAAACCATTAATATTCAAATCCCCCCGCAACGTAGCACCCGAAGCATAAATAGAAATTATATTCAATACAAATGATCGCACAGTGAATACCCTAACTCTGAGTCTATGGGTGAATGATGAATGAACTGAATAGATATGTAAATGAAAATGATATGAGTAAACACTTTATATACCAGATATAGTACAAGATATATGTATATATTTGATTTTGTAATTATATACAATTAGTTTATTATCACTATCTAGAATATGAATATAATATCCAACATATCAATAAAATCTATCTGTTTTATATCTATTATATTTATATTATATTTAGTGAATCTATATGTAATATCTATATGTACAATATCTATAGTATCTAAATCTGTAATATCAATATATCATATCAGAACATCTATAATTTATTCAATGTCTACAATATCTGAAATATTAATATATTCATGATATCTATAATATCAAAAATATCTATATTTGTAATATCATTAGAATCTTTGCTATTTATAATACATATAATAGATTTATCTTAAATATCTATGTAATATCTATGGTATGTGCATCTATAATATTCATAATATCTATTGTATTTATATTAATAATATCTGTAATATTAATAATATTCATAAAATTCAGCATAGATTTAATATATAAAATCTATGTATCTATATCTATATCTTTAATATTTAGGGAATCTATAATATCATTATCCCTAACATCTATGTATATTAAGATTATAGACTATCTTAAATATCAATATTATATCTATATGTGGAATATTTATATTTTTATTATATATTCCATTTTCGAGTAATACTACCCATAATTGGATACTTCCCACGACGATCTCGATTACTTTCGCTGTATCAAGCAATGATTTTTTTGTGACTAAACTGAGTAGAGAATTTTAAATAACTCTACATACATGTACATATATCCTATCTGTACAATATCTGTTGATCAACTAGCATGCTGCACGCTTTGAAACATAAGGTAAACACCCCATTGTTAGGGTACATTCGAGTGAGCGAAATTGTGGCAAGGGTAGATCAGCCTCAGCTTCAGCTTCAACATCAGCGTAATTATAATTCATTTTCGTTTGCATTTTCATTTTCATTGCTGCCTGCGCCACAAAAAGAAAAAAATCTGTTAATGATAAACAAATTTTCCAAAGGCAAAAACTAGATGAAAAGGGTTGCATGCAGGACGTTGCCGCAGTTGCTGGTGCCACAGTTGCTGCTGCATTTGGCAACCGCTGCGCTGCCGGCGGCGCTTTGCAAATTTTCAGCGCATTTAGCTAATTAGCTTAGTGCGCGTTGCATATAACACGTAGCACGTCGCGCGTTGCACGTTGCAATGTCGTGTGTGTGTGTGTGTGCTTGTTGCCACGTCAGCTGCCGAGCAGAAGCCAGAGGCTGTTCTTCTTGATGAGTGGGCAGTTGTTGCCACACCAAAAGTCAACACACACACACACACACACACACATACTTCATGTGCAACAATGACGTTGCAACTTTTATGTGTGTGGCATGACAGTTGGCTAGCGCATTGCGCGTGCCCAGCAGCTGGCCATGTTGCCACATCGAGGCGTGTTCACTGTTGCAAAAGTCAATGCAAATTTACACCCAAAGACAGACAGACAGAGAGAGAAAGAGAGAGCGAGAGAGGGAGAGAGACAGACGCCTGTGTTGTAGCCAAGTTGCAAAGCTTTTTCGACTTGCAACCCCGCTGTAATATTACATAGGGTGTAGTCGATGCCACATTTTGCTGCCCATACTTCTGTTGCCGTCTGCTCATTCACATTCAAATTTGTTCCTCATTCATATTTCACATTTGGCCGCGGCGCCTGCGCAGGGTTGAGCCGTGGTTGGGTGGAGTGGGTTGGGTTGGGTTTGGGTCTGGGGGTTAGCGCTCAGCGGCTGGGAGGAGGGGGCGCTTTAGAGTACGCTTCCGGGCGATTACACGCGTGCCAGCTACGCATCTCGAGAATTGGGTGAAAATTTACATTTTATTTCTGTTGTTGCAGCGTGGAAAAACAAACACTTTAGGGACAAAAAAAGTAGTTCAGCTCGACAACAACTTCTGCTCTATATATACTATGTGTGTGTGTGTGAGTGACTGTATGTGTGTGTGCGCAGTGAAGTGAACAAGCGACGCAGTGGCGCAGCTTAAACGTTTCGGCAAAACGTCTGACATTTGCCTGTCACTTTGTCATCTAGCAACGGGTCGCCCTCTCACTCTCGCTCTCTCTCTCTCTGTCTCTTTTGTTCTCTCTCGCTCTCTCCCCATTCATTTTTTTAACGGCCACGCGTGACGCGACTCGCGCTCTGATTGACATGATTCGCACTTGACTTGCTGCGCCGCGTATTAAGTGAGCAGCGCGTCTCCTAGTTCAATGGAAGTGAAACGCCCCTGCGACGGCGACGGCGGCGGCGGCGGCGGCAACTGCAGCGTTAATCGCCTAATGAAGCCAAAGCGATTTTTTTGTTGCTTCAGCATTTTGCTGTTGCGCCGATGCACAGTGGGCGAGAGTGTCAAATATATTGCAAAGCAATTGGAATATATCACTAAATTCAATGTTAAATGTTATTAATATGAAAATATTATATATATAAATATACATGTATTATATGTGCATATCATATCCAAATATTGATAAGTGTTTATTGTATTTGGCGATATATTATCGAAAAAGTAAGTAGAAATAAATTAAAGGATATAAAGCTTACTTTTCAAATGCATTGCTACACAATCTAAAAAGCAATTCAGCAAATCATAAATAAAGACATTTTATCTATAAACATGTATATTACAATTTATCGATATGTTATCGAAAAAGTAGTAATCTCAATATAAAGAAATATATATATATATATATTGGTTGCAGGATAATAAAGGAAACAAAAATATTACATTAAAATTTATTGTTGTATTATCGAAAAAAAATTGATATAAATTGAATTTTGATTTATCGATAAGTTATCGGTATAGCAAATTCATTAGCAGGCAATGTATCCAAGCGCCGTAAAGCAAACTATAAATATAGTAAATATTTAAATGTATCTTCATGTTATCGAACAAAAATTAAACAAACATTTATTTTAAATTGATCGATATGTTGTAAGTAAAACATGAATTTCATGATAATTAAGTATACAAAGTGTTGAAGAAGTCATTATGAATGAATTGATGTAGGTAAAGGAAACGATTATCGATAAGTTTTCGAAATAAAAGTATAGCTAAATATAAATAAAAGCAAAAGGATTTAACTTTGCTCGGTGAAATTATAATGAACGCGATTGTTCAATTCTTATCGATATAAAATCGATAACGATAATAATTATTTATAAAATAATGAATGATAGCCAGCAATTTTTTCGCTTTTTGAATAAAAAATGTATAGTTTTTTTTAAATGTAAGTTACAAAATGAATCAGAATGTGCATAACTGTTTAACGACAAGCAATAGATTGTTAATCGATTAATTGAGCAAAACAGTTTGCAACTATTTATATTCATAGAATGATAGACAAGAATACGATAAGCTAAGTAGTTGTTGATATCTGCTATGCACACACAGAGAGCGTTAAGTGTCGAATACCACTGTAAGGTGTCGAATGCGTTTTCCCACTGTGCAGCAAGGCGGGGCCCACTCGATGGGTGGAAAGCACGGACGCGCCTGCGCGAACGCTTCTTTCTATTGCCACGGGGCACGGTCCACGGGTCACAGGCTGTACAGGACATACCGGCTACAGGATATCAGATATAGAGTACAGGCCGATATAGAGTACAGGCCGATATAGAGTACAGGCCGCTCTGGCTATGGGGTAAGTTTGAGCAAGTCTGAGGCGCTAAGCTGCAAGAGGGCCGACGGCGCATGCAATGCTGATTTCTATCTGATGGGCAAACAAAAACCGCAGTGGGTGCACGATCGAGTGTGAGAGAGAGAGAGAGACAGAGAGAGAGAGAGTGAGTGAGTGAATGAGGAGAGGGAGAGGGTTGGTCACCCCGTGACTGGGATTTGGGCATGGGCACTTAGCACTCGCTATTTACATGCGACTCGCGCAATGTCAATGCCAAAACAAAGCAACAAAAAAAATCTAAAAAAATAAACCCGACGTCGTTTATGTTAATTTATGCGCTATTAAAAGCGGCGCGGGGCACTTAACTCGTTGCATGCCACACAGCTTATACATACATGCGTGTGTGCCTGTCTATCTGTGTGTGTGTGTGCTTTGCCAATGCTTTGGGCTAATTTCTGTTGCCAGCTTCAGTTACATTTCGCCTCTCTCTCTTTGCTATGCACACTCTTATAATTGGTCGCACGTGATGCGTGGCTGCTGCTAAGGATCGCACAGGATCTGTTGCAACTTGATGTTTTAAATCTACTTTTTTGGCAGTTCATTCATTTATCGTTGATTGGCCAAGCTGTCAACTGGTCGCAGCTAATGAGAGTCGATTTCTGCCACCATGACAAATTAAACGGCGCTCGGCTAATGAGCTCGACTGCAAAAAACTGTTGAAAAGCCACAAAACGGATAAAGAATAAAGAATAAAAATAGATAAAGGAAAAACCAACACACAAAAGGCGCAACAAAAACGATTTTTCTTGCTCGGCGAAAGTGTCGAAAAAATGTTGCCAAAAAATTGAAAGAAAAGTGAAAAATTGTGGAAAAAAAGGGAAATTCGTTGTCAGCCAACCGCAAAAAGAGAGAGAAAAAATGGAAAACCCCTTGCAAAAAGTTGCGTTTTCCCATTGTCCCTGGGCATTTGGAGGGTTTGTTTTTGCCATTCTTTGTTAGACAAACAAAGCGTTTGCTTTAGTCCACAATGAATATGCTGCCAAATGAACCGTCTCGAATATCCTCATGGACCAAAGCCCAAGCCCAAGCCCAAGTCCCAGCCCAAGCCCAAGACGTGCCCAGAGATTTGTGCAAGATTTGACATCGCTCACTCATAGATCAGCAGCTGTCTGCCAAGTCTATTTGATATCAGAACTACGCTCTATATAATGCCATAATGTATTATAATGACAATTCATTTGCTGTCAAACTCTATCGATCATTCTTTTTTGAGCACTTTCTTTTTGATTGCAATAAAAATATGTTTTTTTTTTTTTGGCATTTGTTCATTGAAAAAATGTTTTATTTCAATTTAATTTGAGGAGAGAGTTCAGTTTAGGCTAAGTTTGATCGTTTACCATTGTTGTTTACATATAAATCAAGGGGTATCCCAAATGTGTTCTTAAGTTCTCGTAATAATGAAACACTTAATATTAAATATATGTTAATGTAATTAAAAAAAAAAATAAATAGATTTCTTCATTTTTATGTTTACAAATTCATTTAAAAATGTTATAAATTTATATTATATCTTATCTAAAAACAGTTTATAGAAATGATATTTGTAACTTTTTAACTGAGCGAAATATGAATGTAGCATTATCTATGGAAATAGTTCCTTTGCTTCTTTTTTAGTTTTAAAAAATATTTCTCTGGATTTGAATATTATTTATTTACTACAAAGAATTTCTTCTAATATCATTTACTTACTATAACGAGTTGCTTTGTATTTGCGAAGATCTATTTAGATCTGTGTAAGCTAATTTCGCTTTGCATAGGTGAGTTTAGATCTCTTGCTATGTCGTTCTATCCATGTAGATATGCGTAGTTCTGAGTGTTTTGGTTTCTGACAGATAGAGAGCACTAGACCTATTTCGTTATGTTTGCTGAGAATGGTTTTGATTTGTAAATATGTATATATTGCATTTTGATCAGTTTCCATCTATGTAGATCTACGTAATTCTATATCGATCTCTATAGATTTCTAGCAAATAGTTTGCATGTTTATGCATCTGTTTTCATCTTAAGTCTGTTTTGATATTTGAATATCTATTTTAATTTCGCTAAGTCTGTACAGATCTGCTTTAATATGTGGAGTTGTACCTATATCGATCTGTTTCGATGATTTTCCATCTATGTAGATCTACGTAGATCTATCTCAATTTCTCTAGATTTCTAGAGATTTCAGCATCTGTTTTCATAGATCTATTCTGATTCGTGAATATCTATTTCGATTTCAATAAATTTACGAATCAGCTTCGATCTGTGCAGTTGTAGTTCAATCTGTTTCGCAACGAATCTGCATGGATCTATTTCAATCTGTTTTGACCTGTAGCGATCTATATTGATCTATTTCGTTTACTTTAGCTTTGTATAGATCTGCGAGGAATTGTTTCAATTGGTATAGATCTTTTTCAATCTTTATCGAGCTCATAGATCATCTCTATTCGAAAGGCAGCTGCTTTTGCCATTGCCATTGCCATTGCCATTGCTGTTGCTGTTGCTGTTGCTTTTGCTGTTGCTGATGTCGAGTCCTTTGTTGTGGCTGTGGTTCGGGCAATCGGCCCACAGCTAATTGCATTGAGTGGACAGGCAACGCCTATTCAAATCCTATGAGCATTATATGGAACTGCTCTATATAGACTTGTTTTCTTCTATTTTGCTTTTTGATTGCGCCGTTTGTTGTGCGGCGCGATAATCTAAAACGTTGGCTTGTCCGCGTTACACTTTTCATCTTTTGTGCGGGGGCATTCAACAAAACAAATGCCGACGCCGCGGCGGCATTGTCATGTGGCACGTGGTATGTGCAACGTGCAACGTGCAGTGTGCAGTATGCAGCGTGCCACATGCTGGTCAACTGACCGCAACAATGGTCGCTTTTAATTACAGTTATTGTCGCACCCTTCGGCCTCATTTGCATTTGCATTAGCATTTGCATTTGGTTTCGCGCAGCTCGCGGTGAGGGCGCGGGCGTTTTGCGCAAGCGCACGCCTCAAGTGGCATGCCACAAGCCGCATATGCCACCACCATCGCCAACAGCAGCAATAATTAGCATAACAGTTGAACTGCAATGTCCATTGCGACAATTGAGAGTCGACGTCGAAGTCGGAGTCACAGCTCAAGCCTAAAGCGTCGCTTAAGTCTCTCTTTATTATTTCTTTGAGCAGCCAGCAATGAAATTTATGTAAATTAAATTAAAACTTCAACAAGCGGAACCAGTTCGCAGTGGCAACATCTGGCCCATCCATCGGTACTGTCCTAGCTCGCAGCTCCTAGCTCTTACCCATTTGCCCAGTCTAAGTTACAGCCACATAAATTCTGAAAGTACCGTCAATTGTCAGCGCCCCCGTCCGAACCCTTCCTGCCTTCCCTCATGCCAGCACCAACACTTGAGATAAAGATCGCGCCTTGCCACCGTTCGACCAACTGGCACGCCTTCAGCTGCAATATACAACTTACATGACAGCCAAAACCTACAAAACGAATATTACAATGGGCATTTAAAAGGCGCTCTATAGGCCTCTGATATGTCCACAATGCGAAGCATAGAACAACTTATCCATTTAGTTTTTAATGAATTTCCTTAGATTTCATTGCATTCAAATGGATTTCTAAGCAATTGCTAAAGAGTCTTTCAATTTATAGTTAGATTAATACAATTTAAATTCAATTATGTTATGGATTGACTATATAATTTGAAGGTCGAGGAGGTGGAGGATAGGCAGAGGAGTAGCTTATTAAGTGAATCTAACTTACATCTTAGACTTTGTCATTTTACCTGTAAAATTGTACAAAATTTCGTTTTCTCCCCATGAGCGTCGCTATGTATATAAAAACTTAAAAGTTTTGTCTAGCGTTGCAATATACGAGTTTATATATTCCAAATTCCAAGTCTCTAGGGCGTCATTCCAGCTTCAAGGCTCTGGAAGGTATATGAAGCGTGTGTATACTATTTTGAATCAATCTATAGATAAAGGTCAGAAGTAACTGATCTATAAAACTGCAATGCAGCTCAATTGCTGTATCTATAAATCCTTAAGATCGAATTCCATATACCCGAGTATTTTCAGTCTATTTTCAATATCAAGTCTCTCTAATAAAGGTTTGGTTTTATGTAGTGATTCCTTAACTGCCACTCCTAAAGAAGGGTGCAGACCACAAACCGTAACACTTTATCAGATGAGCTCGAGTAAATACAATCGAATTTACAGTCTCTAGTTTCAGTAGCAACAAAATGCTTTTCGTTTATGCGGTCAGTCGCACAGGAGAGCAAGGAGAGCAAACGCTTGAATAGACGGAGGAACAGAATGACGGACGGACGGACGGACGGATGGACGGACGGCATTGCACAAGACTTATAACTTCACGGGTAACTTCAAAGCAAAAACGTGGTTTTGACTTTTGTTTTTTACAGGCGCATTTTATGGCGTATGAAGCCCATTTTTTGTTGAATGGGTACGTAAATAATCAAAACTATCGCAATTGGAGCGAGGATAATCCACAAGTTTTTGTCGAAGCACCATTACATCCACAGATAATTACTGTTTGGTGCTCTTTATGGGCTGGGGGAGTCATTAGGCCATATGTCTTTACAAATGATGATTGCTGTTCCAGATTGTACCTTCTTATATGAAATTATATTTAAACTTTAATGTCATGAAATTGTCTAATCAATGAAGTTCTTTCTATTGATATTAAAAATATAATTTTTATTAATTATTTATTAAAAAACACATGTTTTATAATATTATTATTTAGAGATGAAAAGACTTTGATAACATGAAGCGTGGCGATGATCAGCGCAATTTATATTCAAATATCAACTTAAGACTAAGAACATAATTTCTTACAGAATTAGCTAGCTGGCTTAGCCCAGCTGGCTAGCCCTAAATGTGGTAGCCCCGCTCCGCAACTTTGTTACTGACTGAAGCTTGCGCTCCTGATGCTGTTGCGCCATATCCGCAGACATAGCTGATCCATGTGATCGGCTTGGCAACATCTTTGATGCTTGTCGATCGTGTTTAGCTTGGATTCTTTAAGATATACATATATTGCATTAATATTCATATATTTTTCTCACTTTTGAGCTTGTTCTGGAAACACTTTCAGTAGGCTGAAGCATAGCTAATTTGCCAGAGCTAAATGCTGCGCTGTTCTTGGCGTATATCTAGCACTAGTTGATAGGGATATTTAAAGGTCGTAAATTTGTAGATTTGGCAATTCATGAGGTAATCTACATTTTGTCGCCTCGATCAAATGTTGCGCCTTTTGCATAATTGTTGTGCCTAATCCAATTATGTGTTAAGGCCAACTCTTTGAGCCAACACTTACATGGATCAGCTATGACAAATCATTGTAGATTATCTATCTATAAACTTCCAGCAGTGTCAGCTGTCAGCACCTACTACTACCTAACCGGAACTCTTTTTACGACCAACACTTCAGATATAGATCGCATTCCATTTGACAGCCAATGCGTATTCTCTCCTTTTCACTCTCTCTCTTTCTCTCTTTCTCTATATATATATATATGTGTGTGTGTGTGCAGAGCATTGGTATCGAAATGGATTGACATTTATGAGGCATAAATTTTGTACACTTTCTGCTTTCTCCGACTGGCAGCCTGGCCAATTAAGTGCAACGAATCGGCGAGCCAGCGCATTGAGATTCGGGATGTTCATACCTTTATGATAGCATTGCATAGCTGACATGCCTTGCGAAAAATTTAAATATGCATCGTTCTCTCCCAGGCAGAGCGAAAGAGCAAAAGCAAAAAAAAAAAAACAGGGGTGGCCTATTGTCCAAGGGCTCGGGGCTGCTGGCCCTGAGTGTCATCAAAACAATGTTTGCCAGCTAGTTTATGAGCTGCGCCTCATTTCTCATTTCTCATCATCGTCAGCGTCATCATGATTTTCATTTGGATTTCCATTTGCTACCTATTTTCAATTTCACATTAATTTCTTTTCAATGCGCTCGCCATGCCAATCAAAATCATAAAGAGGCCTTTTTTGCCCACGCCATTATGCAAACGGCTGACCGCGCCGAAATGTCCACAAAACTGCGGAAAAGTCGTAAAAAAGTGTGTCTGCCGCACACTCTCTCTCTCTCTACACACACTCGCATCTTTTTTGGGGGTCATAAAAAAAACCAACAAACCTATTTTTTGGTCAAGCGCAACGACAGGGGGTCGAGGCTGTTGTTCAACGGGGGTCGTCGTCGTTTAGTCAAATCTTTGCTATTATTAATAAATGGCTTTGTTTGGCGAGCCGATACTCAAATACTTATGATCGCATCTTTTAATCAGCGGGGCATCCCATCCTATTCATTGTCTATGCAGAGTTTGTTTATCTCAGCTACTATAAATACAAACAATGCCCAATACTTCTGGCTTGCTCTATCCTAATCGACAGAGTCTCGCTTAATGATCATTCACTGATCTCTTCAGCTGTTGATCATTATTATACGTTATTCTTTTACTTTGATCTCTCTTATGATATTTGCTGTATAAGACGTGATATTTATCTATCTAATCTTGGCAACTTTAATCTTCTGAGCTGAGATGCTCTTTTGATTCTGAATCATTGAAAGCTCAGTCGATCTATAGCAACAGTATAAGCTTGAGTTTCCTATAGATAGATTATTTATAGATTACTTTATATTTCTGAGTTATAAGAAGCGATTCTCTCACTTATAAAGGCTGATTTATATCAGTTTCAGAGCCTGCCGGCGTTGTCAATAACGAAGACTCGAGGCTATACTTCCATGATTAAAAAGCATGACACAATTTTGAAGTTCCATGCAAATGTAGATCGGATTTTTATTACTTTTATATGCAAGCCTTAACCTTTCATTCAAATTGAACTCATTTCAAATTAGGACAATCGATGAATGATCTTCAATTTGTTGATCTTTCTGTTGTGGGATCAGCTTGGCTTAGCAAGTCTCTTTACAGTCATCATTTGATGCTATTCAAATTGAAGTTATAATATATTTTGTGACCTTTGCATTGAGCAACTATGCAAATAGTGATCGATTGAAGAATTTTATACCTTTAATGCCTAGAGATGCATGAGTGGGATCATCTGACTATGCTTTGTCTACAATTTACTTTGAGTCACGCTTTGATTGTACTCAAATTGAAGTTCTAGTCTTTAACCTACGACATTTTTGGATTGTAAGTGTTATGCAAATACTTTGATTGATCGTTTGATTGATGGTCTTTCGTTCGTAATATTCAGACACTTCCTGTAATTAGCTGTCTGCGTATATTGCTATAGCAATCACTTGAACTTCAAGCCACACAGTCGACAGCGATCATCATTCAAATGAAGTGTTACATATATATGTAGTTACTGTTGATCCTGTGCGAGCTCCTGCTGATTTCGCTTGGTCTGTCGACGAGCACTAATTATAATGTCAGAGAATGTCAGAATCTAGATGACCAGCCAACCCATCGCTGCAACCCACACTCAATCACACACACACGCTCAGCCGCATCTACACACACACACGTGCAGCCGCCTTGACGGATTGATCAGTGTGATTAATGATGTGGTCTGTGGCATTGCGTGACAAGTTTGTTAGTAAATTGAACGTGCCACATTGATGGGGTACTTTTTTTTTTGGTTTGCTGCAGCTTGTGGCAAACACCTTTCGCATTGCATCATTAATCTTTTGCAATAGTACAGCAAACACAATTCGGCTAGTCGCTGCTTCTTCAATATGTTGTATATAGTGGGAATTCCCACGACGATATCTGCTCAAAATCGTTTTTAATGAAGTTATCATAAACTCTGCGCCAGGAATTTGCGGCTTTTTGATCCGTCATAAACTGTCGCCCAAAAAGCAGCCGTGCGTGAATTTTTGTCGACTGACCACAACAACAACAGCAACAAGAAGAGGACGTTAAGTAAAGGGAAATTTATGCATTGATCGTGCGAACGATCGAACAATTCAATGATTGACCAGCGCACGATCGTTTGCCAACCTTCGGAGCATCTTTCGATTTGCGACCCTCTCTCCCTTTTGCATATCGCGCTCTCTGCTTTGTGCCTCACATTTTCTAATCTACCTCAAAGATTAATGAGATTTCACCGCAATTTACTATGGCTGATGTGTTTTTTTCTCCCAGTTTTTTTAATGTTTTCATTTTTCTTTATGGTCTTAGATATAGGTTTTTTCTTCCTTTTTTTATGGCTCGTTTAGAATTTGGTAAATAGGGCGCTTGTCTCGTAATTTACATGAAATTGCTTCATTTACAGAGGCTGAGGTTTGTCTATTTATTTGGTTTTTTTTGTGTCTTTCCTTGTCTTGGGAATTTGCATTAGTTGACTCTGTTTGATCGGTGGCGATCGCTCATCATGTCAAAGCTTCGGCTGCACAGGCATCCGTGTGGTCCAGATCGAACAGCAGATCGATGCAGCTGCGGCTCAGCTGCTGTCCAGTCGATACGCTCCCAATTTGCCATGAAATTTCCGATTCTGGACTTCGCATTTCTTTCACACTCTCTCACTTTTGTTCTCCTTCTCCTTCTTCTTCTTCTTGTATCTTCGTCCATTGGGTCCAAGACGCTTGCGTAAAATATGATTTTTCACTGTGATTGCGATATGGTTATTAACTTTATGAATGGAACTCGAATGCGAGCAAATCTGTGTATCTATGAATCTATGTATCTATGTATCTATGTATCTATGTATCTATGTATCTATGTATCTATGTATCTATGTGTCTATGTATCTATGTATCTATGTATCTATGTATCTATGTATCTATGTATCTATGTATCTATGTATCTATGTATCTATGTATCTATGTATCTATGTGTCTATGTATCTATGTATCTATGTATCTATGTATCTATGTATCTATGTATCTATGTATCTATGTATCTATGTATCTATGTATCTATGTATCTATGTATCTATGTATCTATGTATCTATGTATCTATGTATCTATGTATCTATGTATCTATGTATCTATGTATCTATGTATCTATGTATCTATGTATCTATGTATCTATGTATCTATGTATCTATGTATCCATGTATCTATGTATCTATGTATCTATATGTTTATTTATCCATGTTTCCATGTATTTATGTATTTTAGGGATATATAGTCCAATTCAGCAGGGAATATCTGCGCTATGGTTGGGAATATATGTTTTTTTGGAGCCTCCGCCATCTCATAAATCAATTCAAATGTCATTTGCTTAAACTTGACATGCTGCATAACAAGTTTTTCTCCAGACTTTTTTGAGAGTGCATTTATTTACTTATTTTTTATCTTCTTCCATTTTTTTTTGGGTTGTATGTCAAATTACTTGAGGGCGCCTGAATGTCTGAGAAATTTTTGTGGGTTCGCTTCGTGAACGCAGTTGCAGCAGCTCACAGGATCATCCAAAGCAGCAAAGGAAAAAAGCAACAGACAGTGAACTGAACTGCAATGCAGACAGAGCTGAAAACTTCTTTTTTTTTTTTTTAGTTTGGAATTTTGGGTCGTTTTACTAAACAATTTTTTGGGTGCCTTGGCAGGAGTCGCAGTCGCAGTCGAAGATGCACACCAAAAGCAGCAAAAGGACAACCCTTTTTTTCGTGTGTGTGTGTGTTTTTTTTTGCTGTGAGAAATGCAAATTCGGCGGCAGCTAAAAAGATGTTTAATTTGTAAGCAATGCGCTGTCTGAACTGGAATCTGAGCAGATACAATGCAGATATATACACATACAAAAAAAATATATATATAGAAAGATTTGTATAAAATTGCAAAAAAAAAACTGCACTAATTTGATATTTAGCAAACGAAGATGAACTCTTGCGCGATGGCCGTTGCTGCAAAGGATGTCTCGTGTGGCATGTGAACAGAATTTGGGCTTTAAGAGCGCTGCAAGAAGCGCTTGCATGACTAGCAGTTACCCTGTGAATCTACAGGGCCGACTTGAAGGCTTCAGTTGACAGAATAGTTGTAAGAGAACTGATATATGATATATGAGCAGATGGATGATGGAGCTTACAGGAAGAAGATGAGCAGAGGAGTGCACGTAGAGCTGGTAGGCCTATATAGGAATTTGTTCTAATTGAGCTTCATCAGCTTAAGAGCTAACACTAACACTTGTATATGATCAATAGAGTTTTGTAGCCTATGCGTACATAATACTAAATATAGCCTGGTAGGACAATCTAAGATCTGATTGAGATATACGATGTATGTGGCGTAATAGTAACTATGGGGCTCTGCGGCGCGGTCTAACCACACCAACTAAATTTAAGTTATGCAAAATAAAGTTCTACACAAGGATCTAGCATTCGCTAAAGTGACACAAGTCAGACACGCGGACAGACTGACAACACAGACAAACCAACTTGCTACTCAACTACGAACAAACAATAACTACATCCTCTGGAGTGCAGGGGAATCTGAAACAGAATAGATTAGAAGAAGAAAAAAATGTTAGGATTACATCTGCGTTCATAAAAATAGTAGTGCCTCAGAGATGTTGGACAACAAAATTTAGTGATAAGCATAATATTTTGAAAACAATTTGAAGCGAGTATTAAGTTTAATATATATATATATATATATATATATATATATATATATATATATATATTAGTGTCAGTCACACTACTATTTTTAACAACACAGCTGTATTTACTAACTAGTTGAGGTTTAAAGCTACAGGCGCTAAAGAGTCGAAAGACAATGCATCAAATAAAAATATCAATAAAAAAAATTAATAGTCAATGAAACCGCATAAGTAACAACATTAAGTTCAGCTCTTATATAGTCTAAGATTGTTTAAGTGAAATCAGAAAGTACGGGCTCAATTGCGTGACTGACGTTGCATCGGGCTTGTGTAAATCCTCCTCCTCCGAACACAACTTGCCCACAGGGTATAAAAAAAACGGAACAGGCGGTTGCAGTCCATTGGACAAGCTGCCTTTATTATGTGTGTGTGTGTGTGCGTGTGTTTTATTCTTTTTTTAATGTCATTTATCAAATTTCAAGCAAAAATGTACAACAATTGTCGCGACGACCAAAGCAGATCACATTCATCGACTCAGTTTCAGTTTCAGTTTTGGAGTTTTCGATTTTCAGTTTTTCATTTTCCATTTACCATCTTCGTGTGCACTGTGAAGTGAATATCAAAACAAAGACCTTGAATCGTGACGTTGCGCTCTTTAAAAATCGGTATGAACAGTCGAACCTACATTCGATCGGTCGATCGTAGGAACTGTCAATCCCATTTTTCGTTCTTCGGGCGCGCGTTTTCAGTGTCTCGCCATGTCAAGCTGTCAATCAAAGGGCATCTTTCATTCTCATGTTGCCAGAAAGTGAAACTCTCTCATATACATATTTATATACATATATATTTATATGCATGCGTGTGTGTGAGTGCATAGCTATCTCGCTCTGCCTAAATCTGAGCTAGAAGATTTGCATTTTTAATTTGTTAGCCCGAAATGCAAATGCATTTTCCTCGCTTACAAGCAAAAATCAAGTTGATGCTAATTTCGTCGATATTACCTCTTTCTGCCCATTAGGCAAATGTAACACCCATACACACACACACACACAGATACGCACACACACCACATATGTCAAGGGGTTTGTCACATCTGTGATCCGATTTCCGCGACCGAGTGTCAAATGCATTTGCAATAAGTTTGCCAAAAATCGGGCCGCAACCCTTTGCTATTATTTTTGCTGGGAAATTGAATTTATAAACGATTTAGATAAATTTGCAACAACAACAACAACAAATTGGCCCGCACACGTTACAGGCAAACAACCCCAGGCCAAACGGCAAGAGATAGTCGATAACCCTTTGCATCTATCCCACTTCTCACTCCTTGTTTTTGCTAATTTTCATTTTAATGAAGCGCAAAATACAAAAAATTGCAATCAGATTGAAATTCAAATCGAAAACGATTATGGAAATCGTATCGATTACAGCAATGAAAAGCGCAAACATTATTAATAGATGGCTGATTGCGAATTAGTGAGATCCGCGGTTCATTATAAAAGGGGGAGCAGGGAAAGGTTTAATCAAAGTGAACTCTACCTTAAGATAGCTCCAATTATAAAGTGATCAAGTGGAGTTCCTAATCTGGCAAGCAGTATTAGCTTTTTGGATATATTTCATAGAGTGATGTCTTCTACTTTTGGCTAAGATCAAAAAATCGATCTATGTTCCTTATATAAGTCTTCATATTAGCCTAACAATTTATTGTCAAAGATACGTAATCCTAAACCTCTACTTTGCCATTCGACATCTCCTTTGCTAAATGTAAACTTAAAGTAATTTATTCATAGACTCTTTATGGCTAGAAAAGCTGAGCTAAGGTAAGTCTGGATCTCCCGCTGTAAACTTAAAGTAAATTATTGATAGACTCTTTATACTTAGAGCAACTGCTATATCATACAGCTGTTCTATCTAATAAATAGCTAACTGTATTTGAATGTCCCATTGGCGAAGCTCATTGAATTGAAACTGAAAGATCAGTAAAAAGAGAAGAAGCAATGCACACCTACACAACTGACAGCCGCCTAGGCAGCTGGCCACTCGAGTGAAGTGCTCCGATTTGGTTGGAAGCATCATTAAGGACTTTTCGTTAGAAAATTCGGAGAATGGGAATAGGAATTGGAATTGGAATAGCTATAGCAGAGCCACCCCCACGGCTGGATGGTAATCGTATTGACTGAAAAAGGTGTCCATTCAAATGCTATCAGAAAGTTGGCAGAGTGCTCGTAAAATGTCAAGATGGACAGCGGACGTCACATAAAGAGCGCGCATAAATTTTTGGCCAACAATTGAAGTCGGCCAAAACGAACGGACGAACGGCTGCTAATTGAAAGGCACGAGACGGTCCACATAAGATGAGGCAGCACAGCATCTGGACAAATATTTACCGAAGCTTCACCTTTGGCTCGTAAATTGCCGCCTACAAAGGGAGAGAGAAGGAGAGAGAAGGGCCCAAAATCGAAATCAATATCCAAGTGAAAGTAATGACCGCTGCCCGTTCCCTCCGAGCTACAGATCAGTGCTGGACAGAGACATTAGGCTACTGTTCCTGCTTCTGCTGCTGCGGCTACTGCTGCTGCTGTTCCAGTAAAAAGAAAATAACAACACACGAGACAAATCTGGGCTAAGACACCTTGCGACGTCGCCGTGTGGGTTTTTCTTACCTTTCTTATTTTCCTTTTGCAACTTTTTTTTTTTTGTATTTTTAGTGTGCGGCAGCTGTTGACGCTTTGTCTGCCGGCAATGCTGGCCGGCACAAAGGACACGGCAGGTAAGCCGCTGCCTCCAGAAGAGCATACAATGCAAGGGAGAGAGAGAGAGAGAGAGAGAGAGAGAGAGAGAGAGAGCGAGAGAGTGTGGCGGAGAGAGCGAGAGTGCGAGAGGAAATGTGTTGCTGCTCATAAGCTGCTCAGCAGCATGCGCCATCTATCGTTGAGCGGCAGCAACTCAACTTAATCTGTGAAGCAACTGTTGCAAAAACTTGTGTTGACACTGAAATAAACTGGGTTGAAATGCACGTGGAACTGATGAGGAAAGAAATTATAAGAATAACGAATAATAATATTTAAAGAAAGTTCAGTTTTAGAAATTTTTTTGGGATATTTGAAGATTTAAATACAAAAGTGGATGAAATTGAGATTTATAGGTGATTAAGGATAATATAAATCTCATTCCATATGAAATAGCGCATAGTTATATCTATAATCTATATCTATACTGGCTAAGGCCTTAGTGCTTAAGCTCTAAAGAGAGTATAAGGCATATAAGTCGCACACCTGAAGCTCTATGGAGCTCATTTCTAAAGAGAGCTAAATCAAATCAATGAACTGAGATTGTGAACTTATTTAAATGAAGAATACATATATAATAGATAAACAGATATGAATATGCAACTGGCCAGCTCATAGTTCTAGTAAATTCCATTTAGCTGTGATTTCTTAAGGATTCAATCAATGCTCGCATGCTCTTATGAGCCCAAGGACATTGACAAAGTGATCTCGTTTCCTACTGGCTATTATCTGTATCTTTTCTGGTCTACATAGATCTCTGTTCTCCCACTCTATCTGCTACTCGCTCTCTCTCTCTCTTTGTCTCTCTCAATCGCTTGGGTTCTCTGCTCTCTGGCTGTTGGGGTGGTTGCTCGGGCGAAACGAACCCATAAACGTTTCGAGCGCTCGATCCGCTCGTCATTTCCGTTTGTTGCCTCGTGCGCTGCAAACATACACGCGCGGATCGAACAGTAAAAATACTAAGAACACAAATCCAGAAGACGAGCTCTGCAAGATTTCTAAGCTCTGATTCAGACTTGACTCAAAAACTATATATATATAGTTAGTCTATTTCTTCTTTTTTTTGCTGTGCGCCAGTTAAAAAGTGTTCACGATTTATATATTTTAAAGTGAATATACAAAGGCGACATAGTCGCATATATATTATATATAAATATATATATATATATATATATATATATATATATATATATATATATGAAAGAGAGAGAGAAGGAGAAAAGAGACATCAGCTACCAGGTAAGTGCAACGTGTTCGTATCTAAGATCGTGTCAAATTCTAGATTGTAAGTAATCGATAGCTTATTTTGGGCTGTTGCATGTGATCCCAGCACTCGGTCAAGTCTCAGCTATGTCGATCGCTCACACCTGGCAATACAAACACACACACACACACACACACTCACACATGTGAGTGTGTAATTGCGCTCGCACCCATGTGCCGCAACTTATTTGTCTTTTGCCCCAGCTCTAATTTTAATTTGGCCAAGAAATGGGCAAAGGAATAAGGGAAACCTTAAAAAACCTAACCCCTAGAGCCACATCCACACAGATCACAGACAGAGACCCACAACTAGGAGACTTACGACAGAAAGAAAAAAAAGTAACGTGCAAAAGGGGTGGTACGGTGCTCTAATACATTTAATTTGTTGCTGGTTTTCTTTCGACCTTCTTTCCATCACATTTTTTTTGGGCCTGCTACCCCGAGAGTACTGCTAATCCTCGATTAGAGGAGGGTGCGAGCGGCATTTCCGATTGCAGATCGAACTTCCACACAGATCTTAAGTAAATGGAAAAACATTTTTTTTGCGCTCTCGCCTTGCCTAGCTGCAATTTTTTAATTTTCTTCAGGGTGACGTTTATGGATTACATGAATGCCCTATTTTCCTTTCCGATTGTGCGTGTGTCAGTCACTCAGTCTGTCTGTGTGTGTGTGTGCCTGAAGGCTAGATAAACAGAATGAGAACGATCCTTTCGTTCCATTCGAAAAGTTCCTCCTTTGGCAAAAATGGCATCATTATGCTGGGGCGTAATTGTTTCACACACACGCACACACATACACACACACACATACACACACACAGAGAGAGACGAGATCCTTTTTTTTTGGCAAGGACTCGTTCAATTTTATGGTTTGCGGCGTAGCAAAAAGAAGAAGAAATATATTTAAGTAGAAGGCAGAAGGAATCTTTGCTGGAAATTAGCATAAGTATAATTTGAATTTCGCCAGGCAAACCAGAAACCGCGCGCATCCGAAGGACCTTTTAAAGCAGTCGCAGGACGAGGACGAGTACGTGAAAAACTCGTTTGCCGCAAAACAATTTGCAAAATTTCTTGCTTTCTGCCCATTGTCTTGCGACGCTTCATTATAACTACAAATTCAATATAGCAACACACACACACACATTCAATACACACACACACACACACACACACACACACACACACACACACACACACACATATATATATATATATATATATATATATATATATATATATATATATATATATCATCTTCTTTTAGTTTTGTCAGCCAGTTTGCATGCAAAACGAAAACTCGCTCGCCAGCTGCCTGACTTGGCCCAGATAGCAACGCGCCTATGCTCAACCACCTTTCATATGATCAAGTTCTTATCATTTAATACATAAACGATTCAATTTAGCTTTAATGAAAGAACTGTAATGGCTGCAATTGGCAAAGGAAAAGATGATTTTTGTAGAGCATTTGTAAATTGGGGAAGAGAATTCTTGATGAACTCTGCAGAAACTGAAAGAGAAACTAAGCGTGAAACTATACAATATCTATACTAAAAGTTGAACAGAATAGCCTAAGACTACAATGATGCTATCTATATACAATACATATATATACATATATAAATATATATATACATATATAGGTTATATATCCATGTGTTAGCTGTATGTTAAAAAATGAAAATATACTTTAAAAGCACATTAAAATTAAGTTATTCAAATGAGCTTTTAGTCGTTTTTTTCCCAAAAAGTTCTTTACTTATGTTAGTTGAAAGTGTTTGCACATATACATGAAAAGCTTTCTAGCATTCTATATGAAAGTTTTTCTGAAAGCTTCAGATTTTTTCATATAATGTTTTAATATGAAAGGTTTCTAATAAAGATTTAAGATTTTTTTTTTAAATTTCCTTTATGCTTAACATTTCCGCCTCTCAAAAACTTCCCCCATAGTTTTCCAGATTATTCCAAAACATTCCACCAATCAAAAGCTTCTTATTAAGCTTTTAGAGTGTACTATGAAATGTTATTAATCAAAAACTTATCCTAAAGCTTTTGATTATACTTAAGATTTTCATATAACAAAAGCATTAGAACTATCTTCCCCATTATTTCAAACTTTTCCATAAATAAAAAGCTTTTTATAGAGCTTTTATAGTGCTCCCAAAACTGTCATCAATCAAAAGCTGCTCCTTAAGCTTATATTTATACTTCAGATTTCCAACTTAAGACTTAATCCATCAATCAAAAGATTTTTTAATTTACCTCTAATCCGCGCTCTCTCTCCCTCTCACTGCTTGGTTTTCTTCTGGCTTAGTTTTGGCCAGGACATGCCCACCATGACACGCATGCATCGGCACTCCAGCTCGAGCGGCGTCGAGGAGACGCGCGGTAGGCGTCGCAATGCCAGTGGCGATGCGAACAAGGAGAACTTTGGCGTCCACTTCATGAGCAGCCCCTTTGGCAACAGCAGCTTGATTGCACTCCAGGATCTGAGCAATGTGCATGGCAAGAGTCCGCAGCGGCGCAGCTTCAGCGAGGGCAGCGGACCGCGTCAGGCGACGCCGCAGTTGGCAGCGCTGCGCTGCCTGCCACGTCTGGGCGGCGCTGTCGGCGCTGCTGCTGGCGGCCTTGAGGACTCGCAGTTGTCGTCGTCACGCATGGGCGACACCACGCTCGATCGCATGCTGGATGCTATCATTGAGTCGGCGCGCAAGGAGGTGCGCTGCAAGCATCAAACGGCAACGTCGACAGCAGCGACGTTGGCAGCGACGCCTGGCGATGGCGAGTGGAGCGAGAGCAGCGTCCACGAGATGGAGGTGCGCACGCCCACGCACCTGAAGCGGCAGCGCGTGGTGCGCCGCAAGAATCAACAAAAACCAGCAGCAGCAGGAGTCGCAGCCGCAGTCACTGCTTCGACCGTAGTCGAGAGCCAAAAAAGTCTGGGACTGAGCAAGCAGCCCAGCCTGGAGCATATTCCTAGCATCAAGCGTTGCCTGAGCTTCTCTTCGTCGAGCTCTACGTCCAGCGATCTGGATGATGAGGAGCACTTTGCTAAGCGTGGCTCCATGGCATCTTGCGTCTCGGGCGCCTCCTCCAACTCCAACTCCGCCTCCAACTCCAATGCGACGAGCAGCGTCGAGTTTCATCCACGTGGCAGCATCGATTTGAGCATCGCCTACGATGCCCATCAACAGCAATTAAATGTACATGGTGAGTTCCAGAGTCCCCCTCCTCACTTTCCTCTCTCCTTACATTTGCCACGTTGTCTAGAAAGAAATATAATGAATAAAATGAAACGAAAGAGTTCTTTGCCTGAAATGCAGTTCACTCTCAACAAATGTTATGCTAATTTGATCAACTTAAATTCATTGGAACAATGGAATGAAACAGTGGAACACTGAAATTAAACAAAGGAATTGTTTGACTGAAATGAAACGCTGTCTAATGTTAATTCTATCAGCCTAGATTCGTTAAATCAATCATTTTTGTCATTGAATCGATGGAATGAAACAGCGGAACAATGAAATGAAATAAAAGAGTTGTTTGCTTGAAATAAAAGTCTCTATCGAGAAATCTGATCATCAGTTTCTCAACTTAGATTTCTGAGATCAAGTTTTTTTGTCATTGAAACAATGGAATGAAACAATGGAACAATGAAATGAAACGAAAGAGTTGTTGGCCTAAATGAAACGCTTTCTTGGCAAATCTAATTTCAAATTCCACCACTTACGCTTCTTAAATCCTGCATTTTTGTCTTTGGAACAATGGAGTGAAACAGTGAAACAATGAAATAAACTTTCTCAATTTAGATTTCTTAAATGAAATATACATTTGTATCCAACTTCTTTTAAATGAGTTCTGTTTGATTTGATTTGAGAAAATAGTTAACTATCAATAGTTCCATTCATTGATTATTAATGAAACAAGTTTTCATGAGAATTAGAATTGCTTGAAACTGTTAATAAACAATACTGAACTGTTCCATATTCAAATTGTTGATGTGAAATGTTATCTATGACATTATACATATCTGATACCATAGACTTTCAGAGTTGCAAAACAAATCTCTTGAAATTGACCCAACAAATTTCTTAAATTCAATGAAAAAACATAACGAATATTTAAAATTCCTTTACAGTTATACGCTGTCGCGATCTGCAGCGATTGCAGGGCGCAAGCAACATCAATGCATACGTCAAGGTGGCACTGCTTTCCGGCATTGCAACCAACAGCAACAGCAACAGCAACGGCAGCAACGAGAACTCAAACTCGAACTCGAACTCGAGTCGGTTCCAGCGCACAGCCGTCCATCGGCACTCGAGTCGTCCGTACTTTGATGAGCGCTTTAGCTACCATGTGCAGGATGCTATGCTGCAGGCGACGTCAACGACAGCTTCGCTGCAGCTGGCCGTTTGGCATCGGGATCGGCATTTGAAGTGAGTACGAGTAAGGTCAATAGCAGCTATCAGCAGCTAAACAAGTATCATATCGAAAGCTGTCTGCTGTCTCCAGTCGCCTGTCTGTCATATATGTATGCGCGTGTCATTCACCCCCAATGGCGAGGACAATGCCAAGCTAAGGATATGCCAGGCAAAAGGCAGAGACAGCGACTGAGCCAGAGACGGAGGCCGAGACAGAGGCAGTAACGCAGGGTGTCTCAGCCTAATTGTAACGCTTTCCTGTAGCACACTTTGCCATTGTGCATTTCCTGCACATAAACAAACGCAGCGCCCGCAGCAGGCAGAGTTGGGGCGGGCAGCTTGAACTAACTCTGGAGCGACTTCCAATAGCACACACACACTCACACACACACACACACACACACACACACACACACACACACACTCACTCACACACACACACATGCATGGCGCACATCCAGCGCATGCGCTGTGAGCCCCGATGTCTCTAGGCCGCTTTCCAGCTAACAGTAAAAAAAGTTGCCTGGGCTTTAGTTTTTAGGTTGCCGTTGTTATTCCTCTTCTTCCACATCTTCTTCTTCTTGCTCTCATTGCTGTTCTGTTTCGTTTCGTTTGGTTCGGTTCGGTTCGCCGTGAACGCTGCGCTCAGTTCGAGTGTTAAGCTCGCGCGACGCAGACGCAAAAAGACGCAGAGGCTGGCAACGACGCTGCTGCGGCAAAGAAAACACGCAGCGAACGAAACGAAACGCATCGACGGCGTGTGTTCTAACTGTTTCCCACAACAAATGTTGAAAAGTGTGTGCTACGCAGAGCTAACAAAAACAATAATTATTATTCAATGCAGTTAGAAATATAGTTGCTTTTTTTTACATAGTTTTTTTCCTCGTCCTTTGCACAAACAATTTGCAAGCGTGTGCCACATGCTCACTGTGCTAGTGTGTGTGTGTGTGTGTGAGTGTGTGAGTGTGTTTATTTAAATGCAAACACTCTTTGGTATGTTGGCAGTGCTGTAATTGCCTTTTGCGCTGGCAGCTAAAAGTATGCAACACAAAATTATATAACTGCTTGTGTGTGCGTGCCCGCCAGGCAGCTAGCCAGCGTGCGTGTGCGCGTGTTAGTATGTGAGTTTTTTGTGTAGCATAATTTTAGGCATGCTGCTTAATAATTGTGCCTCGCGCTTCTCTCTCTCTGTGCGTGTGTGTGTATGTGTGTGTGCTTGCGTGCGAGTGTAGTTAGCAACGCGCTCAGTGGCCAAGTTAATTGAAATTCAAGGACATGGCATCTGGCCTGCTCATACAAATCGTCATTCGTTTCATCTTTCCGTCATTCCGTCATTCCGTCATGCACGCATTTAGACATTTGGTCATTCATATCGCCTTTTTGCGTTTATGTCAAATCGATAAGCGCTCCACATTATGCAATGGCCACAGGTCAGAGCCAATGGAATTTCCTGGCTAATTGAAGCAGGCAGTTAGTTAAATGCACACCTGGGACTATACCCACCTGACACAGGCACAGGCACACAACCACACACACACACACACACACACACACACACACACACCTGACTCATTTGTTATGCATGCATAATGAAAGCATTTGAAAAATAGTTCTCCTTGTTGTCATCTATTTGCAAATGCCTCGTTAAGCATTTTAAGTAAATTTGCCCAACGACTGTTCGCTAAATAATTCATTTTCCGTTCTGATGGGCCTGTGGCAAGGGTTAAGTGTGGCACATGCTGCCGTCCACAGTGGCAGGTGGTAGGTGGCAGGTGGCTGGTGGCAGGTGGCAGGTAGCAGGTGGCAACAGTTTCTGTCGCAACTAGCTACGCAGCCTGCTACATTTTTAATGCACTGGCCCCATTTGTGTTTATTTTTTTCCCTTTTTTTCACCCTGGCATGCGCGGGCGAGTTTTGCCGAAAATCGAAAGGACCCCAAGTCCTTGCCGCTACTACACCCCCCTGAACTTTTCACCCGCCTTCCAGCGCTTGGTAAGCCGAAACTGTCTGTCAGACAGTTGCGATTGCAATCGCACAACTTTGGCGCTGCTGCAGCAAATGAAAATCAATAAAACTGACCCAAATACGCGCGGGCAAAATTTCAAAAGCGGACAAACCTAGAGCACCAGTTAAAGAAGAGGAAGGCAGAGGCGCATTTCCGGGGGTCTCTCCGTTCCGTCGCCCGTAGCCGACATATCGCTGCGTAGTGGATCTGTGGGAATGCCAAGCCATGACAGCTTAGTTGGCGCTAATTGATTTATGTCACGTACCGCAGCTGTTGCCTGCCAAAGTGGGGGCGGAAGTGTTACGAGCATAGACAGGCCGAGAGTGAGAGAGACAGAGAGAGAGAGAGAGAGAGAATGTGTGTGTGAGTGTAAAAATAGTAAACAAAATGGGAATGCAACGTGACGCAAAGCGTCCAAAAAACTAATCTTATAAGACGTCATTGAAATTATTTCATGTCAGAGTCCTGGGACCGGAGCAGAGTCGGCCGTAGTCAAGCGTGTTGCCCTTGAGCAAATGCATGGAGCATTATTGGCCAGTCGCGTTCATGATTTGTTGGGCGCTTGGAACTTCCTCTAAAAGGTCAACTTCCGTTTGGCATTCATGTTGGTCAGCAGCTAGTGGGAGCGTAGCATTGGATTTTGCTATCTGCGAGATCTGTTTTGTACAATTTACCTTCAGCTTGCTCCATTAGTCCACTTTACAGCACGACATCGTGTGCTTCCTATCTCTTCTATTAATCGTTCGTGCTTTCGAGCTAGTCAGTCCATTACGTACTGCACACCACTGTGTGTTAGCTCTCGGATCTTTAGTCAGTTTTTGTGTGTGTTGTGAGGAGTTAGTCCAGCTCTATCTCTCTCTAGTATAATTGTTTGTTAGGATATGTGTTAGTTAAGATATGTAAATCAACTTAAAGAGGTTTAGATTTCCATTACATATAATATACGCACATATAATATGCGCATCGCACTCGTGAAGTGCCTCCTGAATCTAATTAGGCACACGCGAGAGCAGTTGTCTCAGCTTGCATGCTTTTTCCATATGAGAAGACCTTCCGCTGACTGACATTCAATTTCATTAAATTTCATGTTCGCAGACGCAGCGAGTTCCTCGGTTGCCTCACATTTCCATTGAGCGCTTTAGTGCAGCAGAGCCTTGGCGCAACTGGATCCTACAAGCTACACTCGCAGGGATGCCTTCATAGCTGCCGCAGTACTAGCAGCAGCAGCAGCAGCAGCAGCAGCAGCAGTAGCAGACCTCACGTCCCAGCCAACGTAACGCCCACAAGCCGTGCAGAGGAGCAGCCAGTTGAGAAGAAGCAGAAGGAGCAGCTTACAGCAACTGTTACCGCTAGACCCCAAGCAGTTGAAATGTCAACGATGGCGGCTACAGTGAAACCGAATGGCACAGCTACAGCTGTGCTGAGCGATGATGTCATCAGCATCAGCATTGATAGCATGGCGGCTGCCGGCGGTCCTTTGGGCAATGGCAAAGAGCTGGATACACTGCAGTCGCAACAGCCAACGATGGTGCTTAGCAAGAAGGCGCTGCATCAGCGCGATGCCGATGAGAATCTGTTTTTGCGCTTCCTCGAACTGGATCCGCCCGCCGATGGCAATGCGAACAGCACCACAAACACGGGCAATAGCACGTCGGGCACTGCACCCAATGCGAATGCGAATGCCATTTCCAATGCCAATGCGAATACCAACAATGCGAATGCCAGCAATGCGAATCATGTGAACGGAGGCAGTGGCACACGCCGCTGCTCAACGCTGCCGGGCAACAGCAGCGTCAGCCGTCAGCAGTCTGGACGAACGCCGTTCACAATGACCAAGCGGTTGACCCGGACGGAGGAGCGAGGATTTGGCTTCTCCATTGTTTGGACGCATCCGCCGCGTGTCGAGAAGGTGGAGGCGGGCCTGTCCGCGGATCGCTGCGGCATACTGCCGGGCGACTATGTCATCTTTGTGGACAAACACAATGTGGTTACGATGCCCGAGGCTGATGTTCTGAATTTGATACGATCGCAGGGCTCGTCCTTAACGTTGGAGATATTCAGAAGGTCAGGCGCGGGCGCCAACATGGCCACCAATGCCACCAATGCCACCACCATCAGCACGGTCACAGCGACAGCCATAGCCACAGCCACAGCCAGCGTTAGCCATAATCAGCAGCAGTCGCAGTCGCAGTCGCAGTCGCAGTTGCGCAGCCAACAGCAGCTCTATGGCTTGGAGGAGCAGACAGCCATTGTGGTGCAGCAGCAGCGCACCGCCAGCGTTCGTCCGCAGCTGCTGGGCCATACCTTGTCGAGGCCGGCGACCGCCTGCTCCGGCACCACCTCCTCCATCGAGGCGGCCAAGCGGCGGCTGCACCTGCCCCAAGTAACGTTCAGCAAGGAGGTAGGCAAGGGCGTCATTGTCTAAGACCAACCAGCCAATCACTCAACCACTCAATCACTGAACCACTCAAGCACACACAACCACCCTAACCGCTGCTAATTTTAGTTGTTTCTTATTGAATTTGTCTTTACTTATGAAATATGCTTAAATATTTTTTTTTCCATTTTTTTTTCTATTTGCCTTAGTCTTTGCTCTTTGTACATATGTTTAGCGCATTATTGTTAAGTTTTAACGTTTAAGTTTTTACCCTGCGAATATATATATGTATATAAATATATATATATATATATATACCTCTATTTTTTTTGTACCCCTTAAGCCCGTCTCAAACTTCCTCACCCCTTGCTTGACAATAAAGTTTTTTTTCGGTTTTATTTGCTTTTTTTTGCTTTTACTATTGTTTTTGCTTTGCCTCGCTTTCGTTGACGAAGGTTTTAAGTTTCCTTCGCGAGGTGGGGTCTAAGAGCTCCCACAATTTGTTTCCGTTTTCTTAATTGCCATTTTAATTGGTTTTTCTTCCTTTTTCCTTTTTCCTTTGCATAGTTTTAGGCTTTAGGTTAAAGGTCTCAGTTACAATCAGAACAACTCAATCCAAAAGCTATTTAATGAACTATGTCAAATGAAATGCGAGTATCGTCCAAGCAGGGTAAAAGAATCATAATAGGTTAGAATATATTTAGCTCAGTCGACTCAATGCTGAGTTGAAATGTTTTCCAACAGGAAAAGCTGCGCTTCTAGTGTGTTTTCTATGAAAGATTTCTTGTTATCTTCAATAATCGTAGTTGAATTTATGAAAAGCTATGAGCTCAGATCTAACGGGTGAATCAATATGATGTGAATATATAAATCCACATACAGAAAAGTCAGCAGTCCAAAGTCTAAGCAGATCTCAAGTATTACTGCTCTAGAAATCAATACAGAATGGGAGCTCTGAATATGTTCTATAGTTTCTCGAAGCGATGCTTAAATAGAGGACGTGACTAGCACACGCTCAAGCTAGAACTTTACTTAAGCTAACGTAACCCTCTACGCTTCTCTCTCTCTCTATCTCTGTCTCTCTCATTGTCTCTGGTCATGAATCGATGCAGTCCATTGTGCCCATAACGGATAATCGTCGACGCTTTCTGCTGCAGCTCATCAGTCGGGAGCAGAACTTTACGGCGGCGTTACATTTTGGAGTGCAACGGTTTGTGCAGCCATTGCAGGATCGGAAGGATCTAATATCGCCGAACGATCATCGGACGCTGTTTCAGAACATTGACGAGCTGCTGCGCATTGCCGAGGACATATTGGAGCAGTTGTGCAGCAACGAACAGGAGCAGGAGCCACACATGAACTTTGCCTCGAGGGTCTATCTATCAAAGACGACAGCGATTTGTGCCGCCTACAAGAAGTACTGCAATGGCATCAAGCGTGCCGATTGCGTTCTGGTGAACAAGTCCCGCCAGACGGGCTCCGAGTTTATAGCCTTTATCACCGAGCCAGCTGTGCCTCGCAGGCGTCCCGATCTCACAATGTTTATTCATCGACCGCTGCAGCACTTCAGGGAGATACTGAAGCTGATGCAGCTGCTTGCCAGCAATTGTCATGTGGACACCGAGGAGCACAAGAACTTTACCACTGTAATCGGCGAGCTGCAGGCCGCCTATCGCGAGATAACCGTCAGTAGCGGCCTGATGGAGCCCTTGGGCGAGGGTCGTCCGCTTCTGACCCTGCAGGATCTGGAGTCTCGCATGGTGTTCACCAAGTGCAAGCCCTTTACGCTGGCCGTGCAAGGCCGCCAGTGGATCTTCGGCGGAGATCTGTCCCGTGTCGAGGGACGCTCGATAAAGCCCTACTGGACGCTGCTCTTCAGTGACATCATTGTGTTCGCCAAGGTCAGTCGGGATCGCGTCCTGTTCATCACCGAGGAGCCCATACCCATAGCTAATGTCGTCGACTCCTGCTTTCACATGCGCAAGAAAAGTGAGTGCTAGCCTTTACTTAACTTAGACTTAAGTCTGTTAGCTGACTTTCAATATCAACTCAATACTGTTTGTCATCCACAGCCACGGAATTCCGTCTGACTGTCGATCCCAATGGCCGTTTGGCCGAAAGCCCCACAGGTTATTGTGCACCGGATCTAACCCGCACGCCCAAACGGGGTGCCAGGCGGAAGAGTCTTATCCTGCGCGCACCCTCGCTGGAGCTAAAGGCCGTATGGCAGAATCTTTTACAGCGTCAAATGTAAGTCGTGATTCTAATTCATTTCTAGATCAATTTTTAATTACTTCTATAGGATATAGGATATGCTATAGAAAAGGTCTTCTGAGCACTCGTCAAACTTCCTAGCAGTCTGTTGGCTTATAAATATTCTAAACCTATGGGATGGGATAAGTCCTTTAGCTTTTTATCTATCTGTTCAACTTCTTTCCACTTGCTTAATTCCTTACTCATTGCGTTGCTAATTATCAATTAAGGCATACAAAACTTGAATAAGTTCTTCTTATGTCTTCCAATTCCTAACTTAACGTTTAAGATACATAGCACAAGATACTGGGCAAGGTCTTGTTAGTATCCATCTAGGTTTTCTTTTGCCATGACACAGAGAGGCTTAATTATTGTTATATGTCGATTCTAAAAGAAATTCCTAACGTAAAGGCTAACCAAAGAAGAGTCATACTACAATATTTCCAAAAACTATATTTCAGCAGCTATTACAGTTGTCGATAATATTTAGATTCAAAAAAATTTGTCATGTGAACTTTTCCAACTTCTATATAAACCGTCTCTAACCGATTCCATTTTGCCTTTCCTTTTACTAATAGCTTTCTGGTGAATGCCGCATTGGGCTCGACGCCTTTGTCCAGCCCGCTGGACTCGCCGGATGTGTTGAACACGCTGGTGCCCTTAAGTGACATTGGAATGACGTCCGCATCGATGGGATCGATGAAGCTGCCCTCGCTGGACAGCATCAATCTGAAGCAGCAGCAGAAACAACAGGTGCGTCTCTTTCGCAGCAAGCGCCTGGACAGCGCCGATTCCTATGAGAATCTGCAGCGTTTGGCCAGTGCGCTAGTGCCGGCGCCCCATCCCAGTCACGTTTCGGCCACTGTTCCGAATCATGCCCATGCCCGCATCACGGCCAGCACACAGACGGCCTCGCTGCCCTCCCGCACCAACTCGCCCGCACGGCTGACGGGAGGTGTGCGGGCGCATACCAACAGCTGTGGCGGCTCCATGCCCAATGGTGTGTGCGGTGCTGCTGGCATTGGCGGCGACAGTTGTCTGCACCGGTTCAACACCAACAGCTCCTGCCTGAGCAGCAGTGTCAGCCTGACCGCCCACACGCAGTCGCAGACGCAGTCGCTGCCCAGCGCCAGCGCCAGCAGCAAATGCCTAACGGCTATACCGGAGGCGAGCAGCGAACCAGCTGCCTCGTCCGCTGTGTCGGTGGCAACGCATGCGCAGAAGCTGCTCGAGTTCAGTCTCAGCTCGGTGGGTCGCTCGTTCATTGACGAGTCCACGCATGTCGTACAGCAGGTCTCCACGCTGACCACACCCGATACGCCCACGCCCAATCTGTCGCCCAGCTCGCTGGTCTGCAACTCGGATGCCTTCTCCAATGACTTTGTGCCGCCGACAACGGCCGACGTGGTAACGGTGGCCAATATACCGTTGGCCGAGTTCGGCGGCTCTTGGGATTTGTTGGAGCTGGATCTGCAGCTGAACGAGGTGAATCTGGATCCGTGCTATGACACGGATGTGGAGGAGTGCATCTTTCTGGGCGATGGTGTGGGTGCCGGCGCCGGCGGTGTCAGAGCTGGTGATGGTAACATCGGCCAAACGGATCTTGACGATGACAGCGATGATGATAGCGTCGTCGTTGTAGACGATCCATTTGGCATGCTGCCCACCAAGCCAACGCCGCCGGACTCTTTGGATCTGTGATTTGACTTTTGGCTGTTAACCGATACGGCAACGGACCCAGGCCACAGCCACAGCCACAGCCATAGCCACGGCCACACACGCACACAAGCGGAATCTGCAACAAAATATGAGCTTAGACAACCACCCAACTGATTTACTCTAACCAGACTCTTAGCTAAAACCTCACAAGTCAGCTAATCCCTATGTCCATGTCTTTCCTTAAGAAGCAATGACGTTTTTTTTCTGCCTTGCCTTTTTTTTAACTTCAAAACATCCTTTGCTCTCTTTGGCTTGCTTTGGTGCTTCATATATTCTCCAGACAGTTTTCAAATAGGTTCCACTTGTATACAAAATAGAATTGGAACATACACATAGGCTCCACATGGAATCCATATATGTTCCACATGGAACATGTTGCCTATGTATGCATACAAGGTGAAAACTCAATTTTACACAGATTCCATACCACTTAAAATACATAACACATGGGTTCCACGTTCCACATAGGTTCCATATATGATCAACCTAGACTCCACATGGGTACCACACAGAAAGAACTTTGTGAAATGGGTATTATATTTTCGGCCGATTCGACAACGTTTTCAAATTCGTTCCACACGCGATCCACCTATCGATCCTTAGCAATTGAGCAAATGAGTGTGATCTATTTAATGAATGCCTTATGGAAGATAACTGTGACTGTCACTGGCACAGTAAACGCAATTAGAGAACTGCGATTTTTTAGATTAACGATATACAGATGCAATTCAGGAGTTTTAACTCAATTCTCTGCGATCGATCAGATTGAATAACAATTATTTGTCTTGGCTTTGGTATTCAGGTCTTACATAGTACATATATATATACATATATATTATCAATATTGTACAGGTTTTTTGATAATCAATTGTGAATTATCTTTTGTAAATTGCACTAATGCTAACAGATTTATTATACATATATAGTGATCATATATATATATATATATATATGTTTATATATACATATATGAACACTGCTTGAGTATACTCAATGCTAAGTACGTAATCGTAATAGTAATCGTAATAGTAATCGTAATCGTAATCGTGTAATCGTAATCGTAATTTCTTTCTACATATACAAAATAAAGTATATTCCGCGTCCCATTTCGATCAAAAATATATATATATTTATGTATATACTCGTAAATCTATATATACTGTATTGTACTCGTTCTTGTATTCGTCTATGCGTATCGTCCATAGCCAATTGAGTGTAAATATCACGAAAGCAAAAGATCTTGGTTGATATTTGTGCCGATGTGTCTGTATGTAATACTAGAGTAAAGCAATTCGTACATAGTAATTTCTAGTCTTTAGTATTTACTAGAGTAGTTAATATGCCCCTAGATAGTCAAATATACACACATACATATACATAGCCCCATATATATATACATATATACATGTGTACATACATATATAGAGAAAACGCTCTCCAGCAGCAGGGATAATGCGAGCACATATACAAACAAAAAAAAAACAAAAAAATCAAAAATCAAAAATTCTGTTTTATAATCATGTTTGACTATTCATAGAAATCGTTTTTATTCACTCGATTTAAAATGTTTTTTGCCAACATTCTTTAAAAAAAGAAGAAAATTTAAAAAAATTAAATTAGAAACCAAAAAAAAAAGAAAAAATATGTTAACTAAAGAAATGCTTCCATTTTGTAGCAAAAGCCAAATTGAAACTTTGAAAGAAAATCGATACGAAACTATTGTTGTTATTGTTGTTGTTGTTCTATGTATTACCAAACTAAAATTATGCCCCTAGTTCAATTCGAATTCCTATATTTAAACTTAAGTTAAAACGTTAGCCAAAAAAGAAAAGAAAAGAAAAGAAAAGAAAAATCAGAGAAACGCTGCCATAAGAATTGTTTTTTTGTTGTAGGTTATACATGATCATCTCTTCCTCTTGTTGCTTTGAATTAACATTTCTCTCTCCCGCTCTCCCTCTGTGTACAAAGTACTCCACACACACACACATGCATACAAACACATATTTATATATACTTATATACGCTAGCTATATAACTGTAACTGTAACAATCTTTGCTCAGTCTTCGGCGTCCAGACGTACACTTAGCGAAAATGTGTATTATTTAGCGATAATCAGCCGTACATAATACTAATTGTCTCTCCATATATATATATATATATATATATATATATATATATATATATATAGAGAGAGATCTCTGATAAAGATGTCGTTGTCAATTATTTACTGTTATGACTCGCACTTTGTTGCCTTGTGTAATACAGTCATAACTCAATAAACACACACTCACGCACACACACACACACACACACACACCTATATAAATTAAAATTAGCATTTTGCATGCCAAATACTTTGTAGCTTACATTTGCATTCAAAGAAGTTAACAATTCAAGCTGAGTCATGTTTGTAATTAAAATTTTGCAAATAAAAAATATAGCATACTTTTTTGGGCACGTTCCATATGCATTTCGTTAGCCCTTTTGGGTGCTTCATTTGCTTCTGACAAAACTTAAAAGTAACAATAAAACTTACAATTTTGTTTTTGCTTAAAAAATAAATTTATTTGCTTCAGTTATCAAATTCTTACTCTTCAGTTTGAGTTCTGGATAGCTAATTCAAGTTGAACAGTTTTGAATGTATGTTCAAGACTTAAGAAAATAGTTTGAAAATCAATTTCATATTTGATCATAAAGAATACTCAAGCCTTAACTGAAGCATAAAAAGTAAAAACTTTGATTGATTTGAAGTTGCAACAGTAAAAACTTTAAGTTTCTAAGCTACTCTTACATAGTTATGATTCACTTTGACTTCTTTGCTATTTGCTTACATTCATTTTGAGCAACGGTGCTTGATAAATGTGCACATAGAAAGCAGTTTTAAGTCCACTGTGCGACCTCAATAGCTGCGACTGCATTACGCTGAGCTCTAATTTGATATAATCTGAACACACACGAAATTCAACACGCATCAGCGCACATACATTGATTTGATATAATCTCAACACACACACACACACATAGTTGGCTGAATGGCCTTCTAAAACGAATTATCGTGTATACGCCACGTGTACGCGGCGCCCCAGTGAGCAAATTTGTGTTGCCGTAGCCGTAGTTCATTTGTATTTTCCCTTTCGCATTAAGCTATATAAACCTATTATGTAATCACACATATATACAAAATACATATATATATATATACATTATATACCCCGATATATATATATAGAACTAATAAGAAATCGGCGTTTGCCACGCATAGTGTGGCAAATGCTCATCTAGGATATGTTAAAAAAAACTTTTATTTCCTTTTTTAGATATTTTTGAGTTGCCAGCAAAGTGCAAGATTTACACATATATGAGATGATTTGAGATGAGTTAAGATTAGTTCAATTGAGTTCAGTTGAGTTGAGAAACGATGAATAATAAAAACCAAAAAAGTCTTTGACTAAAAACGCTTGTGATGTTCTTTTTATTTCAATTCCTACAAAAATAATATGATCTCCAACCAAATAAAAAACAAACCCACCGAGCACTCACTTTGTACCACTCTGTACGTTGCCCAACAACTATTCTAAATATTCCGAAAAAAACCAAAAACAAAAAAATAAAATAACAAACAAATATATTCTATCCCGGTCCCGGTTCATCCTGCGCTCAAAATTGTTTGACCAGAAAAACCAAAAAAAAAAGTAGAAAAAACTTTAAAAAATTGATAAATTAAAAATTGTGATGGCCTCAATTTTAGTTTAGTTTAAGTTCCATTGCAAAATATTTCTGTCGCTTCTACTTTCATACTTATGATTTGTACTTCAATTTGTTATTTTTATCGTTATCGTTATCGTTATCGCAGTTTGAACCTCTGCAAGTGCAAGCGTTTTTAATCAAAGATGGCCTCTGACCACAGATCGCGCGTTTTTATTGTTTCTGTTTCTCGAGAGCAAAGCCAACATAAATACTAAAAATTAAAAAGAAAAATACCAAATAATACCAAAAATGCCAAAGACAAGCAACAAATAAGTAGCTAAAAATACCAAAAAAATTTAAGAGTAAAAAAAACCTCAAAAGTGAAAAAATTAACAAAGATTTTGAAATTAATTTGAGCCCATCACAAATTTTTAATTTGCAATCAACGTCGGGCAGCTGCAGCTCTGTGTGGTTGTGGTTGTGCGTCTGGGTGGTGGTTGCGGTTGGTTTAGGGTGGGGCATGGCTAGGTCAATTCTAGCTTTAAGCTTCAAGCTAAACAAAGCGCCTCTTACAGCAGCGCGGCCCCAGCCTTGGCCATGGCCATGCCGTCGAGCAGATCGAGCTGCTGATCGATGAGAAGTGCCGCATCCTGAACAAGACGGGCACACCGAAGTCTAGTGCCCTGCACCTAGCCAACTGGATGAAGGGCCAGCTGGACAAGCAGCAACAGCAGGCGCGACTGGCGGCCATTGCACGCTCTCAGGAGAACATTAGCGCCGAGGACGAGCAGCTGATCTTCAACAGCGACAGCGAGCAGGACGAGCGCATCATCTACTGGACACGCCAGCAGCTGGAGAAACGCACCAAGGAGCTCAACCTGGCCAAAGAGATGGGCGGCCTATCCGCCAAGCCAAACTTTGCGGGCAAGCGCCTGAGCGGCGTCGAGGAGCTGAGCATGAGCATAAGCGCCACCTCAGACATCTACTCAGAGGCGGAGGTGGTGACCAGCCAGATCAGCCAATCGCATAGCACCACATCCGATAGCCAGGTGAGTGAGGCATGTTTTTACCTAGTCTTTTTAGCTTTAGAGATGGGCGTAAGACTCCGATTACTTGAGAAGCTTGCAAGCTGGAATTATAGAGAAGGAATTTAAGATCTATAGGTTCTATATACTTCTATATGTAATGAATTCCATAAGGTCAAATACTTATGAGTATAAGGAAAAAATCCTTGATAGATGATCTGCCATCAAGCCTTTAGTTATCAGCCCTTAGCTCCAGCATTTAGTTTCAATTGGGACTATAATTAGCCAATTTTTCTAATATATAATAGCCTGATTCGATTTACAGCCTTACCTTTGTATACTTGTTAAACAACAATCGGATCTAGCTGTATTTCCTAGACGTTTCTTCCATATCTATGTAATATCGCAGTTACCTGATATTTACGTCCATATCTCAAGTTCCTTAAGAATTGTCGTATTCAAATTTGATATATTATATATATATTTTAGAGCAGGATCTATACACATGAAACATGGCTTAGACTTGAAGTAAGGCAGCTCTAAGCATGAATACTACAAGTATTATAAAGGGAGTTGACGCTAGAAAGCTGCGAAATGAAGTTTGATATCGATCGTTATCGATTTTATGGCAGTCGAAGAGTTTATTGATAATTTGAAATTAATCAAAATGAATCTGAATTGCCTGCGAGTAAGCTTCAATTCTGTAGCTTTTATAGTTAAAAGATAGACAGACAGCTAGGTTTATAATTCGAATCAGGAATGTATTGTATATATACATATATATATTTACATATACCTATATATTTGATCAGTTCAGTCAACTATATTTGAAGCTGAACTGTATGACATGAATTTCCATTTTCATATTATAAAGGATTATAATTCAGACAGTTAATTAAGCAGATTTTGGCGTAGCCTTCGTCCATCTCTAGTAGCTTATATGCATATAGAACGTATTGCTAGATCTGGTATTTCGTTTGGCACTTCATTCGCTTAGATCACCGTGCGTTCCAGTCCCATTGTGCTTGACAAGCTGGCGGTGTGCCGTCACTGTCATAAGAACTGCCAGCAGAGTGCAGCCAGCGGCAGCGGGGGGCGTGGGTCAGCTGCGGCTGATGCAGGCGGGGCAGGTGGCTCGTCGCTGCTGTGCAACTCGCTGAAGGTGCAGCACAGTCAATCCTCGCCGAACCGCTGCTGCAAGCTGAATGGCACAGCTGCAGCTGGGGTAGCTGGAACGGCAACAGCTGTAGCTGGTAGTGGAACGGGCACCGGCAGCGTGACTAGCATCTCCAGCAGTACCATCACTGGGGAGCTGTCCTCAAAGGTAGTCGCTAGCAGCAGCCGGCGCGAGACCGGCGACACGGAAAGCGATGTGGCACAACTAATCACCGACGAACTGTCGCTGTCCCAATCAGAGGCGACAGATGACAGCGTCAATGCGATGCCCAACAGCAGCAGCAGCAGCGCCAAGCTACGAGTTCTAGAGACGCCGCAGTCACTGCCAAATGGTCACTGCTCCGCCTCAGTGAACGCCTCTGCTAACGCCTCCGTCTCCGTCTCCGCATCCGCATCCGCATCGGGCTCCCCACAGCCGCCGCCCAGGCGCACACGAATTGTGGCCCAGTTGTGCCAGGAGCCAGTGCGTCAGCAGGTGAAGGCCGTTGTGACCATTACGGAAACGGCCCGTATTATGCGTAACACCGAGCGCAGCTCCAATACCCACACCAACGCCAGCCCGAGCGCCAGCGCCGGCTCTGCAGCCACTTGCCATTGTCGCTGCACTCCGGAGGACTTCACACAGCTGGCGCCGGACAAGATGGAGCAGCAGACGTGCAAGCTGCTGGAGTCACCTAAGCAGAAGACCAGCTCTGTGCAGCTGCAGCAGCAGCAGGAGGATGAGCAGCTGTCGCTGATGCTGATCGGGTTGGCGCAGTTCGCACCGACTGCCAAGCTGTGCGGACAGACAGAGGAGCCGACGCCACCCACCATAGCTGTGGTGCCGCCGACGCCTGATGCGGTGCTCACCAAGACCAGCACGCATGTGTGGGACAATAGTGGAGGTGCTGCGGGCATGGATCAGGTAACGACCACGGCAACCAAGCAGCCGAGGCAGGCGATCATTGAGAATATACCGGAGGACTCATGCGATGAGTCGCCGCTGGATGAGGAGCCACCATATCGGCCCATGAGCAATGCGCTGCGTCGCTTCGGCACTATGTCCAGCCTGGAAAAGTTGCCCTCCGATGAGCTGGACGACGACCTTGAGCCGTATGCGCAAAACGGCCTCAACGAGGAGCTCGAGCACGAGGCCGACAACGATGGCGATGACGATGACGATGGCGACGACGATGACGATGTGGATGATGCCACGGCCGATAAGGCGCTCGCCCAGAATCTTCATGATCTGACGGCCAACTGCTCGAGTGTGACTTTGACCAATGGCGATGTGCTGGCCAGTGGAGCGTGGACGAATCGAGCGGGCGCCTTTGTCACCGACAAGATGTCCTTCTTCGAGGAGTCGCGAGCCTTCATTGACAAGTACTTGGGACGCTGGAATGCCAACGATCAGCAGCAGGCACAATCGGCAGCCAATCAGACGGCCTCCGAGACGGACGAGCAGATGGACGAGTGCACCTCGGGCGCCACCAGTGGCGAGGAGGTCTGGGGCACACCCACTAGTGGGGGAGACAACGACGACATGCAGCTGATCAACTCAGAGAACACACACTCGGTAAGTGATGCAGCCCTTCCAAATTCCAAATTCCCTTTAACACTTTCTCGTGCAGTCACCCACCAAGTCGAGCACCTCGCTGAACGACGATGATGACACGGAGCTGATGATGGACGAGCTGCTGATGGCGCCGCCCATGACAGCGAGCACTATACGAGGACTACTGCCACGGTAAGGAACATCGATATCCACACTAAAGCGAGATAGCAACACAAACAGCGAGCGAGCGAGCGAGAGAGAGATAGCCATATCTATTAGCTAGCTCAAATTGTTAGATGCCTTAGACATTATATCGTATACTTAAGCAGTTAGAGCTCTCATTTAGTAATCGAGTAAACATACATATATATACTCTTCATCTTTTAAATGTTTGTCTTCTTTTCGTAGTTTTTACAGGTGTTTCTTGCGTTCTTTCGTAACTCTATACACACAAGTAATCCCAATCAAAAAACAAAAAAAAACCCATTTCAATTCAATTCAATTCGTTATCCATTTTAGTGTATCTGATTTCAATATAAATATTATATAAATATTTTTTTATCATCTTGGGTTAGTTTAGTTCGAGTTTTTTGGTACAGACCAGCCGACCCAACCATAAGAATTAGTCTCATCCTTCCGTAGTGCCTAGTCGAGTGTAATCATAGCTAACTTATATACGAATATTTACTACATACATTCTAGTGCTATATACTATATATATATATATGCTATATCTATATGGTACAGTATATCTATATATACTTGAATATGTATAAATATTTTGCTCAATTCCAAAATTTATATCATTTCATCACACGCTCAAAAATTGTTAAACATATTTGAAATTTAAAAACAAAAAAAAAAAAAAACAATCAATTCGTTGCATCTCATATCGTATATCGAATCGTATATCGTAACTTGTAATGCTTAGACGCCGTCTTGAGCCCCTGTTCGAGGAGGAGACCGAAAGCGACGAAGAGAAAACCCAACAGGACAGCGACGATATCAAAAAGGTGGGTCGTATTTAGAACAAATCAATCGAAAAATAAATAAATAATTATGAAATAAACTCAAAGAATATCAAAATAAGCTCACAAATTGACAGGATCAAATCACATTTAAACACTTTTTCCCAATTTCATTTCGAATTCGAATTGTTTTTTATTTATTTTGTTTTCGATGTTGGCATAGAAAGAGAGGATTATGCAAGCCGAACTTTGAACACACTTGCAACTCGATTCAATCAAATATTTCCTTATTTTTTATACCCTCAACCTGTGTATTATAATAGCAGGAAGCGGGGCAGACTGCATAAAGTTTATATTTACTTGATTGGGGATAAGGAGTAGAGTCACTTTGAATCGTCTCATGCATGTATTTGAACGGACGTCCGTCTGTTAGTCCGTCTGTCATTCCCCCCGTATGTTTGTCCGTCCGTCCGTCCGTCTGTCATTCTAATTTGGGATAACTATTCCAATTCCAATTTTAAATTTACATTCCTAGAAACTTGAGCTTTTCTTCTATACATTTCATCTGCATACAGCTAGAGCTGAGGTTATTCCATAACTAATGTTCTCAGAGTAGAACTTTTATACTATCGTATGTGCGTGTGTATAGGTGTGGGCTTATGCCTATAACGATTAAAATATCAGTTCAGCGATCAGTGTATCTCGTAGTCGAGCACTACCGACGAGAGCTCTTTTACTTGTCTTAAACTAAAGTTTCCCATGTTTCATATTGTTTTTTTTTAATATTTAGAAATATTTGAATGTCAACATAAATGTTGTTCATACAGTTTCCTTTGGGCTTTATTGTGCTGCAAATGTATACACTGCTTATACAGTGCACCGCATGCATTGCAATCAATCAAATCTCTACTTGATTTATCGAATTTTTGATTGATTTATGTTTCTTGTCTTTTATTTTCATATGCAACATTAACAACACAAATGCCAACTGCTTGACATCACCATCGTCATCTTCATCATCATCATCATCATCATGTTTGTCATCATGAATCGAATCAATCATTCAATCAATCATATATACATACATCAATCAAACATACAAATACTTTTCGCACTCTGTAAACTTTTTGCAACTCGCTTTCAATTTATTCTACTTATTGTTGTTATTATTAACTCAATGTATATAATATGTGTGTATGTGTGTGTTTGTTGGTTTGTGTATATACATATATATATATATAAATATATTTTAATATATACAATATATAGAAAGTCGTAGTGAAATTAGTGAAGCTTTAGCCAAACCTGCAATACTGCGAGCTCATAAACATCACACGCCAGGACAGAGACCCGCGAGCGATTGACAACGATTGACAATCAAAGTGAATGCACCAAATATTTCAAGACAATAAAAAAGCAAATATATATTTCAAAATCCGAACCCGAATCCGAATCCGAATCCAAATCGATATCGAACGAATCAAAATCGAAATTACAAAATCAAAATGAACAAAAAATATGAACCAGAACCAACAAAACGAATCACTCATAAACCCCATAAAGTGCAAGCTGGATGCTTTATCAAAACCAGAATTGATTAGTTGAATTCTATTCCCAACAATTGGTAGGGGGAAGCAACGACAAATGGCCACTACCTAGAGGATTCGGCTGGAAGTTCAAGCGACGAGGAGCCGGAGGAGCCGGATCCACACTCGAGCGAGGAGCGTCTGCAACCGAATCTGGCCACCACAGCGCTGGGTCCACGGCCGCTGACAACCACCAGCAACAGCACCAGCCGCACCACCACCACCATCATGCTGTTACCCACCACGGCCATTACGACGCCGACCCAGCTGGAGGCAGTGCAGCCACCAGCTCAAGCACCACCGCCAGCGGCCTCATCCTGCGAGTATCTACTCGAACAGCGCGCGTCTGCGACTATGCCGACATCACCCACCATGACGTGCTCAACGACGATAACAACAGCAACAATGACGACGGCGATGGCGACGGCAACGTCAACGTCGACGACGACGACGACGATGATGAGTACGGCGATGCGGATCTCGGTGCCGGCAGCAGCGACGACGGCGAATCGAGCTCCCTCATCGACTACTACAACAACCAGCAGCGGGAGCGGCACTATCAGCTGCGCCACCACCAGAGCCAACGTCAAGCCACCGAGATTTATACCACCACCGCCGCCACCTCGTCGTCTGCTGCTTACGCAGACAAATCTAAGCGCTGCACCGGCCAAAACGGTAAGCCAATCAAATCACAGTCCAAGCTAATTCCCCTTTTTGTAGAACCCAGCTCCTCTCATACTCCTTTTTCACATAGTTATGTGTGTTCGATCATTCCTGTTTTTAGTAGCTCTTTGATATAACTACTCTATATGTGTGTGTATTTGTTGTGTTCTATCATACTCTTTTTAACGAAACTGTAGAAAGGCTATTGAATCCCAAACAATCCTATCTTTTAGCTCCCATCAGACATCCCATGGTCAATCTATCACGTTCTTATCGGAAGTATTTACCAGCTTGTTCAACTTGTATTCTTAATGAGTAGATCTAGTTAGCTATAGAGCTCTCATATCTAAGATCTACGAAGGTATTCTGGAAATATGAAAATGATCTCAGTATGAGCTGTTTTAGCAATTTTGTTAGTGTTCTATATAGAAAGTTTGAGCTTTCATCTTTGTTGCCTAAACTCGCAGACCAGTGAAGCTCTCTTTATCTGTTAGTTGCTTGAAGGATAGCTAGCAATCAGCAGACTGCTTGAGCATGAGCTGTTTGAGGTCGTCTTTTGATCCAAGCCACTACTCAGCTATAGAGGTCTCTTTTTGAGTGTAAACTAATCTTCTAGTTCCTCAACAGCGATGACCATTATTTGGTAGTTAAAGGAATTTGCTTATGAATAAATGATCTTCTTTTCGGTGTTCAGCAGCCACCTCAAAGAAAATCTGGCGCTACTGCTGACAGTGGCTGTTCGGCGGCTGTCGCCGACGCCGCCAACGCTTCGCCCACAATCGGTATCGGGTCAAGGACAACGCCTGCGAGTACCAGAACCTCTGCACCGTCAGTGGCAGCGGCATCGGGGGCGATGGGAGCGGTGGCAGGCCCAAAACGCCCATCGTCAACGATAATCGAGACCTGCCTGCTGGGTACCGCAGTGCCGGCAGACTCAGCCACTTCATCAGCAACAGCCTCGAGGACAGCAAAACCGATGCGGAGCAGCATGGAGAGCAGCCCAGCTGCAGCGGTGCCAGCGGCCAAGGAGCAGGCGCGCGCGCAGGCTCCGGCGCAGGCTCAGGCGCAGGTAACGCCAGCCGAACCGGACGTAGCCGATACTCGTTCAGTGGCCGCTGCCCCAGTGCCGCACGTTGGCTGCGGCTTAAGTCCAAGGCTGGAAATGCGATTGGCTCTCAACCACGACATACTCGGGGACGAGGACTTGATCTGCTACGAGCCTGGTCCAGATCTAACAACTATTCTGGGGTAAGTCCTAAGCCACATGCATAGTTCATTCAAAGGCTTCTCCTATTTCAGTTACGGTTGTGTCAGCTATGAACGGAGATAGCTGTAAGAGAAGACAGACTTGAGTCAGCTTACTCCGATCTATCAGTTAGTTATTCAATCAGTCAATTAGCTACATAAGGAATTGAGCTGATTCCTTTTGTGTTTCTGTCCACATTTCATTTCGGCTAAATTATCTTTCAATCTGTTACTCTATCTATGAGCCAGACCATCAATCAATCAGTCAGTCCATCAATCATTTTATGCAATATTTTCGACTCATACGTTTCTCTCTCTCTCAATCTGTCACTATCTGTTTTAGGCACGACCTCTCCACATTTCATCGTCTGACGGGTCGCGATTTATTGAGTCGTTCAGCCACGAATCGGGTGCAGCCAAAAGAGGCTGTCATATCGTACTCTCAACAACGCAACTCCAAGATGGACACGCCGACAGTGAACCGGCGACCACGTCCCGCCATGGCGACCACCTCCGGCCAGAGGAGTCACAGCAGCAGCAGCCACGGAAGTCCGCGCACCGCTGGTTCAGTTCGTGCCGGCGCCGCCGGTCCACAACGCCAGCATCCAAGTCCAAATACATGGAGCAATTCTGCATCTGCGGCTCGAGCAGACGGCGGGAGCGTCGGCGTCGCAGACAGCAGCACAAGCTGCAACAGCAGCAGCGGCGCGAACAAATTAGGCGATCTGGAAATCTTAGCGAGACGCGAGAAGATATACTCCATGTCTCAATCGAAGAGTGGCTATCGAGTCAAGGCGACATCCGGGACAACCACAACGAAAATGAGAACGACGACGACGACGATGGCAACGAGACGCGACTGTTCCTTGACAACGAGCCGAGCAGCAGCAGTAGTCTCTCTGACGAGGACGATGAGTACTACTTCGATGGACGCAGTGGCAGCAACAACAACAACAACAATAGCAACAACAACAATGACTGAAGCGTGCCTCGAAACCGAAGTGGGCAAATCAAACCGTTTGTACGTTCACATGCCACATGCCACATGTCCACATGTCCACATGTAGCACATGCAGACATATTGAAGGTGCCCCATAACCCAACTTTTTTCTATGCAGATTCAACTTTATCAAGCGCCGCAACTCGGAGATAACAGGCAGCGGCAGCAGCAGCAGCAACAATCCCAACAATTCCGACAGCACAATCGGTGGCGACTCCCAGTTGCAGCTGCAGCTGCACGGCAGTCAACAGCTGCTGAGGCAGGCGCCGGACAATGCGGACATGGCACAAATGTCGCCACGTAAAGATAACGTACGTTTATTTGGTATCCCGACTCCATAAGGTCTCACTTCCTTGATTCCTTAATGCGCCCTTGCCATTTCCTTTCTTGGCTTTTCTGTATTCCTAGGATTTTCTTTAATGACTTTACTTCCTTAATATTTCTTCCTTTATACTTTCTCCTTGCTATTTTCTTTTTCTGCTTTATATTTCATATTTTATTTGCCTTCCTTAATGTTCATTTATAATATGTATATAATATAAACATATATAATTATTGTTAGTGATTTTTCATTAATATTTGTTGCTTTCTTAGTTTTTTCTGCTATTTCTATTTCTATTTCTAGTTTTTCATGCTTGTTTTATTTTCATTCGTTTTTCCTCTTTAATATTTACCCTTATATTTGATTGTTAGTATTTCTTGCTTTGTATTTGTATACCCTGAACCCATTGAAAATGGGAAATCCGGGTATAATGGTTTTCTTAAAGTGTCAAATGTATGTAACAGGCAGAAGGAGGCGTGGCAGATCCCATAAAGTATATATATTCTTGATCAGGGAGACGAGCAGAGTCGATTTAGCCCTGTCCGTCTGTCTATGTGTCTGCCCGTCTGTCCGTCCGTCTATCCGTCTGTCCGTATGTATGAACGCGTCGATCTCAGAACATATAAGAGCTAGAGACTTGAAATTTTGTTTGTAGGTCCCTGTATAGCACGCACATTTCAAGTTTATTTTCAAAAATCGATAACTATTTATGTTTTATTGTTATCGATTAAAAACCTAATCGAAATGAAGCTATTAAATTATATCTCGTACATCTTTAGAGCAAGAGTCTCCACATTTTGTATTTAGATTCATTTATATTTTATGCAATTTTGATTTTTGTTATATTTTGGATACCCGTTAAAAAAATGTTTTATTTTTCATAATTTAATTTTACAAGCTTACATTTTTTCTGCGTAAAAAATTCATTGCTGAATATATTTTAAAACGCAGATCGGTCAGGGCTCAGTGGATCTCCTAGTCGGGCACCACCGACTAGAGTTTTCGTACTTGTTCTTTCCTGTTTCTGTTTTGATATTTCATTTTGCTATTTGTTTTTTAATATTTAATTTTTTGGCATTTTGTACTTACTTGCTTGTTATTCTTTCAATAACATTTCTTTTCCAATTTGAGTTGTTCTTTTACTAACTGCTTTTCATTAGATTTTCTTCCTTAATATTTTCATTTTAGTTTTTCTTTCTTAAAATTTCTTCCCTGAAACGGTTTCCTTAATCTTTCTTCCTTAGTACTTCTTCCTCAATATTTATTGCTACACATTCATTCCTTAGTTTTTTCGTTTCTTTATGTGTCTTCCTTTGGTATTTCTTTCTAAGTATTTCTCTCTTTACTGCAGGACAAGCCCTCGCTGAACCGACGCCTGTGGAAGCAAATCACCAAACGAAGACGCACCAACTCCGTATCCCAGATAGTCGCTGGCTAAGCAAAGAGGCGGCTCACACCAACACACCCACACACCCACACACCCACACACACACTGAACACACGCATTCTTTCTCTTTCCCTCCCTCTCTCTCTCTGTCGTTCATGCTTAGATAGAGATACTTGTATACATGAGTATCTGCGTTCAGCTGTGTGATATTTGCCAGCAAAGTGCTTTCATTGTGTTGTACGTGTAGAGCATTTAGTTAAGACTTTAGTTTAGTTACTCATATTGTGCGGGAGCTTAGCTAGTTCCTCGAAAATCGTGCAGCCAGAGGTCGTTCACACTGTCCAGTGGCGTCCAGTCCTGAACAGCAGTAGCTGCAGTCAGTTATAGTTTAGGGAGAGCTAAGCTACTCGATACTTTAGTGTCGAGTAGAGTTAACTACTGCCCAATGCTTCATGTTTGAGATGTTTGCCTTGAAGACTGTTGAAACGACAGTTCGAACGTGTTTCCGCTGCAGTCAGCTATGTATATTCTCTTGCTGTCTCTAGAACTGAGCTGTCTTACAATTGTAGTAGGTTTTCTACTCTTAATCTTAAGTAGCCCAGACAGTTACTGCTGGCAGTCAAATCTCCAACTCTGTGGACTGTGAATGGCCTGCAAATCGATGAAACTGAAACTGAAACTGAATATTTAGATAAATTGAGCAAACTTACATCAAAAACTGAAGATGACGATGACGATGACGATGACGACGACGATGTTAGATGGAGATGAACTATGTAATATTTATGATAAGTTTTTTGATACTTACAAACTTTGTAGCTAGTAAAACCCAATGAAACGATGAATGATGGTTGCGTCCAATTGCCACCAAGTGCAATACGACTCCTGCCTCTGCCAATCAGGCCAAGACCGAAGCCAAATCTCAATATCTCACAACCTAGAAATACGAACAGCCAAAAGACAAATGGGACAACGAATGCAGCTGCCTGGAGGCAAGGCTTTACTAATTGTTAATGAATATACAAACAAACAAACAAACAGCTTTTATGGGCGGGTCAAAGGGCACACACATACACACACACACACACACACACACACACACACACACACACACACACACACACACACACACACACACACACACACTACACACACAATCCAGCCAAAAGTAAGGAGTTATAGAAAAGGGATGCATATGAAATATGTTTCGACTATCTTTTAGAGAATGAAGTCGCAATTGATAGAAGTCAAATTAGTTTAGCTTTGCACTGGATTAGCCAGTGGGAAAGGAGCTTTCAAATTGTGTTTTTTTTTCTCTCTTATTTCATTTGAATGAAATTGCCTTAAATTATATGAACTATTTAACTATTTATTGTATTTGTAGCTTAACATTTATACATCTTATGGCATTTTGCAGTTGTCATTTGTCCATTAAAGAAATTAACATTAAAAAAGAGAAAAGAACATTATAAATAAAGCAACTAAGAACACTGCAGTCGGGCATAACCGACAGCTCAGTACTCGTTCACAGTTCAACTTATAGAAAGAAAAAGAAATATTTTTGAATTTACTATAATAGGAATCATAGAGCTAGCTATTGAACTAGGTTCCAGCTAATTGTAGCTCTAAATCCTCCGATAGACCCGAGTGGTACATATTCCAAATTGCAATTGTCAAGCGAATATACTCTCATTTGACTTTGTGAACGAGTATTTAGCTACAAGTTAGAGTAAATCAAAGTCGTGTAGTCGCAGTAAAAGCGAAATTTTAAACAATTCCCAAATTTTGTCTCAACTATTTACAGCATATTTACATGCAGTTTTTTTTGGTCAGATTCACAGTTAGTTTATGGGTAGGAGCAATGTGTGCATATGTATGTCCATCGAGAGCTATACATATGTGCATTTTGTAGTTTATTTCACATTGAAATTGTTGAACGCAAACAAATTATACGAAATTAATAATAATAGAAAGAAAAAGAAAAAAACGAACAAACGAATGAAAAACCAAAAGACAAATGATCAAGAACATTTATCAGCTTTAATAGAAATTCTAATTAAAAAAAAACAAAAACAAAAACAGAGACATATGTAGTTATACAAATAATATACTATTCTACATACATATATACAGATATAAAGATATATATATATATATATATATATATATGAAAGAAAAATACTTTGAATAGCGTAAAGATCGAATTATTAGGCATTTATCACTTTTAAACATTATACAACACTGGACATCAAATTGTGCATGTGAGAGGCCCATTTACAGAACAGTTAGAGAAGCCGTCCCCACAACAACATTTTTTTACCTATTATTTATAAATATATGCATAAAATTACTTTGTAAATCTAAGCAAAGAAAATAAAAGATTTGAATTCGAATTAAACACACAATTAGGATGAATATTTGCAATTATTATGGACGTTTCGTTGCTTTTGTGATTTGATCATTAGAATGTAAATTGATAAACTTAGCGAAACAGAATTTTCCTCTTGAAATTCAATAGTAAATTCCATTATTTGAGAGAAACAGAAAGCAAAAAACACAACAAATAAAACAAAACACATGAAATTAAAAATAAATCAAACTCGAAAAATTAAAAAAAGAAAGATTTGTTTTGACTGGTATTTGGGTTAATCTAAGAACTAAAACAAATTAAATTATAAATAAATCAAGCCCAAAAAATAAATTATATAAAGATTCGCTTTAACTGGTATTTGGGTTACTCTAAAAAACACTTAAGGAAAAGATGCACAAAAAGGAATGAACAGATGCAAACTAAATTAAATCAAAGTCAACAAATTAACTACACACAAATTAGTTTTGAGTGATATTTAGGTTACTCTAAGAAGTAAGTATCATTGAAACGTTTAAGAACAACACGCACAAAGAGGAATTGCAAACATATGAAATTAAAAGTAAATCAAATTCAAATCAGGATGTAAAAATCCACTATACAAAGATGGTATTTAGGTTACTCTAAGAGCTAAGAATCGTTGAAACGTTCAAGGACAAGATGCACAAAGAGGAATTTCAAAATAAATGAGAGCTAGCCATATTTGAACTGATAAATCAAAGGGTTTTTGCTGCTGACAAAAAAGAATTCTCGATCGATGCTATTTCGAGCGCTGACCGTTGTCAGCTCGTGGGAAATTAACGATTTTAGCAATGCATGCAGTTTATTTCCCTTGATTGATTGCCGAGTGTCTCCTCCTCCTCCTCCTCGCCGCGCTGTCAACTCAATATGCAGCAATGAATGTATCCGGCTCTCTATATGCCATCAAAAACGATCTATGTATAGTTCTGATTGCACATCGCATCACTGACTACGAATAGCAATAACAATGGCAGAAAAAAAAGAACAAAAATGAAAATTAATTGTCAGGCCCAGGCCGCAGTCAAAGCTTCAGCCTAGACCTCAGCTTTGGCCTCTGCCGCCGTCGCCGTCGCCGTCGCTGTCGCCGTCGCAGTCGCTGAGTCCCGTTTGGTGCGTGCAGTGAAATGCAGTTTTGAAGCGTGCCGAACAAAAAATGTGGGAGAGTGCGCTCGCTCTCTTTTGGGTGTAGTTGCGCCTGCTGCTGCCGCAGTAGCTGCTGAAGTTCGTTTAGAGAGCGTGGCGCCGTCGTCGTCGTCGTCGTCGTCGCAGCTGTTGCTACCGAGCTTTGGCGAGCTCAAAGCTGTTGTCGCTCAGCTGAGCGCTCAGTTTGAAAACGAGTTTCGTGGCGAACGGTCGATCAGCGCCAGTCGTAGCCGCAGTCGTAGTCGCCGTGGCCCTATAGAATTTCGCCGCAGCCTCTCGTCACTGTGTGTGTGTGTGTGTGTCTTTGACTGTCTATGGTGTGCGTGTGTACGTGCGTATATTGTTGCATTGTTTATTTACATACATTACATGTTTCTCCATTTGGCGTTTTAATTGGGCAGCGACTGCAATTGTGTGTGTCTGTGTGTGGGCAGTCGCTTAGTAAATATTAGTTTCGGTGTTTTTTTTTGTTGTTATTTTTTTGTTTTGTTTTTTTTTGTGCTTTCCCAAAAAAAATTCAAAAATCAAAACTGCACTTTGAAGGCGCGCGCGTCTATGTGTGTGTGTGCTTAGCTGCATGTGAACTAACAGGAAACAACGAGCAATTAAACAAACGACGTTGACGCAGGCGCAGACGCACTCGCAGTCACCGCCGCAGTCGCAGTCGCAGTCGCCGTCGCCGTTGCCGTTGCCAGCACAGTTAGAACTATGGAGCCCAAGACTCGCTAATTGAGGTCGTCGCTAGGTAAGTTGTGATCTGACTAATGCCTCTTCTTCTTATACTTCTTCCACTTCTTGCTGTTGCTGCTTCCGTTTGCCTCAGCCAAGATTGAAATTCACAAACAACAGCAGCAGCAGCAGCAGCAGCAACGCTCGCCAAGTGCGCCTCAGATACATAGAGACATAGATACATAGAGACAAAAGATAGATACATAGATACACGGATACATTGAGGTGGCGAGCGTACGTAGACAAACGGTAAATAATGCCGGTGCTTTGGCTGCTCCGCCCGTAACTCCCCAAGGCAAAATTTGCAGCACGCACCGTGGCACGCAACTCAATCAAAATGTAATTGCATCAAATATGCTTTAATTTACTAAAATGCATTCAACGAAAGTAGAAGGTAAAAAAAGAATCGCTCAAGCGCAGCTGTGATACTATACAAATAAGTCAGCTTTATATACATAGTCTAAAAACTATATTTTATGTTCAAGAAAATCAACTCAATTGCATAATATTTTATGCATACCAATGTGCATACTCTTTCACTTAACTTACATACATAGAAATATAGATATATACATATATAGATATATATATACATATGTTCAATTTCTTAATAGCTCTTCAAATTTCACTTTAACATTTGTATTTTCTGTTATATATTTGACTGTCGGCAATTATGCATGCACTTGCACCACTGTGCGGCAAATCAAAATGACAGATAGACGCTGTAACTGCAGCTGTGTGAAGTCCGCTGCCTGCTCTCAGCGCCCCGCTGTAGTTTAGTGTTAGCCAGTGAAAGCAGCATCAAATCTGCGTCTTCACTATCTGTATCTGTATCTCTATCTGTATCTGTATCAGCAAATGTAGCTGTATCTATAGCCAGCTGAGAACCTAACTGCTGCTGCAGCTGGCATTCCATCATCAACATCATCATCATCAACATCTTCGCCCGTCATCTGAGAGCCAGCAGCAATAATAATTATCTAACTATCTGACCGCATAACTATCTGTTGATGCTGCCCCTCAAAGCCACAACGGAAACGCGCCACTTGCTTTCAGATCGCTTTTCGGCTTCTATATGTTTGTATCTTCTATATCTATCAGTTTGTGTAGCTTAAGGTCAAAAACCACAGCTGCTAAATGCATATTAAGTAATTTGTAGCGAACCGAAAACAAACGCCACAGATAACACATCGATGCGGATGTGCGGACATATAGATGCAGAGATACATAGATACAAAGATACAAAGATACATTGCCTATCTCGACTGTTGTTGTTGTTGCTGTTGTGAAGTCAACAAGTTTTAGTGCCAAAACGGCAAGTGCAAAAATTTGTTGCGAAAATTGATTAACAGACAAACTGGTTAAAGATGGAGAGCCATTACCTACCATACCCGCCCCGCCCCCCTCCTCTACGCCCCTCGTTGCTTTGCCTCTTGAGCTGTTTAAATTTTATAAAATTGCTGCTGAAAAGTTTTTTTTTAATTGAATCTCATATAAAAATCAAACGCAACGCAAAACAGTTAAAAGTAAACAACGCGCCGACAAACAATAATGATCATCATCATCATAATCATGTCAATGATGACAATCATAATAATGACAATGCGCGATGATCATTGAGAGCTGAAAACTTGGAACTTGGAACTTGGATCTTGCTGCTGTGATTATAATGAAGTCTTTTTTTCTTTTTCTTTTGATTAATTGAAAACTCTTGCCAAGGGAATTATATATTTTTGTTTGCCGATAATTGTATTACGCATTATAAAAAGTAGATCAGATGAATACAGATACATATGTGTGTATGTGTACATAGCTATGATCTATATACATATGTAGATCGGTTTAGCTATATGCAAAAATGTTCAAAGTTCATCAACTGTTTGCTGTCGACTTGATCGTTTTGGTATATATGCTGTATAGTCATCTGATCAACACTTTTTGTATATATACATAGAGAGAGAGAAAGAGAGAGAGAGAGAGAGGGAGAGAGATTTAAATCTGATCTGGTTATATATATCTATCTATATGTATAGAGATCACTCTGTATCACATAGAGATCACTCTGTATCACATAGAGATCACTCTTCGTTTGGATCGACATGTACTATATAGTTATGTTCATTTAACCATTTGGAGTATTTCTTTAACAAGCTCTACATTTTCGAGCTTTTAAACGGTATCTCTCATGTCAGATTTGAGCTCATGGTTTTGGTAACAAAAATCATGCTAAAGACAATTTTAAGCAAAAATCTACACTGAAGACACGTTTGACTATGCTTAAAATCAAATGTAATTTGTTAAGAGTATCTTTCAGCAATATCAGCTAACTATATCTTAAAAAGATAGAATGATAGACATGGATAGACAAATATAGATGGATAGATATAGATAGAGAGAGATAGATGGATATTGATGGATAGCTAGATAGATAGATAGATATAAATAGACAGCTGTATAGCTATATAGATAAATAGATAAATAAATAGGAGATAAATAGAAAGAGAGATAGATATATATGTACGTGCATATGTATGTCATATATCCCTTGTTTTGCCTATCTCCTTCCATTAATTTAGCTGCTCTGCAAATTTCAAGCGACTCTCTAGGCAAGGGTATCTAATTTTCAGCTCACACAAATCTTCTTTTATTTATTTTATATACATACAAGTATATATGTACATAAATATATATATTTTTTTTATTTTTTTGGCAACTTTTGTTAAGCTTAGCATTTCACTGGACAGCGACAAAATGAGCGAGTGACAAACTGGTTTTCCAGTTTATTGAGTTTTGTACATTTGCATCGCACGCAAAAGCGCTTCAAATGTTTTTGTTTTCTTTTTCTTTATGATTTTTTTTTTTTTTTTGATTTTGATTCAATAACAAGATGCTTCGGTTCTCAAGGTATATGAACTCAAAGTGAACGACGCAAAAGCATATATAGAAATTATTTTTGAAGCTCCGGCTGGGCAACCCCAACCCCAACCCCTATTTTGTGTGTCAAAAGTGTCAGCAGCAGCTGCCTGAAGCTTAAAGAGAATATGAAAAGAATATGTATTAGGCATATAAATGTATGCACATATATAAGTATATTATATATATAATATATATATATGTCTCACATAGAGCTAAGCCTTAAACTGTTTTTGCTTTGTTCCCAGACAATTGACAGGGCTTTGCCTGCCCAGTTTCTTGCCATGTGAGTGTGTGTGTGTGTGTGTTCATCTACTCTTCTATTGAGCACATTCTGATTGCCCACCAGGTACATTTCCATTCACGTTCCACTCACTTTCATTTAGACAGATCTCGCACCGATCTTTTGCCCTTCCAACAGAAACCATCATCAAGATCTGGGAGACCTTTCTAATTTGTATGGCTTTGGCTCTGTGTCTGTGTGTGTGTGTGGTGTGTGTGTGATTTTTCACTGATTTCGCACGCATTCCCTCACTTGTTCAGTTCAATTGGCGTTTATCTGCTAATTGATTGACTTTTCCTACCATATACAGATATATATACACATACATACATATATATATATATATATATATATATATATATATATATATATATATATATATATATGGAAGTACAATGCACTTGTCTCAAATCACTTTTTGTTGGCCCTGACTCATTTGGCATTCTTTATCGATAACTTTTACAATGATCGCTGTTCATTATGGCTTGTGGCTTTTGGCTTGCTCTGCTTGTGGCTAAACCTGATCGCCAATTGTAATTAACAGTCTGTTTAAACATTTGATATACTCGATTCGTACACTCTCTAAGCTAATATTCGTCAAGTTGGTTCATATCAACTTTAGCCTGTTTATTTCGTTTCGCAATTGTTTCCGGTTTTCGATTAACGTTTTTTGTTTCTGACCATTTTTTCGATTGATTATACAGCAGTTCTTACCTATCGGAATTCTGAGAGCTATTGCATAACACATACTGATCTATTCTATCTCTGGCCTTATCTCCACTTTCTTCACGTTCATTTCCTTTACTCATACATATACTCATATATAGACAGACGCTTCAGATCTTGCTTAATGTTCTTCAGGGTACTTGAACTTCTTGTTCTTTCGCTTCTTGTACTATCTGCCATCTCGCTCTAACGACTGCCATCATACAAACAATGGAACCCCATGGCGGTGACGATGGCTCCGATTGCTCTCCGGTTCTTTGACTATGCTTCTGCATTGTCTCGGAGCCAGCTTTATTCCAAACAGAATAATTAGAATCATGCATAGCTGCCACTTACACAGGGTGTGTGCGAGACTGTGTCTGTATGTGTGTGTGTGAGTGTGAGTGCGAGTTCGCTGACTGACTGACTGACTGACTGTGACTGACTGTGACTATAACCGTAGCTACTGGCAGTTGAGAGCGCTTCGAACTTGGCGCTTGGAGCTGCTCATAATCAGATGCCATAGCCATTGCCGACGCATACACTGCACAAAACTGTTGCAAGTTATATAAAAATGGTTATGCATATGATTAGATGTGTTCTTATTGTATGCAGCTCATTAAATTGTATTTCGACTTTAGCTTCTTTAAAGAAAATATATTTATATTTAAATATCAAAATTAAATGTAAAATCAAATTTTCAAAAATAAATCAATTAAATAAACCACTAAATTATATGTCATAAATAAATAAATTAAAAACAATTAATTAACTTATAAATAAATGAAGAGAAATGTTAAAATTATAAAATATTTTTTAAAATGCTTTAATAATATATAAAATCAAGTCAAAGTCTTTCATAAAAATATTTCTAGTAAAAAATAATAATAATTTATGAATAAAGACTTTTAGAAATAATTTGTCTTAAAACAAATGGATAAAATAATTAAATAAGAATATTTAAAATAAATAAAAATAAAAATAAAAATAATAATATAATAATAAAATAATAAAAATAATTAAAAATATTATATCAAAGCATTGTATAAATATATATGTCAATATTTTGCTCTGTATAAAAACATTTATAGTAAAACTCAGATAGTTTTGATAGTTAAATGAACTAAAGATCAAATTCAAGCCAAACGTAGTTTCAGTTGCAGCAATGCTTGGCACTCGACGATTTGGCTCAGTGTATTTAGCTATGCTTTTTGGCTTGACGCTCATTAAACATGGCTGCGCCTGTGCTAAGCAATTACAAAGCCAAAAGAATCAGAGAAACAAACAGTTTATTTTATATTTTTTCATTTTTGTTCTTTATTTTATTATTATTTTTATATTTTTTATTTTGCTAGCCAAAAGCAAATGGTCAAAACGTTACAAAAATTGATTGCCGACAAAGTCAAGCAATTACCTGGAAGTTCGATGAGCGCGGCTTGTACCACTGTCCACTGTCCAATGTCCCACTGTCCGCTGTCCGCTGTCCGCTGTCCGCTGTCCGCCGATGCTGCCATTAATCACGGCTCGGCAAATTGAATTCTGTGCATGTAGCTTCCCCAACAAAAGTCGACAAATTAACGTGTTTTTAATTGGAGCCGGCCAACTGGGCGCACTAAAAGTAACAGCTAAGAGCTAAAAGCCAACAGCCAAGCAACAACCAACAACAACAACAGCAACAACAATGGGCAATTGTCATGCGGAGTCGTTGAACTCGTCCCGAGTTATGCGCCAAGTTAATTATGATAAAAGCGGCTCGAATCTGATCGCTGATTTGCGATTTGCGTCTTTATTATAGACAAATATATACTTATGTATTTATATATTTATAAATACACACATACATACTTATATATATATATATATATATGTTAATAATTAATAGTTAGGGCTGAAGTAGAAGAAGAGCAGCAATTGTTATAGAAGAGCTTCAATTGTAGCTCACAATCTGACCTTGACAAGGGCGCGCGCTATTATAAAACGTGTTTACCAACACTCGCAAATTGTGACAAACCGGTCTAAATTGTCTGCCCCTTGGCACCCTCCCACGCCTTGGCTAAAAGTCTAACAACGCTTCACAGATTTCCATGTCAACAGTATTTGAGCGCGGGTCACGCCCTCTCCCTCTCTCTCTCTCTCTCTTTCGCTCTATGTTGCCCTGCCCAGTTCGACTCGCCACTCCAATTCCAACTCCAACTAAATTGAATGCATTTTCATTTTTGAATTTCTTTTCATTTTCATTTTCACATTTCGCTTTTCGTATTATTTCTTATTATATTTTCAATTGCAACTTCGTTGGAAAGCGTGAAAACGCACCGATTTCGATTTTCCGGCAGCAACTGTCCAGGGAAAACTATTTTCTATTTAAACTTAATTGTAACACTATATATTTTAATGTAGTATCTCATTTAATAATAAGGTGAATGATATAACTCACTTTGTATACCTGACTTTTTCGCACCTGCATTTGGCACATATATCTTTCAAATTGTTATGAAACTAATCAAGTTATTCATATACGAAACGTGATCAAATTTGATTTGGATCCGGATCGATGTAGACGTTGTAGTCGAAGTTTTCTATGCATTTGTAGCTGTGTCCACCTTCAAAGTTTCAAAACGTTTGAGGATATCATGGAAAGCAGAATGAAGAAAACTTAAACAAAAATGGAAGAAGTTATATTTTTAAAAAGGAAAGAGAGAACAGAAGTGAACAGCAATACGGCTAGGTATCATATGGCAACATCATTTTATAGCTCTACTTGGATTAGGCTAACATAATATTTATTTTTCCGTGTCGATCTTGAGCTATTTCTATCCAATCAGAAATGAATCGTTTTATTATTTACTGCTTGACTACATTCAACACTGTTTCCATATCACAATTGTTCAAAAACCTTTGTTCCCGTAGCAAATATTAATTGCCTAACACTTGTTATATATTCGACATACTTGAGACTTCTTCAACACTGTTTTATATCTGTTACCATAGAAAAGTTCAACTGCATTGCCCTTTTCCTTAGACCTTTGCAAGCATTGATTAAGCCTTATGCGTTTTTCAACACTGTTATTGTATATGTATTACAAATTGTTCTTCCTTTCGGAAAGTTTAACTGCGTAAGCCTTTTTATTTCTTTTTAACATTGTTTTATACCACTAACTACTCTTTCATCCCATAGAAAAGTTAAACTACGTAAAACATTTCTGTTATATTTGCAAGCCGTGAAGACAGTTAAGGCGTTTTTCAACACTGTTTGTATATATTATAACTGTTAACAACTTTTTCCTCCTATCGAAAAGTTCAACTGCCTTCAAGTTTGCCTTGTCCGCTTGCAAGTGATGAAGTACCTAAGACGTTTTTCAACACTGCCTGGCCATTTGGCAATCCATTTGAGCGTAAACGCTCTTAAACTCACAGACTTGACGCTAAGCAGCCCATTCAGAGGCCATTTAAGCAGCGCTCCAGCTGAGCTATGCCCTCTGCTAGGGATTTCTTATGCTCTTTTTTTTTGTAAAATTTTTTTTATATTATTTTTTTTTGTATTTTTTATTTGTTGCTCGTGTTTGTTGTTCGGTTCGTTGATTTCTTTTGTTTTGTCGCTTGCATAATTTTTGCTTTTGGTCTGTTTTGTGGTTTTTGTGTGTTTTCTGTTTTGTCTGCCATTTGATTTGTATTATTACTTAATTGCTTTGAACCTGAAAACAGCCAAAGGTGTATAAAATAAATTTGAAAACCAAAAACAAATCAAACACCTCCCATTTACTGTGACTGTCTGCGTATGTAAATAAGCCAGCCTGAAAACAAAAAAAACCAAAACAGAAAAAAATATTTACATACATTTGGTGTGTAAATTCTTTCTGTTTTTGTGGATCGTCTCAATCCACACGCTGAAAAGGCAAAACACGCGCCACACACAAAAAAAATTTGATATATGAACGAAATGAAAAAAACATCCCAAAAAAAAACCTAAAGCTAACAATTCCAGTTGACTTCAGTGTCACCAATGTCGCTGACATTGAAAATCGGGCTGAGAGCAGCTGGAACACGAACAGAGAGGCACAAGCAGAGGAAGAAGCATAAGAAGACGAAAAGAAAAGCGTAGCTGAAATGTGAGCGGCATTCGCATTGAGGCAAATGGGTCACAGCTAACCAAATGTTGGGCAAGGGCCACTCAGAGACGTGCGTGAAATACAGCGGCTGCGACTCCGATTCCAATTCATAGACTTAGAGTCCAAGCCAGAGTCCGAGTCCGCGTCCGAGTCCAAAGATATACCCAAAACATTGCGATCTAGTTGTATAATACCATTCGAAAACGTGACTAAGTTCATCAATTGGCCAGGAAACTAGCTCAGCTAAACATAGCTAAAGAGTTTGTAGAATTGTCACAGACCCAATTAGTTTTCCGAATAGATAAATAATGGATGTAGAAGTATATGAAACAGCAGCTGATGAATAGATGATGAACAGATAGATGTAGAATGTATACCAACTAATGTTCACTGGTTCGCAAGGATAGAAATTTCAATCCCTTATAAAGCAACGTTTCTAATCATATAAGCTATTAATGTAAACTAGATACTATTCAAAATTTCAAGCTGCTATACCCATATACATATATATATAGAAGAAAGTGTCTCTCTATCTCTCTCTCTCTCTCTCTCTCTCTTTCCCTCTCTCTCTCTCTCTCTCTCTCTCTCTTTCCTTTTCTCTATCTGCAATCTCATTTTGATTTTGATCACTAATACTATATTCTCGTCTCTCATTTATTAGATATATGAATCTACATATAGACTATGCTCTATGAAGATAAACCACATAGGAATCATGTGAGTGGCTAATTGTTTGCATGAACTATATCTTAAAGATTACATAATGTGGAATGATATCACTCAATATATATGTATCTTTCGAAAATACTTTTTTTACATATGTAAAAAAGAAGAAGACAAAATTGCACAGAAATTGCGCAAGCACCAAAAATATTCCAAATCGCAGCGACGTGACTTGGTTGAGCTATATACGAAATGGTTAATCAAGGTGAACTGGGTAAACAGAACGATTCGTCAATCCACTTAGGTATTCTTAGAAGCTGTACACAATAAAACTAAAGTGAAATTGTAAACAATTCGTAGTCCATATCAAGTCTTATATTATATAAATATAAACAAATTTTTATTGTTATACAAACAGAGCCTCAAAATACACAGACAAATAGCTTGCTGATTCGATGTAGAGAAATAGATTTTTCAAATATGAATGCCTCGTTTATTGACTTGACAAATTGTAATTATATATTTGATATATCTCTATGTATATGTGGTTGAGGCTGCAAAATGTTGGGCAAGGCCCAATTGGAGACGTGCGTAAAATACTCTTAAGACGCGCCTCTATTGTATAATGCGATTGTTAGGAGGAGGCAACAATACGATATGCGACGATACGATATACATAGACGTGACATGGCTGAGTTATAAGAGGCTTAGCTGCAGATTTATATAAGTTAGTTAGGCGAGCTGGGAGCTGCGCGCTGGGAGTTGGGAGTTGGAAGAGACTAGCGAATTCCATTAGCCAAATGGCCAAACGGCTCAAATCATACGGCTTGGTTTGGCTTGCGTGTTGCAAGTGCTTCCTGCATGGCGAACATGCAACACGCACTGGACACTGCACAGTCAAACAGAGATAGAGACACAGACAGAGACAGAGACAGAAAGAGAGATAGAGAGAGAGAGAGAGAGAGAGAGAGAGAGAAGGGGAGCTGGAGAAAGGGAGACTTGTTTGGCCAGTACTGAATACTGGATACTCGGTTTTGGGGCAGCAGAAAGTAAAACTCGCGTTGTTGCAACTGTTGTTGCTGTTGTCGCAGCTGTTTGTATTTGCTTGTTTTTTTTCTGTTTTTGTTTTTGTGGCTTTTGGGTCCGCGCCTGGGACAGCTGCAGGTGACATACATTTTTCGGCAGCATGTCCTAAAATAATTTTACTTTTTCTTGCCGGCCCAACTCGTTTCGCGACTCTAACTCCGACTACTTTCTCCGGCAACAATGTTGTCGTTCTTCATCATCAGCTTGGTATGCCTTGCTGGTTTTTCTAGTTAGCATTTAGCACCTTGTCAGGTTCCAATTCCAATTCCAAGGTCGAGCATATTTTCTCAACGCCAGCTGTCAAATGTATAATTTGCCATAAATCTCTCTCTCTCTCTCTTTCTCGCTCTCTTTGTCTCTCAGTCACACAGACAGCACATTCCATACTGTCGTATACTTAATTTGCAATTGCAAATTACCAAAATCCGTGTCCAGTCAATGACTTTTTGGCCTATGCAATTGCAGCTGAGTTTCTTCAGGCGAGTCCAAGCTGGAAAGCTGACACTCAGCTACAACAACAACACCTACAACAACAACTACAGCAACAACAACACCTGTCCAGTATCGAGTGTTGCTGCTGTCAGGTTTACTTTGGTAATCGATACAACAGGGTCAGCAGACCGCAGCCCTCGGATGCATTTCTTACAGTTCCGCTGAAATCACAAAGTGCTCAAATATTTCTTTATCACAATCCAGAGCTGTATAAAACATATAACGAATAACAAATGAAACAAATATACATTTATATTAGGGCTTTTGATTCAGCGTCAACTTGAGAGTAAGAGGCAGAAAGAGAGAGAGACAGCGAGAGAGAGAGAGGAAGATTGAGAGAGTGTGTGAAAGGCTACAAACAAAGGAATCTTAATGAATTGAAGTTTACGAATTACGATTTTAATATATTTTATAAAGTTTCGATTCTGATCATATATAATATATATAAAATTACCTCTAAGCTGAACTAAATGACAAAAAAATATGATTATGGTTTATGATATGAAATGTCTTCATTTATATAGATCTGGCATTATCTCACATAAGTATGGCCCACAGATTCCATATATTGTTAAGACTAGTATATACTATAGTAAATTCTATACATACATGTGTTATATATAATATATACTAGATTAGATATATATTAGAAACACTAATCTTAACAATTGCTTTCATGCTCCATACAAAGCTTCTCTTCTTCTATGTAAACATTCATGAAATTTTGCTACCATATTCAACTATGATACAAACTAAGGTTAGCCTGAGTTTTATGTTATATATACATATATATTTATATGTATTCATACAAGTGTAGTGTTGACTAACGTAAGGTTAGGTTAAGTTAGGTGATGTTGGTTAAGGTTAAGTGAGTTTAGCCTCAGCATGAATTCTGTAAGCGACTCTCGGCATTAGCTCGCTGCGAGTTGGGCAATGGGTCAGCCCAAAATTGATTAAGACGGCATTGTTCAACACTGACCGACACTGGGTCGGGTTAATCAACCTAAATTGTTAATAGAATATGAATGCTAATTGATGTTTGGTATGCAATCAGCTACAGCCACCTGGCCGGCCCATTCTCATTCATTTGTTTCTATTCATTGATGAAGTTGTGGCTATAGCCACACCCACACCACTACACACGCAACACACACACACACACACTCACTCACTCGGCCAGTCTAAGGCAAACCAAAATGCAACAGAAATTCATTTTTAGCCGACTCTGAAGCCAAGGTGAGCCACATTTTGGTGCAATGGAAACCACCTAAAAAGAAAAAATTTGACCAAATGGACAATTGGACAAAAATGTAGCCGCATTTTTATTTCCAGCGTTTTTGTCTGCACATTTTTGACATGCCCAGCTGTAGATGCAGTCACAGATACAGATACGGATACTTTTTTATACCTATTGATGGGATTTTCTGGGCATATTGAGCTAATTTGAATGGATGTAACAGTCAGGAGAAGACATATTCGAATCCATAAAGCCTATATGTTTTTTCATAACAGAACTAATAACCAAGTCGTTTGAATCATTGGTCTATATTGCTTGCAGGCCAGGCCGTCTGTCTATACGATATGAAGTCTGCCGGCTCTGTCCTTCAGTCTGTCTTTTTTTCCACCTGTCACTTAATCAATCTGACTGTCCGTCCGTCCATGCGTCTGTTTGTCCGTCCTTCTGTCTATGCGTTTGTTCGCCCGACCGTTAGTCTAAATGTTTGTCCGTTCGTCCATCCGTCTGTATGTCTTTAAGGGCTAAAAACTTGAAATATATATATTTTTGATAACAGGACTCACAAGTTCATCTAGCCCTGACCATCTGTACAGCCGCCCGTTTACCTACCCCTTCTATGAGAGCTGAAGACTTGAAATATATGTATATATTCTTGACATCAATATCTGTAACCAATTCGAGTTGGCAATGTCTGTCCGTCCGTCCGTCTACCTGTCCGCCCGAAGCTCAAGTCTTGAAATTATCATCCTGCAAAACACACGCAAAACAAATTTTGTTTGAAATCTTCGATACTTTTTATCAATTCAATAATATCGATTCAATGAAATGTTGTAAATCAAAGATTTTATTTACGAACCACTATTACACTTCGGACTCGAAATTGGGTTAAGAGTATCTGCCAGTCGATCACACCCAACTAGAGCAATCTTACATATTTGAGACACAATTGGGCGGCAATTGTTTAGCTAGCAACCGGTTAAACGCGAGCGAGCAGCCAAATGCGCATTCAAACACTCGCAATTGTAATTAAAAGTTGAAGCCAGAGCCAGAGCCAAGTTAAGAGCCATATAACGAGCCCAAGTGTTGCACATCTGTGTGTGGGTATGTTACTTGGCTCGGATTGGATTATGGGTTGGATTGGATTGGTTTGGATTGGAATGGATTGGATTGGATGCGCGCGGCACTTGTCGACGATTTCCTGTCATTAGTTTAGCTGCGCATGTCAAGGTTGTTTGGCAAGCCCAGCAGCAGCCGCAGCAGTCGCATCTTACAGATACTTTTGTATCTGGCGGTTCGCTGTTTGCATCTTTGGCTGTTTGCTGTTTGCGTTGGCGCTGCCCAGTTTCAGGTTTGCCACTTGCAATTAAGCCTCTCCACGCCGCTAAACGTCTTTTCAAATGAAATGCAATCCAGTTGTTATCCAAGTAAGTGCATAAGAAAGCCTCTACAAAGCAAAAGTTGCTGCAGCAACAGCAACAGCAACAGTTGCAATAACGACAACATTTTCATTGCTCTTCACTTTCTTCCAATGCATTGGCAAGCTGTTTGGGCTGCTGCAAAAACCGGCACCTTGTTGCTTGGGTGCTGTTGTTGCTACTTGCCCCTTGTTGCTGTTGTTATTGTTGTTGCTGTGGCACATTGCAATGTGGAAAATGTGCGCGCTCTAACAAATTTATGAGCGCCACTTGAACGGCGCAGCAATTGATGTGTATGTAGTGCTGCAATTGCAACACCAGCAACAAGCAACAGCAACAAGCAACAGCAACAAGCAGCAGCAACAGCAACAGCTACTTGCCCCTTAAGCTGCCTCCCGCTCACCCAACTGGCAGCTTGTTTTTTTTGGGAGTCTGTGACAGGTTGCCCCAGGTTGCGATTATTGGGCGACATATTTGGCATACGGAATTCGGAATTCAACATTCGACACTTGCAGCTGTGCAGCGTTTCGCCAATAGGACAGAGTTGGCAATACAGAGAGAGACAGAGACAAATAGAGAGAGAGGGACAGCTAGAGAGTGAGTGTGTAAGAGTGAGAGTGACAGAGGAGGGGCCCAGATCAACTTTTCTATTGCAATTGTTTTGATCAATCGTACGATCACATGACGACATGAATAAATGCCTACGATTCGCATACTTGAAGAAAACAGCGTAGAGAAAAAAGGTTAATTGAAATGAAATCGAAAACGCAACAGCGCAACAACGCAACGCAGAGCAAGGGAGAAAGCAATATTTCTCAGAAATACCTCACTATTTATTCATACAATGGTAAACAAAATTTTTACGTAGATTTTTAAGATAATTTTATCACATACTCAAACTACAAATAGATAGAGACACAGGGAGAGAGAGAAAGAGAGAGAGATAAAGACAGACTCTAAGAAGTGGGCAAACAATTATTCCTATGATGGTAAATAAGAATTTCAAAGTAAATTCTTAAGGAAATTTAACATGAATTCAATTTACAATGTTCGAAAAGAGAAAGAGAGAGAGTCATGGAGAGACAGAGAGAGAAGAAGATGAAAAGATATGTTGAGAGTTTAATTTTATGGTAAATAAAAGTTTTATGTTGATCTTACCGAAAATCTATCATGGATCCTATGCTTGATGAGCATATTATAAATTTGTTAAGAAACAGAAATAAATGGAAAATGAACTGCGATTACATTTAGTATTGAATGAGAACAGCGATCTATGCTGTTTGAGTTACTGCGGCTTATGCTGAACTGATCGTCGCTCCGAAGAGCGACAGCTTTTAATTAAAACTCTTATCTTCTTATAGGACATTCTTACAAATAGACATTCCGTTTCTTAAAAATAACTTATCTCTATTGCCATGGTCTCCCACGACGTGTAATTGGAGCATAGGGCACAAGTGTTTTCTTATGTTCCATACTCGATCTTTTTGACGTTGGGAATGGTTGTATGAATTCCATGATCAGGCATGAACAATATATACTTATATAGTACATATATATCTGTTTCACATTCGATTAATTATGCAGAGAATCTGTCTACAGAATCTGTCTACAGAATCTGTCCCAGCATATGCAGATCAGTCTGTTCACAACATATTTTGACTCAGGTCAAACTCAACAATTTCTAAGCCGACTCTATACTAGACATAATTCTAGTTAAACGATCGGTTGACACATTTGTTTTATGTATTGTAAATTATCCCTAACCTAATAAAGTTTTTAATTTTTGCTAAGGTTTATAAATAGTGAGCTACAAGTCTATCTGTAAACTGGCTAAGTTAAGCATTATGGGTATTCCCTTAGTATTTTTTTTATTTAAAAAAGAAATAACGAAAATTAAGAACTCCAAATAAAAGAGATCAACAGAATCGGACTCTACTTTTCCAAAAAAAATTCGAACACAGTAAAGTCTCACTAAAAGTATTGTCTGTCGGTTATCGTCTGAACAGCAGAGCTTTCGCTCTCTCTCTCTCTCTCTCTCTCTCTCTCTCTCTTTCTCTCTTTCTCTCTCTCTCTCTCTCTCTCTCGCTCTTTAATAGTGTATATATATTTTTCATAAAGTTTCTTTCTCTGAAAATATGTCAATGACAAAATAAACATATTTTACAAATTTCAGACACTTTAGAAGGCAAGAAATTGCACTCTGCAAAAACATAATTGAGCTTTGGGAATTTTCGCAGCTAATAAAATGCACTTGATAAACGCGCTTTTATCACTTAGGTAGTAGGGAATGTCTCAAAGATAGAGCCTATCTAGCTTCAAATTCTATTCAATTCGATTCTAAATTTCTTTAATTAATTCATATAAAAATTCCCATTAATTTATATTAAAATTCCCATTCGACTTCAGCTAATTTGTAGCAATGAAATTGAATGCACATAGAATAGGTATTTTTTATTCACAACGTAACTCCCTCAATGCCCCTTCCTATTTCTCCTCCCACTCAATCGAAACACTTCAGAATCAATTGGATGTCAAACAATGGAAAAATAGAAAATCGAGCCGGCTTTGGGGTATTATCAACGAAAGTCCAAGTTGCAGCTGGATCAATTGAGCAAAGTGCATTGATAGGGCCACTTAAGGCACGCCCTGATAACGTTACGATATAACGATATGTATATATATATATATATATTATATACACATATCGTATATTTATATAAATATTCCATGCACATAGCTAAAGTTGGCCGTAATTGAATCTGAGACGCAACGCAAAGTTTTCTACGGGGGGGTCGAGAGGTGGCTCTATAGCTGAGGTCTCGCCTGCAATTGACCCAATTCTCGACTGTTTGTTGTTGTTATTGCTTATATATATGTATATATAGATATGTATATAATGTATATACATATTTATACTGTTTTTTTGCTATTGTGCTGCAGTGCATTGGGAGGCCAGTCATTAAGGCTGACAACGTGGCTGTCAACAACGTCGGGGAGTGGTGCACGGCGTGGTTCGGTGGTTCGCTTTGGTGTGTCTTGTGGGCTTGTGGGCTACTAGGGCGCTACATTTGCCGCTGGCATTGATTGAAGCCCAATTAAAGTAAAAGACGCCGCCCTGCTAACGGCTCTAACAGCTCCAATGCCAGCTACCTCCAATGTGGAGCAGCTAGCTAGCCAGAAGATGTCTGTAACAAAATATACATATGTAAATATCTATGTATGTATGTATATATCTACATCTACATTTCAGCTGCAACAAGTTTAAGAACAAGGCGTGTCCTCAGATATATTTAGGCTAGATTTTTGCTCAAGCTCAATGTGTCAGAAAGAAGTTTTCTTTGGATTGCCGAAATCAGTATACCCTTGTTTATGTAACAAAAGCAATGAAAATGATAATGATAATGATAATGATAATGACAAACAAATCATATTGATAATGACAATGATAATGATCATGATAATGACACTTATAATGATAATGATAATGACACTTATAATGATAATGACAATGACAATGACAATGTCAATGATAATGACACTTATAATGATAATGACAATGACAATGGCAATGATAATGACACTTATAATGATAATGATAATGACAATGACAATGACAATAATAATGATAATGACAATGGTAATGATAATCATAATGGCAATGGGAATGATCAAGATTGATAACGATAATGATAATGCTAGTGATGAAGAGAGAGAGTGAGACCTCCAAAGAAAGAAAGAGACAGAGCGAGAGAATGCATTTGCGCAACTTGAGCATACCCTATTTTGCAACATTTACGTGGTATTTAAAGAAAAAGGTAAAACTTTGGAGGCTGCGACTGCTGCATGAACTGTAGAAATTTCTTTCTATCTTTTTTTATAAATTTTGTTTTTCTCTTCTTCTACGACAAAGCAAAAGCTCAGGCAAGACACCGCAAAGAACAAGAGAGCCAATGATCATAACTATTATTACGCTGATCATATGGTTTTATTGTCGAATTTGCCGTCGTGAAACTTGTTTTTGTTGGTGTTGTTGTTGTTTTCTGTCTGTCTGTGTGTGTTTTTTTTTGGAATGAGTTTGTGCCACTTTTTTTCAAGTTGCGCATGGAAAAAAGACAACAACAACAACAACAACAGCAGAAGCAAAAAAGAATTTCCGTAAACGGGGTCAGCAGCGCGCGTACCGAGTCGCAAGTCTTGGCCAATGCGTCTCAACTCTTTTTGTATACCCATTAAATGTATCAGAAGGGTTATATATGTATATATATATATCAATATAGGGTCATAAAGCAAGTAATGCAAAGCACATGTGATTGAAGGCCTTTATATGTAGCTATGGCAGCAACTGCAGGGTATTTCGTAGTCGAGCACAAGAAGTCTTTGTGTTCTTTTTTTTTTTGGCCAAGTGAAATGTTTTGGCAGCGCGATTTGTTGACGCTCTTTTTTCTTTGGTTTTGCGTAGCTTGTTAATTAAACTTACACAACTTAACTGTAAAGAACAACACCACCCACACACACTCACGCATACAAATACACGCACACACACACACACACACACAATAGCACGCAAGACTCACTTTTCAATGTTCTATGTTAAGGTTGAGGTTATCAGAAGAAAACGTGCCAAAGTACACAATATCACAGCAAAAGACAAGGACAGGCGAAATAACAATGTAAACACACTTGATAAACAAGAAAGAAGAGCTTTTCACATCTAGCCGAACACTAAATACCCTTACCCTTACTTATCAAAGGCTTGATTTGCAAAACTTAGTTTTGATATAACTTTATTAGCTTCCAATGTCATGTTAAGTTAAAAGAACTTGAAAACCCAAGTAGATGATAAAGTTGATCTTTCCCATTTATATACAATATGTATGTATATAAAATGGTGTTCCGATTTTGATAAGATGTTGCTTAGATATTCATAGCTAGGGATCTCATGATAAAGCGTTACGATAGAGAGACTACCAGGTTGAATTTAACTTATCACTATATATACTCTATATAGTATAGAGCTACATACCTCATCTAGCTCTAAAGCTCTCTCTATATTAGGGTATTGCATTCCAAGAAGTTTTCAGCGGGTGCTGAAGGGGGAGCCAGCAAGACCGATTGCTTGGCTGGCCCTTGGAGCATGCCCATATTATCATTATCGTCATTATCAAGATCATCAACATTTTTTATGGAATTTCGTGATGTTTATACTATCGAATGGTGCTCCGATAAGCGAAAACTGTTGTCAACTTACTTCACTTATTTTGTTCGTTTCATTTACAAAACATTCGAGCCCTGAGATCGCGTTTAATATGTGGGTTAAACAAGCGTTAAGTGACTTAGATAGGAATCGGTATTTGATACAATAGTAGCAGACAGTCGTTCAGTTATCGGTTGACTCGATCAGTTATCGATTCTCTAAATAAGCTGCGAGAAATGCCCATTCCCTAGCTGGGAGCCTCCCGCACCAATTGGGAATTTACCTTTCGAGTGGTTATTGACTTATAAATGAACGGTCTAAAGCTTTATCTGGCTTGTAAAACACTTAATTATGGAGTATCAAATTTGCACCACTATTTTCAGACGATATGTGTATAAACATTATATAGTTAGTAATTGATAGTAAAGCCCATGTCTTGAGTAATCAATGACCAATGAAATCTGATTCTCTAGAAACACACTAAAGCTATACATGGGAAAGTAATACAATATAAGAATCTATAAATATATATATATAGATATAGATGGATATATCATATCATATAATATATACATATAGATATATATATAATCTATAAATATGTATATATATCTATATGTATATATGATATGATATATCCATCTATATCTATATCTATATCTATATCTGTATCATATCTATATCTATATCTATCTATCTATCATTAAGAATAAAATATTTAACTTAATAGAATTGCTTATGAATTCGTGATCTTTCATATTCTATCCATCAGCTTTCACATTCCATTGTATGCATTGTCTGCTTTATTTGATGTCTATTAACACTCGATAGATATATCAGATTTCAGTTTAGACTCTTTAAGTAATTTGCCCACCCACACTTTGCTTTTAGAGCCATTAGACTTTGAATTTAAATGTAGGCAACGCCGTAATTAAATAATCGGAAATCCAAGCCCATTTAGCTGTTAACTTGACTGACAGACAGACAGCGAACATAACATACGTAGAACATCGAACATCCAACATCGATTGTCTTTGGGCGCGCCCCTTTTGCCAATGCCCATCTTTGGGGGCAGTAACTCGAAAATTGGTGCGTGGCGGCAATTAATGAAGATGGCTGAGACTAAAGATGATGTCATGTGTGTGTGTGTGTGTGCGTGTGTGTGTGTGCGTGTGTGCTAGGCTAGGCGAGGCAAAAGGCGGCCTCCTTAGTCAATGCCAATCAATAGATGTCGCGATAAAAATGGTCACGCATGTGCTAAGACACTCCTGAGACTTTCAACCCCCATGCACGAGCTTTCTGCACCAGCAGCAGCAGCAGCTAGCGGGAGCGCACCTAGAGCGTAACCCACGCTGACTGCAACCGACTGCTGAAGGTCGGCAGCGTCGCAGTCAGAATGAGAAGCTTGCGCAAGCATCAGCAGTAGCAGTAGCAATAGCAACAGCGGCAGCGACAGCGCCGTCGTCACCTGTATTCTTATGCAACGCACGCGGCTTTAACGCTCAGCTACTCGATTCAGTTTGCTCAGCTAGCGCGACAAGTGAAGATAGCACACGGCATAAACGGTAAACAATACAAAGCTACATCTTCGGCGGCGACAGCGCCAGCGACAGCGACAGCGAGAACTACAACAAACTGTGCTGTGCTGCAGTTCTTCCTTTTACCGCGCCGGCGCCAATTGCTCTTATTGCTGATAAGATAAAACAGCAGCAGCAGCAGAAGCAGCACCATCAGCACCACCAACAACAATAACAATAACAATAATGGGTGTAGAGCGCAAGTGCGAGAGCTTTAAAGAGTGAAGAGAGAGAGAGAGAGCACAATTTGCCTGGATTGCTGCGTGCCTAGTTGTTGTTGCTGTTGTGCTGGAGTGCGGCCGTCTGGCGCTATTATTAGAGAGTTACCGTTGCTTTATTATTGCCTGCCTGCCTGCCTGCTACTATTATTGCCTGCCTGCATGTGTGTATGTGTGTATGCGTGTGTGTGTGCTTTGCTATTGTATTGGTGTTGTATTCGTGTTCTGTGCATATTTTGCGCGTTTTTTGTTTTCAGTTTTGTTAACGTCGTCGTCGTCGCCGCCTCGCAACGCTGCTGCCAAAGCAGAGAGTCCGCAGCAGAAAACAAAGCAAAGGCAAGAGCGCAAAAAGAAGAGTAAAGAAAAGACCAAAGCAAACACACCGCTAGCCGCAGTTAGTACGCAGTTCTAAGCACTTTTTTTTGTTTTTTGTTTAAAATTTACTTTAATGCGGGCTCTATTTGTGTGTGCTGTGTGATATGTGTGATATGTGTGGGTGCTTATATTTGTTTTTACGGCAACGTGCAAATTGTTCAACGATAACGGCACATCAAAAATGAAATTAAAAAAATAAAAAAAACTGCAGTGCACAACAATGCTGAAAAATAAACATTCATTATAACACAAAAAGAAACAGAAAAGTGGCACGTGAAGTTCTAGTAATAAAAACAACAACAACAACAAATGCCAATAAGTAAACTGACCCTCAAGAGGGCCGCCACATAGAGACTGCTGGCGTGTGAGTGAGAGAGTGAGCGAGCTATTGTTGTTGTTGTTGTTGTTGTTGCTGTTGTTAACACTGCGGCAGGCAATTGTCATTCTGACAGCTTCCACAATTCCAATCGGCAAATGATGAATGACTCTAATAAGAATTAAGTGGAACAAATTTGCTGCCAATCAGTGAGAGTTTCAAAGAGAACTTCGCACTAGATGCGACACTATTAAACATTTTATAATTTGTTTTTCTCTTTTTTGCTAACTTCCAAACAATTTGAGTGTTTTGTTTTTGTTTGTTATTAGCTCAAAACTGCACAAGTGGAATTTAAGGCTTACAAACTTATCAGGTACAACGATCGCTCGCTCGCTAATTGAATCGTTTTGGCATTGTATGGGAATGATCGTTAGACTAATTTTGTATCAAATGTGCGAAATAGCTCTCAATAGACTTAATAATACACTCGCTTAAATAGAGAGAAGAGTATATTAGTTATATATAGAATATATATTTGTAATCAAGGAACTTAATGATGAACAGCTCTATATATCGATTGATCCAATTGGAATCCAAGTTGAATATAATGAGTTTCTTGTCTACTTATTGTAGCCTGCTCTCAAGCAGCTCTCAACGTAATCACCATGAAAGGGCTAACAATGTTTGCCCAAGCCATATTTACTCATCCATTTTTCTAGGCTAGCCATGCTCAAGAGCTCTGCTTATGTAACGTGATTATCTATTTAATATTTACCTAGCCACAAATACCTGCCCGCATATAGAATACGATAGCTGAACTGGCGGATCCAAACAAATAATACTCAGCCTCGAACACTTCTCGTGACCCACTCCGAAGTTCTCTTGGCTGCTGGCCAATTCGTATTCAAGTGCCTCGAATAGCAAATACTGCGATAAAGACACCCGCTGAACGTTGTTTAGCATAAGTTCTTCCATTAGTCACTCGAACCGGCTGATAACTCGACCCAAGTTTCGACTTCTATTTCTAATTCCATTTCTATCTGTTGCTGTCTGTTTCGGGTCTCTCTGTAGATAAAGGCGCTGTGTTAACTTTTCCACAGGTGACTTTACATACTATATACATATATATATATATATATATATATATATATATATATATATATATATATATATATATATATATATATATATATATATATATATATATATATATGTATAGACATAATGGTCACAATTTGCATAGTTGTTGTGGCTTTTCTGACTAGTTTGGCTCTGAGACAAGACTGAACAATAATAGTAATAAAACAACGAAACAATAGACAAGATAAACTTTAAAAAACAACGAATATATAATACTCTAATATGTATACACCGTCTGGCACCGTCTTTATTCAGATCTTAAAAGTTGTATTTCCAATTGGAATTCGCATGCAGCTTAAAAGAATTGAGTCCCATAACTCAATAGTTAGTTAAGGAATTAATAGGATTTATCAATTGGAAGCTTATGCTGTACAAGCAAATATTAGGACTGAAATAGGGCTTCAGTGCAGTTATCATATATGTATGTATGTACATATATCATGTAAGCAGCGGAACATGTTGAGCAAAGATTGTGTGAGTTCTAAAGTTTTCGGCCGAAGTGATCGTGTTGTCTTGAAAGAGCTGTTCGTTGTGATTGTTAACCTCCTCGAACTCCCAAAATCGCCTCAAATCTCCTAGATTGTTTATAGTTGTTGCCGAAATTACTTTCATATTTATTTTTTTGAGAATAATTCCAGACTTAGAATATAGATATATGTATATATATGAAGAGTTAAACATAGTTATATATGTAAATATATATGTATATGAAGACGTGTACATACTAGCTATCTATATATAGATATACTTCATAATATATAAGATCAATGATATATTCTTTTATATTCATATTCTAAAGCTTTCATCGATTCTAACTTATGAATGAGTAAGCAACATGAACTATGCATATTGATAATCTATAAACTATTGCTATCAGCTATCGATATATATATATATGTATATCGATATAAACACATATATCGTAGAGTATGTTATATATGCCGTTGACTTCGTGTTAAAATGTGAAGACCCTCGGCGAGGGTAATGCACAATGATGAGCATCCAATAAAAATTGCCGCACGTCGCGGCATGTGATATCATCGCCTAACTTTGGATCAGTCTCAGCTCTATCTACAGCACCCTCTGCCACGCCCCCCTCGCCGCCTCAATTGCAATGCCAATGCCAATGTCGCATGCATTGCACAATGTATCTGAAAACAATAAAAAAAACACGAAAAACTCACATGAAATTCCCAATATCCATAAATGATATAATACACAATCTATGTGTGTGTGTGCGTGTGTGTGCGTGTGTGTTATGTACAGGTGTATGCAGATGCAATCAGTTATTCCTAAGCCCCGATTAATCATCAATCACATACCTGTTGTTGTTTTGGGATATTTCATTGTGGTTTACCTTGTTTTTTTTTTTTTTTGTATTTTGTATTTTTTTTTTTTTTGAATGTTTGTACTTCTGATTCGGCTTATTAGCAGTTGGGGAAATGGAACGATGAACGTTCGTATGTATAATTGTTAAGGCACACAATTTTAATGGGCAATGCATAACGGTAGAAAGTTGCCAATTTGATTGCCAGCTATAACGGTAATAAATGGGCAGCCTTTAAATATTCATAATCTGAACAGATATTTATCTATATATATCTACTATATATATATACATATGTATGTATATATGTGCAAGAGCCCAATAATGTCGTTAGTATCATTAGACAATTGAAAGGTCATCCTCATTATATAGTTAGAAACGGGCATATTACGCAAATTCCAATAGCTCCTATACTATATATTCTACAATATATATTATATAAATGGCTGTGCGCTTATAAATAGAAATAGAATTTTTAATAGGTTACGTGACTTGGCTTTTAACTTGGCGCTTAGCCGCTTAAAGTTGCCAGTTGCTCGGCTGTGATTTGATAATTATGTGACATCAGAGCTCCATCAGTCTATCATTCAGGCAGTCAGGCACATTTCTATGGATATTCTGAGAGCATGAAGAAGAATAGAAGATGATGTAAAGTAAGCTTTGATAAATCTAACGCATTACAAGTAACTTCTATAACCCTACACACTGTCTCTGCAGACTCCTTTGCAGTTCTTCATTTTGTGTTATCCTTAACTGACTTAATTGACTTAGGTCGCTTTCAATTCTTTTTAGATTAAATGTTATCTCTCTCTCTCTCTCTCTCTCTCTCTCTCTCTCTCTCTCTCTCTCTCTCTGCCTCTCTGGAATGCATTTATTTGTTTGCAATCCCTCTTTCCGGAGCTATCCTTAAGTGTTTTTTTCTCATTTATTCAACTTATTTTAGATTAAATATTAAATCTTACGAATTACATGTAATTTCTATAACTGTACACTTTCTTTCCCTTTGCCTCTTAGTGGAGCATTAATTTATTTGCAATTCTTCTTTGTGCGATATCCTTAAGTGTTTGCTCCCATTCACTTAACTCGCTTTCGATTGCTTTCAGGCTACATATCCCTCAATCTCTCTGCAAGCTCTGCTCTTCTATTCCTCCCTTCTTTGTCCGTCATTCGTAAACGTTTTTACTAGCAGCATTACTAGACTCTTTTCTTAGTTTATCAAGTTTTGAGATAAGCTACATTGCACATTGTTTCAATAAAGTTATATACCCATATATGGTATATATAGACGAGTATACATCTAATCTAAATATCTGAATAAGCGTACGAAACTGAAGTTGTTTTCACTTAATGATGGGACAACATTTGAATTGCGTTTACTCTGTCAATATCTAATTGCAAACTGAATACTACTATATCAACTGATGTCTATATACAATATATATATATATTTATATAGTATATGATTGTGTTGTTTATGAATGAGCAACTTTCAACTGCTGATAATTGCGGTTCGAATCAGGCACTATAAAGATATAGCCGACGTGTGACAGTATATGTCAGTGTAAATGATGCGATAAGTAGATATAGATAGATAGTTAGTTACTCAACTGGTTGGATAGAGCGTAAATATTATAATATCCGGTTTCCTCTTAACGCAATTCTATGAGTTAACTAGTTGAAGAGCATTCAGCTAATATATATTTATATATTTTATATAAGTATATGTATATGTATATATATTTGTATTTCTTTCATGTTTATGGAACGTGATGATTTTAAAGAAAACATTTTATACGTCGTCGTCGTCGCCTTTTGTCGCTTTGATAGCCGAGGAATTTTGTCTTACTCATATTTATTTCAAGTTTAACTAACTGACTATAAACTGATTCTCTCTCTCTCTCACACACACACACACACACACACACACACGAACACTTGTGTTGCTTTAATAGCCAAAAGAGTTAACAAAAGTAAAAAATTTGATAAAATAGAAATCAAATTCTATGCGATTTTGTGGGTTGGCAAATGTTTTGCTCGGTTCTATTTCTAAAGGCACTGAAAACAACAATTCGAGCAAATAGCTAAGCAGTGAGTAAAACTTAATTAGCCTGGCTAATAGTGGGGCTAATTAGTGGGCCAACTCGTCACAGCTAAATCGATTTACGGACGCTTCAAGGTGCCCAACTCAAGCGGGAGGGGCTGTGGGTGTGAGTGTACTGTGTGTGTGTGAGTTTGTAAGCATGGCAGATTTAAGTTGCAAGTCGGGCACGTGTCTCTATTACACATACATATGTACATATGTGCGGTTAGTGAAACTACCCTGCAACAATTGCATATATACAATAGATAGATTTACAGTATAGTTGGGGTATGTTACAATTGTCAGTTAGTATGTGACAGCGAGCTGTTCTACTCTGTGGTTGTTGCTGATGCAGCAGTAATTTGCATATATCTGGATAGGTACAATCGAGATTTGCTCTCTCATATACTAGCCATATAGGCAACGATGTCTCTCTCTTTCTCTTCTTTCTCTATCTCTGTCTATGGTTTTTTTGTATGTTTCTCTTCCCCTAGATCTCACTCTCGCTCTCGCTTTCTTCTTATATATCTTTTCCTCTATCTTTTTATTTTTCTTCCTCCCGCTGTCCCTCTCTCTTTCTCTCTCTCTCTCTCTCTATTTCTTTCTTATATTTCTTTTTAGCTTTTTTCTGTTTCTCCTCCTCTCTCTCTCTCTCTCTCCAGCTTGTCTCTCTCTCTTTCGTTCGCACTCTCTCTCCCTCTCTTATATTAATCTCTCTCTTTCTTTTTCTTCTTATATTTCTATTCGTCCCATTCTCTCTCTTCTCTCTCGCTCTTCTCTCTCTCTCTCTCGCTCTTCTCTCTGTCTCTCGCTCTCCTCTCTCTCTCGCTCTTCTCTCTCTCTCTCGCTCTTCTCTCTCTCTCTCGCTCTTCTCTCTCTCTCTCGCTCTTCTCTCTTTCTTTCTCTCTCTCTCTCTCTTTTCTCTCTCTCTCTCTCTCTTCTCTCTCTCTCTCTGTCTTTCAGTCTGTCTCTGTTAATTATTGCATGGCATTACATTTTGTTGAATTCCCCTGAATGTGAACAATCCTTAAAGCAGCTCAACTTCTCTTTCTCTCTACGCATCTACCTTCAAACTGTCTTATATATGTATTTACTATATATGTACTATATTGTAGCTGTCTATCTTATAGGTATTTTATATTATTGTATTTATTAAAATACATATTTATATATACATACATACATATTTAGTCAACTCTCTCGTGCCACCCCATGCATGGCCAATGAGTAGAGAACAACAACAACAACATTTCAGTATAATATCGTATGAACATTGTCATTATTCAATCAAACGAGCTCCCATCCCCAACCCCTTGCATGTTCCTTGTGTAGCCTCTACTCATGCAATCCCTTCAACCGCCCACACCCCTTGCTTCAGTGCAAATTAAATGTACGCGACAAGAAACGCGTGCAACTCGCGCGCGTCTTTTGCCACCTGCTGCTGGGCAGAGTCTTCGAGTGTGTTTGTGTGTGTGGGTGGGTGGGTGTGATTAATCATTATTTTAGAGGACAATCGGCGTTAAGCTTAGCGCAAATAGCAACAAATTTCACAGGCTAATTGATAATAGAGATTACTGCGTGTGTGCTCGTGACACGAGTAATACTAAGCCGATATTTAATGAGTCACCCAACGTTAGTCAACGAAAGTACCTGAAAATCTAAAGAAATTTACAATCTAATCTATACTACGTACTATCCAAAAGAGCTGCAATTAAATATATATATATAAATAAATATAAATATCCATATAATGAGTAATCAGTTCTCGCTGAATAAGTTCTCTAGTTAGATCAGTTATGGAACCAACTAACAATTACAACCATAATAATGATGATAATAATACAATATATTCTATAATAGTTTTTAAGCTGTCTTAACTGGTTTCGATTCGTTACCGATTATCACGCGCCCATCTCTGATTGCCTATCGACGCTTATCGTTTGCCAAGCACAAACACTCTTTCGCTCGCGACTTTAAACGTATCTACACACACACACACACACACACACACATGCATACATACATATCAATATATTTGTATACCAAACACACTCACATAGGAAATATTTTTTTTTAGAACTTTATGATTATAATAAATTGATTTGTTTATGAATGCATGCAAATTTCTGAGGGTCCGTAAATACTTTAACTCGATTGCGCTTGGTCTCTAGAAACAATCATTTTTTACGACTTCAGCAATATGAAACGGCCCATAAATTGGGCAATTCGTCGAGGTTTATCTCGGCATTATTGTACAATATTCACCGCAATTTCAGCTGTCAAACAGAGATCAATTTTCCCTCAGCTAAAAATATTTACACATTTTTTATATATTTTACAAATATACATATATTAATTTAAGTACAAATATATATAGCCATGTTTGTATCTAAAGAGAATAAATTTGTTTTGGATCTGCGTAGTTAGATATGTATATATCTTGTATAGTCTATAGCTGATCATCCATTTAGGTTTTAGCTTTTGTTTTTATGCCAATAAAAATAACTACCCATAGTTATACTCTGTTCGGAAAGTATAGACGGGCATATTGCCTTTGAGCAAAAGTTGAAATTGCAATTGTAACTTATACGGGGCTATACTTATATATAATATATTCATTCTTCTACCCCTCAGCTAGAAATGTGCTTATATCCGCCACCCCTAAGTATCAATTTAATAAAATAAAGTTCCCATCAAACTAAACATTTCAAAAAGAATATTTGCTTGAGTGAATCGTATGAAATATCCATACAAATATATAGGAGTTCTGTTGCCTCCACTGAATATTGTTATATAGCTTAGGACTAAGTGTTTTAACTTTGTTATAGATTCTTTCTCCAAATTGACGTTAACTTTGACTTGGAATTTAACTAAAACATAAACTTAAACTTAACGTTTTCAATAAACTGTGACATTGACTTTGATCCGAACGTTAACTTTGGTTTTGACTTCAATCGTAACGTTATCCGTAGCCTTACTCTTAATGTGAATGTCAAATTTAACTTTAGCTTTAGCATGTAACTGTGGACTTAACATGACTATTCACTTGGACTTTTTGGTTATTGCTAAATTCAACTTTTATGTTGACTTTGACATTGACCTTAACTTTGCCGTTAATTTGCAATTGTTTAATCAATTTTAACTTTAAATTTTACTTGAATGTCAAATTAACTATCATATATGAGTGCAATCTGAACGTTAAGATTTACGTCGAGTTTTTGCAAAATCTAAACTTTTAATTTAAACTTTAACAAAACTCTATTTTTCATTTGACATTTACTTTGAATTTACCTTTAACTTTAACTGTAACTTAAGTTTAACTTTAACTTTAGCTGTAACTTTCAACTTAACTTGAACTTGAAGTTTGACATTAACTTTAACTTTGACTTTTGACTTTTATTGTAGCTTTAAGTTAAGCCTAAACTTTACATTTAAATTTGACTTTGACTTTAATTTTAATTTAAACTTTTAACTTTCTCTTTACTGAAACTTAAGTTACTGAATCCTTAACTTTAACATTAAACCTAAATCCCATTTTAACATGAACTTTAACGCTAGCTGGTGTGCTTAGGATATTATTATACATAGAATACTGATAATACTAAATAACATTACCAGATCAGATATGATTCATGAAAAGTTTAGTTAGTTTCTTGAGTCTATTATCATTTGATAAACATCTGACTATCTGGAAATGGGGTGATCATAACTTTAATCGTTTTAACGGTAACGTTAACATTTGAGGTTAGTTTTACGCATTCCAGCTGATATGCGTCTTTGGTCGCTTATCTAGCTGACATAAGCACATCCAGAGGCTATCAGAACTTACCTAGTATGCGTGTGTGTGTGTGTGTGTGTGTGTGTGTGTGTCTGTGTGTGTGCGTGCGTGGGATGATAAGAAAGCCATTCATTACACAAGGAATGCGCGTATGGCGGCTACTTTAGCACGCCCCTTGCCGACTGCGTCGCTCTATGAAAACTGTACGGGAGAGATGGCAGAGGAGATATCTGTTATCAGTCCATTGGAGTTCGCTCTCTCTCTCTCTCTCTCTCTCTCTCTATGTCTCTCTTTACCTTCCTCTGATAAGAGCGCTGGCGTCTTGGCGTATTTCTTTTAAAGCTTTTGTATTCGTTTTCTTTGAACGTAATCGTAATCAGGCATTCGAATGATTTTTTACTTGCAGATTTCGCAGCGCACAAATCGCACGCCATTTTGTATTATGCTTCAGAAATATTACGAAACATTCTAGAGAGGGGCGTATCGGAGCAACAACAACAGCGATCACTACAATAATCGATAATTCGATCGATCAATCAATTAACAACAACAATCTTCTTGTTGAAGAGAGGAAATCAACAAACAGTTGAAACGGAAACGGAAACGAAAATCAAGTTTAGTCACAGACTTCAAGGTGAACACAGCCTGAACGACACTAACAGAGACAGACAGAGAGAGAGAGAGAAAGTGTGTGACAGCAAGTGAGCGAGCGAGCGAGCCAGGCCCCAACATGAGCAGCATGAAGGGCGGCTTCACTACACTCAATCGCTGGTTTGGCCGCAAAAAGGGTAAGTCTCTCTAACTGCTGCCCTCTACAACTGAATATAACTTTCTCTCTCTCTCTCTCTTTCTTTCGTTCTCTCCTTCTCAATTTGTAGACAAATCAAGCGTCGCCAGCGCCAATGGCAAGCTGTCAAAGTCAACCACACAGCTGCACCATCTGTCCACAGACCAGGGCATGCACATCAACGAGGCTAGTCAGCTGGATTACAATCGCATCACCCCTCTGCCCGCAGCCACCAGCAATGCACCGTTCGAGCAGACTTTCCGCATAACCGTGCTCCTGCCCAAGGATCAGCTCTATGTGACCCGGCTGGGCGCCCGTGTGCCACTCAGCAAGCTGCTCTCCCTGGTCTGCGACAACAAACAGTTGGATGCCGACAAATATGAGTTTCGCAATCCAGGTAAGCCTGAGTGAATCTTCTGTTAGCGATCAAACTCTAATGAGGCTAGTCCTAGGATGAGTATATGGGAGAAGAAAGATATGGGAGTGAAGGATAGAAGTTCTGAGAGAATGTGTCAAGAGGAAGTCAGTTGGGATTTGCTGCTGCTCGATTTGTTATAGACATTTCGATAGCTCTAATTAAACTTATACAAATATAGCTAGAATATGGAAATGAAGAAGATAAGTTGCAATTGTTAACTATGATTCGTCTGTAAACGAGCTATCGATAAATGATGATTATTTCGATAATTCTAACTAAATGAATCCATCTATGCAATGGTTAAGAGATCTCACCCAATAAAAGTTAGGCTTAAGCCCAAAAAACTTCGTTTGCATTCATTTCTCAGCTAATCCTAGCTTTTGCCTATCGAAGTCTCTAACCCAAAGTAAGGCTCTAACCCAAAGTATCTTCAGTTCGCTTAGTCTGAATCTGTTGTTGTAAAATGTAATCATCCATATATTTTTATACCCTGAACCCATTGAAAATGGGAAATCAATGGGTTTGTTAAATGTATGTAACAGGCAGAAGGAGGCGTGGCAGACACCATAAAGTATAAATATTCTTGATCAGGGTGACGATCTGAGTCGATTTGACCCTGTCCGTCTGTCTGTCTGTCCATCTGTCCGACTGTCCGTCTGTCCGTATGTATGAACGCGTCGATCTCAGAACATATAAGAGCTAGAGACTTGAATTTTTTGGAAGCCCCTGTATAGCAGGCGCAGATCAAGTTTGTTTCAAAAATTCGATAACTATTTCCGTTTTAATGTTATCGATAAAAAAACCTTAATGAAATACAGTTATTAAATTATATCTCGTACATCTTTGGAGCTAGATTCTCCAAATTTTGTTTTTAGATTTATAAATATTTTATACAATTTCGATTTTGATTATATTTTGGATACCGGTCTTTTTTTTTATTCATTTTACAAACTTTTTATTATTTAATTTTACAAACTTAAATTTTTTCTGCGTTAATAAATACATAACTGAGTATATTTAAAAACGCAGATCGGATGGGGTTAAGGGGATTTCCTAGTCGGGCACCACCGACTAGAGTTTTCTTACTTGTTTCGATTGAAACAAACCTGAATCAAATTGCCGAAGAACTCCGTAAGCAATTTTAAAATCTGAGCTATTCAAGCAGAGGCTTAGGGCTCCGATAGTCTGCGTAACTTAAGCTCTAGTGAAATCTCCTAAATCCAGACGAACCAGTTTTTCAATCAATCAAAGCACTCTGTGAATTCGAAGCTCGCCTTCCAATTAGACAAAGTTTAACTGATTTCTGTCAAACTTATTGAAATCAACTTCAAATCAGTTCACAATTAAATTTACGACTAATTCTAACTCATCGAAACTACTAAAATCTACAATACGCTCAAGTTGATGCTGTGATAGAAAGCTGAACCGGTTCAAGAACTAATCAATCTCTCCCTCTCTCTCTCTCTCTTCCCGCTCTCTTCCCACAGTGGATGCTAGTCAGGTGTACAGCTGCGAGTCGAGCATCGGTGCAGTGGGACTGTCGGAGATACGTTTGTGCCACAAGTCGGAGTCATATGACAGCTTCAATGCGGACTCCATGCTCAAGTTTCAGCGCACGGGCGGCACGCGCGATTCGCTGAGCAGCAGCTCCGAGTTCAGCAGCAGCCGGCACTCACACTCCAAGCTGACGGCCAAGACGCCCAGTCCGTACAGTTCGAGCAACTCGCTCAACTCCATGGACTCCACGGGCATGAACTATACGCGCACACCCGTGGTGCCGCCCAAGGCGCTATCCGTGGCGCCACCTCCACGCAAGAAGCGCGTGGCGCCACGTCCACCCAGCCAGCTGGTCATACCGGAGCAGTCAGTAGCGCAGTTCAACGTGACACCGACGCCGACGCCGACGCCGAAGTCTACACCAACGGAGCCCGCCTATGCGGTCATTGTGAAGCGTCCGCAGCTGTGCATGTCCACGCCCAACTTGGCCAGCACACGGGAACAGGTAATCGAAACGGAGACGGAGACGGAGCCATCGTTCGAGCTGGACTGCAATGGCAACAGTGCCAAGACCTTGGATGGCGGACACTATGCTACGCTGGAGCGCAGGCCCTATTCGCAGGCTTTGCCGGAACCGACGCCGCGCAAACGTCTGCTGCAGCTGAAGAAGAAGACGGCGCCAGCACCGCCTCCAGAATTACCTGGAATGACAGCTGAAGTTGGAGCTGAGGCAGCGTCAGCTGCTGCAGACACCATATCGCTGGCCTCCTCCACGACGGCTTCCATGACGGCGTCCATGACGGAAATACAGCCGGCAATACCGCAGCCAGCGCCCAGGATTACCACACCCATTCCCGTGGCCACGTCCACAGCCGCAAGTGTGCAGGAACAGCAGCAGCTGCAGCAGTCGGAGGCAGTGCCTCCTGCACTGCCCGCCACCGCAGCGCCCCAGTTGCTGAGCAATGGCAGCCAGAATGTGTCCAAGGTGCTGTTGAATCGCACGCCCACGCCGGAACCTCGTTCGCTGGGCAGCGCCACGGAGGAGGAGGAGGACAACAACGATACGGCCTCCAAGCAGGCAGACTCAGGCATTGGCGAGCCCGTGCCCTCGCCGCTGCCCTCCAGCTCGCCCTCGCCCGAACCGGAGGTGCAGCCCTTGTCCGATCGCAAAGCCCAAATCGAGTCCAGCTCTGAGGAGGACGACGAGGCTATCAAGGTGTATAACTTCAAGACATCCTGCAAGAGCTCTGTCAAGGTCAAGGAGCTGCTATTGAGCGCCCAGCAGCTGGAAGCGGCAGATGATGAGCAACCCTCGCCTTTGTCCGACACGCCCCTGGCACAGACGCCCAGCAGCCCAAACAGCGAGCTGACTTCGCTGTCCTCGTGGAACTATGCGGGTCCCATATCGCCGCCGCCGGATTTCTCTGACAGCACACAGCTCGGGCAGCGGCCCAAGAGCAGCGAAGTTGTCAACGAGCTGTCCTCCATCATACAGCAGCAGCGGCTGGACACGCTCATCCGGCAAGCGCCTGAGCAGCCGCAGCAAATCGAAGCGGCTAAGCCCAATCGCCTGGCTAACTTTAGCATCGCAGCAATTAGCAATGGTTCGAGCAACATGCGAAGCTGCTCCAGCAATAGCAAGAGCAACAGCAGCAGCAGCAGCAACTCTCCTACTATCACACGTACTGACTCCTTTCAGTCGCCTAGGCATAGCCACAACGGGTCGTCCGTGGGCTTGCGCCTGCGCAGCTCCTCGCAGCTGTCGCTCAACAGGCTGGAGCAGAATGGCCTGAATGGCAGCCTGCAGCAGCGGCGCTCGTCCAGCGAACTGAGCATTGGCGAGTCGCCCTCGCTCCAGAGTCTGGAGCTAATCAAGACCATATTGAGCAACTCGCGCAAGAATAGTCTGGCCACAGATGCCACGGACTCCACAGAGACGAGGGCACAGCTTCAATTGCAACTGGATGAGTCTGAGAAACCAAAGAGCAGATCGACTGCATCGCCCACAGCTGTGCTTGCGCCCATAGTCAAGCCTGTGGCAATAGACGTGACCACGCCTGTAAGCACACTCGAGTCTACAGTGGCGTCCACAGTTGTACCTGCTAACACAGTCGTGGCACACACAGCTGCAGCCACAACAGCGATGCCTACGACTACGGCCATGCCTGTCAGCACACTCGTGTCCCATACAAATGAGCACACATCAGTAGTCACCTCTGGAGCTAAAGACGCGTCCACAGCGGTGCCTGGGCCAGTAGCTGTGTCCGTTCCAACAGTCGCGTCCCCAAACGTGTCCGCCTCTGGCTCTACATCAGTATCGTTAGCTGCAACTACAAACGTGGCCACTGCTGTGCCTGCTAAGAAAGCCATGCCTGTTAGCACAGTCGTGTCCCCAGCTATAGCTGCGAAGGTGTCCCTAGCTCAGCCTATGACCACGCCTGTTAGCAAAGGGGACGACGCAACCGTAGAGTTGACTGTGTCCACATCTCGAGCCACAGCTGTGTCGCCAGCTCCAGCAGCTGTTCCAGCTATGCCCAAGGCAGTATCGCCCGTCGCATCTGCACGCAAGGGCTCCATGCAGGAAGCCGCAACAACGGAAGCAACTGCAGAGCCGGAGTCGAAGCCAGCGCCGGAGCCAGCGCCCAAGCCGCTGCCACAGACGTATCGCTACTCCGGGCCGCCCAGCATTAACTTTGCCACGTGGAGCGAGCGTCCCAAGTCGCAGGTGGCGATCAAAAACGAGGGCGACTACATCTATGGCGGCGCCAGAGCAGGCACAACACCCAAGCCCGCCACGGCACCCGTCAAGCTGACCATTGAGGTGGCCTCGCCGATACTGCGCATGGGCATTCCGCGCAAGGAGTACCACGTGCCCATCACGGTCAAGCCGCTGCGCGATGCCAGCCAGGAACGAGAGAGTGTGCAGCCTGAGCCGAAACCGGAAGAGGAGAAGCAGCAGGAGCTGATAGTCAAGCCCTCCACGTTGCCACGTCCGGCAAAGAGCAATCGGTTTACGCTGCCCGCCAGCATTCAGCTCCAGAGCAACAGCGTCAGCAGTGGGAGCAGCAGTGGCAGCGGGACAACCAACTCACTGCCACGACCCATTTCGACGCTGGAAAAGGTAGCGACGACAGCGGCGCCAGTGGAGCCGGTGGCAGCACCTTTTGGCCAGAATACGCTGAGACGCACGGGATTCAAGGAGCGCATGTTGGCCAAGGAGCAGCAGGAGCATGAGCAGGCGCTAAGCGTGCGCGTCTCTGTCTCTGTCAATGGAATGAGCACAACAACAACAACAACAACAAACGCAGCACCAGTGCCAGCAGCGCCAGCGACAGCAGTGAAGCCAGCGTCGCCAACGCCGATGTCGACGACAAAGCTGAGAAGCAGCAAAGTGGAGCTGAAGCTGGAAACAGCTGAAACAAAGCCAGCGCCGGCTGCGCTGCAGGTGAAGCTGCGTCCCATCAGTTTCATGGCTAACAAATCCATGGCCACGCCCACACCCACAGCCACAACCATAGCCACGCCCCCTGTCGCTGCCACACCCTCGCCGCCGCCGCCGCCCCCAATGCTGACCAAGGCAACGACGCTGCCCAAATTGAAAGCAACGACGCCCAAGTCAGCGTCGCCGTCGGCAGATCCGCGCGATCAGCTGCTCGAGGCGATACGAAACTTTAAGCGCGACGAGCTGAATCGTGCCTGAACGAAGAAGAGGAAGCACATACATAGAGAATACCGAAACGAAATGCACAAAGCGAATGGCGCAAAAAGTTTGCAATTTCATTTTTTGTTTATTTTTTTCGATTTTCATTTGCAACTTTTAATTTGGTTTTGCTTTTATTTTAATTTATGCATTTTATGATTTTTGTGTAAATGTAAATAATTAACAAGATCCCGCAGATCTTGTACATTGAAGTCCAAACAATATATATATATATATTTTTTTTTCTTATATTAGTAAAAATCTGTGTTGTTTGGCGAGCTTTTGAATACCAATACATAATATATATATATATATATACATATATACTATATATATATATGTATATATATAATCAATTTTTTAACTATTCTTAATATTTGTTATGAACTATGTAATTGTATGGCTCTATTTTTTTTTTATTACAAAAATACTTTGTTTTAGCTCTAAGCACACAAAAATCAACAAGAAACAAAAAAAGCAAAAGAAAAGCTAGAAATGCGAGAGGAAAAGGCAAAATGAATGTAAACGTTAATTGCCTATATCATATTCTGTATATCATAGTGAATTATAGTAACCAATTTTCTAACCAATGGGACTGGTCTACTTAGTCGTGTCAAAAACAAAAAGCAAAAGCAACTATAACAAAAGTTAATCATAAAATTTAAGCAACAACTAATAGCACAAAAAGCAAGGGGCGCGAATGAATTGAAGCGCTAATTATGCTTATAAATTATTATTAATACACACACACACACATACAACACACGAACACAAATACATATACATATGTACTGTGCGCTTAAAGCGCATATTTTATTGATACATTAATAAATAAAACGCATAAAATGACAAAAAAAAGTTGAGTTTTTTTTAAATTCAAATTTGAATTAGCCGTAATATGGGCAGCACAGTACGCCACTTGGCAGCACTGCCTGTCATAATCATCGATATAAATGTGCATTCAATGAATATTGAAAGGATTTAGCAGTTTCAATATCGCATTGTTCTGCGCATCTACGTCACAACTTGCTAAAAACAATAACAACAACTTTTCGCGCCAACGTGAAATTTAAATGTTCAAATTTTCAAAAAAGATTGTTTGGTATTTTCGCTTGCCAAAGCATTAATTGCTAAGCGAAAATCATTTATTATATATTGTAGAGGTAACTTAAGCAAATGCCAGCAAGCTTTGATGAAAATGTGTGTTTCAGCTAGAGTTGGCGCATTTTTATTATATTTGCATGGGAATTGACAATCGCAGCTGAGTATTAAGAAATTTTTGTGAACATCCAGTGTGCTCTCGTTTGCATAAAACAAGAAATTAAAGAAAATTTCCGGCATATTCAAAAAGCGCGCCTAGAACTGACACTGCTGACGTCACAATTGACTATCGTATAAAATGCAAACTTATCGATAGCTGCGCAATGCGCATTCAATTATTACAGCGTTGCTGTACACAAGAGCATCGATACATCGATAGGCATTGTATAATTTCATTTGTTGTTTGGGCAAGTGGAAAACTTTTTGGAGCAAATGGCTCAAATCCTGCTGAGAAACTTGACACGAGCCGGCAATGCGGCGCTGTTAACAAGAAGCACCAACTGCAGCTCCATCACAGCCACAAGTACCGAAACCGGCAATTGTCAGCTGCACACAACGCCGGCATGCTGCGAGATTAGGAAACTCGCTCGACTGCGCGTGGTGGACAACAGCGATCTGGGCAAGCGTGCCATGGCCGAAGGCCGACCGCCCCGATGCATCCATGTGTACAACAAGCGGGGCATTGGCTTGATCGGCGACAAGGTGCTGGTGGCCATCAAGGGCCAGATGAAGAAGGGCATCCTAGTCGGACTCAAGCAGAAGCAGCGCCTGAAGCAGCCCCAATTCGACAGCAACAATTTGGTGCTCATCGATGACAACGGCTCGCCGCTGGGCACACGCATCCACGTGCCCATTCCCACGGTCCTGCGCACCATACTGAAGGAGAAGACGCTAGCCAAGGGTGCGGACTATACCAAAGTCCTGGCCATAGCCAGTCGTTACGTTTAGCTGACAAATTCATGCGCTTCTTCATGTGTCTGTGTACAAAATCTATATCTAAATATCAATAAATAAAACATTTTTATGCGTTATAGTTAATAAGTAGTATATTGTTTATAATGTAGTTTCTCTTAATCATTTTCTCTTTTTAGTAGTAGATGCCTAACGTATGTATGTGTGAGTGTGTGTGTGTGTCTGTGTGTGAGTGTCCGTATGTGTGTGTGTATATATATATATTTAGATGTATGTACATATGCGCGTTTCACTTTAGTTAGTTTACAATAATAGTTGTGGTTGTTGTTTGCTTTTGTTTAAATGATAACAGAAATGCACATTAGAAGTTGCTCCAGGCCGAGCAGCTGTCGGGTGGAGCAAGACAGCTAATCACTTGTCTCGCTCTCACTCTCAGTTGCTTCAAGCTGAGCTCAAATTGAAGCAACAGAGTAGCTATAAGAGAGAGAGAGAGAGCTAATCTCTTCTCCTGCTCACATTCAGTTTCCTTACTCCTCTCTCTCTCTCTCTCTCTCGTTCGCTCGCCTTAAAGCATTTGTTTTATGCCTTCCATCCATAGTAAGTACAGGTACAGCCTCCTCCTCATCCTCATCCTCCTCCTCCTCATCCTTCTCCTTGTGCTCCTCGAGCCAACTTTAGATGTTGCCCGCGCTGTTGTAGAACTGAAAGTTATTGTAGTTTACCGGCGTCTTGGGACTGGGGCACATGTAGAGAAAATCATCGTTCTGCAGCTGGGATTGGGTTAGGTTTGGCTCGCTGGCGCTGCGATGAATCTTGGGCAACGTGCGCAGCATATTCTCCAGCATATTGAGCAGAGGCCGGAACAGTGGCCGCTCCTTGGGATTGTATTTGATGCAATCCTCGGAGAGGCGTTTCAGCGCCTGCGGTGCATCCGATCGCACTTGGGTCATATCGGGACGCAGCAGTCCACGCCCGACCATAAACAAGATCTGATCCTTGTTGCTAATGTTGCGATAGGGCAGGCACTCGGCCAGCAGCTCGTACATGACTATGCCAAACGCATAGACGTCCGACTGAAACGAATAGGGATTCTGTTCCTGCATGCGTATCACCTCTGGTGCCATCCACAAAATGCTGCCCGTTGGCTGATTCGCTTGCTTCTCGCCCGACCACCGCGTCTTGGCGGTGGCCAGGCCGAAGTCGCCAATCTTTACGGACAGATCCTCGTGCAGGAAAATGTTGTTCGTCTTGAGATCCCTGTGCGTGGATGGCAGATAAAGCATCCCGTTAACAATCTTCATATATTATATATATTCCAGATCCCATTGACTCACCTGTGTATTATGTTCTTGGCATGCAGATAGTCCATGCCCTGTGCCACCTGTCTGCCGATGTCGATGAGCGTGTTCAGCTTGAACTTCGTCTCGTTGACATGGACGTGCTTGTAGAGGCTACTGCCCTCACACCACTGGGTGACTATGGCCAAAGACGGCTTCGAGACGCAGCCCATGAACAGCAGAATGTTGCAGTGGCGCGTCTTCTTCAGCATGGCCACCTCGTTCTTGAACGCCTGCAGCTGGGCCGGACTCGGCGTCTTCACCTTGAGCGTCTTCACGGCCACGGGTCCATGCCAATGGGCGCGATAGACTGTTCCAAACGAGCCGGACCCAATGCGCGGCCCAATCAGGATCTCCTCTGCTTGTATATTCTATATGGATAACGCAATCAGATTATGATCTCAGATTCACTAGCATTGCTAGAGCAGCTCACCCAATTCTCTTCCGAGCTCTTGGCATCACGCGAGAGCAGATTCTTGTTGCTCTCATCGGCGGATCTGGCACGGGGTCGATTATGCTTCAGGGTGCTGGTGGGCGACGACTGCGTCGAGTTCGAATGATCCGTGCACGGATGCTGTAATGGGGTAAACAGAGAAGGAAAAACAAAGAGAGAGAGAGAGGAGCGCGGAACAAAACCAAAAAGCGACCAACATAAAAAAACGAAAATCATGTGCGTTAGTTAACTGATCCAAGTAGCTGATCCAAATAAATGTTATCTACTAAGTCTAACCTCTGCAACAACTTTCCACCCATTTTACGCGCTGCTTGGCGGATTTGTAACTCTTTCGTAGTCGTAATTCTATCAAAAATCTCTACAAATTCAGGTTGCCACCAAGCTAAAGCCTGTGCTTTAAGCAAACCTTTAACAAGAATTTGGCTATTGTATTAATTTTTGATACTAAAATATTTCCTATAATAAAGTCTTTTTTCCTTAAGTGAAATTATTATCTAGCTCAAATATGTTTTTAGACAGATCGCTAAGCCTAAAATTATATATATATAAATATATATAGATATAAATATATATTTATCACCTATATTCCACGCTTTAAAGCGGAATTCTTTCACACTTTGGTTATAATTGATGAACACAACAAGTGACAAGTGACAAGAGATCTCTGACTTCTGTACAATTTCTAATATTTGGTTAGTTATAAATTGAAGTCCATTCAACTGACTTAAGTTTATACAACTTTGATTAAATGAAGTTAACAATTGGTAATTTATGTGAAGCCGTGGACTCCAGCACTTATAGGAAGCAAGAGAGAGAGAGAGAGAGAGAGAGAGAGAGAGAGAGAGAGAGAGAGAGAGAGAGAGAGCTTTCTCTATATACAAAATACAAATACTTAAAAGTATTAAATACATTTGTAATCTATTGTTATGGATCAAACATGAAAATTGAGAAAAATCTACTCGTTTTTTATATAAATCTGATCAAAACTTTTACAAAAAACTTATCCATAATTTAATGGAAAATAAATAGTTCCATAAATTCTAATAGGAGAGCTATCTCTATATAGAAGAGTTCTCTTATCTATAGGAGTGTTCTCTCTCTATAAAGGATAGCTATCTCTCTCTCTCTCTCTTTACAGGAGAGCTATCTCCCTCTCTCTACACGAGAACTCTCTCTCTCTCTCTCTATATATATATATATATATATATATATATATATAGGAGCTCTCTCTCTCTCTACAGGAGAGCTATCTCTCTCTCTCTACAGGAGAGCTATCTCTCTCTCTCTCTACAGGAGAGCTATCTCTCTCTCTCTCTCTCTACAGGAGAGCTATCTCTCTCTCTCTCTCTCTCTTTCTACAAGCTCTCTCTCTCTCTCTCTCTCTCTCTCTCTCTCTCTACCGGAGAGCTCTTTCTCTCGCTCTCTCTTCTATAGGAAATACTCGACTATATAGCTTGAATGGGATATTCAAACATCAATCAGTCAGTCAATCAGTCGAAGGACTTCTACAGAAATTGCTATCAGTTGATAGATATCCAGCTGGAGTGCAGGCAATCAGTCAGCTAGGAGTAAGCCTTGCATAGACATCCTTTTGGACGTTCAACAACAAATGGTCAATCGGTTGATTGAAATCTAATTGAAGTCAAGTTAGCTAGGAGCTCCAGAAGTTCACTCTTACACCCCTCTATAGTTATCCAGCTGGAAGTGTTAGCCATGTCCAAGGGTCTGACGCCCACTCCCACTTACCGGCAACGGGGGCCTGGCTTGCATGATGAGGCTGCGCTGCGTATCGTTGGTCAGCGGTCGGATGCTGTTGATGCAGACATTGGGCGCCGAATTGGAGCGGTCGTCCTGGCTGATGCGCGGTGGTCGGCCCTGTCGGTTGGCAGAAGGTTTAGAGCTGCTGTTGTTGGTTGTTGTTGTGGTTGTGGTCGTGGCGGTGCTGCTGCTGCCGCTGCTGCTGCAACGACGGCTACTCACATTGAAGCGTACAGCATTGCTGCGACCCACGGGCAAACCCACCGAATTCTCTGGATACGATGACAGCAGGCGCTCATAGTAACTGTCCACGGAGAAGGGCTGACAGAGCATGGGCACCCGGCCGGCACAGCGCTGATGGAATCGGAAGTTGCACTGGCTGCAGTAGAAGCCCGTGAAGAGCAGCCTGCGACAGCCCTCACAGAAGGCGAGCGAGAAGAAGGTTTTGCGTATGAACTGATGCTTGATGTGCGGCCCCAGCGGGAACTTGTCCAGCAGCCGCACGTAGATCTCTTCCACATGGAGCGTGCCAATGTCCGTGTTCCACGGTATGATATGTCGGCCGCTATGCGGCGTCGTGCTCACCTCGCACATGAACGGCTCCAGCTGGCGGAGTGTTAGCGCCTTCATCAGCGCATCGCACAGGCGAGTGCCAGCCACCACCTCGACGGAGGTGCGCTGCTGATTGGGCAAATGAGCACGCAGCAGCACCTTTGGCTGGCGGGTCAAGGTGCCACATTGGCTGCCCGAGCCGACGGTGTCGCTCTGCTCGTGCGCATGTCTGGCCAGCTGGCGCTGTTGCTGTAGGATTTGCGTCTGGTTTTGATAATGCGGCTGATCGGTACGATCTGAACTTAATGTAGATTGCTGATGTTGTTGGTGCTTTGCCTCGCTTTGGCTTTGGCTGTGGCTCTTGGAATCATCATCCTGTTGCAGGGCATTCAATTGCTCCATCAACTCATGCTCCTTGGCCTTTAGTTCGTGCAGCTTGGACGTCAGCTCCTGGTATTCTATAGAAGAGAGAGATCTACAGTAAGCAATGGTGAAAATGCGTATTGAGTATTGAGAATCCACCTGTTAAGTACATAGCTGGCGGCTCTTGAAGATTGGCGAATTTGGCATTCAATGCATCGATGTTCTCCCTGGTCACATGGATCACCAGCTGGACATTGTGAAGCTCGTCGGCAAGCGGATCGTAGACTTCGCTGTCGCTCTCCGGCGATGAGTCGGTCGACATGGCGACGATTCCTAATGGCGATCACCTGTGTCCAGGTGATTCGCTTAAGCAACTTGAACACCTAAACTCCTACAGCTGCCTGACCATGACCGTGACCCTGAACTTTGTTACTGTCGAGTGTGGCGGCTGCGGCTGGTGCTGCTGCTATTTTTGCTTTGATTATTAGTTTTGGCCAGTTGTTTGTTTTGCGCTTGCGTTCAGAATTTGCTCGATTGACACTGGTTGACACCCACGTTCGTATCCGCTTCCACATCTAAATGTACAAGCACAAACACTACCAGCTGAGAGGCAACGGCTGCTGCTGGCAGCCAGCGGCTGCATTTTTTCACTCGCACGACTTTTAATTGATTAAAACGCAGTCCGCGGATGCTGTTTCTTCTTCTACTGCTGATTCTGCTTCTTCTGCTGCTGCTGCTGCTGCTGCTGCTGCGTTGCGTATATTAGAGTCGATAAGTTCAAGTTCTGAGCTAGTTCGTTGGTACGGCCACCCAATAAGTCGCTCAGCAGCTCACGCCAACTTATCGATACACCGTAATATATCGGTTCAAAAAAACGCGCGAAAATAACAAAGAGTGCAATAAAAAATTCCAATTTTAGAATAATATAAATTTCTAATTCTAAGCAAACGAACTAAATAAATTGATACTTTTGCATTGAAGTAATGCACATATTATTATGTATATTATTGTACAATATGCGAAATAGTAAAGTTAGCAAGTCAAGGCCAATATAAGAGTCGTATAAGAACGAATTGAGTTACTACTTCAAATGAACTAAGTGAACTCTTATGTAAATATCGCTATGCAAAAGACAGTGAACATCTGATAACAGCGCACATCGATTATAATAAATATTTAATGAACGTCGGTTTTTTTGTGCGCGTCTCTATTACACTATTTCTTAACATCTCCTAAAAGTCAAAACCATTTTCACTTCATATGATTTCATATAAAATAGTTTGTTATCAACACTCGAATCATATTTCAGTGGTATCGATATATGTCGTGCTCAATTTATCGACGTGCGTTTCTAACATCCCTAATCTGGCTGACCGACACACATTGGCATTTTCACTGCACGCAAACGTTTGCAAATTGCAACTGCTCGGCCGAAAAGTCACTTAAATGTGAAAAATTAATGCACAATATAAATAGTATAAATTGAAGTGCTGTCATGGACGAAGGTAAGGTAGTGTGCGCCCGTCTCGGGCATCCCACTTCGCCTCAACATTTCTATTAAATCCAACAATGTTTTGTGTGTATATCTTCCCGTCTCTCTTTCGCGGCGTCTTTAATTCTCGCTTGCTGCTGTTGCTTTATCAGAATATTCAACGGCGTCTTCGGTCGGTGGCGGCGGTGGCAAAAAGGCCGGCGTTGGCAAACAGCATAATACGCTGCCGTTGTGGGGCAATGAGACGTCAATGAATCTCAATCCCCTGATTTTGGCCAACATACAAAGTTCCAGCTACTTCAAAGGTAAGCAAAATTAACCAAAATTTACCCGCCAAAAAAAAAAAAAAAAAAAAAAAAAAGAAAAGAAAGAGAAGAGAGAAAAACAAATTGTTGTTGCTTTCGCCCCGACAGTTCACCTATTCAAGCTGAAAACGTACCATGAGGTCGTCGATGAGATCTACTACCAGGTGAAGCACATGGAGCCCTGGGAGCGTGGCTCGCGCAAAACCTCCGGCCAGACGGGCATGTGCGGCGGTGTGAGTTTATGAAATGTAGCGCTAATCGTTGGCGATAATATTTAATCCGTTGATTAAAGTGATAAGTGCAGCACGATGCTAATGCTTTTGGTTTGCAGGTACGCGGCGTTGGCGCCGGCGGCATCGTATCCACCGCCTACTGTCTGCTCTACAAGCTCTACACGCTGCGCCTGACGCGCAAGCAAGTGAATGGACTACTCAACCATACAGACTCAGCCTACATTCGGGCACTAGGTAGGTGGTTGGTAAGTCGCATGAGTTCAGCCGTGTCTCACTCGTTGCTTGCTCCTGCTCCGCCCGCGTTTCTCTCTATCTCTGTCTCACTTTTCCCTCTTTCCACCTAAGTGCGCAGCTCTTATGATATTTCTGCAAAATAGTGCAAATAATATAGCATGAAAATATGATTTTTTTTATTATTTTGGCGTAAATGCAATTAAATGAGTTTATAGACATATGTAAAGTTTATATTGGAAACAAGATATAGTCTTCTTATATATCTTTCAAGTGCATTGAGTATAATTTATTGAGTTATGATTTGTTTGTATATCTTAATGTCATGATATGGTATCATACATCTGTACGTATATCTCTCAGAACTCTCAGTCTATAGACTATAGTTCTATTATAACCATGTTTATTTTTGTCTCAACGCCAGTTGAACAGCTGCGCAGCCAAAAGGTTTTCCTCTAGTTTACGAATTTGATCTCCATAATTACTATTAAACTATGTATTGTATTATACTATATACATGATTGTATATAAGGGATAGAGTTACTTCAATTTGTATTTGACTTAGTTCACTCTTGGATCATATTTTTGCATATTACAAACATTAATCAAAATCATTTTGCATTCATGGGGAATATGAATAGTTGATTTTCGAATTAAAATAGATTCTAGATTTTAGTAAGTTTTACTAGCTGAGCTGCGCACTTCCCCTACCATAGACGAGTATATATCTTAACTGTTGTGTTTGTCCACTAATTTGTAGTTTATGATTGGTTTTTAATTGAAAATTGTCTAGGTTTTATGTACTTACGCTATACGCAGCCGCCAGGAGATTTGTATGACTGGTACGAGGACTATCTGCAGGACGAAGAGGAGATCGACGTCAAAGCGGGCGGCGGCCAGGTGAGTCAACTGTATGAGCCACCAATCAATATGCACAACGTACCTCTTCCATTTTGCCATCGCGCCCACATTCCACTAAACAACATTCTCATCCGTTTCTCGGCTTGTGTCCAGGTGTTGACTATTGGCCAGATGGTATATCAGTTCATGACCAAGCTGGACTGGTTCTCCACGCTCTTTCCGCGCATACCCGTGCCCATACAGAAGCAGATCGAGAAGAGGATTGAACAATATTGCCGGGAGCAGGGCATTACGATCAGTCAGCTGAGCACGGGTCGGGGCAACGTGGCGGCAACCGCTGCTCCCGGCTCTACCGCAGCCGTTGCCACGGGCTGTGATGACTATGAAGGCGGTAGCGGGAGTGGCAGTGGGCGTGGGCATGCTGTAGCCCGCTCCGGTGGAGGAGGTGGAGCTGCCTATCCGCCTGGCAGCTATCGCAATGATCATGACGATCGCGACTATTATGCAGCGCAAGCATCTGGCTCATCGTATGGACGCAGTCGTTGCTACGACGACTACCCACCGCCGGTGCCAGCATCCTCGATGCTTCCGTATGGCAATGTGGAGCGCGAAAAGGACTATGGAGAGCGCAGTGATCGCGGCAATCGCGTCGAACGTCGTCGCAGCAGCAAGCACAAGAAAAAGCACAAGCACAGGCAAAACTCGCGCAGTCGCAGCCGCAGCAAGAGTCGCAGCGCCAGCCGTGCCCGTCATCGTCACGAACGCAAGCGCGAGGAGCGGGGCAGCCGGCATCGGCACCACGATGAACGCGAAAAGGATAAGGATAGAGAGCGAGATAGGGATAAGGAAAGGGAGCGCGATCGTGACCGTGAACGGGAACGGGAAAGGGAGCGACGCCATCGTTGAAATTGACAAAGTTGTTTTTCTTTAGCAAACTGAACATTGTTTCTTTATACATAGAACATTTGATTTACTATTTGTAATGCCATTTTTTTTTCTACAATCCTCCATGTCCTTGTCCTTGTCCACTTTATTATGGTCCAGTATGATGCAAGCCTGCAATTGTGCAGACGCAGAGCTTCGCATTCAACTGGACTCTTACTCAGGTTAAAAACAGATTCACACACACACACACACACATACATACATACACGCAGACACTATCGAGCATGCATATAGGCAAGCAGCATTACGGCTATATTTTGTAATTCATAGCTCTTAACTTTTAACGCTGAATGTAAATTTTTCAAGTTGTGTTTTTAAGCAAAATAAAAATGAAAACATTTGTTTAAGCCACAAGTTATTTTTATTACCTTCAACTCGATTCTATTGGCTTGTATTGAAGGCCTTTGTAAGTATAATTTTAAAAAAAAGGTCTTTAAAAAAATGATTTTGAAACAATTTTGATTTTATAGCTTTTATTTAAAGAAAAGTAAACTTTATCATTTGTCTAAGGGCATTTTTTTTTATTCTTAAGTAATTTACGCCTTAAAGTAGGCTATGGTTGGCCTATAAGCTGGCAATGCCTTTTTAGCAAGCTGGCAATGCTGCGCCTGTAAGCTAGCAAAGCTTTGGCTTTGGCTGTGGTCGCGCTGCCTGTTAAATATTTGACATCTAGTTTAACTAGACATGCTAACGAGCGCATGGACGCGTAAAAATGTTAAATTTAACAGTAGCATGCGATAACAAGTGTTAAAGCGAATAGAAAAGGCAAATAATATACACACACACATACATACATCATATACATATACAATATTCATATATTTGTATATTGAAATGGGCAATTGACAGCAGAGTGCGAAGTGTGCGTTCAATGAATCAAAATTAATATTTAACTAGCCAAAATGCGCGCCCAAAATAAATAAAATGTGCACGCGTGAGTCTGTGTCTGTCTGTGTGTGTGTGTGTGTGTGAGCTATAAATGATATTTGTATGTGTGCATCAGTAACAAAAGCCAGCCTAGTTTATTAGCTAGCGGCGCAGAGCAGAAGCAGAGCTAAGTCGAGTCGCGTCGAGCCGAGCAGAGCAGCTTAAACGGCGGGCAAGCCTCCAATGAACCACGCTCCAGCCCCCGCGTGGCCCGCTAAATCGATGTGTGAGAATTTGAGTCTGTTTGAGCTTAAGTCGGAACGAAAAAAAATAAATAAAAAAAAAGAAAAAAAGAAAACAGTTGCTTGCGCACAGTGAAACGCGAAGCAAGCGCCGCCAACGTCGCCGCGTTCTCTTGTCCGCACGCTCGCTCGTCAACGTACGCGTCAAACGTGTTGCCGACCGTTACAAAAACGACAAAAAAATACATATACATATGTATGTATGTACAACAAATAAATAAAACTAAATAACAACAAAAACAACAACGAAGAAAAGCAATCAAAGCGAAACGGCAAAAACGCAAAAGAAAAAGCTGCGAGCCAAAAAGCTAAAAGAGTTAAAATGTAATTTGCATGTGTTTTAAACAGCTGCTAAATTCAATATCTAAGCACATACACACAGACACACACACACACACACACATAGACAGAGGCAGAGGCAGCGACAGAGGCTGCAGCAGAGACAGGCTTTAAAGTGTTTGCAATTGATCAATGTCAGCGCATGGGAAAATGCAATGAATGCAACAACGAGGGCTGCTGCTGCAGTTGCTCAACCCGGTTTGCACCTTAACCGCAACCGCAAACAATTTAAGTTCACATTAATTGGCTGTCAGATATTGTAAGCAACTGCACACTTGACATAAACCATAAATATATGTATGTAAATGTAGTGTTTATATGGCTGCCGTATTTGCCAAAACCAAATTTGCTTAAGAGCAAGCGAGCGAGCGTGCCAGCCCTGGCAACGATAAACGCCGAGCGCACAATGTGCGCGTGCGTGTGCGCGTCAAGCGCTTGCTCTGGCCATTTTCGTGTGCAATAAACATAAAGCTAAGGCTAAAGTGTGAAATAGATGTACACACTTATGCATAAATACATGCACACACACACACACACATATGTACATACATGCTTGTGCGCCCCTCCCTCTCAGCAATAATCATTGTGGAAGCGTTCATTGAAAGTTAACTTCAATCGGTTACTGGGCCAGCAACAGAGTATAAGAGAGAGAGAGAGAGAGAGGCAGAGAGATTGATTATAAGAGCGCGCTTATGTTATCCTTCAGTTTTCTTAGTGCTTGCCATTTCGTCAATTGCATTGACGTAATGCAATTCGCCGTTCAAGCGAAACACAAATACAAGCACACACACACACATATATACATAATTGCCAATACATACAGTTCGGCGTCTATCGCAGGTGTGTTGCCTAAAGTGGTTTCCATTTCGCAACGAGACAACGGGACGTTGGCAATCGGCGTCACATCAGCGTCAGCAGCGACGTCAGCGTCTTGTCAAAAATTGCACTTTGCTTGTTCTGTTTGCTGTTGCTGTCTCTTATTTTGTTTTTTTTTTTGTTTTTGTTATTTATGCCGCTAGATGGGGCGGCACTTTTGCAGTCAAGCATGCGTCGCTGCCGACGCCGCCCACAGTTTGCATGACTGATCGGGAGTGTTTGCATAAAAAACACACACACACACACATGCTTACATACTCGTATTTATGCAATGTATTTATGTATGTTTGCATTTTCGCCCTTGTTTTCTACTCCCTCTCTCTGTTTGTGGTCGATCTGCCTGGTCGGTGGCCGCGGCTGCGTCTTCGTCTGCGTCTGACAAATAAATGCGCGTCACGCCGTCGTCGACGTCGCGTCGGCCCCTGCCACTGACGTCATAGCCAGCACGGCGCGAACAAAGTGCGCAACGAATCACAATGGGCCACCGCCCGCGAATAGCTGGTGAAATTGATATTGAGATGACATTACCTCTCCATTACCTACATGTTATCGGTCATCGATTATTGTCATTGCGATTGTCGCCTCGATTGCTCATCGTCAAAAGTTTTCTCTTGCACCATCTCATCCATCTCATAGCCATGGACTGAAACAATTTCAATTTTTGACTGCCCTATATATAGTGCCAAGTCCTAATCAATAAATAATAGGTAGAAGAATCATTTCCTTGAGTCATTGTTGTAGTTGTTATAATTGTTGTGCAACAAAGTCTAAATATATACATTTACTTAGATGACTCTTATTTGTTTAACAGTTATATTTTAAGTGTTTCTTTTTAGTGGAGCTCGTAATTTATGCGATTTGCGTCAGCTGAAATTTTCTATTTTTTGCTACTACTGAAACTCATTGTTTTGTTGTAGAATGATGCTTGAGTCACATTCCAGACGTCAATTCGCGAATTTCGTTAATTAATGCTGAGCGAAATGATGTAAAATTATATGAGCCGCAAATAAAGAGCGTGATCCACTGTGCGTCAGCATATGAGAACACGACGTCTGTCAGTCTGTCAGTCGCTGTGCATGTGTGTGTCTCCTTGTCCATGCCTCTCTCTCTCTCTCTCTCTCTCTGTGTGTGTGTGTTTGTGTTTGTGTTTTTTTGTGCTTAAATGCAATTACGCGCTCAAGTTAAGAAAACTAGCAAAGCAATTGGAGCGCAGCAACAAAAACGAAATACGAGTATAAATAAATAAATAAGCAGTAATAAGTGTGTGCGTGTATTTGTTTGAGTGTTTGTTTGTTTGTTTGTTTGTTTGTGTGTACGGGATCATTGCACATTGCGTCAACGTTTCAAGATCACACACAATTCCAATTCCAATTCCAATTCTGCTTACAATTGCAGCCAGCAATAACAGTAGCAGCAGCAGCAGCAGCGATAGCCGCAGCGGCCGCATCAAAGCAGTCAGCGTCACTGATAGCCGCAGCGGTCGCGGTCGCGTAAGCGGGCAATGAGCAAGTACGAAAACTCAATAGAACGGGATAAACGACATCAGCGCCAGCGGCAACACCTTCTCCATCATCATCATCGTCAGCAGCCACAGTCACAGCCACAGCCACAGCCACAGTCACAGCCATAGCAGCAACATCATTACCAGCGTCACGCTGCCGCTGTCGCAGTTGCCGTCGCTGTCGCTGTTGGCGTCGCAGTTGAAGACCGTGTTTATAGTCAGAGCGACAGTTAAGCGACGGCAGCGGCAGGTGTCATTTGAATTTGAGTTGTGCGGACGCGTTCAAATCGAAAGCTCGAGTTTATAACGCACGCGACGCCGACGTTAACGCTGACGTCGACAGCGATGAGTGCGCGCCGCGATGGTCAACAAAATGCTGCCGACGCCGCCGCCGCGTCCGAAACTGAAATCGTAACCGAAACCAAAACCGAAACCGAAACCGAAACCAAAACCGAAACCGATTCAATGCTCAAGATAATGACTGCGACGCCGGCATCAGCGACAACGACGACAACGGCAACGGCAACGGCGTTGACTTCGCTGACAACGGTTAACGCTCAAAATAAATGCGCGACGGCAGCGCCAACGACTTTTAGTTATCTGAGAGCAGCGAAGCGTTGCGCACGCCTCGAACAGACAGCAGTCGCAGCAGCGCCAGCACCAGCCCCAGCACCAGCACCAATAGACGAAGAAGAAGAAGATTTGCCAATAATAATAGAAACAACAACTTTGTGTGCGATTCCATGTGAACGACAGCTTCGTCTCGCTAAGCACAAGGCGCAACTGCGCGCAGCTTTTTTCCAGGATTTCAACGCTTTTACAGCGCAACAACAACAGCAACAGCAACAACAGCAACAACTAATTCCAGTTGGAGAGCAAGCAGAAGCTCTTCATTCCAGGACGTCCGTACAGCAGCTGATTGAAAAGTTCCAGGCAATGATTGTGCAGCAGCTAGCAACGGAGGCGCCGGGTCAGCTGAAGCCAGCTGTGATTGCGAGCAGCGCTGCCAATTCGGATGAGGGCTGCAATGCGGGCGGCATCAGTCCATGCAGCAGCGACAATGAGGGCGACGCGGTCGCCCGGCGCAAGCCCAAAGTGACGCGCTGTGCAAGCAGCGACTCGGCGCTGGGCCTGGAAGTGGACGATGTTAACATGGAGGCGCTGCCGTCGCCGCAGCGACGCATGACATTAACCGTTACCGATTTGCCGTTACGTCCGGCTCTACTGCCATTGGCCGAGCCCACCGCACTGCCAGACTCGCCGCTAACCTCGCCGACCAGCGCCACCGCCGCCCTCGCCATGGGCGTCGGTGTGGGCGTGGGCGTGGGCGTGCCAACCAAAGTGTTGCTAGAGGAGCGCGTCGTTGCGGCGCTGGCAGCGCCGCCCGGCTCACGACGCGAATCCACGCAGAGCTGCGTCAGCGAGCTGGGCGGCATGGCGGGCGTGCGCTACGTGCGTACGCCCTCGGTGGTTGTGTCCGACTACTCGGATGATATAACCGCATGCGGCATCAGCATGGAGGAGATGGAGTATTTTCGACTGCAGCGCGCACGCTGCCAGCGTCGCTGTTCGCTGGAAGCGAGTGCCGCTGCCGCCGGCAGCATCGGCGGCGCCAAGGATGAAGGTCAGTCGGATGTGAGTGCGGCGAGCAGCTGCAGCAATTTGTATTATTGTGGCTCCACCATTTCGGCCCTGGATGGCGGCGAGTGCATTGTGAACGGCATACGCGTCGCTCTCGCCCGCAAGTCGAGTCACAGCAGCAGCGGCGAGCTGAGCGGCGGCGACGACGAGGACATAGACATCGAGCAGTTGCAGCAGCAGCAGCAGGAGGAGCAGCAGCAGCAGCAGCAGCAGCAGCAGGAGCAAGAGCGAGAGCGTCAGCTGAGCGAACTTTTGGCTGCCACGCAGCTCGGCGATGGCACTAAGAAGGTAGGCAGCAGCAGGCAGCGCTGCAGCAACGACGGCGACGATGGCAGCGACGGCAGCGTCACAATTATAGGAAATCTCAATTAAGATTAAAAGACACACAACATAGGAGTGGCTAGGGCGGGGGTCGCAGCAGATGGGCAGGGAAGGGGGCAGGGGGCAGGGGGCAGGGGGCAGGTGGGCTGTGCAATCTTTTTGTTGTTGTTTAAATTTAGTATATCTACTATAGACATACATATACATATGCATGTGTGTGTGTGTATATATAAATGATTTTTTTTTATGATATAGAGAGAGTTCGAGATATTAGAGTTAGAGAAGTGAGCGGGAAGGGCGTGCGGCGGGCGGTGGGCGGTGGGCGGTGGGCGCAAGTGAGTGCGGGTAATTAATTTGCTGCTTATCTTATCGCCAGGCAAGATTCCATTGCCGTGCTACGTACTACGGGCGGGTTTTTTTTTTAGTATATAATGTATATATACATACATACATACATACATATATATAGAGTTTTTTTTGTATCTTATGACTCGACGCCGACAAATGATGATGTTGAAATTGGGTGCGCTGATAAAAGTTGTGGCAGCGACTTCAACTATACACATACATATATATGTATATATATATATATATATCTACATACATACATATATAACTGTGCTATCACAACACACACACACACACACACACACACACACACACACACACACACACACACACACATACATACATACAACGACGGACGCTTATCTTAGTGATTAACTCTGTATATTTTAGTATTATAGATATATACAATGCGCCTATATGTGTATTATTTCTCCTATATATGTATATACATATATATATGTATATCAAGAAATCCAGACAAACAGACGGACCGACGAGAACAGCCAGAACTATATAGTATTGTGTAAAGTAAATAAAGAAAACCACTTGGATTATACATATATCTACAACTGTACGTAATAAAAATCATAATATAAACATTCAACATATACCTATATAATGCATGTATGGTAAAGCTATATATCCATATATATATATACATGTTATTATCTGGCTTATCTGGGCTTTGCTATAACTCTATCTACATCTTTATCTATATGAGCATTTGTTGTTTCTTCACTCTTCAGACAGTCGGAGAGTTGTGAAACTATTTGTAACGGTATTATATAGCCAAATAGGTGTAGGTATATCGAGACTAATCTCGATAATTCCTTAAGAAAAATCTTACTATTAGGGAATTTCTATAATCAAATTGTTTCTTCACTCTTCAGACAGTCGGAGAATTGTGAAACTACTTGTAACGGTATTATATAGCCAAATAGGTATAGGTATATCGAGATTAGGGAAAAATCTTACTATTAGGGAATTTGTATAATCAAATGATAATTCCATTTACAATATATAAAGTAATTTCTGTATGGATCAATGGAGTTTCCTTAAGTTCTTTATGCTCGTATGCATATAGTGAGAATTACAAGTTCTGGCTATCTTTTATACTCGCTCTCAGTCATAGCATTCGCCAAGCTAAGCCCATTTTGGTAATATCATTGAAATGGGCTTGAAAGCAAATGTTTTGGCTACGTGCATAAATAACATTTTCGGAATTTTGAAATTACACACGAATTCGCAATAGGAATTCGACCTAATTTCATGACCACACACTAAGTGAGCTATATATAGGTATATATACTTTATGCATCAGTCTTTGTATGACTATATAGCATATAAGTATATATACTTCAGTTATGCTGCAATTACCTAAAGCTAAACTCAAGCGTTCTCAATGACTAAAGCAATATGGGAATTACTGAAGAAGTAGTTGGAGTGCTACTGGCCTAGGTTCTATTATATATGTAATCTGATTGGATTGGCATACTCATTTCAAGTGGAACTCGCATTTCATTTCCTGAGCATTCGAAAATTTTTACTATTCCGCTATCCATTTATGCGCACTTATCTAGCCCCAGACACTTGCCTAAGGAAATTATAATTAGTTATGATACTTAAGCGCTCTCTGTCTGGGCTGTACTATGTCCAATTTCCATATCGCTCGCTATGCGTCTAATGAATTTTATGAATGTACCCAGATCTACCCTAGCTGAGCTTTGTACTCACTTCTGTTTCGCTGTTTCTCTCACTGCTCATGGGTTTATCATGTATGCTTTTGTTTTCCACTCACTCCATTCGTAAGCCACACATATAAAATAAGATATATTACTACGAGTAGTATATCTCTAGTATATCTGGCCTACGTCATGGCTTGTTTTTATGAAACGCAGTTTCTTCGCATGACCTCAAAGTCGGAGATTGGGGACTTTACATTACATCTGAGGGAAACTTGTACAGCTTTTAGTTCGGGAAAGAGACAGAGAGAGAGAGAGAGAGAGAAAGAGAGAGAGAGATAGAGAGAGAGAGAGAGAGAGAGAAAGAAAGAGAGAGAGAGTAAGAGAGAGAGAGAGAAAGAGAGAAGGAGGGAGAGAGAGAGAGTGTGTGGCAGCACGAGGAGGAGATAGGACTAGCTGGAAAAAAGTTTCCGCGAAAGCGAAATGGAATTGTTTTACGGTAAATATAAAAATATAAATAACTGTATATCTATCATCTTTGTGTATTTTCTTGATACACTTGAAAGATCGTCAGAGATAAGATTTTTTCGTGTCCATTTGTTTGCTTATGATATCAGTGTCTGGTATTCAGTGGAACACCCATTTCCTGGTAGAACAACTCGACTCTAGGTAAAGGTAGAGACATAGAGAGAAGGGCATAGAGAAAGAGAGAGAGGGAGAGAGAAAGAGGGAGCGCCAGTTTACAAGATTACGATATAATTTCTTTAGCTAGAGTGAGAAAGAGAGAGAGGGAGAGAGAGACAGATAGAGACAGATAGAGAGAGAAAGAGACAGAAAGACAGATAAGAGAGACACAGAGAAAGAGATAGATGCAATAGCGAGAGATGCAGAGGAAGGTGAGAGCGTAGCATAGAAAAGAGACAGAGAGAGAGAGAGAGAGAAAGAGAGAGAGAGAGAGAGAGAGAGAAAGAGAGAGAGAGAAGGTGAGAGAGATACAGGGAGAGCGAGAGACTGGGAAATCTATATAGAGATATAGAAAGAGACATAAATAGAGAGACAGATAAATTTAGAGAGAGGATAAGATGTCAACATTAGTTCAGATAGAGCGAGAAGGAGAGAGAGAGAGAGAGAGTTAAGGGTATCATTTCTTTAGCTAGAGAGAGTGAAAGAGAGAGGTAAATATAGAAAGAAAGAGAGAGAGAGAGTACAAGATAATTATATCATTTCTTTACCTTGAGAGAGAGAGAGAGAGAGAAAGAGAGGGAGCTAAAGTAAAAGATACAAGAGAGGGTAGAGAGAAAGACAGAAAAAGAAGAAAAGAATGAAATAGAATATCAGAATATCAAATCTATAGCTAAGTTACAACATAAATACATAATTTCCTTAGCTAGAGAAAGAGATAGAGAGTGAGAGAGAGGTAGTTGAATCGTTAGCGGAGTATAGTATTTGCTAAGTACGCGAGATAGGAGTTAGATTGTTAGATAAGTGCGAAATTGTTTATTTAAGCAGAGGAGGCAATCAGCTGGATCAGATGGCTTGACAACATTTGCTCAGCTGGATAGCGAGAGAGAGAGACAGAGTGACAGAGAAAAGAGAGAGAGATAGAAAGAGTTGAAAGTTCGAGCGACAGATAGGGTCAACATTTGTTTAGCTAGCCATAATTTAGCATACCAAATCGGAGATGCCGTTCGTTCGTTCAGCTGTTTTCAGTTCATTTGACTTTTGGCTTGGCACATTGCGACGTGGGCTGCGCTGATTACTTTAGATAAAGATTACCCCTAAGGCCCTCACACTCTCCGTCTCCCTTTCTCTCACGTTCTTTGTCTGTGTCTGTATGTGTAGGTGTCAAAGCAGCGCGCGCGCGCGCTCGTGTTTGCTTGTGACGTCACTGGGCACCATTTTGCTTGGCTTTGCGATCATTAATAATGGCAAATCTTGTGCCCGAGGCCATAAAAATAACAGCAAATTACGAAGATAAACAATTGCCCCCAACACAACGACTTGGTAATGCTCTACACCAGAGAGACCCCACAGCAGAGATCCGCATATGAGAAATTTGGTTTCTCTTATGGATCTGATATTATTATTATTATTGATTAAACATAGAGCTCGATAACTATCCATAGGTGAGTGTTTATGGCAAATGGGTATTGGATATTAGGGGTTGAAGAAGGGTTGTTAAGAGAGTGTGAGGACTAAAGCTTGAAGTCAAGACTATGTGAGAGACGGAAGATAGCTTTTTATACCCTGAACCCATTGAAAATGGGAAATCAGGGTAAAATGGTTTTGTTAAAGTGTCAAATGTATGTAACAGGCAGAAGGAGGCGTGGCAGACCCCATAAAGGGTATATATTCTTGATCAGGCAGACGAGCTGAGTCGATTTAGCCCTGTCCGTCTAAGAGATAAGAGCTAGAGACTCGAAATTTTTTTGGAAGTCCCTGTAACGCACGCGCATATCAAATTTTGTTTTAAAAATTCGATAACGTTTCCCATTTTTTGTATCGATTAAAAACCTTATCGAAAGCAAGTTATTAAATTATATCTCGTACATCTTCTGAGCTAGAGTCTCCAATTTTGTATTTATATTATTTTATATTTTATACAATTTCGGTTTTTGTTAAATTTTTGATACCTACTTGTAATTTTACAAGCTTCAATTTTTTAGCGTTAATAAATACATAACTGAGTATACTTAAAAATGCAGATCGTAAGGGGTTCAGGGGATCTCATAGTCGGGCATCACCGACTAGAGTTTTCTTACTTGTTGAATCTGATATACATATGTATGTATATGTATATATTTATTTATTTATTTAAAGATATGTAAAAGTCTTTTAAGCCACCCTTGCACATTTCTTATATGCATACATATCCAGATATATGTATATATACAATATATATCGTATATTTTACTCACTCGTAGCTTCGATATAATCTCTAGTTTTACTACTTGCCATGTAGCTAGTTTATTTAGCAAGCAGCTTGCAAATTCTGCCTGCTGTCGTAACTCTTTTACGATCCAATTATAATTTCGTGATCTCAACTTAAGAACTAGTATTTGACAAAATGAGATTTATGTGTGCTGTAAGTTAATGGCTAGAGCTAAGCTATTTAGCATTCAGACTCAGCCTAATGGTATATGAGAATGTATATATACATATATGTAGTATATATATCCTCCTATATATCTTTCCTATGTATCTCGGCACATTTCATCAATGTATCAGCTGTGAAATAAAAACTTTCGATATGTGGATCATTTGGAATGATAACACATAGTTCGCATAACACTCGGGCATTATCATTATTGGATAGTGTTTTTGGGCTAGATTGTTGTTGTTGTTGTTTTATGTACATATATGGCATATAGTCGCGGCCATCCGTCAGCTGAACAGGCCATAGCTCTGACAGCCGCTCATATCTAATCGCTAAGCAGCAGTGAGCAGCGACGCTGGCAGCGCTGCTAGCGTCGCGACGCCTCGCTGCAGTTGTTTTTGGGGGGCTGGCTGGCCGCTTGAATTATGACGCCCGCTAATGGTGCGAGAAATCGATTGAAGTGGGCGACGAGCAGCGGAGAGGGTGAGGTTGAGGGAGAGAGCCAGAGGCAGAGCTATATGGTCGAGCAATTTCGCACTCTCTCTCGCTCTCTCTGTCTGTCGCTCGTTGGTCACAGCCTCTGAGGCGGCCTCGACAGCGACAGCGACTCAGCGTCGACGTCGACTTCCGTTGACGTCAGCGGCCCATCAAGCGGCCACCGTGTATGATCGTCAAAGTAATTACATGATCGAGCGGGCGTCGCTGTAAGCCACCAAATAGCAAAAGTAACGACAACAACAACAATGGCAAAGTAAATAAATAACAGCGAAAACCGCAAGTCAAGAGCAGCATAAGGCAAACAGCAAAAACAACAAAAGTATAAAAAAAGTCTTGGGTATTCGCTGTACGCCATTTGCGTCATTAGCTTTATACCCTTACTTAGTCTATTCTAACTATGTGTTGCAATCTGTCGCCTAACTCTCGTCACTACGCATTCTTCTTATACTCTTATACAATCATGACAGGACTGCGGCGGCAGCAAGCGAAACTGTTGGCAACTTCGTTGCGCGTTCGGCTTAGCTGGTTCGTGAAACGACTGATGGTTCATGTCCTAGCTGAGCAACGATGATCTTATATTCTATTATCTTCATGTTATGTATTGTACTATATTCAAATGTATAAGAGATATCTTCTTATACATATTGGAGTTTGAACTTTTTGGTTTTTGAGTTTTCTATTTGTTTTTTATGAAGTTTGGTTCAAATGCTTTTCTATATGCGTAATCAGGCTATGTATATAGCATATAGAATGTAATAGATTTTCAAATAATCTTTTATATTATAGTATTATATAAAAAATACAAATATTTGAGGCAGGGTATTCAAGTTTTTATTAAGTGCCCTTTATCATATAGATATAGATTTTTAAAGCAACTTGTTTTGGGTATTTTCTATATTAGCTATATTATAAAAATATTTTCCTTCTGCTCCTTTTTGCAGGGTATTCAAACTGTCATTAAGTTCAACTCTTTAAAAGATTTTTCTTCGAATCGGGTATTGATAACATATGGATTTATTAAAAAAAAAAAAAAACTCTTTTAGTTAGGGTGTTCACACATTCGTTATATGTTTTTGGGATATTCAAGTTATATTAAAAATAGATTTTTATTTTAAACTCTTTTGGAATAAATCTTCAAGCCTTTGCTCATACGTCTCAATACATATGTATGCATCGGGTTTTTTTTCAGACTTCCAGCAATATATATATGTACATATATACATTTATATATATATATATATATATATATATATATATATATATATATATATATATATATATATATATATATATATATATATATATATATATATATATATATATATATATATCGATTTCCTTGGGTATTCTAGGCACATCATTTGGGAGGCGCATTCGAGCCGACTTTGAATTACTCTTTACATAATAAAGAAATCTGTTTCGATTATGAAATCCAAAATGAATAAATACATTAATAATAATAAACCGGTTTTTAGTTAGGGTATTCAAGCATTCGTTGCATTACAAGTTTGCTCCTGCTTCGGTCAGGGTATGCAAGCATTCGTTGTTCTTGTCTTTTGGGCTTTTGCTTCTTGTTTCCAATTTGCAGTAAATCGAATCAGAGTTGTGAGTTGTGATGCGATTCGAGTGCTTAGTCGAGTTGTTGCTGTTGTTGTTGTTGCCGCTGTTGCAGTTGTTTGCCAGCAACGTCGATTTGTCCCCGTCGGGAGTTGCGTGCCGATTGCCCGCCAGCATATTTGTCATTCCTAGTTGCAAGCTGTGCATTTGCCACTTCTCTTCCGCAGTTGCAGCAACTGCTGCTCCGATTGCCTTAAAGGTTATGTCGCCTGTCGAGCGACACCCAAACACGACGACGACGATGTTGCATGCAACACATACTACAACTACACTGCAAGACAAGTAATCGTGCCTCTGTTTCTTTCTCTTGGAAATGGGCATTGATAAGGGATTTATAAGTGGAATTACTGCTGCTGGGCATTCATAAGTGAAAGTTTATAACTGGGAATTTCTAAGTAAAATTATTATTACTGAGAATTGATGTAGGAGATTATAATTGAGCATTCGGAAGTGGGAACTTTCGAGGAACTCATAGCTAAATGAGTGCTATGAATTTATCTGGAAGTGAGAGGTCTAAAAGAAATATTAGTAAAATTACTCATAAAACAGAAATATTAGCAAAAAATGGAAATATATGTATGTACATATCTGGGGCTTTATGTAGAAACTCTGAACTGGGAATTTAGAAATGGGAACTTGCAAGGGAAATATTAGTAAAACATTACTGCTGCTGGGAATTTATAAGTGAGAATTCAGAAATAGGACTTCATACGGGACTTATAAGTAGAATTATCGCTTTTGGGAATCGATGTAGGAATTTTATGGTGGGAACTTTTTAGTGATGTGTTCCGAGTCAAATGAATTTATAAGTGAGCATTTAGAAATGGAATTATGATTGCTGGGAATTTAGCTGGCAGTATAAATGTTTAATGGAAATATTAGTAATATTACTTATAAGGGCAATTTAAGCAACAAATTATTGAGGCTGACAATTCAGAAATGGGAATAAGACCCTTTTTTCGGAATTTTGAAATTTTAGCTTTTAAAAGAAATTTGATTTCTATTTTATTTCTAGGAAGGAAATATTTGGGCACTACTGCAGGAATTTATAAATAAGAATTTAAAAATGGGATCATATGAGGGATGCATAGGTGAAATGAATACTGGGAATTTAGCTTGAACTATTTATTTATTATATTTATAGAAATCTATAAAGTTACTATTATTAAAATTACTTATAAAGGAATTATTAGCAAAAAATTATTCATATTGGAGTTTCTAAGCGAAATTTGCAAATGGGATACATGAGAGACTCACAAGTTAAATTCCTTCTGGGAGTTTATCTGGGAATTTGAAAGATGAAACTGCATAAAGGAAATATTAGTAAAATGACTTAGACAAGAAATATTAGCAAAAAATGTCTGCTGCAGTGGATTAGCTGATATATGAAGCAGCATCCTTGTTGTGCAGTAGCCAGTAGCCACTCTACCAGAATGTAGCAGATAACATCTGTGTTGCATTTACTGCACTGCTCGAAAAAGGCAATTCGTTTAGTTGGTGCGGCATTCACTGAGCAGCTCTTAGTGACTGCAGTAGCAGCAGCAATTAAAAAACTAATTAATAAAAGCTCTACCATGCTTACGGCTGCAATCAAATCAGTTTAGTGATCAAGAAGAGAAGTGCGCTATAAAGAACTGCACTTAGTTAAATGGTTCGCCATACAAACTTTTTGCAGTGTAAAAGGGGAAATTATGGCGACAACATTTTGTGGCATGTCACAAACGGACATTGGGACAGTCGACAGTCGACAGTCGACAGACAGACAGAAAGACAGACAGACAGGCATTGAGAGAGCAAATGCAGCACAGGAAATGTAACGTGTTCCCACTCTGAAAGATTGTTCGCCAGTTGGCCGCCAGTACAGTGAGGACTGCCCAGCAGCATCTATATTTGCAGTAGAGCTAGTGCAGAAATATGAGCTTTAAGACATTTATTCAAATTCAATTTACTCATTCTAATTCAATGAGTTCATTATACTGTCATTATACTCATTCACGAAAGTGAAATGAGTATATTGGTTTTATGCAATGTCTTGCTGTCCGTCCGTCCGTCCATCCGTCCGTCCGTCCGTCTGTCCGTATGAACGCAAGCCATTTCGCCGCTATTGAAGTTAGAGACTTGAAACTTGGAACATATACTCTTGTATACCCTCGAATTGTAAGGTATCAAGATTTTTCCAATACGCCCAACTAGGAGCATGGCAAATCGGAATATGTATTTTCCGGTATGTCAGAAGCCCTGCTAGAGATTTTTAATTTGGAACGTATACTCGCGTTGGCAATCTAAGATCAAAAAGATATGGCGCATATATCTACGCCTATGGGGGGCGTGGCAAACTGTAAAAGCTTATATATTCTAAAGAACCATCTTCTTTTAGAACCAGAAGCTTTAAAAATTGATAATTGAGTTACTGGAGGCAACCTTTTGGGGCGTGGCATACCAAAAAATTCCCTGCAATTTTTACATTTTTGCAGCGTAAGCTTCCAAATTTTACAGTTATGTTACCTTAGACTCCTTTTAAGAATTGAGCAAAAATACAAGTCTGCACCTACTGGGGGCGTGGCACACCGGATCTGAGTACTATTGATGCTAGAGACTTGACATTTACTCTATACTCGGATTGGCAAAATCAATAAGATACGATAGGGGCATATCAAATCCGGATAAGCTCTGTCTTCTATACTTTTACTGTTGATCTCGTCTATGGATTTGCCACTGTTACAAAAAAAGTCACAAAGTTGTTAAGCTCCAATATTTGAACGGTATTGGCATTTGGGAGCAAGAAGAACTGAAAATAAATCAAGTCAAGTGATTTGATGAGAATTGATATTGAAAAAGCTTGTATAAATCATGCCGAATGAAACAAGTTCAGAAATAGCCCAAAACATTTGATAAGATAAGAGATATGACAGAACATTTCCGACCGAAATATGATATCGATGGCAAACGCAAAATACAAATTGTATAATTGGCAATAATTGGGCGTAGAATCGATTAGTGTTGCGATCAATTGGGTAAAGTTAATATTGTAAATTCTGTCAATTCGAATGGCACGGCTCGATCCGCTGTCTCATTCCGTATGTATCTGCGCTGTGTATCAAGTGTTGCATGTGGACAGTCGATATCTATGACAGCTATGAGCTATGTATGTGCCGACACAGTCGTTCTCTCTCCCTCTCTCTCTTTCTCTCGGTCTAGGTGTGTCTGGTACCCAGTGCCTGGAGCGTTATCGGGTCGCCCCATCTGCCTGACTTCATAAAACACTTAAAACGAAGTCTCTCTCTGTGTCTGTGTCGCCGTCTCTGCTATTGGCCATTTGGGCACTATTCGAGGCGTCAAGTGGTCAATTAATACCGTACAAATATTGTGACAGCCGCCAGAGAGCCTGTCATAAAGTTTCCAGCCCGATCGGCCGCTCCGATTAGGAGAGCCCCCCAGGCCAATTTGCATATGGCAAACGAACGGCCGAGCGAACGTACATTGTACGTACGAGCGAACGAACGTCCGAGCCATGCCATTGATCGTTGATCGGCGATCGTTGCGTTCGCATATTATGCAAATCAAATGCAGTTTGGGGCCAATTTGCTGCTGCAATTAGCGGCCTTGTTGAGGATCGGGCCATGATCCTAACACCCCTACTCCCTCTGGCAACCCTGACAGTTGTCGCTATGCTTTTCATGTTTCAATCAGCGCCATTATTCCATCATGTTGTCGTTGTCGTTGACGTTGTCGTCGTCGTCGTTGTAGCTGTTGTTGTTGTTGTTGTTGTTGTTGCTGTTGATTTATGCTGCGATCAGTGCCTAGGATTAGGATGAGACAACAGACTGGCAACAGCTGCAAAGAGCGACACACACACACACTCTCATAGATGGGAAGGCAAAGCTTGTACGTTTATCACATGCAATACAAATGTACCTGGTACAGGTACTGGTACTTTATACAGTCAATGGTACACTGCAAAAAAATATGTTAAGTTTGACATTTTATTGTATATTTCTTATTGTATATTTCGATGAGCTAATACTACTGTACCTAATCTGGTATTTTAACATTTCAGCAATTATTTTCTATAATTCTTTTAGTTAATACTAATGTACCTAAGCTGGTACAGTGAAAAAGATACTTTAAATTTGCTCAGATTGACATTTCAGCAACTATTTTCTATAATTCTTTTAGTTAATACTAATGTACCTAAGCTGGTACTTCATATAGTCAATCGTACATTGTGAATAATTATTTTTAATTTTCTCTAATTGGCATTTTAGCATTTATATTAAATATTTCTTTTAGCTAATAATAATGTACCTTAGCTGGTACTTTATTTTGGTAATGGTACACTGTAATAAAGGACTTTAAATTTATATTTATATTTTTCGTTGAGCTAACTAATGTACCAAGCATTTTTACACTTAAGTTCTATTGTGTTTTGTAGTTCACACTAAGGTACCCATAATGGTACCCTATTTAGCCAATGGTACACTGCGAAAGATGCTTTGAATGTTTTTTTATTTTACTTGCATTTCCTTTAGTTAACACTAATGTACCTAAAATGGTATTTTATTTAGTCAATGGTATATTTTAACTATTATATATATATATGTATATATATATTTCACTTAGCTCTAGTGTACCTAAAGAGTTATTTAAGCCAATGGTACACTGCACACTTTGTGTGCCAAAAGTACTCTAAATTTCCCTCGAGTACAATTTTGTGAGCATACTTCAAATATTTCCTTAAATATGTGTAGATGTACCTAAATTGGTACTTTTAAGCAAAAGGTAATTTTAATTTTCTTTGAAATTAATTCTAGATATATACAAATACATTTATAATACATACATCCAGATGGAACTTCCAGTCACTACTCACAAACCCAAACTGCTTGTGCTTATAATTATAATTTGTAGATTTTAACTTATACTTTCTACTGTTATTCAAACTTATACTCAGACTTATACTTACCCTTATACTTATCCTTATGCTCAGTCTTTTAGTTGAACATTTACTATTTCTGTTCCTTCCCAAACTTACGGCGCTTATAATTATGTTTGTAGATTTGAACTTATACTTGCCTATCGTTACTTCTACTTCTACTTATACTTATCCCTATACTCATGCTTGCAGTTTGACATGAACTATTTCTGTTGTTTTCCAAACTTGCAAAGAAAAAGGTACCTTTGTTTGAAATGTGCTGGGATTTGTGGTGCACAGCTGGTCGTTTGGCCTCGGCTCTCGCATTCGGGTGCTCCTCGGGCTGCAGCCGAGGTCGCCACTGCACAGTTTGGAGCTTTGCTTGCGGCTGATGGCCGAGCGTTGGGTTCAGTTGCTCGTGCGCCGTTGCAAAGTCAACAAGCGATCGGCAAATTGTGTGTGCGTGTCGTGCGTGAACTTGTTGCTCGCTCGCTCTCTAACTCTGTAACTCTCCCACTCTCTCACTCACTCACTTACTCGCTCGCCCGCTCTCCGCTTTCGCGCACACAGCTGCTCGCAGCTGCAGCGCATTCCGCTTGGCGACGTCGAGAAGAAAAACTATTATTTATTATTTATTTACAATTTTTTTGTTGTTACATTTTTGTTTTGTTTCTGTTGTTCTTTGCTGTTGTTTTGCCAGCATAATTGTTTTGTGTGAATTAGAACTTTAAACGTGGCTGTCGCGGCAGCTGTTAACGGCTACGTTAACGGTAACGGTAGCGCTAACTGTATCTGTAACTGTATTTGTGGCTGCTCTTAAGCAGCGCCCGCACCACTCAAGTGAGTAAAAAATAACACACATACATACATACATAGATATATATATACATATATAGTATCTTAGCTGGATCGAAGCTATCTCCGCTTGTGTTTTGTTTTGTTTGCCTGACCAAATTGATATTGTTGCTGGCTTTCTTGTTAATTAAAAATTTTATTCCTTTACTTATTTATTTTATTTATTTGTATATTTTTTTACATTAATTGTAATTTGCAATCGAGACTCATCTGGCGGATACATTACAGTCAACTATCCGACTATGTGCTAACTGTGGCTAACTGCTTATGGCTAATTTTATGGCATTGCATTGCTAGCAAAGATACTTTGCTAGCTGCGGTGCATATCAATATTGTTACAAGATGACTTTTAACACTAACCGTCCATTAAGTGCATTCAACAGTTGCTTTCAGCTAGTCTAGATGCTTTCCTTTGGGTTGTAGATACATTTTGCGCATCTTCTTTGACTGCGAGTGAATCTAATTGCGTTGATCGCTGTTCACTGATAGTTTATCTGAAAGAGACTTTTATGTATTATATTTGTAATGTTCTCATAGTTCCTTAAAATAAACCTAACTGGTAGCTGCATATATTCTACGTACGTTTAAATTAAAGATACTTTAACTAATGAGCTAACATTTGCTTAACAGTTGCTCCCTTTTATCTTTAAGCTAGCTTTACATTTGCAAATATAAACAGTTTGTTGGATATTTTATATAGGTATTCCTGCTTATCTTTTGTGGCTGTGGTTCGTTAGCTTAGGGTTCATGAATTGAGTTTTTAAAATATATTTTTATATATTATATTCGATTACGTATTCAAAGATTCTTTGTAAGTAGATACTTTTCTATACCTTTCAGATAATGATATTCCAAGTATTTGCTCGAAAAGATTCTTTCCCACCTAAAAGCTACTCAATATGCATAATTATAGATGGTACTTACTCTGGGTACTTCTTATTATAGTACTTATGAAGAGTTTTAAATTATCAGTCTGCAGATGTCTTGAGATACTTTTGATACCAGCAGATAATGTGCTCAAGATACTTTGATCTATTTGCAGTAACTTTAGCAAGTCTCATGATTCTTTACATACTTTGAACAATGTGATGAAGCTTGCGTAAGAATTGAATGTATCCAATAGAGCAGTAAATAAACTAAAGATACTTGTATAAGCTTCCAGATACTTCAGTAAAATTGAATTTTATCTTAGCGACTAATAAACATTCTAAAGATACTTTTTAAGGGCTATAGATACTTTAACAAGATACTTTAGATACTTTACCAAATTCTTACTTTATCTTAGAGATAATCAGATATACAACATATTGTAGATACTTTGGCAAGACTTGAGTGTATCTAAGAGTTGTAATGTATTCTGAAGATACTTCGAACAACTTCTAGATACTTTACCAAATCTTTACTTTATCTTAGAGGTAAGCAGATATACAACATATTGTAGATACTTTGGCAAAACTTGAGTGTATCTAAGAGTTGTAATGTATTCTAAAGATACTTCGAACCACTTCTAGATACTTTACCAAATATTTACTTTATCTTAGAGATATGCAGATATTCGAAAGATACTTCTAAAATAATGTAGATGGTTTAGCATATATCATTGGGATACTTGAAAAGGCTTGTAGATGCTTTAGGAATATTTAACTGTCTCTAATTAAGCAGTAGAAATTCGAAAGATACTTTGACAAACTAGTAGACACCTCGGCAAGTCTTGACTTTATCTTTAAGATCAGCAAATACTTTGAAAAACATGTAGATCCCTTGATAAGACTTGACTGTATCCTTCGCTTTGCGCAGACAGACAGAGGGAGATGGCTTAAGCGGCTTGCTCGAGTGCGCTCGCAGCTTGAAGCTGTTGACTGTAGCGGCGGAGTTAAAGAAGACGAAGAAGAAGAAGCAAACGATACTTTGCTAAGTGATAGATACAGGTTTGCAGTCGATGGCAGTTACTTTGGTATCTGCACCACGCAAACGAATTGACCCTTGCAAAACTGGCCAACTGGCCAACTAGGCAACTACCATAAACAGCAGCCCGGGCAGTTGAAGTTGCAGTTACGCATTTATGGCTGCCTGCCACATTGTTGCCAGCCACATTAATCATCGCAGAGCTGCAGATAAACTTTGACATAGCTGCGTGCAGCAGCAGCAGCAGCAGCCAAATGAAGCGATCTTCATAAATCAAAAAAGCTGCTGTGTAGCCTGCAGCCTGCAGCATGCAGCATGCAGCTTGCAGCCTGCAGCATGCAGCAGTTGCAGCAACTGGCGGCATATTTGATTTATCGGCCTGACCAGCGGCCGCCAACAAGTTAATTGAAAACGAGGCGTGACAGTGAAATTTGCCGCCGCACGCCAAGCAGCCAGGCAGCCAGGCAGCTAGGCAGATGCTGTTGCCTCGTTGGCAACTCGCAACTGGCAACGAGGCGGGGCACTTGCAACAGCTAGCCCGTGCGGCCCGTTCAATTTTCCCCATTTTCCAAATGCGCCACTAAACTGACAGATTTGGCCATAATAAAAATGAACAAAAAAAAAAAAACAAAATTCACAAACAGAAACGAAAACGAAAAACGAAAAATCGCAGCAGCCGGGAAAATAAGTTGCCAACTTTAATTTATTGTGACATAACGGTATAATCTGACATAAATTATTGATAAGACGAGTCGACCATAAAAGTACAAGACAGTTGGCTTAACCAACAACAAACAACAAACAGCAACAACAACAACAATACAAAGCAACAACGCTATGAACCAAAAGCAATAAGAAATAAAACGATTTGTGCTACGACCAAAGTCGACGCTTGGTTACCCTTAACATGTGATCGATACTGGGCCAAAAATATATATATCTGCGCTCATCTTACTTTAACTTATCTATATTATATGAGCTGTTTACTAAAGCAAGCTATTAAGTTGAACTTTGATCAGACTGATCTAATAGCCTAAGCATGAAACTGATCATAAATAAGATCAGATCTATGGAGCCTAAGTATTTTTTCTTTATTTCACTCAGCTGTTTATTGTCACATAAAGTGATCTAAAGGGATAGTAAATAAGATCACACCTTGATATATCTCTGACGTACTATTTATATAAATCGATTAATTGATCATGCCATAAAGACTTTAACACTGATCAAATAGATCAATAGAGCATGGAAGACTGACTGATAAAGTAAGAATAATTTATAGGGAAAATTACTAATCTTATGATCTTTTCTACAAACAGTTATAAAAAGTAGAAGTGTTTTTTCTTCATTTCAATCACTTGAAAATCTTTTAAAGACCTATTTAAAGCAGATCATAGAACTGATCATAGGATCATAGGACCAAAAAGTAGTAAGAAGTAACTATATCGATTCATGATCACTTCTACGATCAGTTTTTGAAAGAAGAAATGAAAGATCAGTACGATGATCAGTTTTATGATCTTTGAATATATGCCTACAATAAATATAAAGATCTTTGAATTATGAATTTTATATATAGCTTTAAGGTCACTTCTACGATCAGTTTCTAAAAGATAAAGTGAAATATCAGTTTTGTGATCACATATATACTCTTTGAATGATCTATGAATTCAATACAAATTGTTATGATCTTTTCTACGATCAGTTTTTGAAAGATGAAGTGAAAGATCAGTCTAACGATCAGTTTTATGATCATTCATGTACTCTTTGAATGATCTATGTCTGCAATAAATATAAAGATCAATTACAGGTCTACACGATCATTAGCTGAAATTTTGGTGATCCATAAATATTCCTCGAAAACTAATAAGAGTCTAGCAAGCTCTAACCAATTCCGCTATAAAAAATATTTATTGATCAACAAATCTGATTTATGAGTGGATTATAATTTGTAGGCTAGATCAGCTGAAGATCAATGCGCTATGTATATCCAACTAGCATCAGATAAATGTGAAAAATGATTGCTGCAGATTATCGAAGCTAACTCAAATTTCAGGAATTATAAACTTGGAAACGATCAGCGCATGGTAGCCCGGCAGCCCGAACGAGTTTTAGCAAAGTCAACTGATCGGACCGCTTTATCAATGATTTATAATTTTAACTGCTAACTAGATTGAAAACGATTTATTTGGCCATTGAAAGCAGGCGGTGCGATCTGTTAAAGACAAACTCACAATGATCGTGCATTGATTTAGTGAACGCTATCTCGATCTACAGTGGAAAAAGATGCGAAATTTACAAATTGAAGAAGTCAACGCGTCATCAACAAAGCTAACTAGATTAGTCGGGGATATTTAAGCAAATCTGTAAAGTTCTAATTGTGGACTTGTTTATGTTGGATTCTCCTTGATCATTGATCATGAGTTCATAGTGATCATGCACTAACAAGGCCTAAAGTTGACTGGGCAACTGTTGGCTTAAATGAGAGTTTGTGAAGACACGATCAATCATTACTTAGAGGATCACTGCTGAGCATCGTTAACGACCTACGATCAGCAGTAAGTATACTCAATTGGCTTTACTAATAAGTTATATGTCTAATTGAAAATGATCTTCATTTGGATCTGTAGGATCTATCATAGCTGATGAGTAAACTGATCGATCGATCGATAAGTGGTTGATTAAATGTTTATCTAATAGAAGTTTTCAACTCTAGACTCTACTCCCCGTTTATTTCCTGCATCTCCAATAGCAATTGATCTACAGTTGAGGCGATATACCAATGGCTATATATCATATGATCAAGCCAATTGTGTTATGCCTTTGGCCACATCATCTAAAACTGTGGTCAGGGTATCGAAACAACAACTGCTTATAAATCATTCGACTAACAACAACAGCAACAACAGCAACATCAACAACAACAACAACAACAACAACAACAACAACTGCCTGGCTGTTTGGCTGGTTGCAACGAGTTGCGCTGTGGCAAAGTATCTATTGGATCTATTATTTGACTTTTATGTGCGCATAAATGCGGCGATATGACGACGACGACGACGACTGCGACTGCAATCGATGCCTTGGCCAAATGTCTGGCCAGGAGTGCAGCCAGTTTCGCGTCGACTTTGGCTCTGGACGAGTTTTCGCAGCCAACTGCAATTGCAACTGCAACTGCAACTGGATACGTGCCACAGCTCAAGCTCCAGACTTCGCTATGCACTTTCATGTTAATTAACAAGAAACTTTTTATCAGCTGCGATTACTCGAATGCCACACAATCCATACGCACACACACACAGAGAAAGAGAGAGAGAGAGAGGCACACCTTAGCTAGATAAGCAGTCACACCCCCACCCAACACTCCCCACTCCAGTCATCATTTGACGATAAGCTGCGACAGACAACAAATTGTGGCACTTCACTTAGAGACAGACGGCGATAAAATAGCAAAAGAGAAAATGTTGGCCAAGAGAATGATCTATAGATCGACTAAATTTCTTCAGATCAAAGGAAGTTAATGAAAATAATACAGTCGGACGGAACCAACTGCATAATACACGACAAGACTTGAACTATTGTATTTAGGTGAACTAGTTGGTTTTGCTGCAGCGGAGATCAATTCAAAAGCGTATAAGCTCCTGACTCTACAACTGTGTGTCAAAATATAGATTTTTCCGATTTGTTACACTTCTAAGAAATGCATATAAAAATGCTTGGCTCAATCTGTAGATGGAGCTCCCACTCGAAAACTGTAGGGTCCCATGGGTCGTAGCTATATGAACTTGATATTTTCTATTGCGCCTGTCTATATAAATATCTCCTGACTTAAGATTTATACTACACACTATAGAGTTATATAAGTAAATATATATATGTAGTATAAATGTTATATAACACTATGTAACTCTCGTTTTGTTACGCACGTGGGCGTGGCTATATACATTTTTGATCAATCTATAGAGGATGTCAACAGTAACCACACTTCAAAATCTGTGCTTTCTAGCTTTATAATCAAAAATAATAAAATATGTATATTTAAAATTCCAAATTTCTAGCGTTTTGTGCTTGAAATTATGTAGTAACAAATAAGAGTGCTCTAGTCGAGACTGCTCGACTAAGAGATACCTCATCCCATATTCAAATCACTTTGCGCTTCTTTTATATATATGTACTTGTATGTACATACATACAAAAAATACATACACACGCACGCACAAGCACTTGTTGCGCTTGGGCTGCGCTAAAACTGCAGTATGGGCAATCATATGGAAACTTATTTGTTGAATCAGTTCTCTTCTAGATGGACTTTCGTAATCAAACTTTGAGAGCGTAATAATGGCATTCATATGTATGTATGTATGTACGTATTTCTGCACAAGTCTCTAGTATTTGAAATACGCTTTTTCAAATTTGTGGGGTAGTGGGCGTGGTATCCACAAAATGTTTGTATTCACTACACGGATATACACAGTAAATCTGAAATCTATAGCTATTACGGTATTCAAGTTACGCCTCAAAAACGAAGCAAAATTATCGATTTTCATCGATAATAAGAAAATGGGATGAGTTATCGAAAAAAATGATTAACTCATACTGCGTAGGGTATACACGAGTATACATTTCAAATTTCAGATCTCTAGCTTTTGTGGTTTACGACATCGCTGCGTTCACACGGACGGACGGACATGGCTATATCGACTCAGCTTGTCGAGCTGATCAGGAATATATATACTTTATGGGGTCTGCCGCGCTTCCTTCTGCCTGTTACATACATTTTCACAAAAACATTATACCCTAATTTCCCATTTTCAATGGGTTCAGGGTATAAAAAAAACTATGAAGCTAGATTACCAACAAGTATATGTTCCAAATTACAGCAATCCAACTTTAATAGCCACAAAATATTTTACATTGTTATGGGCATACAAACAGAGGGATATTTCACAAAACCAATATACCCCTTTTACTTCTTGAGCGAACATGAATTTGCTTAATATTTAGGCCTAAAAGAGATTTCATTTTAATTTTGTTAAAATTTTAATGTAGAATCTAAAGAAAACATCAATTAAAGCAAATAAGAGTGCTCTAGTCGGGACTGTCCGACTAGAGAATAGCCTAAATCTTACGAAGACCTGATATTGCCATCAATCTACGCTTCTTTTATACATACGCGGATTGGAAGAAACGTTGGCAGAAGTGTATAATATTTAATGGGGATTACTTTGAAGGGAACAACATTGAAATCGATAAAAAAAAAAAAAATAAATTTACATCGTACATAACTAAGAGTACATGAAAACACACCAAAAATTATACTGGGTATAGTATTAATTTAAAAAAAATCAAGTCTCTAGCTTACGAGATCGCTGCGTTCATACCGACGGACAGCCAATAAGACGGACAGACGGACATGACTAGATTGACTCAGCTCGTCATCCTGATCAATAATGTATATACTTTAGGGGGTCTGCCATGCCTCCTTCTGTCTGTTACATACATTTTCACAAAACCATTATAAGCTAAAATCCCATTTTTAATGGGCTCAGAGTATAAAAATGTTATTGAATACGAAAATCGGCTCAGTTTCGAGCTATGTTCGATTGAAGTCAAAGCTTACCGAGAGATTTTAGTAAAATTTGAAATTTGTGCTTAGAAGGAAGCTATGACATACCCAATACACACACATACCTACATATGTACATATACATATATATATTCTCACTTCTTTTTAAATATAAATTTCAAATTTCATTAAAACCTTTCGGTAAGCTTTTGCTTCACTGTAAACAGAATATCAATAAAGCTTAATCGTGATGAATTGTGTAAATCCCTTAACTCATTATCTCTTTTCCTCTCATTGCAGGTATGTTGCACTTTGGTCGTAGTTAAAGCAAGTTCCGGGCTAACGTGTTAAGCAGTGAGCAAAACAAAAGACTTAAGCAAAGAACTTGCCCAGGCGTACAGTGTGGCCATATTTTAGGGGAAACAGCTCGGCCGGAAGCATGGCCTTATTTCCCTCCTCCTCGCGTCCGCGCACGCTCATGGAGCAGCTGTTGGCGCGCAAAATTGAAGCGGCTGCTGGTTCCGGTGCCGGTTCCAGTGCTGGTGCTAGTTCCGGTGCCGGTACCAGCGCCGGTGCCGGTGCCGTTGCCGTTGCCGGTTCCAGTGCCATGCCATTAGCCGCTGCGCCTGCCGCTGCTGGCATTGTGAGCCGATTGCGACGCACCGACTCGCTGGACTCAACGAGCAGCCTGGGCTCTCTGGCATTCGGCGAGGACGTCTGCCGCTGCGACGACTGCCTGCTGGGCATTGTCGATCTGTACGTGATCAGCGCGGCCGAGGCGGCCAAGAAGAAGGTAGGTGCTGCGAGTGGCCCACAAGCTGTTACGACTTAGACACACACACTCTTCACCTCTCTCTCGCTCTCTCTGTCTCCGTCTCCGTTTACCTGTCTCTGTCTTCATCTCTCCTTCACTCTTTAGCTTTGGCTGTGGTTGTCAGGCGCTAATTAGTTTAGTTGCAGCACGCAAAAGTTTGCGCTGGGGTTCGCAACTCGGCTAAGTCGATCGCATTGAAAGCTTTGCGGTTTAAGTTTAGGCACCAGCGTCGCTGCCTGCCCAGTGACAGCAGCAGCAGCAGAGACAGCCACAACTTTGGCCAAGTCGGCTTCGGTCTCAGCTTTAGCGTTGTCGTCGCCGCTGTTGTCGCATTGAATTATTTGACTGTTGGACCGGTCCGAAAGCTGTTGCTGTTGCTGCTGCCATTGACGTCACAGGCTTTATGATGCGACATACGCCTTGACGCTGACGCGCTTGGCCTTACCTGTGAGAGACCGACACAGAAATAGAGAGAGAGCGAGAGGGAGATAGTGTGAGAGAGCGCGGCAGCAGCTCAGGCGTGAAGCAATCAAAGGCGGCGAAGAGTGCGCGAGCAGGGCAAGCAGGGGAAAGTTCATTGAAAAATAATTCAAAACTGGAAAGCTGTAGCAGGAGCGAGCGTGCAAGCTTTCCAACTGCTGAAGATACAGCGGAAGAGAGAGTGAGAGAGAGAGAGAGAGAGAGAGAGAGAGGGGGAGAGGGAGTTTAACAAAGTTAGAAGTTAGAGAAACCGAAAAAGAGGATGACAAGAGAGTGCCAAAGCACGAGTTTTAATGAATGGAGAAAGCGGCTGATTAATATAACTAATATATGTATGTAGTATGTATTTACAACTACATACATATATACACAGACATCTGCTAGTTTCTGGGAAATATTCTAGATTATAGATCTCGACTTCAATTATTATTAACAATTTTATTATAGATTTAATTAATAATTTGACTGCGGAAATGATAGTAGAAAAGAAAAAGTAAAACTCGATATACTATGAATATTTTATTATAATATTCCATAGGCAGCCCAGACAACGTTTCCAGCTGGCAAGCGCCATTTTAGTTTTCGCACTCTTTTGCTCTGATCCTTTTAGTTGCGCTCATTCTGACGCGCACGCACGCACTCACTCACTCACTCACTCACACACGCTCAGCTGTTTACACTCTCTCACACACAACTACGTCACTGACACAGACAGACAGGCAGACAGACAGCTTGTAATGAGCTTTGCCCGGCGCGCTGCCCAATGGAAGCTACGTACATTTGCCATTTTCACTAAGCATTTGCATTGTTTGTGTCTGGCTGGCACTTGGCCTTCCAACACCCAACGGCACCTAACGCTCTCAAAAAACCACCACCACTCCCACTCCCATGCGGCTGTTCTCTCGTGCTCGCTCACTCTCTCTCTATCGCTCTCTTTACTGTTTACTGTTATCAGTTGCGCCCGTCCATTGTAGTGAGGACTTCAACGACGCTAGCGTCGCGTCGCTGCCAGCTGCTCATCGCGAACGTCGAGTCGTCGCGCAGCGTTGCTTCTGGCTCTGTGTGGCTCTGACTCTGTGTCTCTGTGTCCCCCGACCAGTTGAGCTTTTGCAGCGATCGCGTGCGGCTGGGCTCTGTCTCTGCATCTGCTGCTACAGCAACATAGCTCTACTGTTATTATCATTGTAACTGCTACCGCCGCTGACTCTGCTGCTGCTGCTGCTGTTGCTGCTACTGTTACTGCTACTGTTACTGTGTCTCAACCTCTGCCTTTGCCGACATATTTTCCTCTCGCCGTCGCGCGTTTTGCGTTTGCGTTTTTTAAGCCAATGTCTGGCACGCGTCGCGTCCAACGCCAGCAGCTGCAGCAAAGCAAACAGAAACAGTAACTAAAACAACAACACAAAATAAACGAAATTAAGACAGTCAAACGAAACAAGAACAACCTTAACAACAATAACATTAACCAGAGCTGTTTTGACTGCTTGTTTCCAAAAAGAAAAAAAAAACCAAAAAAAGAAACACGCAAAAATTCAAAGTGAAAAAATTTAATTAAATTTCGCCTCGGCTGGCGTTTTTGTGTGTTTTCATTTTGTCTTCTTATTTTATTGTTGTTGCTTTTGTTGTTTATTTTTTTGGTTTTTTGTTTTTGTTGCTGTGTATGTGTGTGTGCACTTGTGTATTTTAAGTGTAGTTGTTGCTGTCTTACATGCATATGCATGCATACATATGATGTATGTATGTATATACATATGTATGTATGTATGTATGTATGGTACATGCGTATTTCTTGTTGCTGCTTGTTTGACATGAAAGCTTTCACGTTGACAATTTTTCTGCTGGAGACGCTGGAAATCGAACCGAACGTTGCAGGCTGCGCAGTTGCTGCTGCAGTTGCCGCTGCGTCTGCTACGTCTGCTTCTTCTTCTTGTTTGCTGTAAAAAGTGTTAATTGAAGCACGCGCCGACGCGACGTACGCCAAAAAGTTACGCTAGCCGCGCGCTGCGCTGCTGGAAGGGCAGCGTGAAACGAGTAGAAGAGGGAGAAGGCGAACAAGAAGTAGAAGTAGTAGGGGTAGAGAGGGAACGACTCTGCAATGAAATTAATTCAAGTTTATGTAAACATTTCAACGCCGACGTCAATGGAGAATGCTACGCACTTTGCCAGCGCCGAGCGCAAGAGCGAAAGAGAGAGAGAGAGAGAGAGATAGAGAGAAAGGGGTTAGGGTAGGGGAGCCAGTTGAGTTGTCTTGTTTTGGTTCATCTACGCGCGTGCACCAATTGGGAATTATATAATAAAAAGACGCTTGACTCGCAGCGCGTCGCATTTTTTATTAAACAAATTTTATTTGATTTTCTTTTGTTTTTTTGTTTTGTCGCAATTTGGCAATTGAGGCTCATTTAGCGCCAACGTCCCAAAAATGGCAAACTCATGTCCATTAGCTCTTACGCACACCCCGCACCACTTCTCCTGCCCATACACACACACACACACACCACACACACACATAGCTATAATTACCATCAATCGTTCAATATCTATCCGCACGTACCGCTTCAGCCGAACACCCACCCACCCACACGCTGGATGGCTATAGCCAGCCTTAAACGATCTTAATGACGATCAACGCGCTCACACACACACACACACACACACACACACACACACACACCACACACACACACACACACAGTCAGCCCTCTAATTCTATCGCAATTTGTGCGTCAATGGCGACCGCCCGACGCAACTGAAATAGAAAAAAAAGTGTTTACTTTATTAATTTTAAGCTTTCGGCAGTTAAGAAACAAAAAAAAAAACACACACACACACATAGATGGAGCAAAAAAAGTAGCTTTTTTTCATTGTTATGCGGCGTGAATGCCGCACATTAAGCGCAGTCCAGCAGAGCATTGGATGGTTTGAGGGGGTGCGGCAGCGGGCGTGGGGCGTGCACTGAAAGGGAAGTGGGGTGGGATCGTTAGAGCGGGCATTACGTATCCCCACACCCAGCTATACACCATGTTGTGTCTATGGATACATTTGTATCTATTACCACAACCAAGCGAACATATATATAGAGATATATACATATATATGGGTCTATATCGGGCTGTCGTCGACGGCATGTGCGAAACTCTTTTCATTAGATAACGAATGGCAAATTACCTATGTGAAGCGTGTTCCAAACACAAAATATAAAAGAGAACGAGAGAGAGACAGAGAGAGAGAGAGACAGAGAGAGAGAGAGAGAGACAGAGAGAGAGAGAGAGAGAGAGAGAGAGAGAGAGACAGAGAGAGAGAGAGAGAGAGAGAGAGAGAGAGGACAGAGGGACAATAAAGAAGGGTAATTGAATGGATGCTGAAGGATCGTTTGGGAAGAATAGGCATAGATAGATAGATAGACAAGATATCAAGTAAAAGATGATAGATAATAGAAATTGACAAATATTATATATGTATATATTATTAATATAGCAACTGAGAAAAATATGTAGACCTGTAGAAAAAGACTTACAGACAATAATATTTAATTTATTTATTTATAATAAAAATAATAAATTTAGGTATTACACAGGAGTTGATGTTTTACATGGATCATTTAAGAGTAGAGGACCTTAGATATATATGGGATATAAATTGAAAATTAATTTGCAAAAAAATAGAGCATGAACATGAGGGGAAAGCATATTTATAAATAAATAACCCCATAAATTTTTAATTAATTTAAAAACTACAAACTTAAAAACTAAACTAATGTCTACTGTGGTGGCATTATTATATTTTGTATGTGTGTGTAAATTGATCATATTTATATATAAAGTTAGTGAGAAGCTTCGCTATTCTCGCTGAGGCAAGTTCAACTTTGTTTTTATTGTGTAACGTCGCAGTGGAGTAATAACTGGGTAAATCAAATATCATTTTTAATATTTTGTTTTGCATTAATTAAATTTTAGTGATGTGAGCATTTGCAATATGCAATAATATGAAATAATACAATACAGAAACGGGGAAAGAGAGGGATATCTTAAAGGGAGTGACAAAGAGTTGGCTAAAGAGAGCTAGGAACAGAGATAGAGAGAGAGAGAGAGAGAGAGAGAGAGAGCGAGAGAGAATTCTTGAGATAAGACGGTTAAAAAGAAGAACTGATTAAGGATTACAGAGCATCAGGGCAAAAACAGCAAAAGCTCATCTGAAAGAGAGAGATATATATTGTATATAAAGAGAGAGAGAGGAGGAGAACGAGATGAAACTTATGTGTACTGAGAAATATATATATATATATATATATATATATATATATATATATATATATATATATATATATATATATATATATATATATATATATATATATATATATATATATATATATATATATATACTATATACATATATGTATATAGTCCACATCAGCTCTGACAATCGTTGTGTCTTCAATTCATTCCTTACAATCTTGGAAATATATATAAAGATCAATATATATATAAGTGAAAGAGCAATACCAAAGAAGATTGAAGTGGATTACGTATAATAGAAAAAAACTATAAATCTAGCTGACTAAAAGACAGTCTCATATAAAGTGGAGTACACTATTTTACAGCTGAATGGGGCATCTACTTTACAGACAGATGAGTAATATGTATTGCCTGCAAATAAGTAGAACAAACAGATAAATGCAAGATGCAAGTGAAAGTGATGCAAAAGAAAGTGTTGCAGAGCAGCAAAGCGAACTGATTGAAAGGCGTGGAAGCAAGAGGAGTATGAAATGGAGAGAGAGGCAGAGTGAGAGAGAGAGAAAGGGGGCGATAGAAAGAGAGGGATAGAAAGAGAGAAAGGCAGAGATAGATAGATAGATAGATAAAAAAAAAAGAAAGATATACAATAGATGCAGAGCGGCAGGAAGGGGAGAGAGATGAAAGACTAGAAGAACAGCTTGAGCCTAGTTAAGAACACTCGCAGTACAGAACAAGAAAAATATTGAAGATTTGTGGCAAAGAGTCGCATAGCTTGCTTGATGAAGATATATGACAAATACAAACAAATGTTTTTTTTATATAGACAAGCTGCAATTAGAAACAACTATATATGAGTATAGCTATAGCTATACAGATATTTATATAAATGAAATGTAGAAATCTTTTGTAACTAGCAAATAGCCAGATCGAAAGTTAACGCAATTGTAAAATACGCATTTGGCATTACTTGAAAACTGTTTTATATATATAGTAGTAAGAATCGAGAAATCGAAATAAAAATCGAAAAATCGCGAATTCATTGAGATGCTCTCTAGACGCTAGGCCCTTTATCAGCAGCCGTTGCACACGGTTCAGTTCCGATCGACCGCAATACAAGCGAAATTTCTAGTAAGTACTAAATATATACATATATGTGTAAATATATATATATTAGTATATATATATATATATATATATATATATATATATTATATATGTATATATAGTACCTGTTTATACGGATGTTTAGACGTGTGTCCAGCTGCACTCTGTATGTCTGCCTCTCTGATCTTCTCTCTGGACCGCAGCAACACTTTGCTTGTTCCGGTATATCTGGAGGCTTCCATATCGATCGGCCTACTTATAGTCGCCATATTGTGGCCTATATGCGGGGCACACACACACACACACACATAGTACGCACAACATACAAAAGGTGCCGCATACAACGTCGATGTTCCAAGGTTCCCAATTGTGGTTGTGCCTGTTGTTTCGTTATCGCCTCGCACAACTTTTGCAAATGACGTCAAATGTTTCGGTGCGAAGAGCACAGCAGTAATATACAGACAGAAAGAGAGGAGACGTAAGGGAGAGGGAGCAAGAAGCAGAGCAAAAGAAATTTCAGTATACAGTGATCGCTCGCTAATAAAGGAAACTTCCGCTAATTACAATTGTTCCCAAAATAGAAGCGCAATATCAATACATGCGCCATGCATAGACAGAAGACATTTTCCAGGCATATCATTTATAGACATTGTATATCCATATAGACATACATATATATGGGTATGATCCGTATCTAATAATCGATGGGCTTGTCTAGATATCTGTCTATCTATCTAATATCACTTTATCAATCTGTGCATTTTCTATCCATTTACTATCTATTCTTAGATGTATATTAGCATGTATCTCATATATATCTTATATCTTACATCTTATATCAATCCAAGTATCTGTTGACCTAGTTCCCTATTGATCTTTCTATATTTTATTTTTCCATCTAGATGGATATCTATCTATCTATTTATCAGTCCATCAATCCTTTATACTTGATCTAAATATTTATCTGTTTATCTGTCTTTCTTACTGTGTATCAATCCAGCTATCCAATTATCTTCTATTCTATCCATCTTCTATCTAGCTATTTATCTATCTTTTTTCTTATGATATATCAATGAAACTATCCAGCTATCTATCTTGTTTTCCATCCTTTCTATCTTCTGTCAATCTCTCTATCTTCCCAAATATCAATCAACCCAATTATTCATCTAGCTTGTTTTCCATTCTTCTTTCTATCTTTTATATATCTATCTATCTAGCTAAGATAGCTAGATTGGCTATCTATCTCTCAATCTATCAACGCTACTATCATATAGCTACTATAATCTATGTTCTATCTATATATCTTTCTAATTATCTATCGATTCAACTATTCAGTATTCTTGTTTTCTATCCATCTTTCTATCTTCTATCTATCTATCTACCTTTCTGACCATTTACCAATCCAACTATTCATTTATCTTCTTTTCTATCCATATTTGTATCTTCTTTTCAACTATTCATCTATCCAGCTATCTACTTTTCTACTTTCTATCCCTTTATCGTACCCTGTGAACTCATTTAGTTTCAAAGGTATCTTTATAAAACTTGCCAAAGAATCATCCTTAAGCAGCAGCTAGCACATATATTAAAATCAGGTATATCGTAACACAATATCTTTGCGAAACCTCGTTGTAATACAACTTTTCTATATTACAAAACTCCCTATATAGAGGTACATATATGTAGATCTGTCATATCGATAATTTTACGAATTGAAAAAATTTCTGGAGCTCAAAAATTGTTGCAGTTTAGTGAGCGATCACTGTATTTGGCATTCAGTACTGGTGTTGATTGAGTGTGTGTGTGTGTGCGTGTGTGCGTGTATATATGTAACTGGATAGCTGCGTTTCCATTCTTGATACTCTATTGTTGTAGTTGTTGTTGTTGTTGCTGTTGGCATTACCATTTCCATTATTATCATAATGCGGTTGTTCGCTTTTGCCTTGCCCCCGACTCGGCTTGGGGCGTTTAGTTCCGATTTTGGTTGATGTTACGTATTCCAATTTTCTTGTTTTGCGGTTAAAGAGTTCACACACACACACACACACACACACACACACACACACACACCGTTGTGTATTTATATCTAAGGTGGTTTTGGTTGTTTTGCAAGCGAGCCGCAGATGGTGGTGCCGAGATGCCAGCACGCTCCTGCAATGCCTACTTAGATGCGTGCGCTTCGTTTGTTGTTGCTCTCGCATACATATGTATTAAATTTAATCAATTTTGATTGATGTGTGCGTCAATGCAACAACCACAGTGACAACGACATCGACAACGACAACCACAACCACACTTCGACAACAAACCCAAAAAAAAAAATAAATAAAAAATAAGCACAATTCTCTTTCTGCTGCGTTTTGAGTTAGAGTCAATCCGAATTGCTGATGCGCTGACTAAAATACATAGTTCTGTTTTTATGCAATAGATAGATTGACGATATTATATATATATAACATTTGTAGCATCAGCAACGTTGTGTTCGCAGCTGCTGAGCCTATGCCAAAAGGTCCAAAATCTACTTTAAGGCATTTCCTAAATGCTTTAAAGTAGGTTTTAAGCTTCTCTTCCTTCAATTCAGTTCATAATGGCGGCAAAGTCTTTCCAATCAATATGTTATAGCTGGTTTGAGTCTATTTTTGGATCTGTCATGCAATCAGAAAGGTGTTAAGTGCTTGATAGAGAAACAAATACAAGCTAATGTGATGTCTTAAACATATTATAAAGTGATTTAGCTGGGCGAAAGTAACAGTAAATTTGAATAGGACTTGAAGCCTTACGGATTTTGTGAGAGAAATTAAGGAAAGAAAGATGAAGAGAGAGAAAGAGAGAAGGAGAGAGAGAGGGAGATAGGGAGAGAAAGAGAGAGTGAGAGAGAGAGAGGGAGATAAAGAGAGAGGGAGAGAGAGAGGGCGAAAGAGAGAGTTTTAAAGGAACATAGACGCTTAAGGAAGAGATAGCCTGAAGGTCGAAAATCTCTTATTCTCTCTATTTTTATTTTTCGCTCTCCCTCGGTTTCTCCATTTCTCTCATTGTATTTGTCCACCTGTCTTATTCTACTTCCCTGCCTCTCTTATTCTATTTCTCCCTATCGCCCTCTCTCTCACACCCATTTTCTTTCCTGCTCTGTCACTCACTCTCTTTCTATCTCTCTCTTATCGCTGCAACTATCAAATCCCATGGCTGCCATAGCTCTATAACTCTCTCTCTCTCTCTCTGTCTCTCTCTGTCTCTCTCTCTCTCTCTGTTTCTCTCTTGATCTAAAGGAAGAAAAGAATTTAGCTCAACTCGAGAGTAAAGTCTCAAATAATGAAGCATTCAATGAGCATCTAAGGACATACCGAAATGCATTTCCCTTAGCTACAAATTTTGAGTACATAATGTTTAAGCACTATTCACATTTCAAGTCTTAAGTTATCCGAGAGAGTGATGATTGCATTTAATTCAATCATCTCTTTCTAGGACCAAATCCAGCTCAAATTCTAAGACGTAACATAACAAGTAAGAGTGCTCTAGTCGAGACTGCTCGACTAAGAGATACCCTGAACCCTGTGAAGATGCGATATTCAAATCATTTTACGCTTCTTTTATATATACATATGTATGCACATATAACAACACATACACACACACGCACATGCACACGCACGCACAAGCACTTTCTCTGCTACTGCGCAGTTTACGCAGCGACTGCGCGCGGGCAGCGCTTGGGCTGCAGTATGGGCTATATTTTGGAAACTTATTTGTTGAATAGGTTTGCTTCTAGATGTACTTTCGTAATCAAACTTTTACAGCATAATAATGACATTCATATGTATGTATTTGCCAAAGCACAAGTCTCTAGTATTTGAAATACGTTTTTTTCAAATTTGGGGGGAAGGGGGCGTGGTATCCAAAATCCAAAAATTGCAAAATGTGTGTATTCATTACACGGATACACACAGTAAATCTGAAATCTATAGCTATAACGGTATTCAAAAACGAAGAAAAGTTATCGATTTTTATCGATAATAAGGAAATGGGATGAGTTATCGAAAAAAAATGATAAACTCGTACTGCGTAGGATATACACGAGTATACATTTCAAATTTCAGATCTCTAGCTTTTGTGGTTTGCGAGATCACTGCGTTCACACGGACGGACGGACGGACGGACGGACGGACGGACGGACGGACGGACGGACGGACGGACGGACAGACGGACATGGCTATATCGACTCAGTTTGTCGAGCTGATCAAGAATATATATACTTTATGGGGTCTGCCATGTCTCCTTCTGCCTGTTACATACATTTTCACAAAAACATTATACCCTGATTTCCCATTTTCAATGGGTTCAGGGTATAAAAAGTACATTTGAAAGGGTGTTTAAAAAGTTAGTGTAGTCACTTCGACGCATATACGTTGTTGGTGGGTCGTTCGGTGGGTCATTTGTGGTTGGCTAAGGCGCGAACAGGTTCGCAAATGCGCAGAAATCAATCAAATCGAATGCAGCAACAAGTAAAAAGCGACAAGCAACAAGCAACAAGCAACAAGCGACAGCAACAAGCATTGATTCTTAGACTTTTGGGTTTCTCTGTGCAGTTGTTGTGCCCGGTTGAGACAGTGCGTCTGATGCGTAAGTGGACGTCGCGTGGACGCCCGTCACATGTCGTGTAAAATGTCCGTGTGCGCACTCACACGTCCGCCCGCAACAGCCGCCGTGAGCAGTGCGAATAACGTTAACGGACAAACAGGAACCGCGACGTCGGCAACGACGACGCCAGTGACGCCGCCAACGCCGCCGCCATCGCCGCAGGTGCGCATCTACGAAGACTTTGACAGGATGAGCGCCAAGGAGGTGTACTACAATGAGGCGGGCAAGAAGGTTACGGTTAAGCTGCTACACTTCCCGGACGTCCTGCCCGAGGATATTGCGAAGCTGCGCTTCGATGACGAAGACGATCACAATGCCGATGCCGATGTGGATGACGATGATGGCGTCGATAGCGATGCAGGTCGCTCGGCCAACAATAGCAGCGCCGGCATTTGCATCAGCAAGACACCGCCCACCGCCGACAGCGAGGATGGGGACAGCGAGATGGAAAAGCCTGACCTGGACGGCAACAGCAATGCCACATCCACCGGCGCCATCAAGAAGACCTTCCGGCGCAAGCTATCCGGCAACAATATGCAGCCGCGCAAGTGCAGCCTGGCCTTTGCCCAGGCGCATGGCATCAAGCAGCGCGCCGAGAAAAAACTATCGATGCCGACCATCAGCATCACAGCCAATCCGGGCGAGCATGTCAGCCTGGCAGGCGGGCGCAAGCTCTCGCAGCAGAACTCGCTGCCCATGACGATGATGATGATGACGCCGCCGCGTCGCAGTCATTCGCCGCTGGGCCAGAGTCTTTGCCCCGGCTACATACAGTACTCCAAGTCGCTGCTGGAGGTGCCCATGCCAAGGGACTATGGCTATGCTAGCAGTGATGATCTGAGCTCCGAGTGGGACTCCGATGTGTCCACATCAGCGGCCTCGTCTGAAGCGGCAACGGGCTCTGGCTTAGGCGCTACGGGTGCGTCCGCAGCAAGTGGCACGAAGAAGGTAAGACGAAGGCTAACTGCTCTGCGCTTATCCGGCATTATCCGGCGCATTCAAATCACAGGCTTCACCTTTCGAGCATTTATCCAGTACTTAAACGTGTTATCCGCGTACAATCATCTGTCATCTATTTGATATGAAGCATTTTCTAATCTAAATGTGGTTGCATCTCTTGCTTAGCTGAGCACATCGATCGATGTCATTGGCAACGCTTGCGAAAATGTATCCGGCGCAATTGGATAATAAACAGCCCTGATTCAATGCATAAACACCTTAATTAAGTGCTGATTTGATAAATACCAATCGTTTATCCAGTTGCTATTTAAGCATTGACGTCATTAGCCACACGTCAAGATCTATCCGCATCCCCTACAATCCGGTGCTCTCCGGCGCATATCCGATTTTAATCTAGTATAATTCAGCTTTAAGTTTGTGCTCACTTAAATGACATTGACCCTAGATTTAGTTGTATCCGCTGCAATTCGGTACTATCTAGTATTATCCGATTCTATCAAATAATTTTATGCTACGAAACAACTTGCTTATACTGGCATATCGACATGCTGAGTTCATTAAATCCGCGAGAAGAACTTACTGGCATTACTTGAGACATATCCCCTCTTATCCGCAGCTTATCCGGCGCTTACCAGACAATTACAGAGTAGTTACCTGAGTACGTAAGCGTTATTATTGATCTTACAACAGTTACTGACTTCAAGAACTATCCGGCGTCATTCGCGACTTATCCAGCCGACAGTTACCACTTAAACACTAGTTACGTAAGCACCGACGTCATTATAGATCTTATAACTGGTCCCGTTTTATGCCATAAGCTTTTATCGCCTCGTATTCTTAATGATGCCTGAGTGGAGAGGCGGGTCCATCGACAGTGCTAACAATTCACGTTTTCGTTGAAACGTGTTATTTAAGTGTTGCCATCTAGCGAACAATTACAACAGTGACTAGATGACGCGACGGTGTTAATGTTTTTTTTCCCCTTTTTTTTAACATTATATTTCAACTGTTTTATATGTTTGTTTCTTGTCTTTTGATAGAGCTCCGGCTGGCGGAAAATACGAAACATAGTGCAGTGGACGCCCTTCTTTCAGACGTACAAGAAGCAGCGCTATCCATGGGTGCAGCTGGCAGGTCATCAGGGCAACTTCAAAGCCGGTCCCGAGCCGGGCACCGTCCTCAAGAAGCTCTGCCCCAAGGAGGAGGAATGCTTCCAGGTGCTCATGCAGGATGTCCTGCGTCCATATGTGCCCGTCTACAAGGGTCAAGTGACCAGCGAGGATGGCGAACGTAAGTCACACAGTTCGTAGTATACATAAATGATTGACTGATTGACTGAGACAGATTGTTTGACTGATTACTTCTTCTTGGTGAATTCAATGATTAGATGACGTATATTCCTAGTGATTGATTGCCTTACTAGTTTATTAATTGATTGATTGACTGAGGACTTACTGCTGATTGATCTTATCAGTATCTTGATTGAACGTATTTGCTGAATAATAAATGGATCGACTAAATACAGAATGATTTACTGATTGACTTACGATCTGATGGATGACTAAATGATAACTAAGCAACTGAAGGATTTAGCTGATGGATCAATCGACTGACTGATACGGTTCTGATTGATGAAATCAGTGCCTTGATTGACTATATGTGCGGTATGGTCAATCGCTTGATTGACTGACTGTTTAATGTTCTAACTGATTGATGGTTAGCTAAATGATTCATGGCGAATAACTAAGCAACTAAAAGACTTGATAGCTGATTGACTCTTACACTGACTGACACACTGATTGACTGATTTATGTTCTAATTGATTAAAAGTTTACTAAATGATTGATGGCTGGCACATTGACTGACAGACTTATTGGTTGACTGATTGGCATGGTTCTAATTGAACAAATCAGTGCCTAGATGACTGTATTTGCTGAATGATGAATAGGTCGACTGATTACTGAATGATTGACTTGTTGATTTACGTTCTAACTGACTAACTACTTGGCTGGATTACTATTTGACTAAAATGTTTTAGAGCTGATTGATTAGCTGATTGAGTCACATACACAGATTGATTAACTGACTGACTAACTCAGTGACTAACTAAGTGACTTACTGCGAGGATATACCTTTTCAGCTGTTTAACTGTTTGATTAACTTATAGGCTAGCTGATTGATTGAGCGATTATGTCTTTCAAGCAAGTTATATTCATATATACTCAATCTTACTTTCAGTCTATCTGCAGCTGCAGGATCTGCTCAGCGACTATGTGCAGCCATGTGTCATGGATTGCAAAGTGGGTGTGCGCACCTATCTGGAGGAGGAGCTGTCCAAGGCCAAGGAGAAGCCCAAGCTGCGCAAGGACATGTACGACAAGATGATACAAATCGATGCCCAGGCGCCCAATGCCGAGGAGCACGCGGCCAAGGCGGTGACCAAGCCACGCTATATGGTCTGGCGCGAGACGATCTCGAGCACCGCAACGCTGGGCTTTCGCATTGAGGTAAGCATCACAGTCTCCACTCTGCTCAGCTGCCATTAACTAATCGCCCATTGGATTTGCAGGGCATCAAGAAGAGCGATGGCACCAGTTCCAAAGATTTCAAAACGACCAAGTCACGCGAACAAATCAAATTGGCCTTCGGCGAGTTCCTAAGCGGCCATCCACATATTCTGGTGCGTTTCAACTAATACCTTTAGCTATATCAATAAGCCTATGGAGGGTATTCTGTAATATTGATGGAGAAAGTCATGTTAATTCGTCTATCCGTCTATTGATTCCACTATGTTAACTGTCTTATTGCTCGCTTCTTGTGTAGCCTTCCGTAGACCCTTTGAAAATGGGAAAATAGAATTAGGAATGGGCTTCATGGGAGCAAACAGAAGGATGTGAATGAAAAGATCGTGGCACATTTCATCAAGTTTCTATATATTCTTGTTCAGCACAATGACCCGAGTATATCGAGCCGTGTCCGTCTGTCCCTTCGTATGAATGCAGCTATAACGTAAACTACTAAAGATAGACAGTTGAAATATTAAATGTATATGTCTCTCCTGTATGTCATACGCAGTACGAGCTTATCTTTTTTTTACCCTGAATCCATTGATAATGGGAAAGCAGAGTATAATGGGTTTGTAAAAACCCCATAAAGTATACATATTCTTGATCAGGGCAACGAACTGAGTCGATAGAGCCATGTTCGCTTGTCCGTCCGTCCGTCCGTCCGTATGTGTGAAATCATCGATCTCAGAACCTATAAGAGCTAGAGACTTGACACTTTTTTCTTATCTCGTACGTCTTTGGAGCTAGAGTCTCACAATTTTGCATTTAATTTCATTTATATTTGATACACTTTTAATTTTTGTTATTTTTTGGATATCGACTCCAAATATTACCAAATCCTTTAAGCTGAAGGTCAGTTGCAAATGAAGCCAATATGTGAATGAGTTTGCACGTTTTCTAAAATGACAAATATTCAATAAAACATATAGATCACATGCTGAAGAAGGTAGAAGCGATGCACGTCAACTTACAGTTGCAGGCTCGAAACTCGGCGATGTTTGAGTGATTATTCCTTTTTTATACTCTGTTCCCAAAGGGAAAAAGAGTATATTGGTTTTGTGCAATGTCCGTCTTGCTGTCCGTCCGTCTGTCCGTCTGTCCGTCTGTCCGTATGAACGCAAACCATTTCGACGCTATTGAAGCTAGAGACTTGAAATTTGGAACACATACTCGTGTATACCCTCGAATTATAAAGTGTTAAGATTTTCCCGATACGCCCACTAGGGGCGTGGCAAATCGGAAAATGCATTTTCCGGTATGTCAGAAACCCAGTTAGTTGAAGTGCTAGAGAGTTGAAATTTGGAACGTATACTCGCGTTGACAACTCAAGATCAAAAAGGTATGGCGGATATATCTACGCCCATTGGGGGCGTGGCAAATCGGGTAAAACTGTATCTTCTGCAGTTTTAGAGCTAGAATGCCCAAATTTGGCATGTAAGTTACTGTTAAGATCTTATAAAGATCGATGAAAAAATTATATATCCACGCCCCTTGGGGGCGTGGCAAATCGGATCTGACTATATAGTGATTTATACATATTCTTCTATATCTCGAGCACTATTGATGCTAGAGACTTGAAATTTGGAATACATACTCGCGTTGACAACCCACGATCAAAAAGATATGGCAGATATATCTACGCCCATAGGGGGCGTAGCAAACCGCAAAAGTTTATATCTCCTAAAGTTTTTGAGCTAGATGCTTTAAAATTGGCTAGTTGAGTTACTGGTGACCTCCTTTATCGATGACCCAAAAATAAAAGTTACGCCCCTTTAGGGCGTGGCACACCGAAAAATACCCTGTAATTTTCACATTTTTCGAACGTAAGCTTCCAAATTTGGCATTTATGTTACCTTCGACTACTTCCTAAGGTTGACCAAAAATAACGAGTCTATGCCAATTGGGGGCGTGGCAAATCGGATCTGAATATTTAGATTTTGCACAAAATTTCCTTTTATATCTCCTAAAGTTTTAGAGCTAGGAGCTTCAAAATTAGCTAGTTGAGTTACTAGTGACCTCCTTTATCGATGACCCAAAAATAAAAGTTACGCCCCTTTAGGGCGTGGCGCACCGAAAAATACCCTGTAATTTCCACATTTTTGGAAGGTAAGCTTCCAAATTTTGCTATTACGTCAACTTAGACTCCTTCTAAGAATTGGCCAAAAATTACATGCCTACGACCACTGGGGGCGTGGCAAATTGGAATTTTATTTTGCAGAGCTCTTGAGTTAAAATTGCAGCAGAATCACCATCACAAGAATAATCCGGTAGGTGGCGCTAAACTGCAATAAGCACGTACCGCCTGCATAAATAAGTAGGCAGAAAAAATTGTAAGAGCCAAATAAATATATGTATTTCAATTTAATATTTAAATAATTGACCATCTAATATTCATATAGTTTTCCATAGCCTAGGTCAGTTATTTCGTTATTTTCGTATGTTGGCAATGCTTCAGACGATCCCAAGTGGCACTGTTAAAAGACTCAATTGGTTATGTAAAGAAAATCAATCACACTGTCAAATTAACAGACAACTCTTAAGTTAACAGACTGCTTTGCATAAAAATTATAAAATGCATGGTGCAGTTATATTTTTTGTCTAGCTCATAAAATCATCATATTCATACAAACGATTGAAGCGAGCCATAATTTATAACAATTTTACTCATTTACATATATATATTTTTAGAATTTTAATAAATATATAGTTATTTTGAGTCAGAAGCTAATTCGAGCGGCGACTTTAACAAATTAAGATAAACTTTAAAATGTAATATGCCAGAAGCCCCTATGGGAACAGAGTATCACGCAGTCGGTTGCGCCCGACTGCAACGTTCTTACTTGTTATATTTTGACAAAGTTCGAATCACGTGGAAACGTGTTTTTTTAGACGAACATTTGTATAAACTTACACTTTTTTCTGTTTTTATAAATACTTATCTGTGTATATTTTAAAACGCAGATCATCCGAGGTATCTGCTAGTCGGGCACCACCGACTAGAGTTTTTCACTTATTTTTTCAATAACTCATCCCATTTTGTTACCATCGATAATAATTAATAATTTGATCAAGTCAATTAGGCGTAACTTGAGTGCCACAAAAGTTAGAGTTTGCTAATGCATTGCTACGGTTTCTGTGATGAATACACAGATTTCGAATATTTCAGGTTTTTATACCTTACCATACCCTACCTACCTACTATGAAAAAAGCAGTAGGGACTTGTTATTTTCTGTTAATTTTATTTAAGAAAATCCACATAAAGTTTTTCAATAGTTAATTTCCCATTGTAAAGCTCAAAGTGCAGCGTGCTTATGTGAGCGTGTCCTGTTTGTCATGTGGCTATCTAAAACAGTCGTAGAATGATTGGAATATCAGTTCATCGTAGGGCTCTGGGTATATCCTAGTCGGATATTGCCTATTGGATCACTCATACTGCTGTTAATATCTCTATCCGAATATTAGTTTGGATTCTGTTTTAGCCCTAATTCAATGTTGTTCTATTGCAGCCACGGTATATTCAACGCTTACGGGCTATACGGGCCACCTTGACCGTCTCTGAGTTTTTCCAGACACACGAGGTGATCGGCAGCTCGTTGCTGTTCGTTCACGATCAGACGCACGCCAGCGTTTGGCTAATTGACTTTGCCAAGACGGTGGCCCTGCCGCCACAGATGAGCATCGATCATTATTCGGCCTGGAAGGTGGGCAATCATGAGGATGGCTATTTGATTGGCATCAACAATCTCATTGACATATTCGTCGAGCTGCAGGCGGCCAATGAAATGGAGTCTGCAACGGGCACCGTTTCGGGTTCCGGTTCAGGCTCAGGCTCAGGCTCTGGCTCTGGCTCTGGCTCTGGTTCAGCATCCGGTTCCGGTTCGGTTTCACCAGCGCCTGCCTTCAGTGGCCAGGAGGAGGAGCCCAGCAAAATGTAAAGGACAAAGCAAGAAAACAATCTAACATAATATATATATATATATGCATATATATATGTTCTCATATATATATAGATATATATTTATATAGAACTATTTAGCTTACGATTATACTGAAGCGTTCCATGGGGCTGCGCCTCGCCAAGGACATTTCCTAGCACATTCCACAGAAATGTGTTAAAAAAACAAAATCAAATGAAATCAAATATCAATTAACCATAATCCAAACTTAGATTTATGAATATATCTATATATATATATATATGTATGTATTTTTTTTTTGTTTTTTTTCTCTCCCCTCTCTCTTTAACCCGTTAAGTTTAAAATCAAAGACTGAACAACAATATGCGTATACCCATATATATATGTATATATATATATTTATATATATACATACACAGATATATACATATATTCACAGATATATATACATTTATATAGTTAAATTCGTTGTGCTCCCGCGTAGCAAAAACTTTAACAACAACAAAAAGTTCAAGAACTACTTACTTATAAATAATGTTATTAATTTTATGTGTATTCGATTATCTTCTAATTAACTACCTACTAATTATGTGCACTATTAAAACTCATGTAAACCGTTTAACAAGTAAAACATTTTTTTTCTTTCTTAAATCTCAATGAATTTTTCAATTTATTTCTTTTAATTGCGATCGTATTTATGGATCAGCCCTAAAAGTAGGCAACAAATATTTAGCTTTAACTTAAGTCCAACTGGAGAGTGGAATATTCACTTGTATTCCTTATATATACTCTCTCAGCAGTTTAACTGGAGAGCAGAATTTTCACGTATGCCTTATACTCTCTCAGCACTTGCTGCATATACCAAAGCGCGCCACTTAAGAGAGGTTGATCTAAGCAAAAGTTAGGCTTCAACTCGCAGACTCTGCTCTGTATATTTTCGTCTTGCATTTATGCAGCAGGCCTAAAAGTAGGCAACACAATTTATACTTCAACTGCTACTTGCCTCGGGTCTAAGTCAAAGACTATTTTGTAAACAAAAGTATTTCCACTCGCATATATATGGCTATCTTATCAAATAATAATCAAAGCCAAGCACGTCCGGCAAACGTGCAATATCTGCGTTGGCTGCGACACAAACTCTCAGTTTTTAATCTAAAAGTTATTTTCGGCTTTCTCGGTTTTGACATTAAAAAATGGAAAGTGCATTTTTGTAGCATACTTTTTGGCTAATTCAAAAAAGTATTAAATTTAGTAATTGAAGCAGCATCTGCAAATGTATCTACGTTAGTCAAGCAGCGTTTAATGACTTCAATATGTTTGAGCTCACCTTTTAAACAAAATTTGTAACTGCATAAATTTGGCGCAACACGCAAACTTTTGCTCCGCTGCATGTATATTCTGCACTCTCGGTGTGGCACCAAAAATGGCACACTTTTTGCGGGTGCGCATAAAATACCAAACTGCTGGTATTTTAAGTGTGTCTGGTAGTTTTCAGAGCGCCTGCATTTGGCGTGTTTTTGTGCCTGCCTGGCTGCGGGCACATTGTTTATTAGTTAGTTAATGTTTGTTGCTGCGCGGTTGGCACGTCGCGCGTCTCCACGCGCACGCATCGAGCTGTTACACTTGTTTTCCGTTTTAAATGTTTGTTGTTGCATTTGCGCGCAGTTGACGTGCATGTTCAAAAAAGCCAAATAAAACGCGTACGTTGATTTTTTTTCGATTTTTTTTGTCTTCTATGAATTAAAAGTGTGGTAATTGTTTTGATCAAGTGTTTTGGTTTTGTTGCTGGAGTGCGAGCCGTCGCATATTTAAAAATAATACTCAGAAAGGCGCATATACACATGCACGTGCATGCATAGTATTTATATATATAAATATATAAATATATATTTATATTTATATATATGTATATATAAATACTTGTGTGAGCAGCGCCTGCGACTGTTAAAAAAAGTTTCTGGTTTCGTTGGCGCAACAACAACAACAACAACAGCAACAATAAATAAAACTTCAATATGCGCCGACCGGCCTTCAGCGCAGAATATTAACAATATATTGTATATATGCATGCGTCTATATGTATGCATGTGTGTGTGTGTGTGTGTGTGTGTGTTTGTGGACAACAACAACAACTGTCACGCATCACAAGGGGCGCGGGGGGCGGCACACAAATTTGTAGAAGCATCTCCGCTCGCTCTCTCTCTCTCCCTCAGTGTCTCTCTCAAATTGCCTGCGGTCTAAATTAAAGGCAAAAAGGCTAAAATAGCTCAAAAAATAATCACACACACATACACACATGCACACACACTCACTGACACACACAGGCACACGGACCTACTGAAGAGAACAGCAAGGCGCGCGCGGCAGGGAGGGAGAGAGAGAATCAGCATTGAGCTTGAGCCGTGCGTAAAGAAATCAAAAACAAAAAAAGGCAAAGCAAATAAAACAAAAATCGTGATTAATATTTTTTTTGTGTGTGTGTTTTGTTTTTGTTTTCTTGTGCTCTTGAATCGGGCTTTTGTTAAGCTTTTAATCAACAAAATTAAAAGAAGGCTGAAACAACAACAACAACAACAACAAGTGGGAATTTAAAACTAAAAGTCGACGTCGCTCGAATCAGTTTTGTTTGCTTATTTTTTATAATTTATATATTTTTTTTCTTGGTCGAAGACAAGTGCAATAAAACCAAAATATATGGCAAATAAATAGCAACAAAAGCCGACGGAGACAACAAAATCAATATTCAAATTAAGCAGCAACAACAACGAGAACAGCAACAACAACAATAGTTAGCAGCAACGGCAGCAGCAGCTATTCGACAACTTGTCGATAAGCCGAAAGATAACGAGCCGCAGCAGCAATAGCAAACCGGAGAGAGTCCAAACCATTCAGCGAGAGAGTGAGCGCGCGCGTCAGACAGACAGACAGAGAGAGAGAGAGAGGAGAGAGAAAGAGAGAGCGCGGTGGCAGCAGCAGCAGCATCCCAAAAGGAAACGTTAGCACCACCCACCCGCAAGAAGCAGAAATCATCATGGGACGTCGCACGTATCTGAATCGCGCCTATGCAATTTCCTACCCCAGTCGCGTCGAGGGCTGGCTGGACGTGTGCGGTAAGCATAAACCCCATAAGTACGCAATCCTTAAGACCATCCCCTCGCCCTCCCACACACCCTGAATTGCAATCTACTTATAGCTATTTATAGATTTAAGTTTGCCTTCAAGAGATCCTGAGATACGCATTGAGAGACTACGAATTGATGCTTAAAAGGCAAAATGTGATTTGTTCTTATACAGTATAAGATGTTGTCTTATACAATATAAGAATATACTGTGTGGGAAATACTTTGTTAAGTTTACTTACTGAAACAGAACAAGTTGAAATTGGTATATATGATATATAGATATATATATATTATATACTAACTATATCTTTCTATATCTATCTTATATAACTATATCTATCTTATGTATATTCTACATCTTCTTTGGAAGAACTCATTCGCAAGTAGATATAAGAGATATATAAGTTAGATATAGATAAATATAGATTGATATGGTTTTATAAAATATGTATAGATATCTATATAAAGTGAACTAAATAGGCGAAAAACTATTGACTAGTTGGGCTATACGAATATATGTATATTCATATATTCGAGTACATCATTAACATATATAAAATACATATAAAATAATGCTTAATCCAACTTGGCCTAATTCCCATTGTGTAAGGCATTAAATGAAAATGTTATTCACATCCGTTTTAAAGTTATCTAGAGAGTATATCTAATGTATTATATATAAAGTAAACTATATATATTATACACATAACAGACATACGCATTACTTAAGTTTAGCACTTAATCACACAAGATTCTCATGCATAACCATGAAGTAATCATTCATTAGTTTTAGATATAGATTAGTCTGCATTGACTAAGTTTGATGAACAAATCTTGAAAGAGAATTGGTCAGACAAACAAAAGACTTTACGTGATATCATGTATATATCTTGAACACAGTCATTTTATACTCTAACGATCAGCATTATAATAGTCAGACCATGAATAGTCTTGAGAAGATATTATCACGATATGACAAAGACTTTAATGTGAAGAACAAATCTGGTTTGATATATGATTTGTATTATTCATTCATAAAATAAATAATTTGTTAATAGATAGATAGATGTTTTCCATGTCACACTCGACACAGGTGAAAGTTCACGTAATTGCATTCAATACTAACTTTAAAGAGCTATCAACACCTGCTAATGGCATCTGCTGCTGCTGCTGCTGCTGTTGCTGCTGCTGCTTAGCGGATGTTCGCTCCAATTTTCGATGATCGAAACGGCAACAAAATTGTGAAACATCAAATTAACGAAAACCTATTAAAAGATGCTCAAGCAGAGAGGGAGAGTAGCATAGTGAGAGTGGGAGGCAGAGAATGATATGATAAAGCGAAAACTTTTAAAATTGAGTCAACATTTTGCATATTTGCCTGATTCAATTATTGTGACAACCCTAGAGTGGCAACTCTATGTGCAGGGTGGCAACTCAGCTCTGCGCTGTGTTGCGGATGCTGTTCTATTTATCTATCTCTCGCTCTCTCTCTCTCTCTCTCTCTGTGTGTGTGTCTCTTTGAGCACCTGTGCAAATGCAAGCAAAGCTGCTTCGCCTGGGAAAACTCAACAGGGCTGCCTCTCAGCAACAACAACCACTGTTTGGGCAGGTTGTCACTGTTTGTTGTTGTTGTTGCCGTTTGCCGTTTGCCGTTATCTGGTATTAGCATTTTTACCTGTCGCTCATCCGCTTCACTTTATTGCAGTTGTTGTTGCAGCTCGAGGGGTTGCTTGGTACGCAAGGCCAAATACACAAACACATTCAAACATCACACTCACACACACATAACACACACACACTCACACATATATGTATGTACTTTAACTAATTCTCTTTCGAAGCTGTTCTTGCATTTCCTTTATGTTCATAAAATTCTTTAAAAAAACACATTTTTTATTATACATAAATAAAGCTATAAAAATGTAAAAAATCTGTAAAATAGAAGTAAATATATGTACAATATATATATTGAATGGAACTATAATATGATATATATCAATATATTGACATAATATATACAGTACAGCTTATATATATATATATATATATTAGATTAGAATTATTACAATATGGTATTATAGAGCTGTAGAGTAGTCAATCTCTATAAATGCATAATATGTGAAATATTTCATATTCTTGAAACTGCATAACAAACAATTCTATTGTTTAAACATAATAATAATAGTAATAATGAGAATAACAATTCACAAAAAATAACTTCAAAGAAAAGACTGTCATTAGCTCGCACATAAATCACTTGATAAATGCTATTATTATTGAAGCTTGGGCTACACAGTAGTTCCAATCTCCATTGTATTAGCTGAAGCAACAATAGAAACACCAAATTTCTCTAGGTGCATATGGGTGTGGCTGCTAAGGTCTTACCATGAACTACAGAGCAGCTGCCTGCTAAAAATTCAGTTGAATTTTACAGCTGAAAGAGAAAATAGTTGTTGATTGAGTTCTATGTGGCGATTTAGTCGCGATACTTTTCGAACAAACCTCGTAGGTTTGACATGAGGCTAATTCTATTTAGCTACTATTAACATGTTATCCTCATGATAAGGTAGGTGTTCTTTCTATCTCTCTATCTCTCTCTCTCTCTCTCTCTCTCTCTCTCTCTCTCTATCTCTCTCTCTCTCTGCTTAAGGCTGTATTAAATTTGTGCTGTTAAGGATAAACTGGGCGATAAATGTAAATATTCTCTTTCTCTGCATTTCAAAATTTGTGTTAGATTTGTGCAGCTCATCAATGTGTATGACATCAGCTGAGCTCTATTAAACCACTACTACAATAGAATATTATCCTCATGATAAAGTGCATGGTAAATGTTAATACTCTCTTTCTACATTTCTCTCTTAAGCCGTATTAATTTTGTTCTATTCATTATTTGTTAATTAAGCTATATAACATGAACTCAACTCTAACTTGCCATTAGCTAATTATCCTCATGATGAAGTGAGCGGTATATCTTAATACTCTCTTTCCATCTTTCTCTAATGATGTATTGGATTTGTGTGTAAGAACTGAAATTGAATCTAGTAGCATATTATCCGCCTGATAAAGTGGGCGGTAAATTTAAATACTCTCTTTCCATCTTTCTCTAAAGATGTATTGGATTTGTGCTGTTAATAAATGTGTAAGAACTGAAATTGAATCTATCAATATTAGCATATTATCCGCCTGATAAAGTGGGCGGTATATGTTAATTCAATCTCTCTCTTGCTCTGCATCACTTTTGTGCTTTCATTATTTGCAAATAAATTTGAGTAACATGAAATTAGCTCTCTTAAATTGCCTCTACTGTGTTATCCTCATGACAAAGTTCATAGTAAATGTTAGTTAATTCTATTTGCTATTCATTTGCTCGCACAGCTGCTCAGCTGGAATCAACAAGTTTTGCATGTGAATTGCTGTTGACCTGCTCGGCATATAGACATATATCTCGCATATTATATCTTAATTGTATGAACAAGTATTATGCGGTTGGTTAAGCCCCAACCACTTGAACTTCAGTTGTGGCTGATCGAATCAACTCGTTTTCAATATGAACTCACTTAACATGCGAATAAGAAGTATTGAAATTGGCTGGCAATTGACTGTTGTTGTTGTTGGTACTACCCATCGATAAAGTCGTGGCATGACAAAGTGGAAAGAAAAAAGGCTTCAAGGCGAGTTGCAAATGGCAAATGGCAAATGGCAAAACTCGCGCTGCCTCACGTTGCTTTATGATAACATTTTTTCATATATTTATTGTTTTTTGTTTTATTTATTGAAGTGTGCGCGCAGCGGAAGGAAGGTGTGTTAATACACACACATACATGTGTGTGTGTGTGTGTGTGTGTCAAGGTCATTTGTGACATTCTAGCAGCCTTTTAGCCTTGCCTTTGCCCACCCACACACACGCACGCAGCAATCGACCGGGTTTGGCCAATGGCCTCTGCTGCGAACAGCTGTTGCTGTTGTTGTTGTCGTTCCTGTTTTGTGTGCCCGCTGGCTTGACATCATTTCTGTCATGTTTGTTAGCTGCTTCATGTTTCATGTTGTTAGCCGCGCTTTCGCTTTGCATGTCACTTGACCGTCTTGGTTAACACACACACACACACAGAGGAAGAGAGAGACACACACGTCTTGGTCTTCGCTTTTGGCCAGGTTCGTTAGTTGGCCCGGTTCTTGGGCCACGCATAGCCAGCGCTATTCGATCTAAGCTAAATGCTTTTCAAGCCATTTGCCATTTCTCTATGCAGATACCCTATGAACCAATGGAGCTGGGGTAGATGCGACTGTCAATGATAGAATGTTGTAACCGATATGAGACTGATTAAAGGTAAAATAGAATTAGATCTATGTTTTGACCCTTTTAGAAACTAGAGTTCTTAACTTATACTATTTACATACAAAACTCTATTGAGATTCGATTCCATCTCTCTCTATAAACAGCTTCTTTAATATTGATAGCTGACTAGATAGACATAGACTAGAGTCTATGTCATATATTCGCAAAACCTGATTCGATCCGTAGTATGAACTATACCCAAAACGGAAACTCATCTCTTGGTGGTGATCTTGATCTAATGAAAGAAATAAGATAGTTCAATTAGATCAATCAGATCAAGAGAGTTTGTATGACCTATTCTCATGTAGCTTTAACTAAACTAACTAGCTAACGATCGTAACTATTGATCAATTAAAGTGAGGGTATCTGTTAGTCGTTGCAGTTGCTTGGCTAGATCATTCTTTGACTTGTTTTGTTCTAAAGCCCGTCAACGCGCATTAAAGGAAGGCGAGAGCGAGAGAGAACAACGAGCGAGTGAGAGAGTAACAGAGAGAGAGAGATAGAGAGAGGAAGTAGAGGGAACGAGAGAGAAATCGTAAAGCTCGTAAAAAACGACGCGACCATTGGCGATGGCGTCATTAGCGACGCGTCGCCGTGGCACAGTTTTTTTTCGTTGGCTTTTTTGTTGTTGCTGTAGCCGAAGTGCAGTCGCTTTGTTACCGTTTACTCATGCCGTTTCTGCTGCTGCTTCGATTTGGTTTGTGGGTTAAACGGCGCTGCCTGCAGCGCCACCTGTCGGTAGAAAGTTCAATGCGCTGGCCGAGCAGAGTTTGGTTTCGTTACTTGCGACGGGAGCGGAACGCTGAAAAGTGAAACAGGCTGCAGCAGAATTCGGCATTCGACACACTTGTTGTTGCTGTTGCTACTGCTGCCGCTGTTGTTGTTTTATTTTCTATTTTCAAGTATCGGCAATCGGTCGCCCCGCCACGTCGCAAATGTTGCCCAGCAACTTTCTATGAAAAAATTCACTTTTTCCTCGAGTGTTGTTTGGGACGTCGACGCGTCGTCGCTTTTCGTCGGTGCCAGGCCCAAGCAGGCTTTGAAAGAGACACCCAAGCACAGCCCCCTACCCTCCCCTCCCCTCCAACCCCCTTCCGGCACTCCCCTTTTCTTCCGCGTTCCCCAAACAACGGATCTTTGTGTTCGCTGTTGTTGCCTTTTGGCAAATCGAACTGAGACTTGGATTAACGTCTGCAGCGCAGGTTTTTCCAATGAAAAACATTGCACTCGACTGCTAGATACTCTGTTCTCTGCACTGTTCGCAGTTACATAACTAATTAAGATAGGAATTATAGAATTAGGGATCAAGAAAACTCTTTCTATAGTAAGAGTTTTCTTGGACAACAAAAAGCTAATATACCCTCTTATCAATAAAACAAAGTATAACAAAAAAACTAACATTTAGAAATGAATGAAGAAAAAAGGAAATTTGCAAAACCTGTTGAACGCATGAAATTATAGCCGCCATATGCCAAACGAGATATCTAAGCTAAGCGGGGAGTCACAATGCAGAGGGGCGGGTAGTACATGGGAAGTGATCCAAGTGGTCCAAGTAATACGAGTAAGTGCGCACACACACACCTGCAGATCAAATGAAAATTGAAAGTCAGGCAAAAGTCAGGCTGAAAATGGAAATAAAAGTAATCAAAGCTAACAAAACTAATGCGAAGAATAGAAAAAGGAATAAGCAGCGACAAGAGAACTGAGAATACTTGGAATTATAGACCACAAGAGAATCATACACTGCTGGTCATAGGTTAGACGCACACAGTTTTTCTTTAGATAATTTGTTTTATTTACTATTAGGCATGTAAAAGTTGCTCAAAATATGATTTTTTTTAAAGTTCGAATCTTGTTGAAAAAATATCAGCTCATAGTTGGTTGATTTTCAAAAAGATAACTGTGCATTCGAAGATTCTAGCAATTTCTCTTAAATCACGCGGAGTTTTGGTTGGTCATTGTGATAGACGCACATCAAATTTCGAAGTTGTGTGTTAACAAGTGCAGCTATATTTGTAAAATAAAAGCTACAAATTGAGAAATCACTTATTTTTTAGCAATATTTCAAGAAAAAATGGAGAAATCTACTGTTTTGAGCTTACTGGAACGTCAAAGAGTGAATTTCTACCACTCACAAGGATTATCGAATCGAAATATTGAAAAACAGATAAAGCGCAGCTCCAAAACTGTTGACAGATATTTAAAAGATCTTGAAGCATATGGAACGTACTTCAAAGGTCGAAAAAAGAACTTACTTCCCGAAATGAACGTAAAATTGTTCGATTTGCTTCCAATTTGACTAAGTCAGCAGCTAAGATTAAGGAATTAGCCGGTGTAAACGCAAGCCTATCGACTGTTCAGCGTACAATTAGAAATACAAATCATGTTAAGCGTCTTAAAATCAAGAAAAACCCACTTTTGAATGCTCTACTTAAAGAAAAACGGCTTCAATATGCGAAAAAATACATGACGTGGACTGCTCAATCTGACACTCGACTTAATGATTGGCGATCGGTTGTCTTTACTGATGAAAAACGTTTCAATTTAGGGGGCTAAGATGGTTTTCAATACTATTATCATGATTTGCGAAAAGATGATCTGTATTTAAGTCGCCATCACAGCCGTGAAGGTGGAGTTACGGTGTGGGGTGCCATCACGTTTTATGGAACAATAGACTTAATTTTTGTAAATCAGAAGATTAACGGTGAGCGCTTCAAAACTTTGTTGCAGTCCGTATTTCCAAAGCTAAATGATCTTTTCGGACCATTACCATGGATTTTCCAACAAGATAATGCTCCTATTCATAACAATCGAGTACTAAAGTCGTTTTTTTCAAGTGAAAACGTCCATATCATGACTTGACCACCATATTCTCCAGATCTTAACATAATTGAAAATGTCTGGGGATGGCTTTCATGGAGATTATACGAAGGGGGGAAACAATACGAAGATAAGGAAATACTAACTGCAGCAATTCAACTTGCTTGGAGTGAGATTTCGCTAAGTTATTTAGACTCCCTGTATCATTCTATGAAGGACCGGATATATGAAGCTATTTCGAACAAAGGAGGCAGTATTCATTAATGAAATTATTTTTTATGTTCTTCTAATAAGTCAAAAAATGCTATTAACTAAAAATTTAATTAGAAAAAAATTTACTTTTCTTCCCAAAATTAATTAGTTGAAGTGCGTCTATCGTATTGACCACGAAAAAAGTGCCTTATTTTCAACAGCTTTAATAAAATGTTGATAAAACCCGATTTTGTTAAACCTAATTTTTTTTTCGTATTATACACTTGAAGAGTCATTGAATAACCAAGGTTTTTGTATATAAACTTTTCTTCAATTGCTTTTAAAATAAAAATTATAAGACAAATTTTAATGGAAGTGTGGGTGCGTCTAACCAATTGACGAGCAGTGTATATATAAATATATTTGTATATATCCTATGAGTTGATAAAGGGGCTGAGAGCTTATCGGCGTCTAGTTGCATATAAAGATATGTTAGAGATAGCCTAAATAAATCAAGTTTGATATGGTTTCTATTGCAGTCAAGGCTATGTAGATGTTATACATAAATCTACATATATACCCTGTAGATATAGGTATGTATATTCATTCAATCAAGAACTCATGCAATTGACTTGCTTAACTTCATGATTATTCCAAATGTATTACATGAATGATAATCAAAATAATATTTCAGCTCAGTTCTGATTTAGCTAAGCTAATCCAATAACGAGCTAATCCTACTAAGTAAACGAAGATTCTGGAAAATATTACACCTCTAAGTATTCAGAAAACTCTAAAGAACAGAAATATAATATTGTGATTGACGCAATATAAAGAAATTAGTTGATATATAAATGTTGAATTATATAGCAGGCAGTTAATAATATAATATTAAATAATGTTTTATGTTTAAATATATGAGTTGTTCTTTAATGAATTCTTTTCAACTGTACGCTCTCGTCGCTTAAAGTGTACTGAACTGAGGAGACATGAAGCAGATGAAGTATATTGTGTGTGTATACCAAGATGATGTTCGGCTAGTCCCGTTACAGTTCATCTATTTGCTTTATCTTCTGTTCTTAATGTTGCTTTTGCCATTTCGCAACAATAAATCATATGTTTTTTGAATTTATCCTGTCAATATCAGAACACATTTGTTAAGAGAAGATCTTATAATAATAGATCTTAAAATAATCAAGTCTTCTCATACTAGATCTAATAATAATATTGCTTTCTAATAATTGATCTTTTAATAATAAAGTCTTCTAATAATAGATCTTAATAGATTTTCTTATAATAGATCTCTTAATAATAGCTCTTCTAATAATAGACATTATAATATAATAATAGATCTCCTTATAATATATCTTCTAATATAATAATAGATCTTCCCATAATGTATCTTCTAACAATAAGTCTTCTAATAACAGATCTTATAATAATGCATTTTCCTTATCTTTATCTTTAAATCATAGATCGTATTATAATAGATAGTTCAAAGGTCATACAATAGGTCTTTTAATAATAGTAGTTGAATAAACAAACTCAAGTGTGACTTTTATTCCACGTTCAATCTGATCTAATCTGCAAAACTCTTTTCACTGTCAAAAATTCAATACATACTACTATAATAGGATAAATTTATATATCTTAAAAATTTTGCTAATGCGAAGCACTATAAAAGAAACATTATGCATACAAAATATATTATATTAATAACTTACATTTCATATTGAAATTAAACAACTTTATAATGGATTCCTAAAAACACAAATCCAGCAAAAAAAACCAACAAAAATCGTCATCTTTGTTCCTGGTCAACTCTCGCATCTGCTGCTTTGACCAAGAACAAAACAACTTTTAACTCTTTTGCCAGAAGACAAAAGGAAAAAATAATAATTAATTAGTTCTTTCACTTTTTGATTAGAAATTGTGATGTATTATAATAAAACCTACCTCAGTTCTTAAAAATGTCAGCAACATTTAGAGTTTTATAGATTCTTAATAAAATACAAATTATATCATAAGTAAATCGAGTTTTATTTAGCCGAGCTAAAATCATTAACAATTACAATGGAGACATTTTAAAGAACTTTTTTTTTCAATTTAAGTTAAAAATTGTTGAATTGATTCATCCAAATTTGAGAGTTTAACTCTGTAATGCCCATTGTTAAAGCTGATAATGATATAGTCTTAAAGTATATAGGTTATATAGGCTATAGGCATTTGTAGATCAGACTTCATATAGCTGAGCTTGAAGAATCGATTTAAAATTTGTTTGTGTGGTTTCTAGCTTTCATAGATAGCTCTATACTATCTTTCATATTATACATCGTAAATAACTCTATTCTATATTTCATTTAACGCAGACAGTTGTATTTCATATTTCATATATCGTAAATAACTCTATTCAATATTTTGTGTATCGTAAATAACTCTATTCTATTTTTCACGTATCGTAAAGGCTCGTCGATCTTTCATATATCGTAGAAACCTCTATTCTATCTTTCGTATATCGTGTATATCTGTTTTCCATCTTTCTAATATCGTAAATAACTCTATTCCATAGTTCTTTCATCGTATATGACACAATTCTAGCTTTCATATATTGTATATCTCTTCCATCTTTTTAATAACGTAAATAACTCTATTCCATATATCTTATATCGTAAAAAATTCTATGCCATCTTTCATATGTCGTAGGCAACTCTCGTCGATCTTTAATATATCGTAGATACCTCTACTATTTCATACATATATCTTGAATAATTTTGTTCTAACTCTATTCTGTCTTTCATATATCGTAAATAATTATTTTTCGTTTTTCTTATATCGTAAGAAACTCGATTGTATCTCTAATATATCGTTGATAATTCTAGTATATCTTTCATATATCGTAAATGTCTCTATTCTATCTTTCATATATCGTAGATACCTCTATTCTTCCATATTATTTTCTTATATCATATAAAACTCGATTCAATCTTCCATATATTGTAGATAATTCTAGTTTAGCTTTCATATATCGTAAATAGCTCTATTCTATCTTTCATGTATCGTAAAAGTTTTCCATTCTATTTTTCATATATCGTAAATAGCTTTATTCTATCTTCTATATATCGTAGATAGCACTATTCTACGCTTGACTTTATTTATTTTGGTTTTTGTATTTGAAGTCTCAGTTTTCTCAGTCTTAATTAATTGCCCAATTGGCATAAATTTGTGTGCTAATGCCATATGCGTTATATTCGCCAGCGAAACTTTTAAGTATCTCCCACAGATAGGCAATGCAAATATGTACAGACAGACAGACAGACAGACATGAAATACAGCAACAAAAAATGGTAATAATAATAATAATTCGCGTGTCTTCTAAGAAATATATTACACAAGCGCGTTGCGTATACGCCCTGAAAAGCAGATGAAGAAGAAGAAGAAGAAGACGACGGCGGAGAAGAAGCTGAAACATTAAAACCCCGTTATTATAATGTGTGTGTGTGTGTGCATTTCTTTAGTCTGATGAATTTTGCAATCGTTAAGATACAAACAAGCCATAATCAGCAATGTTTGCTACCCAGACTGCAAGACTAACTGAATACCCTGTAATATACAATTATGCACATGAGCTGAAAATATTTCGGTCCTTACCTGCCTCAATAGCCTGTTATATACCCTGTAAACAACCCACAACATAGCATATATACTTACAAGATGTCGTTTCCTTTAAGCAATTTCTAAATAACAATTTGAGTGACTCAACAAGAGTAAAACTCTTTCCGATAGCTATATTTATGCAGCTGTTTAAGTTATCGATAACATGCAGCTGTTGAAATATTCAATGTGATTTGCCATTTGATCATGAATCGTCTGACGACTAAAAGTTGCGAAAGATTTGATGAGTCAGTCGTCTCACGAAGACAGCTCATCGATTAGCTGCTGCGACTTGAAACTGAGTATATATATATATTGAGCATAGCTATATTGAGCATAGCTATCAAAAATTGTACAAACTGCTATTCCATACTTAATGGCATGGATATAGCTTCTGGATAAAACCATTAAGAATGTAAGATCTCAAATAATTTCTATTTATATCGGAACTTCTGTTCATATTGCGCTTATCTGGTCAGCCCTTATACATATTTATATATCTTAGAACTCGGCTGTTACTTAAACAATTTAAAGAATTTGTATTTGCATAAATAAAACACACAATATGACATAAATAATTATACAATAGGTAAATCGCGATATCTACATATCGATACTTATCGATTTCTGAAGCTCTAAATGAAATGTCGGCGCTAAAACAGAGAGCAGCAAGCCGACACTATAGTCTATCAAGCTCGCAGCATATAGCTCGCCATGGCTACAGGGTATCCTGAAAGAGAAAAATCTATAAATGAATTGACAAATCAAATGCGGACCGATTCAGTTGCGGGCTTTCAGCTGATTACATGATGCGAAATTCAAGTTATGCTATAATTCTGCATTGTTCGGTGTGGAGAGGGGCGTGTCAGCTGCGCAAGAGAGACAGAGAGAGAGAGAGAGAGAGGGAGTGACAGCGACAGCGACGGCTTTTGTTTGTGTTTGTTGTTCGACTTTATTTTTTATTTTTTTGCTTCTCTTTTTCACATTACGTTTCGCATAGTTCCCATAAACCTAATTAAAAGAGATGTTGTTGTTGTTGCTATTGTTGTTGTTGTAATTGTTGTTGTTGTTGCATTTACGCAACTATTTGTGTTAGATTGCATGTTTATGTGTCTGCTCTTTTAACAGGGGCGGGGACGGTGCTCGTGATCAGGCATACACATGTTTGTACTTATGCGCGCTGCTACGCATATGTATATGCCTCAAATCCCAAAAAGCAGAGAAGAAGAAGAAGAATGCGTTTTGCCTATAAACTTTAGCTGCAGCCGTTGGCTGCCTGCACCCTACACCCTACACCCTACACCCTACACCCTATACCTACTTCCCATAGCCAACCCACCCCTCCCCCTTTCAGCTGCTGCTCCGCTGCTCTGCTCTTGTTCATCTGTCAGTTTTTTCAGTTTCACCCACACACAGCGAGCGAGAGCCATGTGGGTGGGGGAGTAGGGCTGCTGCTGTGGCTGCTACTTTCTGTGTGAAACAGCTGCTGCTGCTGCTGCCTATGCGGAAGTAGCTGATGCCGCGTCTTAGCTTCCATTGTTGTCGCCCTACGTATTATTATTGTTATTGTTATTGTTGTTGTTGTTGGTGCTGGTGTTGCTCATGTTGGCGCCTGCCACGACAAAGAAATGAAAAGTAAAACACATTTGTAATGCCCTAACATAGCAAAAGGCATGCTAAATTGTTCAGGATGACTATATGCTCTCTATATATATGTATATATATAAATATATCTGTATATGTATATATATACTATAAACATATATATATGCTACATACATATGTATTATACATATTCATACTTGTATATGCATATATAGCAGCGAAAACTAAAATAGCACCAGGCACACATGCAATTTGTTCAATCATTCTAAGCTACATACATATGTATGTATGTAGTTTTCAGTAACTTTTAAGTATATGTGTTTTCTTTGAGATTAAATTTGTAATTGTTATTTTTAAATTTAAAAAAAATTTGTTGAGAAGAAGAAGTTTGTAATTAAATTACCAATATGTAGAACAAAAGTCTCAGGAAACACAAAATTATGTTCAATGTGAAAATAGTAAAACCCACTGCAAAGTGAGCCGCGCAAGTGTGTAGAAGTGCTTATAAATGTTAAGTTCTTAAAAAGTGGGGCTATTATACAATATTTTTCACCTGCATTGTACATATTCTATATTTTATATTCTCATTATATACACTAGCTGCATATATGTATTTAACAATGAAAAAATATCATATTTGTACAGACACATATCATTCATCATCGAGCGTTAATAGAGAAACTTTTTTGATTCTTTTTGCAAAATATCATAATTAAACTTGAGCCAAGTTTAAATTTACTTTTTTTACTCTAAACATTAGCATTTTTAGTTTTAACTATTAAAGTAAAGAAACTAAAGAATTTTAAACTTGACATACAGCTGTGTTCATAAGAATAGTAGTGCCAATGAAATGTGTATTTTTGAAAACAATTTGAATATATATCTATAAATATATATGTTAATTTTAATACTGATTTCAAATTATTTTCAAAATATTATGATAGACGATAAACATGACAACATTATGATGATGATAAACGATAAACATAAATATATATATCAAAAATACAAACAAAGATTAGACACCTTTTTCTTTGTCAATGTGTCATTTGTTAAGTGCAGCACTACTATTTTCATGAACACAACTGTTTGCATAATATATAGCTCGCTTCAGGTTTCTTTCATTCTCTCGCCTACCTTAACTTGCCTTGTCCGTTAGAGTATGCCGTCTTCGGCTTGCCAGCGCTACCCCAATTTTCGTAATTGCTGTCGTTGGTTTCGTTTTTGGTTTTGCTGCGACTGCGACAAGGCAAATGGAAACAGCTTAGCCACAAGAACTGACAAACAGATCGTCGAGCGTCACTAAAACTGAGCAGTCAGACACATTTCGCCTCGCCCCCACTCCCGAATGCATTCAACTGCAAGAAATGCCCCGCCCTCCCACACACACGCACACACATAGACGCATTAATGACGCATCGCATAAATTATTTTAAATTACTTTTAATTGGCGAAGTTTTTGTTTTTTTTTTCTGTTTCTGTTTTTAATTTCTCTTGGGTTCATTTATTAATTTAATTTTTCTTTAACTTTTGCTTTTTTTCGACACAAACAACTTTATTTGTTCAAGTGTATACATTAAATGAGTTAGGATTTGTCTTTGAAGTTCTATTTAAATGGATTTGATATTATTTATAGTTTATATTTTTATCGTATAAAGACAAATTGCAATAAGTGTTCATGAAGTGAAAAGAGTATATTGGCTTAGTACACTGTCCGTCCGTCTGTCCGTATGACCGCAAACCATTTTATCGCCATTCAAGCTAGAGACTTCAAATTTGGAATATATGTACATATATGATATATACATATGTATATGTATATATATACATATGTACATATCTGATAATCCAAGATCAACAAGATATGGCGGATATATCAATGCCCATTGTCAAACCGCAAAAATCTATATCATCTAAAGATTTAGAGCTACAAACTTGCAAATTCGATAATTGAGTTACTGTTGACCTCTATGTCTTTGGGCATCTAAAATATACCCTATATTCTCTACAGTTTTGGAGCGTAAGCCCAATTGCCGTGGCTTGGAAAATTGGGAAAATCTTTATCCTCTAAAGTTTTAGAGCTAGAAACTTAAAATTTAACGATTAAATTACTATTGACATTCTTTATTGTTTATTGAGGGTTCGGCAAAAGGGTTCCAAAATGAGACTTTTAAGTTACTGCAGACTTCTTCCTTCCTGACTCCTATACCAAACAAGTTTCAACTGTTTTTGGACCGTGAGCGAGTATTATGCAGTCGGTAGCGCCCGACAGAAACATTTTCACCTGTTCTTAAACAAGATAATCAAGATAAAATACTATATATAAGAAATATTGAGTAGAAATTTTAGTATATACTAAACAATATCTTGATTATCTGAAGAAGTTTTTAAACAGGTTCTATATGTTTGAGATATATATGTACATGTATATAGATATGAAGTCGTGTAGAAGTAAATATACATATATACACCATATCAAAAATATTATATATATTATAATTCTTATTGAAGATCACTTTGATATAGTACAATATTGCTGACTTAAGTTTTAATTCAGTAACCTTCAACTTGATTTATACAAATGAAACCACAAAATAAATCAGAATCCGATTTAGTTATATATATTTGTATTTACCTATATAAAATTATACATATATATTTATATTTTAGTGATTAATCAGAATATTTTATAAACATAACAATGGATTAATTAGTCATCATAATTCATTGAATTGGCTTTAAGGCAATCATTTTTTGCAGCTTAAGATCTAAAGTAATAGGTTGGTCCTTTTTAATTATTATTAATATTATCAGCATAGTAATAAGGATTACTAATACTATACTTTATGCTGGTAATAATAATAATAATAATTAAATTATTACAAATATTTCTATCGAAATATATTATAGAATTGCTGTAAGTTTTCCATGGAATTTGATGGAACAACTTAAGTTAATGCTAAACGCAAACAGAAGCAAAAAAATAATAATAATAATAATAATTTCAAGCGAAGTTCTATAAATAATATTTGCATAAAAATGTATACGTTAATAGTAAGTTAATGCGAGGAAATAAATAAACGAGTTGCATAAGAAATGCAAATGAAACACGAAGCAAGCGCTGATTGTTGAGCTGTGAGTGAGGCTGAGTTGCAACGGCTATGCAGCTACCCTGTAATGCAAAATGAGATGTTATCAGAAGAAAACATCTGTCATAGATCACACATTGAGAATTCTTTATATTGTAAAATATTATAATATTATAAATATAATTTTATACCAAATAAAAATATCTACAAGAGGATGTATCCCAGTCTTCCTAATCTAATCTCGCTCGCTCCCTCTCTCTTTATCACTCACAACAAATCTGAACAAATCAAATATCCTAGTCTTCTTATCGCTCTCCACCTCTCACTCAGTCTCTTTCTCTCTCTCTCTCTCTCTCTCTATTACATACAAGTACCTAAAAGAACTAAACTTCTTAGCTCTCTGTCTCTCTCTCTCTCTCTTTCTCTCTCTCTCTCTCTTTCTCTCTCTCTCTCTTTCTCTCTCTCTCTCTTTCTCTCTCTCTCTCTGTCTTTTTCTATCTCTTTCTCTTTCTCTCTCTCTCTCTTTCTCTCTCTATTACATACAAATATCTAAAAGAGTCAAATATAGACTATAGTCTAGTCTTCTAGTCCCTGTCTCCCTCGCTATCTCAGTCCATCCAGCTCATGCAAATATCTAAAAGAGTAGTCTAGTCTCTATCACTTTCGCTCCATCTCTCTCTCTCTCTCTCTCTCTCTTCCCCTTCTCTCTTTATCTGCATCTTGACAGCACTTCAGATGGAAATTCTGTTGCATTTGGCACGATCATAAATTCTTGAAATTCGCACGCAGCGCATGCGATTAACCGTTTGGCCAGTGTTGTGCAATGCCAATATCGATAATTGATCGATAAGCGTGATGACGTCACCGACAGCTTTTCTGGCAGGTGTGCACTTTGGGCAGGTGGGCAATCGCAATGCCACGCCTCGCTGCCTTGCAGCGCCCTTGGCAGAGCCACTGCAAAGCTCTCACTCGCTCGCTCGCTCGCTCAGCTGGCTTTGACTCAAGTGCATTGAACTCAAACCCGAGAAATTCTTATGCAAAAATAAAAAAAAAAATTAAACACGAGCAACGAACGTTTCAAAATTAACGCAAAGTTGCTGAGCAACGCTGCCGTCGTCGTCGCCGTCTCTGCTGACGTTAACGTCGACGTCCAGCTCACAATTACAAACAATATTTATGTTAAATGGGCAGACGGGCGCCGCCGCCGCCGCAGCAACAGTTGAAATGTGGCTGTAGTATGTAAAAATAATAGAGCAATAAGAGCAGAGACATTCCCCTCTCGCTCCCACTCTCTGCCTCTCCCTCTCCCTTTGTCCGCTACACAATTTCTTCTGCTTACGCCTCTGCCTACTTGTTTTAGGTACTTGCCCCACGCTCTGCCTCAAGTTTGGGTTCAATTTTGTTTTTTTTTCTTTTTTTGATTTTTGATGATCTAGCTAAGGGTATTGTTTGAGGTGTCTTGGCTTATAGAAGCATTATATGATTCGTAATAAACTTGACCTAGATGCATAGTGTGATCATGCTTCTTCTTCTAAGCTTAACTTATAGATAGATTACATAAAAAAAAACTTTTAAATATGTTTTTGTTGCATTTTCTCTATATATACATTGTAAACATAAGTACATACATATACATATGTACATACATACATACATACAATATATAAAGCTGTGTTCATGAAAATAGTAGTGCTACTGAGCTTTAAATGTTAGACAACATTTTAAGTTAGTAACAAAAATAAGAATAATAATAATAGTAAAATAAATAATAAATTTAGTAATCAATACAATATTTTGAAAATAATTTGTAACGAATATTAAGATTAACAAAATTTAATTGTTCATGAAAATAGTAGTGGCAACTAAGAAGGGACTAAAACTATTTAATATTAGTCTAACTTCATATGTATATTTATTATCTTTTACATAAATTTGTTGGTCTAATTCGTAATTGTAAATTCATTTTATTTGATCGATGATCCTTGACAGGAAGTTGGTTCTATATATATTTATGTATATAAATATATATGTATATATATATATGTATATATTTATTTATTTATGTCTACAAACATTATTTTGAGCATATAAAAAGTTAAATTTTTAAGTATACATACATACATATATAGGGTATACAATTTCAATGTTAGGGTATTTAAAGTGCGATAAACTTTCATATAAAGCTTCAACTCTTTCGCCTCGTCTGAGCATCCTCCCCCGCTCACCTGTCTCTTTCGCTTAACTCGCAACTTCAACAAATTAAAAGAGTTTTCTTTTTTTTTAATTTTTGTTATTATTTATCCTGTTGTTGTTGTTGTTGTTGCTGCTGCTGCAGCGCTTCACATTGTTATCGCATACGTTGACGCCGACGTCGAAGCCGTCGTCAAGAACGTTGAAGAAACGAAGTGAAACGAACTTTGTGAATTTCGCGGGGCCACGCAACACATCAAGCGCAGGCAGAGCGACGGAGATAGAGATGAGACGATGGAATTGAATTATTGAATAAGATGCGGGCACGGCAAATGCTTGAGTCCAAGGAGAGTGAGTGTGCGAGCGGAGGTGAGAGTGGGATAAGCAGTTACTTAGTTCAAGTTGGTTGCCTGCTCATTGTTGTAGCTGCCAGCCGAACGTTCTTCTTCATTTCTTCCTCCGCTTCTTCTTCTTGTTATGTTTATAATGCATACAATTTTCCACACAGCAACAGGCAAACGGCATTTGACGCGGCTGCAGTTGCATTTATTTCTTCTATTTATGCAGTCCCTCTGGCTTATTAGCAACACGCATGCGTGCAGCAGCTACAGTCCAGAATGTGTGTACTGTGCAGAAACGTATAAGGCGAGGGGGGCAGGGGTGGGAAGCTTGTCGAATCGATGTGCTTTGGCATTTTTTAGCGCTTTTTCGTGCGCTTTTTTGAATGCTGCGCGCGCATTGTGAATTTGAATATTCCGTGCCGCCTGAAAGCAAGCAACGATTTTTTCTTCTTTGTCATGAGTAGCGCCAGCTACCAGTATGTGTCGCTAGGTGGCGCCACTATATATGTGAATAATTAAGACTTAACACAAATATTGTGTTTTTTAACTTGAAATAATTATATATATATATATATATATATATATATATATATATATATATATATATATATATATATATATATATATATATATATATATATATATATATATATATATATATATATACTTTTATCTTTATACCATTACCTCTGCACAATTATTTTGAAAATTGTTTCTTATACTTACATTTGTTTTTAATACATTTCTTTTAGAAACGGAGGGCGAGCTGACACGCATAATTAAACCGCTTCCATGGGGACCACTTTACTGTGTGCTGCAGCAGGATGATCAAACATTTACCGCCTACTGCAGCGAGGAGATTTCGGTGAGTAACGAGTAGCAGAATGTAAACAACGAATGGAATTTGGTGACTAACAACGAGTAACGAGTAATAAAAACTGAATTGCGATTAAGTCAACAAAATGGTTAGCAATCATTGAGTATTAAGTAACGAGTAGAAAATAGATATTAGTTGCGAGTAAGTATTAACTAGAAGTAACTAGTAGAACATAAGAGAACGAGTAGACATTGGATAGTAGCAATTGAGCAGTAGTAGTGGTAGAAAGTATTGAAACGTGAACAAGTAACTCCGACTGGAGAACTAAAAGTAGCGAGTAGCGACTGTGAAGTGAAGGGTAGCCTGGCGTAACAAAAGACATGTACATGAGTAGAAAACTATACGGTAAATAAGCTTTACCGAACGACAAGTAGCCAATAACAATTCAGAAAAAGAAAGGTGGAGAGTAACGAGTAGCGTGTGAAAGTAACGAGTATTATTAGGTTACACATGGTGATTAGTTTATAAAACAGCAACAAACTACTAGATACTAACAACGATTTAAAAGTCAAACCAACGAGTAGCATAATAAAAGTAACGAGTAGTAAAAAACCCTAGCAAGTAACAAGAAGCGAGTAACTCGCTGTGTATTATAAAGTCATTTAGCGAACAGCGAATAGCAAGTCACAGTTTTTGCGTCTAGCGAGTGAAATGTAACGAGTAAAGTTGTTCTATTGCTTGTTACCTAATCGTAATTTCAGCCTCTAACATTTTTACATTTTGCAATTACAATATAACTTCTCTAACACCCATTTCTATATGTGTTCTATGCATTTGTTGTATGTCTCTTTCCCTCACATTCTTGCACTCACTAATATGGATCATATAACGCTACTAACTTGTAGATATTTCCGGCTACGCCCAAAAAGGAGCTGGAGGTGCGTAATGCTTGACAAATCAAAAAACTAAAAAAAAAATACAATTTAAATATAAGCTAGAAGCTAATATACCTTTTTGTATCTATCAACTTACATGTATTAACTGTTCTTGTTACTCTTTGTTTCTCCCTGTCTCTCTCCCTTCTCTCTCTCTCCCTTCTGTCTCCCTCTTTCTATCTCTTTGTTTAGCTGGGCGATGTCTGTTATGAGGATATACCGCGCGTGCGCCTGGATCGTGCCCGTCGCCCAGCCAAAGCACTGTGGGACGGCCCGCCCACGCTGGCGGAGGAGAACGAGGATTCCGACACCTGTCTCAGCAGCGGCATGACCGGCCTCAACGACATAGTGCTGAATACAACGCTCTACAATGATCTAGGTGAGTGCTAGCAATGCCTACTTTTTAGAAACCCGACTGCATAATACTCGCCCATGGTTCGAGAGTACCTGCAATGGGTGAATACTTTATATACTTTAAGCTCTAGCTTTAGATGAGGTCATGAAAGATCCATCTGCAATACCTAAAAACTCTGTACCCAAGGGATGAATATATGTATGTATATATATATATATGTATGTATATATGCCAAGTCTCTAGTAAAAAATATAGTAATAGCCCGATTAGCCACATCCCCAGAAAACAATCTCAAAACCTTATAAGACGCAGCTACACCTGAGTAAATATTCCCAATTTGGAGCGGATTGCACAAAACCAATATACTCTATGCACTGCGTGAACGAGAGTAAAACGGGGTGAATTGGCGTTGGGTATGGGTGGGGGGTACTTATAAAGTGTTAAGTGTGACCAGTTGTGCTGACCTTTTCCATTAGTCGCCGCGCTTAATTGTATTGACCGACGAGTGCAATCGTTGTTGTTGCTGCCGATCATATCAAAAGCGTGTGGCTGCCTCTTCCCTTCTCTCTCGCTCTCTCTCTCTTAAGCTGTGCTGTCTGTCAGGAAATTTGTTTGTATCGTCGTCACGCATGCCAGCACATTGGGCACAATAGCAGACAGGCAAAGAGGGTGGGTGTGAGAGAGAGAGAGAGTGAAGGAGAGCGCGCACGGTGCGAACTGACGGAAGAGCAGTCCACCCGACAAACGGCAACAGTGGCCAACTCGTTAATGACAATATACGCACGATTGAGCAGCAGTCCAGTTCGTACAGGCGGCAAATGCGTTGCGAACGAACAAGGCAATAGAAATAAGAAATATTCGCGTTATATGCAAGGCTCTGTGTAAGATCTAAAAATAGTTTTCATAAATGGAATGCTTGGCATGTGAAACATCTAGTAAACATTTGCATGGAAACGGAAACAGTGCTCGACTAGGGGATGCCTTAGTTGCGACTCTGACAAAAGTTAAACAAACCCAGGGTATTTCCGATGGTGCGCAGAAAATCTGTTTATAATATGTATATGATTTCGACATATAAAAATGTAGTAACACTATTCTTACTCGCTTATGTGTACAGGGTATCTAAAGTGCAAACATTCAATTTGTAAAAAAAATATAAAAAAAACCATTAAAAAACTCTAATTACTCTACTCGAATTCTAAGTTTAAATAGCTTGGGGTTCGCCTAGTTAAATGTTAACCTCAATATATGTATATATATTTATCGTAATTGTAATCGTTATCGTTATCGTTGTTATTTGGCAATCCGCTGTTGCCAATGCCGCTTACAGTGTTTTCCTTGTTAAGCTTCGCATACAAACTCATTTATTTACTCAATTATTAGTTGCTTTAGCTGTTGTGCGTGTTGTTGCTGTTGTTGCTGCTGCTGTTGTTGTTGCTTTTTATTTATGTTTTATGTTGTTAATGGCTGCGTATCAAGGCTGCCGCTTGGCCAATTCAAAGCTAAATAGCCGCTGAAGCGGAGACTGCGCAGGCGTCGCTGCTCGACACCAAAACTAAAATGCAATTAAAATAGAAAAAAACTGCAGCGATTAGTTCAACTGCTGTTTCGTCTTCTTCTTTTTCTTCTACTGCTGCTTCCTCTTCTACTTCTCACTGCAAATGTAAACAAAGCGCTGCAATGGCCAGCAACAACAACAACAACATCAGCAGCGACCGCTTGGAACGCTTCGTGCGTTGCGCCGTTCGCAGCTTCGTTTCGACTGCCAAACTGTTCCAAGAACACAGACCGACAGAGAGAGAAGGAGAGAGCGAGCGAACGAACGAACGAAAGAGCGACAGACAGCGCCTCAGCCAGAGACTGTCTCATTTCCGTTGCGTTTCATTTCATTGACTTGCACTGGCACTGTGGGGCAAATGTGTTGTTAGCTTTGCTTAAATGTCAAGGCATATACATATATGTTTGTAGAAATTAATAGCGAAAACTTTTATAAGAAATAGGCGAAAACTGTGCGGCTATATATCTATATTTATAGATTTTGTAATATATTTGTTATAATATATATTTGATTGTATTTTATTTTCTAAAACATCTTAGGTCTGAAAAAGTTTCATATTCTAATTCATATACGTTTCTTTTTTGCACATACGCCTTATGTTTTCAGTATTAATTTGAACAAATTCTATTTGATTTGTAATATTTATATTATAAATAAATATAAAAATCGTTTATATGTTTCAACAGATCTACATATCTAATTTAATTGATAATAAAACTTTTTTCACTTACGAACGCCGCTTTGCACTTTTGTTTGCACAGTTTTCGGTAGCTCTCGGCCCACTGTGTCCTATGGCCAGCTTTGACGCTGCTGTTGGTTGTTGCTGCGTTTCGGTTCGGTTCGATTCGTTTCAGTCCACTTTAAGCTTCCGGCGCAGGCGGTTGAGTTCGGTGCTCGGTTCGTCAGCTCTCGCTTCGGTGCGTTCTTACGGCACGGCACTTGCTGTTTAGTTTTGTTTTTTTTTTTTTTAATTTCTAGTACGAATATTTGTTGTTTTTTTTTCTGTTTTTCATATTTGTTATTTGAATTTTAGTCGTTGCGCTCGATTCACAGCTGAGTGGCGGCTATGCTATTTGTTGTTTTTATTGTTAGCATTTTTGTTTGTGTGTCTTTTCCGTTGGCATCCACCAAAGACGCCCGCAACATTTTTGGTTTTTCGAATTTCCATAATACCAATGTTTGTGTACATGTTTTTTGTTTTTGTGAGTGAATGAAAACTTTTTGCTATGCGAAAATAAAAGAGATAAAAAAAACAGAAGAAGAAGAAGAAGAAGGAAAATCACAGAATGTTGTAGTCCATTGGAAAATATTTTGTAAAACTATGCGCGCGGCGGCGCGTTGCGAATGCGAAATGAAATGTTCTAAAAATAAAATGCAAACAACAAACAAACAAAACTACAAAAGCAACAAAAAGCAAATAAACCTGCGACTCGCAACGCGCACATACCCCAAAAACTGAGGCAAAAAAAAAAAAAACAAAAACGCGAAAACTGGGCAACAGCTACAACTACAACACACACAGACAGACACACTCGCATAGATCATCATATTCAACCTCAACTGGGCTATAAATTTAGCAAAGGCAAACGGAACAAAATATTTGTCTACAAAGGAAAATTCGAAAACGTATCAAAAAAAGCGTAAAACGCCCACAAACGCACGCGGCGCGTTTCGTGCGCGTTTAAAATCGCGTCGACAGTGAGTGTAGAAGAAGAAGCAGAAGCAGAGGCAAAACTAAAAGAAAATGTAAAACTGAATTAGGGAAATGAGCGCTTGACACCGTTCTTGAAGGCGTAACGCGGCATGGGAATTAAGGCGTGGCAGCGCCTGAGCGCCCAAAAACTCGGCCAACGTAGACACCGGAAAGTCAACCGTGTGTTGTTGTTGTTGTTATTGTTAGTTAACCGTTTACGGCTATAAGCGCATCCGGATTAGCTTTTGTGACACTGTGCCAAAGGTAGCAGGGGGGGGGGGGGGGGTATTTATATGGAAATCAGAATAGCAACTGTAATGGCAAACTATGTCAGCCACATTTGGCCAAGTTAGCAGCCAAAAAACCGCTTAAAGAAAGCGAAGCGACAGTAGAGAAAGAGAAAGAGAGAGAGAGAGAGAGAAAGAAAGAGGGAGGGAGAGGGAGAGAGCGAGAGCTTAAAAACGCGCGCTGCAAATGCCGCCAATTGACACCAATTAATTAATTTGATGCACATGACCCACATTTTATTTATAACAACAACAACAACAGCGAGAATCTAAATATATATACCGATTTATATATATATTGTATATATATATATATAACTGCATAAATACGCATTTTATGCATTCGCTTGTTGCTGTTGCTGCTGAGGCTGCGCGTTGCAAACTTTCTATTTTGATAATAAAAATAAAAATAATTGAAAATACGTGTGTATTTTAAATGCATTAATCAAATGCACTAGTGCAGCAGCCCAAGCCGTCCCCTCCCCTCTCACCTCACCTCACCTCACCTGTCTACCTCTCTTTCTCTCTGTTCCTCTCTCTCACACAGTGCCTAACCCGCATGAGAGCGCTGAGCGCTTCGCAGACAACAATAAAAGAAGAAAAAAAATTGCAACCGCAGCAAAATAACAGTAAAAAAACTTAAGTTTTTTCCACTAGGCAACATTGTTTAATACCCTAACTTTTAATGTTCTAGATTTATTAAGCTGTACTTGCAGTTTTTATAGAGTATTCGGCGAGCATCATTTACCAAAGTTCTTTTTGATTAGCTCTTGTCGTATGTGAACTTTTATAGAGTATTATTCAGCGAACTCTATATGTCAACACTCTTATAGATAATCTCATGTAGTACGTGCTACTTTTATAGAGCATTCATTTAGAGAACTAATTTTGTTTGTTTAAGCTCTTGTAGTACTTGTACTTATTATAGAACATTCAGCCTCATATATCATATTTATGGAGTATTCCCTTAGTCTCATATAGCCTTTTTTAGATAAGCTCAGTGTAGTACTTGCTATTTTTATAGAGTATTCATTAAGTCTCATATAGAAAACTCTTTTTCTGATTAGCTCTTGAAGTACTTGAACTTTTTATAGTGTATTATTCCGCGAACCCTATACTTATATCAAGCCTCTTATAGATAATCTCTTTTATTACTTCAACTTTTTATAGAGTATTCAATAGGTTTCATACAGAAAACTTTTTTTTTTTTTATAGTCTCTGTTTAGTACTTGTTCCTTCTTTAGAGTATTCCTTTAGCATAATAGAAAAAATTCATATTTTTATAAGCTGGCACTATTTATAGAGCATTCCCTTAGCCTTACATAGCCTCCTTTTGATAAACTCTGTGTAGTAGTTGCTCTTTTTATAGAGTATTTCTTTAGTCTCAATATAATACTTATACTTATACTTATACTTATACTTATACTTATACTTATACTTATACTTATACTTATACTTATACTTATACTTATACTTATACTTATACTTATACTTATACTTATATTTGTACTTATACTTATACTTATACTTATACTTATACTTATACTTATACGTATACGTATACTTATACATATACTTATACTTATACGTATACTTGTACTTAAACTTATACTTATACCTATACCTATACCTATACTTATGCTTATACTTATACTTATACTTATGCTTATACTTATACTTATACTTATACTTATACTTATACTTATACGTATACTTATACTTATACTTATACTTATACTTATACTTATACTTATACTTATACCTATACCTATACCTATACTTATACTTATACTTATACTTATACTTATACTTATACTTATACTTTTTATAGAGTATTCAGTGACCCTCATATTTCAAGCCTCTTTGTAATGAGCTCTATGCTCTACAAGAACTTTTTATAGAGTATTCTTTAGCCTTACATACCGTCTCTTTTAGTACTTCTACTTTTTTAAAGAATATTATTCAGAGAACCCCATTAATCAAGCCCTTCTTATACGTGTCCGAGTATTCCCCTAGCTTTACATACCCTTTCATCTGGGACATGTACCTATGGAAAACTACTCCCTTTGATAATCTGTGTTTACTACTCGTACTTGTATCCCTTAGCCATAGCTCTCTTATAATAACTCTAGGTTAATTCCCAAGAAAAGTTTCTCTTGCAAACTGCAAAGATATGTCGCTTATCTATTTGCATTAATTCCACTTTAATTAATGAATCATTGGCCAATAAATCTTGTGTGTGTGTTATCTTGGAGTTCAAGTCGTTGTGATCCACTTATACTCTAACTATATCATTTTTTCTGGAGTTTTTCAAATGAGAAAAGCAAACGCCAATAGAAACAATAGGGCGCTCCCTTTGTTAGCTGTTGCGTGAGGGGGCATTGGGGGTGGGGGGCTGCTGGGTGGGAGCTGCCATTGTCTGATGATGATGATGATGATGAATGCCATTGTATTGTTATTGTTGCATTTGTCCATTTGTCGCTTGTTGTGTGCGGGTGAAATTGGCAGTCAAAAAACAAAAAAAAAAATAGAAAAAAAGTAAAAAAAAAACGCGACTTTTGCTGCGTTTTTTTGTCGCGCTAGTGTAGTTAACTGCTGCTCTATGCCCCTCTCTCTCTCTCTGTCTCTCTCTCTGTCTCTCTTTCTGTATCTCTCTCATTCGCTCTCACTCGCTCTGTCTCTTGAAGTTCTATGCGCAAATAGTTCAAGTCGAAATTAAAATGCATTACAATTGGCGACGCTTGTCTGCGCTGCCTTGTCTACTACTGCCACGCCCACTTTTGTTTGTTTGTTTGCCTAGTGAGTCGCTGAGGCTTCTGACATAGTCGCATGCAAGTGCAGGTGCAGGTGCATTGTGGCCGCTACGCTTCTGTAGATACAAATGTATCTCGAAGTTGTTGGCAGTTTTTTTTCATAAGCAAATTTTGCTGCTGTATCCGTTGGCTTTGAAGCTGTTTGCTAGCCATTCAATTGAGCATAAATGAAACAGCAACAACAACAACAACAACAACGACAACAATTAACGGCGTCGCATTCAGTAATTCATATGTCATAAATATCTGTCAGTCAGTCGACTGTATCTGTATCCATGAGATACTTTGTATCTATGTGTCTGTTTGCATGTAAATTGCTCGTTCGCACTTTGCACAAAAAAAAAACACACTGCTCGATGTCGTCATCGACATCATCATCATTATTGTCTTTATTATCATCATCATCATCATCATGATGATCAGCGTCTTTTGGTCCCGTCGAGCAGTCGATCTACATATGGCAATTGTTTCCACTTCCAATTTGAGCTAGCCAATTATATAATGGATATATAAACACACACACACACACACACACACACACACACACACACACATAGACATATATATGCACATATTAATATATGTATATGTATTTGCATGTGTGCAAGTACTTGTGCAATTATTTACGACTATTTCGCGTCTATTTTTAATCTGACTTAGCCCTAGGATTGCGCACAAGTGTGAAGATACTTTAAGATATTCTACTTGAAAGATATATAAGATATATCTATATATACATATATATGTGTATGTATGTATATAGTACGTATATGTATATAGTGCTAGGCAAATGCTAATTCGATTATAATTGTGCTTGCTTCATCGAACTAGTTAGTTTTTAGCAATCGCAGCTTGAGGCAATTCTTTGGCTATTTTCTAATGCTCGTTTGCAATGTGCAAGCGAGTATATGGGTTATGTTATGCTCGAAATGTATGTATATTATATTGCTATATATCTATCTACATTAGAAGACTTCTTCTCTAGATCTTTATAGAAGTCGAGTCAAGTCTGAAGAACTTCTTATAAATTCTTATTGAACTTTGAGCGAGTATTAGGCAGTCGTTTATATAGCACGTGCTTCTAATTTCTTTGAGACTAACAACTACAACTAAAGTTAAGCTATGCTTATTTAGCTGTATGTAGACTTTCGGCTTAAGCTTCTAACTGAGACGTCAACAAAAATTGCCTCAGCTTGAAGAAGGTCTATGTGAATACAATTTGAATCAGACAGAAATTTGAACTCCTTTACTCATTTTTAAATATACCTGAACAGGGCAACAAGCTGAATCAAAATATATGTCTGCCTGTTTGTCCATCCGCCTATCCATCTTTCATTCATTCATTAAATGCAACTAGCTACTTGAAGTTTGAAATTAGTGTAGCAGCAGCTTTTAGCTATCGATAAGAATGCAGCTGTTCAAATGTATAGTAAGATTTGCCATTTATTACCCTAGTTAGTTTCATCTTTTATTTTTGATCAACTCATTCCATTTTCTTGTTATCCATAAAAATCGATATTAGCTTGCAGTTCAGAAAAGCCAAAGAATTTAAATACCTAGTTATTCTAATGAATCCTCCTTCTTTCCGCCAACATATAGCAAATAGTTGAGACTTGACCTATTAGCATATATACACACATTTGGATGAGCTCTATAAAGATATGTAATGATCTTAAGAAGTCTAGAATGATTGAAACAGCATTTCTGTGCAGAGTCCGGGTAGCTGCTAGTTGTGCACTCCCGACAATATCATACTTAGAGAATTGTGAGAGATTTTAACCCTATTGTGATGGCTTTCTCTCTCTCTCTCTCTCTCTCTCTCTCTCTCTCTCTCTCTCTCTCTCTCTTTCTCTCTATGCTGCTGCTATATTTTGCCTCAAGTCCTAGACAGCCCTATATGATAAACTATGATTGCTCTGTAGCAACAGCAAGCGTCTTATGTCAGCTTGCAACGTGTCCGCGAACAGAGCTGTTGCATCTGTAAACAATTTCAATGTTTTGCCATTGTTTATGTTAAGCCCAACGACTCGCTGGAACCAATTTGATGGCGACTGTAAAGAGGCGAAGAGGCAGGGAGGCGATGGTAGCCAGGGGGTGGCGGCCAGGCGTTGGGGGTCAACGCAGTTACTTGTAGTTGAAGCATGGCCCAGGGCCACTTTTTTCAGCTTCTCTCGTTTTGAATTTGATTTGATTTGTTTACACGAATGTTTATCACACCTTGAGATGCGTTTGAAATCATTTCCAAAAATAAAAATTTCAAATTGTACGTCCAAGCGACGCACTGGCACTGGCACTGGCACTGGCACTAGCATTAGCACTAGCACTAGCGATAGCCTGTGCCACGCCTACCAGCGCCCACACAATGCTGAGAAATCAGATAAATATAGCAAAAAAAAGAAAAAGAAAAAAAACACAGAAACGAATATAAAAATAAGGAAAATAATCGCGTAAACAACCAAACTGGGCAACTAGCAACAAGCAGCAACAACAACAACAACAACAATAAGTTCACACAATTCTGCCATTAAAAAACATAATGTTCCCAGCCAGCTTCGTAGAGCCCTCTCGTCCACACTTTGGCTGTGCTCCCTTTCAAGGCAGTCAGACAAAGACAACGAGAGAGAGGGAGAGAGGTAGAGGTAGCATTAAACAGTTAAATTGCTTTATGTGCCCATTTCAACATCTGAGGCCCCGTTGGGCGCTACTTGGGCCCAAAGTCTTGTGAGATACCTACCTAGCCCCTCCCCTCCCCTTCTTCCTCCTCTGTAGCTGAAGTTTTTTGCCCCTGCAAAAAATAATTTACATAAAATGCAAACGTTGCCAGACCTAAAAGAGCCCGCAAAATTAGCAACGCTTCCTCCTAACCAACACCCCCCCCCCCTCCTCTTTCCCACCCCCCACATTTCGTGCACCTTTTGCTAACTAGTTGAAGCTACTTACGACAGCCCCATCAAAGTGGAGCCAGACAAAAAGGCCGCCAACTAAGTTAACTAAACTAAAGTAAAGTAACGTAAACTATCTTTTCGCCCCTTCGCCCAGTTTCCTTCATTCTTTTTGCCTGCAGCGTGTGAAAATTGCGTTGGCAACTCTTGAATGAAAAGCGTGGCTCCAGCTCCAGGCTGGGATGGATTCCAGTCTCAATTTCAGTAGTGATAATAAAGCAGCCAAAGGCTGAGATAATTGATCTATAAAGAATTTGACAAGACAATGGAATAACTCTGCAGAGATCTAAGGCAAATGAAAATCTTGCTTAAGGATAGTTTTTATATACTAGTATGGAATATAGACTTGTGTGTGAGAGAGAGAGAGAGAGTTTGAGAACGTGGAATGCAGAGAGAGTATGGAAAAAAGAAAAGAGTTTTGAGAGAGTGAAAGGAAATATTGAGCGAGTGCGATGACATTATTATTGACGCTTTGATACCCAGGACTGACTTTTGGCAGGGTTACCGAAAAAAAAGCAACAAATATATAAATTTGAAAAAAGGAGGAACTTATTTATATACAAATACAGTCGAGTCTCGATAATTTGTACCCCGCTAAATCGAAAATCGCGATAAATCGAAAAAAATTCTATCCCCTTGATGGGGATATCTATATGATGGAAATCTCGATAATTTGAATTTCTGTGTAAATCGAAAAAAAACTGATCCCCTTGCCATTTCGAATTATCGCGACTCGACTGTATTTAAATTTGTTTAGTTTTCACTCGATGAATAAGTTTTTTTCGTTTCCACAGAAACGAATCATGTACGAAGACATGATTGATACACTGTATGCTAGCATGTGATTGATTATAGCCTATAGCCTATAGCCTATAGTTTGATTCACAAAAAATTCAACTCATAGTCAAATTATCAATCAATTTGGCAAAAGAGAAATTTGAGGGCTAAATTGAGCTGTGTTCATGAAAATAGTAGTGCGACTTAACACTAAATATATATGTATATAGATTTAGCTATTTAAGAGTTTGCCTACAATGAAAGCAAAGAGAGTATTGAATGATTTGTGTACACATATATATTGTATAACTATATAGTAACCAATTTAAATATAATCTAGAATTGCAATCTAATAGCAAAAGCACGAAATACTTTCTATGCATTGAGTTCTGGAATCATCTTAAGCAAGCAACTCTTATCTAGAATGAATTATCTGTATAACTTTTAGAAATTTCATAAAGAATATAATTCTTACAAATCTATCAAATGTCACATTCAGCAACTTAGAATTCTCAACTGGTTGTGGCAATGCTGAGTCAGCACTCAGCAGTCGATAGCAAAGTCAGTTAATACCAGAACGGAGAGGTTTTTCAAATAGCTAGACAAACACATACGTGTGTGTATGAGAGTGTGTGTTTATACCTTGTTATTGTTGATTAGAAATAATCAACAAATACATGACCTCAAGACTGTTAAATTTACAAAAATTGCAAAATAGAAAGTTTGCTAAAAAGCAATTGTAATATATAAATTGATAATGATATGTATATATATATATATATATATATATATATATTTGAAAACAATATATATACTAATCTTAATAGTCGTTTCAAAATGTTTTCAAAATATTGTTTATCAGAAAATGTTGCACTACTATTTTTATGAACACAGCTGTACATTATCTATTTGGACTATCTTATCTATCAAATCTATCAATCTTAGTCTTAAATATTAAAATGAAGCCACAAAATGCTGTTAAAATTACCTGCTCAACAGTTCAGCTTTGATTGTTAAGCAAACCAGTTCACATCAAATTTAGCATAAACTATTTATACAAAAGAAACTCTCAATTCATTGCTAAAGCAAATATAATTTAGAATTAGAATTTGCATTTATAAACAGAATTGCCGTGAAAGAGATTTCTTTTCTCTGATTTGGTTCAGCTTGTTGATTTATCTGTTTCATGCGTAGCCAAAATGGTTCAAGCTTGGTGCCAAATGGTTTCAATTCTGGCTAAAACGGCTTAAGCCTGTTTTGTTAGCTATTTCAATGCTGATCGCGCATGATCTTCGCCTGCTCAAGTTGTTTTTTCGGCTTAGGCCCATTGAAATTCACGGCAAACAATTGAAGAATTTCACAGTCGTCTCTCCGGCTATAAATGGACTGTCCCCAAAAATAAAAAATTAAAAAAAGAACCGCAAATATCCGTCGAAAAAAAAACAGAAATTACCAACCGGACGAACTACAATAAACAACAATTTTCACTTTTTTTGTCATTTGCTGTCTTGATTCTTCTTCTTCTTCTTCTTGTTGTTGTTGTTGTTAATTTTGTAGTTGTTAATTTAATTTGACTGTGGCCAACAAGCGATCAACGACCACAACAATGAGCCTCCAGCCCGCCTTTCTACCCTCTGCTCTGCCCCGTTCCGCCTTCCTCCTCTTCGCTTTTCCTCGCGTTGCTTAGTTTTTCAGTTAACGTTCTGATTGTTGTTTGTCTGTCTTTTGTTGTTGTTGTTGCTGCTGTTGTCTGTCTTTGCATTGTTCGGAATGAATCACACAAAAGGCAACACGTTTATGGCTATCTACCCCGCTCTGTCCCACACACCGGCCCTCCCCCCCTCTCTCTCGCTACGCCCACCCATCCCGCCTGCTTTTTTGCCATTTATCTTTATACCTATTCTGATTCGTTTTTATACCCTGTATACAGTTTCACGTTCATTCGACCTAAAATTCTTAGCAAATTATCACATTTTCTAAAAATCGATAAATATCGATCGAGTTTGTTCAATGTATAACAGCAGCCGTAAGCGCTAACAATATCAAATTTAGGTTTTCATTTTACCTAGGAGCAACAAGTAAATTTGTAACTATCGACGAGTCTCTTACTTGTTCTAATATGATATCGATTTGATCGATAACACTTAACAGTGTTTCAATGTCAGCTAATGTTAAGTTTTAGTTGCTGTTCGCATTTTAATATAAGCACATGGCTACTTTCAACGATAACAATCGATAACTTTGCAATTGAACACTTTCTGCGTTGTCTCATTGTTAGATAAATCATTACCAATCGATAACATATTACTATTTCAATTATATCGATAGCACTTTCTTTCCAGATCAAATGAATTTCAGCTTCTTTAATCGATTACTTTTCACTTAATTTCAAGCTTATATAAATATCGATAACAGTTGACGTTGTCTTGATATCGATCAATTAGATTGTTTCCTGTTTACAAGGCATCTTACAGTCGCTTAAGCCTGACTTGTACTTATACTCTCGCTTCCTCTCTTTCTCTTACTTCTTCAATTAATTTCTTCCCCATTCTTCCTGTCATTCTTCTCGGCTGCGTGTCTCTCGACTGGGCCTTATGTATGTCGCAATTATCGCCGCAATCATCGTGGTCCATTTTGATGATCATTGCTGGCAAAAGTCAATTACCAGACCGTGCAAATATATTCTTAAAAATATACATATATATATGTATACATATATATATATTTATATATATAATGGAAATCATTTGCTGTGTGATCCGTTTGCTTTGTTTATATCTCGCATCTTCATCAATCCACCAATCCAGCGATCTGCCAATCTGCGCCAATGCCAACGACCTCTCGCTGGGATCTATCGAGGTCTTCCCGAGTCAGAGTCAGTCTCGGTTTCAGACCCAGACCCAGACCCACAAATTGCAAGAGGCGTGCCCCGTGACTGGGCTTGCATAACGCTTCATCATATGGCCGACTGCGTTTGCGCTGACGCCGACAGCGACGTCGACTGTGACTGCAACGTCTTTTGTTCTATGCGACAATGCGGCAAAGTTTCCCACGTATCCAGCAGTAGCCGAGAAAGAAGAAGAAGCATGACAATGACTGCGTCGAGGCCCATAGCGAGGGAAGCTCCATTGAAAAAAGTCAAACAAAAATTTGGTTTTTTGTTTTTTTTTTTTGACAGCCATAAAATGAGGTTTTGATGATCTAAGGTTCGCCTACGTGAGATGCGAACAAACCGATCTAGTTGCTGTTTGTAGTTCCATTTAAATTTGTTCGTGTATATATAATATACATATGTTATGTTATATAAATATTATATATATATTTTGATATTAGCAGAACTCAGGAAACTGCGATTAATTCTTTAGTATAGATTGGATCTCTACTCAAATGAACCGAACCAGACCGAAACCAGATCCGAAGCATGTTTTAATTGAAAATAGTTGAGTGAAAGTAGATTTATATACATACAATATTATTAATAATATATTTTTATAATATATATTTATATAAATTGTATATCTTATAGTTAAAGTAGCCCAATTGGGATCGTGTGACAATTTGGATTCACACAATAAACTCAGCTAAGACAGAGTTTGGCTCCAACTGTAAACGACAGTTTTGTTAGGGCTTGTCGCCATCGCTGCCAATTGCTTGATACATACTATCCGTCTATATATATATTTTACTTGATCAACTCTGCAAATATGCCTAGAAACTCTTTGCATTTCTATATTCACATTCCCAGCTTTTAATGGGTAAAGCCAAGTCACTAAATTGTTCTTGCTTGGAGCTAAGACAATTCACATTGTTCACATTCAGTCAGAGAGCGCTGCTCAAGTGCGTGTTGCCACTTCGCATGTGCAAGGTTGCCACTCTTTTTTTGAAAGCTCATTGTTCATATGACAAAATATGAGACATTTAAGTTTATGGCTAGTTAAGTAATGTCTCGTAGTAAATATTGTTAATACTTATGCTTTGTGAACTGACCAAGGCTGCCAGTTAAATATATAACTTCAGTAAAAATACTAAAGAGAGTGCATTTAGTTGACGTAAAAACAAGCAGAGCCAGTCGAGTAAAAGGAAATTGTGTCCCATCAAGTGGCAACTCTTAAAAAAGCGTTGCCATCTAATAAATATTTATTACAATTGAAATTTGTTGTTCTTGCAAGTAAAAAGTTGTCACTAAAGCTAAAGCAAATGCTTAAGACTTTTTTGCTAGAAGTGGCAACACCCCTTTGAAGTTGCCACACTGACAATGTTTGCTCAAATAGTAATAGCTAAACGAATTTATGGTTAGCTTTTGTGTAGTTCAAAGCAAATCATGAATTTGTACTAAATCAAGTTTCGATTCGATTCAGTGTTGCCACATCGCTAAAAGTTGGCAACTTTCTTTGACTAATTGCAATATCGTGTTTCCAACTAAAGTCAAAATATTCGAATAAAATATCATCATTTGAGTGTCAAGAAAATGGTAAATTGTTGGTTTATTTTTCATCAGTTTCTCTGGATAATGCCTTTGCCGTGATGATGAGAGCTTGTTTGGAGTGCTCATTATATACCCATTATATATAGTATATCGTTCATATAAATGATGGCTACGGCAGCTTATTTGCCATAATGAGGTAATTGTGAATAGGTTTTACGCGTTTGCATTCACAATTATCATATTGTTTTAATACGCGTAATAAAAATGAAAAATAGTAGTACATTAAATAAAAATGTTTAACCTCTCACTTTTTTTTATATAATATTTTGCAGAGAGAATGGAATTTTGAATTCAGCTTTTAATTCTGAACTATGTGAACTATGATCTATGGGATCTTAAAACACATTTTGTGTTCTCTGATATCTAGAATTGGCTTAAGTGACATCTATTGATATCTGGGTATATGTGCATTATAATAGTGGAATGAGTGATCAAATGGAGCGCTAAATTCATTTCTTTGGTCTACGCGACTCACACTCTATGATCTGTGTGATCTATGTACTCTAGTGAACTCTTAAGTTTTCCTCGACGTTAATTTTAAAGATTATACAGATGAGATTGGAAAGAATACTATATCGCATGCCTATATTAAATGGGCTATATATGTACGTTTCGGCTTTAGCTTAGCGTAGCTCTTATTTCAGAAATCTAGAGTTGCCTTAAGTTATCTCCATCGAAAGGCATTCTTCTTTGGCTAAACTTAGCTATGTTCATGAAAATAGTAGTGCGACTGAGCAGTAAATATTGGACAATACATTTTTTTCGCAATTCTCTTAGCATTCTATTTTATTATATACAAAAAGTGGGCGTCTTTTTATTTTCCAATGGAAAAACTACCATTTCAGTTGGCTTAACTTTTGTGTAGTGCAGAGCTACTATTTTCATGAACACAATCTATAATTATCTATAAGCATACATAACATATATCTAACTATTATCCATATGCATATATGCTGTATATTTCAATCGGGTGCTGATATGCCCGACTATATACAATATATATATCACATTATTCATAGTCTCTATATGCCATATATACGCCGCGGATATATACAAAAAATTCCAAATGTCTAGTCTTTAACTTTAATGGCTTGGACATTGCACAAAACCAATATACTCTTTTTCACTTGCAATAAACGAGCATAGCAAAATCTTGCTTATGAATTGTGAACTACTTTAGAAGCGGCCCTCGCAAACAATATTTGTGACGTCGTTGCAGTCGACGTGCAAAAATGCAGCGCTGCCAAATTGTGCACAGCCACCCCCAAACTTCTGCAACCCCTTTCATGAGTGTGTGCACTGTGTGTGCGTGTGTGGGTGTGTGTGTGTGTGTGTGTGTGTGTTGCCATATTGTTGCATTAATCAGCATTAAGTTGGCTGGAGCTGAAATGCAATGATTGCCGTATCGTCGCATCGTGTCGCATCGCTTGGTTGCTTTATTTGGCGCATCCGCTGCGGCGCTTTGTTCTTGCACACTCACACACACACACACACACACATGCATACACACACTTATACACTTGCTGCTGCCTGTCTGTGCAGTCATATGTTTCTTTGATCCCATGACCATATGCGCACGTATATCAAATTCTGTCCATTTCTGGCCATTGGCTCGCACTTCCGTTCCGCATACACAGTTGAGAGTCCTGTGTGTGTGTGTGTGTAGTCGCTTACAGGTGCGACGACGTCGACGTCGACGTCACGCTTCAGCAACAGCAGCGCTTGAGAACAGCTGCGACTCTTGTCTCTGTGGAGAAAGTAAGACGGCGAAATTTATGTTTATCGCTATAACTATAACCATAACTATATGAATATACATGTATATATGCCTACATGTGTGTGTGTGTGTGTGTGTGTGTGTGTATAGTCATCTCTATATAGAGCGACCTCATGCTCTGCCGTTTTCTTTTTGGGCTCACGCAGCTCGCAGCTCGCAGCGCTAGAAGCCAAAAGGCGTGGAGTAAAATGTTTATGGAAAAGTGTTCATGGCAAAACGCACGCAACTTGGCTTGGAAAATTCATTAACCACAGCAGCAACAACAACAACAATGGTTAAAGAAAAACCCGCAGCCGTCGAATGGAAAAACTCGAATGAAGAAAAACAAGTAGAAGAAGAAAAAAGCGGCCTAGAATTCAAATGTCTGTGCATAATTTTTATGCGTGAAAGCCTTTGAATTTCAATTAGAAACATAAATGCATAATTAGTCTGCTCTTTTCTGTTGTAATTATCGATAACAATATGCTGGCATTAAGCAGCCTATCGATAGCCATAATTAGCATAGTCGCTAAGCACTGTGTTTGAAGTCAATTTCTAAAGGAAATTGATACGTAGACATAGATTGCTTTAATTATTATTGATTAACAAGTTTCCTAGCGATAAATGAGCGATAAATATGTATGTATATCGATAAACGTTCGCTTTGGATAACCGGCTCTAAGTTGCTAATAGATTGATCGATTATAGTCAAACTGATAATTCAGAATTTTTTGATATGTAATGGGCGTTATCGATAACTATTTAATATAAATTTCAATAAAAAAACTCTTAAGTTGCTCTAGATTATATAACAGTCACGTCAGAAGTAGGCTTTCTGTAGTAGCAGTAGTAGCTTATATAGTAGGTGTATGGACAGGTATTTAATGAATACATTAATATATTGATACATGTTTGATTTTGATAAAATCTCTGAAGTTACACCAAACTTATTAAGAACAATCAAGTGGTTACTTAAGAAGCAGGCTTATGTATGTAGTAATATGTAGTAAATGTATCGATAAGTATTTCACGTATATACATACATATATCGATAAATGCTTGTTTTCAATAAAAACAGTCTTTTGTTGTACTAAATTTATTGATCAATCAAATTGATACTTCAGCAGCAACTGTATTGATAAGCATCAAGTGTATCGATAAATCGGTTATATATACATATCGATAAGTTGTTGATATCGCTAAGTAGCACTTATGTTGTACTAAGCTGAACGATAACAACCAAGCATTCTCTACAGAAATATTAACAAATCAATTTTACTCATTAATAACATATCGAATTCAGCCATATCTAAACTTATCTATTTTTCGATGTTGCAAAGAGCTTACTTACTTAAGCTCTTATTCAGAAGCCATGCAAATTGCTATAAAACTATTTAACCAAAAAAGAAGCTTGAGAAAACTGTGCCATAATTATCGATAGCCTGCTAAAACGGCTCGCACAGTAGCGTTCATGCATGCCATGGAACAACGACAAACGTTTCATTTCATTACAATTCCATTCGTTCCAACTCGTTCGCGCCAAGAGCCAACGAGCGTAAAATTGTACAAGTTAAAAGGAAATTTTTGGGGCCGACAGCGATGACGATGACGATGACGATAACAGTTTGTTTTGCCGAAGTGCGCAGTCGCGCGTGTGTGAGCAGAGAGAGAAAGAGAGAGAGAGAGAAAACTAACAATAAAAAGCAAACAAAAAATTAGTTAACAATTTGCGGGGCACACAAAGTTGGCTGTCATAAGGTGGACTGCGGGCAAGAAAGGGGTTGCTAGGGCCTAGAGCTAAGACTGCGACTGCGACTGCGACTGCGACCGCGAGTGGGTCGGGCGCAGTCAGGGTCAAAACTTTAGGGCAGCCAGCACGCCATGACCATAAATCTTAATTGTCGACGCAGGCAAGCGAAACCGCCGACGCTGGCGCCGCAGCCCAGCCGGCGTGTCAGGGCGACAGCGTTTGCCAAGTTAGTTAGTTAGTCAGTCAGTCAGACAGTCCGCTCTAGCCACTCACTCGGTAGGTTGATTAGTCGTGTGACGCTTGCTCTCATTGACAACAAATCAACAATTGAAGGTTTTGTTGTAAGTGCTTTGTGCTGTCACTCGTTACTCGCTATTCGTTACTCGTTACTTAATACTCGTTAGGCGTGAATCGTGTCTAGTTGACTGTTTTGGTATGATTGATGATGTTACAGCATTAACTTCTCCCTCAGCACTCGCTGCATTTACTGGTTACTGCTTATAGATCACTCGCTATAGTTACTTAGTGCTTAGTAAAGGAACTGTATTTAGAGGAAAGTTAGCATTCTTCGCTACTTGCTTCTGGCCACTCGTTACTCGCTACTCGTTACGCGTTACTCGCTCGATCGTGTTGTAGCATTCACTCGTTATTTGTTACTTGTTACTCGTTCCTCTTCGCCACTCGCTACTCGTTCTTAAGGACTAAAACAACGAATGTTCAATCAGTAGAGTTTAAGCAGTTACTCGTTACTCTCTGATGGAACTCAGGTGCTAACGCAACGAGTGTTTCGTTACAATTTACAGAGCAAGTGGATGAGAATCATGCCAGGGCTAAGGCAAACAGACTAACAAAACGCAACGCAAACCAAATAATACACAATAATCTAATTAACAAAAGACAACTGAGAATCCAATTCAAATACCAAAAAAATACCAAAAATACCAAGTCCAAAAAGGCAAAACAACTAAAACCTTAAACAACAAGAGGAAGAAACAGCAGCAACAGCAGAAGCAGCAGAAGAAGAAGAAGCATGAACTGTGGTGCCTTGCGCACCGTCAACGACGACGCGCAGCTGCAGTCGGCAACAGCGTCGCAGCAGCAGCGCAGCAAGCAGCGACTGCAGCAGCAGCAGGAACAACAACAGTTGGAAGCACAACGCAAAATGCATTCAATGCCGCGCACACCGACAGCGCAGTCGCAACTGCAGTCGACGTCGTCGCAATGTCGCGTCGTTGCCATGGAGCAGCCGTTGCGGCGCAGCACAATTCCACGTGGGCGTGGCCTCGCCTCCTGCTTGCGCGGCGAACGCGACGATGCGCCAACACCGCCCATACATGAGGTTCACTGCGAGCTGCAGCAGCTCCAACTGCAACAACAACAACAACTGCAACAACAACTACTGCAACAACAACAACAACAGCAGCAGCAGCAGCAGGATCAACTGGGCAGCGGAATTCTGCCTGCAGCAGCAGCGACAACCGCAACGCTCGAAGCAGCCGGCAGGAGTAAGTAGTCGATCTAAGTGAATAGAAGAAAGTTTCAATAGATCTATGAATATATATTATATAGGTGTATGCTAGGTATATGCATATAAGAGTGTTGTCTTCTGATTCTACTATATAATATATATATAATATATTTAGAGAATCTAAATGAATTGGTTTCAATAGATCTATGAATATATTATGAAAATGTGTGCTAGATACTATATATGCATATATAAGAGTGTTGCCTTGCTGAACTGAGAAGTATATATAGTAAGTGCCATAGAGAATCTGGTATGCTTCAAGTATATAGATAATTGTATATGAAATATGAGATTCAAAGTAAACCCTATTCGATATTATACACTTGTGCCAAAGTTTTGTCGTTTTTATACCCTGAACCCATTGAAAATGGGAAATCAGGGTAAAATGGTTTTTGTTAAGCTGTCAAATGTATGTAACAGACAGAAGAGGGCGTGGCGACCCCATAAAGTATATATATTCTTGATCAGGGAAACGAGCTGAGTCGATTTAGCCCTTTCCGTCTGTCTGTCTGTCCGTATGTATGAACGCGTCGATCTCAGAACCTATAAGAGCTAGAGACTCGAAATTTGTTGGATATCTCTATATAGCATGCGCATATCGAGTGTGTTTTTAAAAACCCGATAACGTTTCCCGTTTTATTGTTATCGATTAAAAACCTTATCGAAATCCAGTTATAAAATTATATCTCGTACATCTTTTGAGCTAGAGTCTCCAAATTTTGTGTTTAGATTAATTTATATTTTATACAATTTCGATTTTTATTATATTTTGGATTATTTTTACAAGCTTAAATCTTTTCTGCGTTAATAAACACATAACTGAGTATATTTAAAAATTCAGATCTGACGGGGTTCAGGGAATATCCTAGTCGGGCACCACCAACCACTAGAGTTTTCTTACTTGTTTCTGATCTCGTGCAGCTCCTACTTCGATGCCGTCTTTATCTCATCAATCGTAGCGTAGCGTCGTCCTTTCATGGGCCTCGGCACTTTCAGAAACAAGAAAAAGTCACTGGGGCCCAGATCTGGGGAGTACGGTAGCTGCGGCATCATAAGTATGTTTGTTTTGGCCCAAAAATCGCTCTTATACTGATCCAATATATTTGTACATAGGCATATAGAAGAACATCTGGTATGATATATGTATATTTTATAGATCTATGCATATGCTAAAGACTATCTGGGTAATCCTGTAAAGTATAGAAAAGTATATATTATAGATACATTTAGATACATTGAAGGGAGTCTAACTAATACCGATAGATTGTATTGGTATATAGATTTATATATTTGAGAGAATCAAGTCAATAGAATCTATGTACATTTATACATATGTATATGTATGTCAATTGCTTCACTATAGAATGCTTCAATGAACGATCTAGCTCATTTGTTCATGAACGCGATGCTCTATGAAATTGGTCATGAACGAAATGAGTTGAATTGAGTTGAGTTAGTCAAACTGTTCATGAACAAAGCGTTCGCTTGAGCTACTTAACTGTCGATCAAATGAGTAACTGTATAAATAAACAATATGAATCGTTCATGAACTGCCGAACTATGAACTAAGGGAACTAGTTTTTTAAGGTTAATGTGAATACTTTGATGATAGATGATAGACGATTTACGATCTATGATATACGATGTACGATATACGATATACGCTACATTATACACGATATAATATATATTCGATATTTGATATACGATATACGATAGATAATACAGTCGACACCCGATAATTCGAAATGGCAAGGGGATCATTTTTTTTTCGATTTACACAGAAATTCAAATTATCGAAACTCGACTATCGCGATTTTTGATTTAGCAGGGTACAAATGATCGAGACTCGACTATATATATATCTTATCCATATCCATACTCATATCTTTATATGAGCATCCTTTAAAAAAGTTACGTTAATCAATGCAAACTTTCACATCTCAAATGGAATATTCAAAAACTTCAAGTCCCAATCCCGTTATCAAAGAGTTGACTATAATCGCTTTCCACACAGTCTCCACTGTTGTGTATGGAATCTAAGATACTTTACTTTAATCCAAGTGATATTACACATTAAAACGAACTTAGTTTCCTGAGAATATTATTGTTTTTGGATAATTCTGAGGATGCCATATTTATATAGCTGCTTATCATTAGCACTTGGCAATATGTTTATCGATCAAATCTAAATGGATTTTGATTAGCTTAAAATATATTTCCACACATATTGTATATAGGTATATGTACATATATATTTCCCGTTATAGCCTAGCTTAGCCTGGTAATCGTTAGATAGAAGCATTCTTATTGAGTCATAGAGTATATCCATTCTGCGTAAACTTTTGTGGAACGAAATTGATCATAAATAAGAAACAAATGCGAATGAGCAGCAGAATGGTAATTAGAATGAGAATGAGAATTGTAATGAGAATGAGAATGAGAATGATAATTAGAATAAGAATAAGAATGAGAATGTGAACTATATAACTTGACAAAGTGGGTTCGTTAATGTATCATATTTGATGATACGCACTCCATGATGCCAATGACATCATCGGCTACTGAAACTGTAAGGGGCAGGGCGGTGTGGGGCGAGGCGAGGCTAGGCATTTGCTTTGATGTCATTAGTGTGCGGCTCCGCAGAATTTACAGTTTATGCGCGAGTGCGAAAACGTGCGAATAACAGAGGCGAATTGACAGCCAAAAGGGAACGAAATGGCAGCGAAATGCGCCGCTGCTGCTGCGTCTGCTGCTGCAGTCTGCTGCCCTAGCGTTAATCGATGTTGGTTAACGGTAACTGCCGTAACGCTGACCATGCAATATGCGAGGCAAAGAACTATCGCACACATAATCCGTTCTAATATGCGCAACCTGTACGGGCCAGATCCGCTAGCAAAGCCGAACGAACATTAAACAGCAATTAGACAAAAGAACTGAAACGATACGGAATGATATGAAATGGAATGAGTTGAGTTTCCATTGAAATGGCATTCAAGGCAAGTGAGGAAATTTTATCACACAGAGGAGGGAAAGGGAGAGGGAGAGGGAGATTGGATGAGCGGGGTGAGCCGGCAGCCTGTAATATTCTTAAGAACTGAATGCAGTCAATGAATGTAGAGAAATTGGTTGAATCATTGAATGATTCGCAGCTTTAGAGCTGCCTGAGCCCTCCTTATATGCGCCGTTTATAGTCGACACTTCCTTTGAGCGCGACAACACATGTTGATGACTAGCCAAGTACCCTATAAATAGTATATTCTAAGCATATACAGAAGACTCTTTCTTTTAACTTTGTTCTATTATCCAGCAACTTTTTCCAGCTTTCATTTACTATTCCAATGCCTGGAAATATTTTTCCATAATTTCACTCTAAACGTTTATATTTGCTTACAAACAACATACACTTTGCCTAGTCTAAGGCACAAGGCTTCACTGGAATATGACTGGAATGGGAAAGTGTCGCTTTCCAGTCTGCTCTTTGATCTGCTGTACCCAGTACAGGGCAATTGTTAGTCGAGCAAAGCAAATGTTTTCTATGCTGTCTGATGATCACTACGGCAGAGTCTGCTCTCAATGGAAAGCAACTCCATTGGAAGTAAGGGAAGGGAAGTAAAGGGGGCTAGATGGGATTGTCATGGAGACGACGACGACGACGACGACTTTCTAAGCGAAGGCCATGCCAATGCGCATTCACACACGTGCCGCACCCCTTGCGCCCTTTTGGCCCCTGACAGCTTTGACAACTTTGACAGCTGCTGCTACTGAATGCGCGTATCTTTTGTGTAAATGTATCTGTAGCTGTATCTGTAGCTGTATCTGGGGCTGTATCTGGGGCTGTATCTGTAACTGTGCGAAGCGTCTTTGTCATTTGACGACACATTTGTGTATGCACATAAATTGCGCTTGGCGCTGAATTGGCGCATTTTGCTGTCGTCTCGCTGGCTTTTCATATTTTGCATATTAATTGAAATGAATTCATAACATGTTGACACTGCCCCGCAAATTGGAGCCAAAGCGAAAGGTCAAACCATGTAAATGGGTCGGTTTGTGGCTGGCTATCGCAACGGCTCACAATTCACAATTCACAATTACCGTTAACTAAAGACCCCTTATCTACACATACACTGTATTGATAATGTTCTCGACAATATTTTTAACCTTCATTCTCTCTCTCTCTCTTTCTTGCAGGTGAGTACAAGTCGAAGACATTGCCCCGCATACACTTTGATACGGCACTAAACGATACGTCATTGAATGAAGGTAAACGATTCTCTTCTTCTTTTTTTGTGGTCCACAATGAGAAGATATATAAATCAATATCATTTATATATATGTATATTTAATATTAATAACTTACATTTTATTAGCTGTGTCGAGGAAGTTCAACTTATTTGTTACTTCTGCCACAGTCGATAGTCATTCCGTGTTTATCGATATCATTATAAATCGAATATTAAATATGTAAAACAAGTAAGAAAACTCTAGTCGGATTGCTTGACTATGAGATACCCTGAAACAAAGTCGATCTGCGCGTGCTTTACAGGGAATGGGTAAAAATTCAATTTCAAGTCTCTAGCTCTTAGGTTAGGACGCACAGATGGGCATGACTATATCGACTCAGCTTGTCATCCTGATCAAGAATATATATACTGTGACGCCTCCTTCTGCCTCTTAAATACATTTTCACATAATCTTTAAATACTGATTTCCCATTTTCAATGGCTCCAGGGTATAAAAACAATTCAATTTAATGCTCACTCTACGATGAGTAAATTCGTCACGCGCCCATCTCTAAGCACGACTCGTAAGTTGCCGTTGCATACTTTGCGGCGCTTGCGTAACTGATTAGCATTGCATACTTTGCGGCTGATTATGATGTGTGTGCAGAGAATGAAATAGAGGGGGAGGGTGGGGGAGAGAAAAAACTGTAATATTAGTTGGACCCGCATTAACAGTTCGTTGTGCCGTTGACATACGCAAGTGTAACACAAACACAAATGAAAAAGGGAATGGAAATGGCTAATTCCAAGCTTCATAAATAAGTCGCACAGTTCCGCTAAAGGTGGCGAGGATAAAGGCAAAGGCAAGGGCCAAACGTGTCGCATACACGTAAAATACAAAAGTCACGCACTTCCGTTAAGCAGCCAACTGCTGCCGCTGCTGCTGAGAGAGAGTGAGAGAGAAGTAGTGTGAGAGGCATGGGGTGGGTTTGAAAATGTACGCCTCTAATTTGCTTATTATGCGCTGTCTGTGTGCCCAAGTATGTTCCCAACACACACAACACACACACACATACACATATTGGATAAGAGCTTGTGCGTGTGTGTGTGTGTGTACCTGCGCTCAATTACGTTCAATTACGAGCCACATTGCCGCTCGCGCACTTTTGCCTTATGGCTTATGCCTGCGTCTCGTTTCGCCGTCTACTTCTCCCCTTACATTCTTCTTCCACTTGTACTCTCTACAGTTGTTGTTGTTGTTGCTGCTGTTGTTTTGCTTTTAATTCCGTTTCTTACAATATGCTGCGCTGCGCCTAAGACAATAGGGCATATTGTTTTTGTATCCTTGATACATGCATGCATACATACATATGTACATATATATATGTACATACATATGTATGTATGTGTATGTGTGTATGTATATGCTTCTATAAGGCATGCAGGTATGCAGATACCATTTGGTACATGCGTATCATCAGCAAACATGCTTGTGCATGTCTTTGCCTATTCCATATGCGACTTGTCACGGACACGTACAAACATGCATGCAAAATGTAAAGATACGATCGAAATACACGAGAAACTTGTCCATACAATAGGCCTCAGTCCGCGGGAGGTGTTTGTCACACTTCTTGTGTGTTCAATTACCAATTATTACGAAAGGAGATAGAAAATCGATTAGCTGCGTCAGTAATAATAATATACATTTTATATAGTATGTATGTATATGTATGTACATACGTAATAATAATAATATTAAATAATATACAATGTAGTATAAAGATCAAATTATTAATTGCAGTGCATTTGAGTGTTCGCATGACTGAGTCGTCACTGGCTCTCTCATATGCCTTGCACTTTAGCGCGCTATCTCGCTCGCTCTGCTGTTTTGTGTCGAGAATTCGGTGGCTTTGTCAACGCGCATGGGCAGCACTGTTTCTATTTGGCAGCGTCGCTTGGCTACACTGCGCACTCTCTTAGTTGACTCGAACAGGGCTGGGCAACTTGCAAATTGTGAAGTTTCAACTCACTGTACTATTTTTATCTGCTATAGGCTAATAAAAAAGTTATGTTCATCGATTTGTATTATTCAACAATGATATATTCGATGTTTAACGTTATTATAAACACAATTTTATTTGGTAAATGTTAATTTAAAAATTAACGTTTACATAAACAACTCCCAATTGGCTGGCTGTTTGGTTATTTTCCAGCCCTGTTTTGAAGTGATCAGCGTCAGCGCCAGCGCTCGATCGTTCTCTCGCTCTCTTACTTTGCTTCTCTCACAGTTTTATCGTGGTCATGCCGCTGCTGTAGCAACGTCTGCGTCGGCGGCAGCGTCAGTTGTGAGAAAGGCGCGTCATCGAGTGGTAACCAAGCGGGAAGACGACGACGACGACGCCAGCCAATGCGTTTTTCTGTTTTGTGTGTGTTTTTTTTGTTTTGTTGTTTTGTGTGTTGCGTTTGCGGTTTCATTTCCAACTTACAATGTATCCTGCCGTGTGTCGCGATGCTTTAGCACTTTACCACTAACTTCACTCTGTGCGTGCGTAAATTTTTTATTTTTTTTTAACGTTATTTGAATTGTGTTTCTTGCAAATAATTTGTTGACGAATTTTGTTTTCATGGAGTTCGCTTGAAAATTGAAACAACTCGTTAAGTGCTTGCGTGTGTGTGTGTGTATGTATAAATACACTCACATATAGAGGCGTACAACAAAGTCTTTATGAGCTGCGTTGCATGCAACGAAACGCAGCGAATGCGATGCAAAGTCGCGATAAAATAACAGCAAGCAACTGCAACAACAACAACTGGCGACAACGACGCGTGAAAAAACTGTAAGAAAGCAGAAAAAATAAAATAAAACGTTCGGTCGCTCGCTCGCAAACGCGGAAATGCACTTGAGCGCATAATTTGTATAAACCAAGCGACAACAATAAAAACAAAATCGAGCAAAAAGCATAAAGAAAAAAAAAACAGCAAAAACAAAAAGAAAAAAACGGCTTGTCAGCAAATTGCAGCGCAGCAGCAGCAGCAGCAGCAGCCTAAGAAGCCACAACAAACAGACAAACACAGTTTGCAGGAGAAAAAAAAGAAAGAAAAGAAACTCTCTCGCAAACATAGAGACAAAGGCACTCACACACACATACAATACATATAGAAATACCTGCACACTGTGCTCTCTTGCATGTGTTGTGTGTGTGTGTAAGAGAGAGTGAGCGGGAGAGAGAGCAATGATGAGCTCGGCGCCTAAGCGCAGCAGCAGCAGGAATAACAATTAAAATAAACGCGCAAAATGTTGCAGGCGCATAGCGACGCCAGCAGCACAACGACAACAACAACAGCTAGAAACAGCGCCGAGAGCAACGACAGCGTCGCAGCTTCGACGCCAACGCAGGAAGAGAAGACACAGCGACGACGCTCAACCTTCTACGTACCGTTGGTCATCGAGGACGACGACAGCGCTGACGCTCAGCCGCAGCCGCAGCAGCGCCATCTAGCGCCACACGGCGGCAGCAGCTCCAGTTTGAGCAGCAACAGCTGGAAAAAGAGCAGCGCAGCTAAAGCGACTGAGCGCAAATCTAACGGCAGCAGCAGCAGTACCAGCGGCGCCGGCAGCAAAATGTCACCGCCTTGCGGTTTCAATTGGAGCATTAGCGGCAGTGACGTCGCTGCGCAGTATTCGGACTCTGATGATGAGGATCAGCCGCAGTTGCAGCAGCGTCAGCGCCAACAATTGCTAAAGTCAGCAGCAACAGCGGCAGCCACGACAACGACGCCAGCGTCCAACGCCAAGCTGAAGCGCTATGGTATTGTGCTGAATGTGATCAGCCTTAATGGCAGCGGCAGTTGCAGTGGCAGCGGCAGCGGCGCTGACGACAGCAGCGGCAGCGTTGAGCCTTTAGGCAATATGCCGCCAGATGGCGCCAGGTGTGCGCCACGCACTCATTTCAATGAAGATAACGACATTGTGATGGCAACGCCGCCCAAACAGCAGGCGCTCTCGCTCTCACCCGCACACTCGCGTCAATCGTCAGCGGCCGTCGACGTCGCCGCTGCCGTTGTCGACGACGATGACTCAGAGATAAGCCGCATGCAGACAAACACCTCAACGCCCATTAAGCTAATGAAGTCGCGTTCGCGCACAAACATTTTGGCTGTGCCGCTGCCCAGTGTGGAGCGTAGTCTGGCAACGACGTCAGCGGCAGCAGCTGGAACGACAACTGCAAAAACAACAACAACGTTGATCACGCTGCGCGCTAAGTCAAAAACGCTGCCGCAGAACCTTTCGCCGTCAGTTGCACTGCGCGAGGCAGCCGCACTGGACGACACAGCGCACTATTACAACAACAACAATAACAATAACAAACAGCAGCAAGCGTTGCCGCAACGTCAGCTGTTTGGCGGCAGCACTGGTTCCGGCTGCGGTTCCGTTTCTAGTTCCACAATTTCCACGCCCTACAAACTGCAGAGCAGCGCCTCAGCTGCGTCCATTTTGACGCACAGCTTTCCGCCCAAGAATCTGTTTTTGCTGAAGTCAACGCCGAAGTTAACAGTGGCCACCGAAGCAACGCCCCCGCCCACGCCCATCACTTCGCCGCCAAAGAAATCGCTGAGCTTTATCCGGCGCGCCCATTCAACGAAATTGTCGCGCAGCAATTCGCTGCTGAAGACGATTGGAAGTGGCGGCGCAGCGTCGTCGACGGCGCAGCAGTCACTGCTGCTACAGCAGCAGCATCACGGCATGCCCTCGGGCAGCGCACTGTCGGCGTCGAGCAGCTGCGCCAGCGACACGGGCAGCTGGGGCAAGCACTTCTACATGAGCTACGACGTCTGCCCGCTGGGCCTGGACGAGCTGAGCGCCTACTTTCAAACGGATCACTGCGAGCAGCTCATCTGCGAGCGCTTCATGCTAAAGGATCTCCACCTGCTCTCGACGGCCAACGCCTCAATTGTGACAGCTGAGGCTGCTGCCTCTCAGTCGGTGTCGGAGCAGCAGAGCAATGCAGCAGCAGCAGCAGACGATGATGCGGGACATCATTCTGGTAGGTCGACAGCTCTAATACCCTGTAAAGGGTATATTTGTAGCCAAGCAGCCCCTATTTACATACATACATACATATATGAAAAGTACAGTACAAATTGGAACTCTTCCAGCTGGAATACTCTACTCCTCCTCTTTCTCTCTCTCTCTCGTACTTAAACACGTTCGGCACGGCTCGTTAGTTTCTCACTTCCTGTTACTGTTAATATTACGAACCCTTGTTCAATCGATACCCCTGCCCTGCCCTGCCCTGACCCTGCTACTGCCCTCTCTCGCCCCCCTCTTGTAATTGTTTCCCGCTATATTTTGTATTTCTTTTTATGCGCCTCACGGCCAGGGTCGTCTACTTTGTCCGTGTCCCTCTCTCAGTCCGTTTCTTGTTTCGTTCCCTTCCGATCGTGCGCATTGATCGCCGTTGCTTTTCTGCGAAAAAGAAAGACAAAGCAATGATAAGATAAGAGAACACGATTTCGATACTTTACCCACAACCCCCCACCCCTCCTGCATGTCCAATAGCAATTCCATGTTTCCAGACTTCCAATTCACAGTTTTTATGTGTGCGTGTGTGTGTGTGTGTGTGTGTGCGTTCGACTATCGATGTACTTCACACGTTTTACGGTGTGCCAGCCATGCCCCCGCCCCCAACTACACTTATTTTTTTTAAGCCTTCCTGTTCTTTGGCGTTACCTTTGCTACTTTTTTTTATTTACACTTGGCGAGTGTTTTCCCTCGTTTGTTGTTGTATTTAGTGTTCGATCGTGCATCGTTTCATTTGGGAATGTATGTGTGTGTGTGTGTGTGTGTGTATGCGTGTGTGTAGTAGTAGTAGTAGTGGCAGTAGTCCAATTGTTTGGCTCAATTGTTGCCCATTTTGATGGCGTTGGCCCTGAGAAGGCAGCGAAGCGTCGCACAATGGGCGTCAACTGCCTGACAGCATTAAAAAATATGTATATTTTATGAACTCTTTTTGTAGTAGATACAATTGTAGTTCTGCCTATACTCCACACACACACACATACATACATAGATACAAATATAAATACATAATCATTTTACCATGAACAAATTCCATATCAATTATGTTGATTACTTTAAAATTGTTATACAATTATATTTATCTACATATGTATGTACATATATGTACATACATATGTATGCTTGTGCATATGTGAAAAGAAAAAACATACATACATACACACATATGTACATGCAAACATATTTAAAAGATAGTACTAAAAAGAGAATATTTGCTTGAAACAGTTTGATAAAGACTATCGATGACCAAGTATGTAGAACACGATATATGATCGATAAGTTTTTAATATTTTTGAAGAGAAAATACATACATATGTACATACATACGTACATACATACGTACATACATACATGTTAGTTTTTAAAATATACATACTTGTAGATAGTACTAAAAATAGAATACTTCGCTCAAGCAGCAAAAGCTCTAAATTTGGAATTTGCTTGAAACAGTTCGATAAAGACTATCGATAAACAAGCATGTATAGAACACGATATACTATCTATACATTTTAAATACATACATATATACTTATATGTATACTTAATTACATTGTCAATATTATCATTTAGCCGCTCTTATCATTCTAAAATTAGCATGTAAAACTAAACAAATTGAAAGTCACAAACATTCGAATATTGCTTCGGTTATGCTAATGTTCTGCACACACACACAGACACATACATACATATATGTAAGCTTCAACACGTATGTACTTATTTATGTATGTATGTATGTATTTAGTTCATTCAAACACACTACGCTCTATTGTTCCGTCTTTCGTCCAGCATTCACTGCTTAATTTTGTTTTTTTTTTTCCTTCGGTTTTGGCTACAATTTCAATTTCATTGCGCGTCGCCGCTTGTTTTGTTGTTTCTTTTGTGCTGTGTTTTTGTTGTTGTCGTTCATTTTTTTCGCTGCTTTTTTATTATGATTCACACACACGCACACTGACACCCGCACCGAAAACCAGTTTAGGCTGTGAACTGGCAGTTGGAACATTGAGTGAACTGAGAGCGCAGCAAAATTAGAAGAGAGTGCACAGAGAGAGAGAGAGAGAGAGTAGTAAGAAATCATTGAGAGAGCATGCAAACAGTAAACGGCAAACAAACGAGCCGCTTTATTTAAAAACTCTAAATTGTTGTTGGCATTTTTTTGTGCATGTTTAGCAGTTGCTGCTGAGAGAGCAGAGAACAGAGAGCAGAGTGCAAGAGTGGAAGAGCAAGGAGCAGATCGACAGACTGACGCAGTGTGAAATAGTGAGGGAGAGGGAGAGAGAGAGGAACATGCACAGAAGTCAAGCGTTGTTGCATTTTATTTGAAATTTGATAAGACGAGAAAACGGTTTTGTAACAACGACTCAGCTGAGCGATTCTCGATAAAGTCACACACACACATGCACGGGAAACTCTGATAGAAAGACACATAAGCAAACATTTGCTGGAAATGTGTTTTGAAATTCAAACTCACACACACAGACACTAACACACATGTGTATATTGAAGAGAGCCATATGCATGTGGCCTCAGTGCGTGTGTGTATGCACTTTTCATATTTATTGATTGGCCCCGACTGTTTTCCAGTCTGCTTATCGGCCTGGATCGCAAACGCATCTGCTGCCGACGCGTACAGCCGGTGTGGACATTTTTCGGATCTTCGCTAGGCAACGCTCTCGCTCTGGCCTCTCGCTCTTGCGCTCGCTCTCACCCGTTGAGTATCTTTGCTACGCTTTCAACCATTTATCAGCTCCAGCTGACGGATCGTGTGAGATCCGAGAAAATACATTTGTTTAACGCGCCGTTAATTGAGTTGACCTTATCGGACAGGCAAAACCAATCTCTAACTCTTTATACATGTTTAATACATATATTCGTCTACGTTTTCGATTTCCAATCCATTTCCCATGCGTTGCTGCTTGCTACTTTGATAGCTTTCACTGGCCCCTAACCCCCCAATGGTCACCGACCTTACACTACACGAACTGAAATCCGTTTTGGAACGCATACCAAAAAGTCGGCGAAAGATGAAATCACCAAAAGCAGTCGAAATACAAAATACGAAATACGGAATACGAAATGCTCGTATATTCAGATCAGAGATCTCTGTGGAGGTCGCTGCCTCCTCAAAAACTTGGCTCATCTTCAGCTTTTGACCAAAATTGTCTTGCAGTTGGAGTCGATGCTGTAATAGGCCCTGGCCCCCATATGCGGCGCTCTATCAAATAGAATTGGCAAATATCAAAAGTCCAAAGAAAACATGTACAGGCGACAAGACTTACGAAAGCGATTTCCTAAGCAAACATTTCGATAGGCGATTGGTGATATGCTTTATCAGGTTGTCTATGTTCGGGGTGTAGAATATATTCTCTATATATTGATAAATAATGCTTTGTTTACACTAGCTTACACTTGGAGGCCTTAGTCTATATGTATATATTTCATTTTTGATAACGCACTTGCAAGATCTTCAATATTTATTGAAAATGTGTTTATTGAACTCATTTCATCCGTCATAAAACCATGATAAATAGTGCTGCCTGCTGATAAGACACAGTCCGAAACTGTTTTCAAACTACTTTATATATATTATTGTATATATACACAGAGGAACTGCCATAAACTCCAATTGAAATATGTGAAAATGTCAAGTGTGCTGAGATACGATCTATAAATATACAATCTTTAACTCGTAGACTGTTTAATGTTATAAGAAATTAAGTGAAGATGCAGATAAAATACTGAAAAAAAACCTGAGACAAACATGTAAAGTCGTGAAAATGTTAATTGAAAAATGTACAAAAAAATTAAAAGCACGTAAATTAAATAGATTATGAGCAGCGGAAACTTGGGGAACTTGTTGAAATTTTTATGTGAGCTTAAATAAATATATATATATATATATATATTTATATATATATATATTGAGAGAGATTCATATTAGTTAAAAGAATAAAATAGTTCTAGAGTTGATCTATCTATCTCTCAAGCACATTCTTCTCTTTTAGTTGCATGTTAATAGAGTTTTTATTTAGATAAACCCATTAGATATTATTGACTTTGAGTTTAGTTTTTTTTTGTAAGTTCTTGCTAAATTGGAATACTTTACTTAGTTCTGTCATATGACATCATTTCTCACTTCATATGCATCTTGACTGATATATTTACTGATAATAATAATGATAACTAGAGCCGACTACAGCTACTTCCTCTGTTATTATGGCTCACTGTTGTGCTTCTAACTGATCTATTACAATCATAATCATAGCTGTGCTCCATCCACTTCACCTATTCATTAAGTGGCTCTGCCTCATTCCATCTCTCTCTCTCGCTCTCATAACCATTTGTGCGCTTCTGTTGGGTGCGCCGTCGCTTTACATGGGCATTGGCCATTGGGTCGTGTTTTCTGTTTGGTGGGCGTGGGCATGTGGGCGTTGGGTGCGTTATTCAAATCATAATCATAATCTGCACCATTTTTGTAACTGGGGCTATATCTTCTTGCTTTGTGCTTCCTCTTCTTTGTGCGGCCTTTGTATCATCCATTTGTGGGCAGCGCCTATTTGGGGCTGGCCAAGAGTGGAGAATGTTTCAACGGGTTTGGATCTTGTATAGAAATTCTTTTATAAATAGCAGAGGAAAAAAGCAGACTAAATATGACACAATTTCAAAGCTGTATAAGTTATACCCTAGACCAGTTAGACAGAGAAGATAGCTTAGACTATGGGATTGTAGAAATAGACTTTGTGAAGATATGAAAGTTAAATATGTTTAACCTAATTGAACTCAGAGACTAAGAGGGATATAGCCTTGGTTTTTTATATATTTTTGTATTTTTTATATACCATAATAGTCGTCCAATAGATCAGAGAAGTATTTCACTTCGAACTCGGAGACTTAAAGATATATAGCCTTGATTTTTGGTATACGAACTCTGCTAAATGTGTTTTGAATATTTTTCAAAATGTTATATTAATCAGCAAATAGATTGATGAGTTAAAGTAAAGAGTTAGGGTAAGGAAACAGCAAGTCTTACGAAACAGGGTAGCTGCTAGTCGAGCTATCTTGCCAATTGTGGCTGTTTAGGGGTACTTTTCTTTTGATGACAAATCACTGTGTTTGCATCTCTGGGCAACTGGAAATGAATCAACGTTGCGGAAGAGTTGCCCCCAAAAGGCGAAGCTCATCAAAAATGAATAAATCACAGATGATGAAGGAGCTACGAGGGAGAGGCAGAGGGAGAGGTAGAGCGGGGTTAGAGCACAAAAATTATTATGTTTGTTTTGGCTTGATGAGTCACAAACAAAAAACAAAACAAAAAACAAAACAGAAATGGAAAAGAAACAGAAAAAGGGTCTAAAGCTTGGCTAGCTGGGTGGGCTGACAAGGTCGTTTCCATGTCTTCACAATTCTAGAGGTTCTTTTGTTGAGGGCGGATACGCAAAGAAGATGATGATGGTGAAGAAAAAGAAGAAGAAGCAGAAGCTGAACCAGAACGAGAAGAATAAGAAGCAAAATAATAATAAGTAAAAGAAGATCAACGGAAACCAGTTTTGCAGCAGCCTCGTTTACCTTTTTGTTTTTTTTTTCGGGGCAGTTTGATGAATCATGAATCATTGGGCATTCAGTACCTGCAGCCTCTTGCTGTGGGCGTGGCAGGCAGGCAGCAGCAGCAGCAGCTAACTGCCAGCCGGGGCAGGTGATGTGCAGCAGCTGCCACTTGGGCCACCTTTTCCTCACCACTGTGGTGTGTGTGTGGAGTGTGGAGTGTGTGGCATCCAAGCTAAACCGGTTGCACGTTATGCGGGTTCGTTCTACACGTCCGTTGTCTCTCCTTTGTCTCTGCTCAATTGAAAGAAAAAAATTACAAACAAAAAAAATGATAAAGATAAAACCACAAACGAAATTCCTGCAGACACAATGCCAAGGATTAGTATAAATATCCCAAATACCCGTAATACCCCTAATGCCCGCCTAACGGATCTTTTGACAAAACATCAAACTGCAAAAATGAAACAACAATAGAAACGTCATCTCGAAATATGCCAGCAAAATGATATGCACGACCCAAGAGACTGGTTTATGAACAAGTTTTTTTTATTTATATCTTTATATAATATTTGAAATGCCGATGATTTAATCGGGAATTATTAAAACATTAAAAAAAAATCATTATAAATTCTTAAACAATGAAAATCAGAAACACAAAAGCTGAAATCAAGTTTAATTGCAATTGTGAAGTGCCAATTATTGCATATAAATTAGTTATCGATAACTGATTGATCGATAAATAAATGAAACTCTTGTAAAACTGCAATAAATATCATGTACTTACATAACAAATATTATATATTATGACAAATATATTCAGAATCATTCAATTTAGCGATAAATATGCATCAATCGATATTTAGCGAAGTTGAATATTCATATATATGTAAATAGAATTGAAACTTTGTTTGAGATTGTTTATCGTTTTCATTCACGATTATCGTATCAATATAATATCGAAAATAATCGATAATTATCGTTTAGGTAAACTACATGACAGAAATTAATCGACTTTCTGTTTGAATCAAATGATTAAAGTATGACTTAATATGAATCGTTAAACTAATCGAAATTATTTGTATCCTCCCGATTCACTTATAGATACTTCATACGAGAAGGCCTGTCGACGCGGCTCGGCGCCCACAACGCCCATTTTGGGCAGCAAACAGCATCAGCCGGAGCACAATGCCGCCTCGCGCTTTACCAATTTCTTCTCGAAGAGGTTTGTTGGTGTGCAGCATTTGAGTCAATCAATACGTCTACTAACTTCGCTGCTCTCTGCTCATTTACAGATCGAATCCTCTCAAGCGTACAAAGTCAGTCACCAAATTGGAGCGCACCAAGCGCGGATCGGGTGGTCTGCGCGGCTCGCGCTCTCACGAGAGTCTGCTCTCCAGTCATGCAGTCATGTCCACCATTGGTAAGTGTTAAATTTACTCGCTACTCGCCGAGTTTACGTTAGACTACGTCAATTTCAATTAACTCCTAACCCGGCGACTGCTTTATTGTTATTCTTGGTCTTTGTTAACTTTTCTAATGATTCGAACCCAATCAACTATTAGGAATGTAGATTCGTTCGATCTACTTACTCGTTAGTTGTTCAGTCTACTCGTTAAGAGCTAAATGGACCTATTCCTATGCGTTACTTTCATTTTTAGCACTCTTTGAACTAGTTGCTCCGAAGACTTACTCATTACTCGAAACTCTTACTCGTTGCTTGAAAGACTAACTCGTTAACTAAATCACTTAATTGTATGCTATAAGACCTTAAGCTCACTTGTGACTTGAAAAATTCACTGTATTTATTGCATACATTGCTTCAACTTACTCGTTACTCGTTATTTGTAGAACTTAATCGTTACTCGATATGCATAGATTCTATGAATAATGAAATGCAAATGAGAAATGAGAAGTATATCGAGTAACGAGTAACTTTTAAGAAAACGAGTAAGTTCAATGAATGAGGAAATAGAATTTTCATTTCTCATTCATTACTCGTTACCCGAAGAAACTGTTCCTCTATATACTTCTCATTTCTATTTCCCTATTCATTGACCCTACTCGCTACTCTTAAAACTTACTCGTGTCTCGTCAAACTAACTCGTTGATCGCCATACCCACATAAGTACTCGTTCGATTCGATATTTTATTGTTGAAATTGACGTGTTAATTTGTAGACTTTCGCCTTATTCGCCAAACTCACTCGTTAATTTGCTCTACTCGTTACAGATTTGTCATGCAGCGGCGCTGTGGGCGTTGCGCCCGTGCATCAGTCGGTGCTGGGCCGCCGGCACTGCTTCCAGGTGCGCGGTGGGCCACGTGGCGAGCGTTACTATTCGTGCGGGTCGCGGCAGGAGCGAGACCTGTGGATCTACTCGCTGCGCAAGTCGATCGCACCGAATGCGGAGCACACTCGCCGCACGGACAACTCGCTCAAGTTGTGGGTGTACGAGGCAAAGAATTTGCCAGCGAAAAAGAAATACTTTTGCGAGCTGCAGCTCGACAAGACGCTGTACGGCCGGACGAGCGTTAAGCTGCAGACGGATCTATTGTTCTGGGGCGAGTACTTTGACTTTCCGGACATACCCGAGATCAATGTGATTACGGTGAATGTATTTCGCGAGGTCGACAAGAAGAAGAAGCGCGACAAATATCAGTTCGTGGGCTCAGTAAAGATACCCGTTCACGAGGTCACCTCGCGTCTCATCTGCGAGGACTGGTATCCCATACTGAGCGACAAGGCCGGGGACAGCCTCGGCCGCAGCGGCATGGGCAAGGACAAGGACAGAGAGCTGCAGCCGACGCTGCGAATCAAATGCCGCTTCCAGAGCACCGACATCCTGCCCATCAATGTCTATGGCAATTTCCTGGCCTACCTCAAGGAGAACTACAAGCGCGTCTGCGAAACGCTCGAGCCGGTGATTGGGGTCAAGGCCAAGGAGGACATTGGCCAGGCGCTGGTGCTGCTGATGCATGCGCAGGGCCTGGCCGGCGCCTTCCTCACCGATGTCGTGGCCCTGGATCTGTTGCGCGTGGGCGACCAGCGCCTGACCTTTCGTGGCAATTCGCTGGCCACCAAGAGCATGGAGGCATTTCTGAAGCTGACGGGCGAGCAGTATCTGCAGGACACGCTCTCGGCGCCAATTAACGAGCTCATTCAATCCGATCGCGACTGCGAGGTGGATCCCACCAAGACAAGCGGCTCCTCGGCCGGTTCGCTGCACCGCCAGCAGGCGGCGCTGCGCAGCGCTGTGCGCAGTGCCTGGCAATGCATTTACGAATCGCATAAGCATTTTCCGCCCCAGCTGCGCGCTTGCTTTGCCACGTTCCGGGAGCGCTTGCAGCAGCTGGGCCGCCTCGACATGGCTGACAATCTGATCTCGGCCAGCATCTTCTTGCGCTTCCTCTGCCCGGCGATACTGTCGCCCTCGCTGTTCAACATCACCAGCGAGCTGCCGTCGGCGCGTGCCACACGTAACTTGACGCTGGTGGCCAAGACGCTGCAGACGCTGGCCAATTTCACACGCTTCCAGGGCAAGGAGAACTTCATGGAGTTTCTCAACGATTTCCTGGAGCAGGAGGCGGCGCGCATGCAACAGTTCTTGGAGTACATCTCGTCACGGCCCGACCACGCCACACCCGACTCCATCTTGGACTGGGCGGGCTACATAGATCAGGGCAAGCAGCTGTCCATTCTGCACAGCCTGCTCAGCGAGAGCCTGGCCAAGCTGCCGGAGGCGCGCCAGCACGAGCTCGATCCCCTACAGCACATACTCGATGACATTAGTCGTGCCAAGGAGCTGTCGGCTGGACATGCTCTAGCTTCTGGCTACCTGCCCACGGTCATGTCCACGCACAGCATTGCCAGTGAGAATCAGGAGAACCGTCAGCCGGACGGAACTGCTTCTTCCGGCATGGTGCCCAGCAGCTCGAGCAGCTCGCTGCAGCAGCAGCAGCAGCAGCAGCAACAACAGCAGCAGCAGCAGCAGCAACAGCAGCAACATCAGCAGCAACAGCAACAGCAACTAGCTCAGCCGCAGCATGCGGTGGTCAGCAAGCCTCTGCCCGCAGAGCGCGGCATTATGCGAGGTGTGCTGACGCCTAGTGCATTGGAGAAGAACATATTCCGCTACAATGATCCCACAGTGAATGTGCGCCTGCAGCAGCAGCAACAGCAACTGGAGCAGCAACACTCAGCACACCAGTTGCTGTCCAACTCGCAGAGCTCGATTGCGGGCCCAGCTGGTGGTGGTGGGGGTGCTGGCTATATGAGCAGTCCGGTGCTGCAGCATGCCCAGTCGCAGAGCTCGATGGCGTCTTCCTCGCTGAACGGCAGCAGCAGTAATCTGCTGCATCAGCATCAGCATCAGCACCAGCATCAACATCAGCCGCATCCCGCCCAGCATCTCAATCAGCACTGCCCGCCGGCACCGCAGACGAGCGCTGCCAGCACCATGGAGCGTTTGGAGCGCATGGAACGACTTGGCCAGACCTATCAGTATGTGGTCAATCACAATGGCAATGGCAACAGCAATGGCAATGGCAATGGGGACTACGATAGCTCCACGGGTGGCAGCTCCCGAGCCCGTACCTTGCCGCGTAACAACAACAACAACAATAATAATGGGAACGGCAGTGGCAACGGCAACGGCAACGGCAACAATAGCAATCAGAGCGGCAGCTACGATGATATGCATGGCGAGTTCATCCAAATCTCTGGCCTGGACACGAGCAGCGCATTTGTAAGGAAGTCACCAACGCCGCTGCTGAAGGCGGGCGCTGCAGCTGCAGCTGCACCGCGTGCCACGCGCATCAATCGTCACAATTTGAACCTGAATCTGGGCATACCCGACCACTCGGCTCCTCACAGCTATGCGCGTGCGCCGCTCAATCCCAACTCGAATATGCCCAAGAATCTGGAGGATCTCGATGATCTGTTCAAATACGCCGAAGAGCAGGATGTGATTGTGGAGCCGCAGCCCAGCGGCAGTCATGCCCATGGCCACGCCCATGGCCACGGTCACGCCCACAACAAGCAGCAGCTGTCGGCGAAGAGCAGCCACTGCAGCTCCGGCTATCAGAGCATCTCCACCAATCCCTCACCCGCACAGTCCTCCAGTCCAGTCGAGGGCCAATTGCAGCAGTCGCAGCCCCAACATAAGCTGGGCGCCCCACTGGCCTTCAAGAATCCCTCGTATCAGCTGCAGAGCAGCGTGCCCACCGCCTCGAATCGTGGCCCGCCCACGCCACAGCAGCAGCAGCAGCAGCAACAGACGACGCCCTTCGGCGGCCGTGTGAAGCTAATGGGAGCAGGCCTGGTTGCAGCACGCGCCGCCTACTTGAACAGCGGCGGCACCTTGGACGCGGCCACCTTGACGCCCAGCTCCTCGGACGAGCAGCTGTCCACGGACAATCACTACAGCTATGCGGCGGCAGCGGCTGCCGGCGCTAATGTCGTCAACAAACTAGAGGCGCAGCGCTCGCTCAGCGGCGGCAGCAGCTCCTCCAACTCCAATTCGAGCAAGCCGACCCATGCCTACGGCCGGCTCAATGGGCCGCTTAAGCGCGAGGATGTCTACGGCAGCGCCACCGGCATGCCCGCCTCCTATGCCCTGTCCACTCACCAGCAACAGCTGCAGCAGCAGCAGCAGCAGCATTACCATCACCATCCCCACCAGCAACAGCAGCAGCAGCAACAGCAGCAGCAGCAGCAGTTGCAGCAGGATCACAAGCAATACGCCAGCAGCGGCGGCGGAGCTAGCAGCACGGCGACATCCACAACGGCAGTCGCCCAGCGGCGACTCAGTCTCGACTCGGCGCGAACGCTTTCCGACAGCAGCACCGATACGGAGGGTAAGTTCAGCGAGAAATAGAAGAGGCAGAAAGAAGTCTTGTCTCTCTATTAATAGAAGAGAAGAAGAAGGAGAAGGAGAAGATGAAGATGGAGAAGATGAATATGAAGCAGAAGAAGATGAAGATGAAGCAGAAGAAGAAGCAGAAGAAGAAGCAGAAGATGAAGAAGAAGAAGAATCAGCAGAAGTCAGTTTGTTATTCAAGTGTAAATTTACAAGCAAGATGCATCATGCGGATAAAGTCGCCATTTGTCATTGAGTATCACTTTTTTTTCTTTTTCTTTTTTTTTTTTTTAATGAAATTTTTTTTAAATAATTGGTTAGCATGCTGCTACCTTTTGGGCAACTTTATCTAATCAGAAATATTGTCTTAATAACTAAAAAGCCACAAATTAATTATTATAGGATACGTATCTTAGGAGACGGAAGACATTTTAGGGTGCAGTTAACACAGAAGAAGTTTAGAACAACAAATACAATAATATTCAGGTCAAGACTCGGTCCAGCAGGTGTTGAGGGTGGTGACGCCTGAGTCTTCTCCTGGTACAGGTGCGGGGACTAGCAGCCCTTTGAACTGCAGTACCTAGCCGCCTGGCTAGGCTGTTTGGGTGAGAATTTAATCTCACAAGGTATTTTGAATTGAATATCACAGAAGAAGAAGTGGAATCCATCAGCTAGACAGCTTGACTTTAGTGCTAACTACAATAGATCCAATTCAATTCAACTAAATTTTTACAAAGAACATAAACTGCATGGTAAATAATTGATAGCTAAGCGATATTCATTTAGTTAAGGGAAGATAGATGAATATATTCTGTGATATTCCATTAGAGAAGTAGATCGAGTTGAAATGATAAATGAAAAATGAGAAATGAGATTATGCATTTGTAGATTATGTTCATTGTAACATTTGCCATCAAGATGACGAGACACTTCCAGTTAGATTAAGTACATGTCAGCGCTTACAATGCTCATGGGCTTCATGTCAATTATTTATTAGGCAGTTAAGGAGTCGCTGTAAAGTGCCTGGTACATTTTTGCAATGAACATGTTAAAGCTACAATTGTTGCCATTTACTTGTACAGGTCACTGCGCTCAGCTGCAGGAGGGGAAGCGACGGCGCCAGCTGCGCAGCAATGCCAACAGCGGCTTCGGCAGCGGCGCTGGCGTCTCGGTCTCGGTGTCAGTGTCGGAGTCCTCGGGCTTGAGCAGGGGCTACGATCAGAATGGCGAGATCCAGCTGCTGCAGGAGACACTGGACACGCTACGTCACACTCTGGACCGCGACGAGGCGGAGCTGCGAGACTCCAGCGATGAGCTATTCGCCCTGCAGCGTCCAGGCGGCGGAGGAAGCGGCGGCGGCAGCGGCGGCGGCGGCGGGAACGGCGTCAGCAATCTGAGCCTGCAGTCGGAGTCCACTATGCGCAGCATTATTGACAGGTGAGTGTGTTTAACAGCTCGCTCGCACCAGCCAGCCAACTAATATTAGGCAAACACTTTGCAGGCTCATCACCATGGAGGAGGAGCTGCGGCGCGAGCAGCTGAAGATGTCGCTCGCCCTGTCGCACAAGCAGCGCGTCATCGAGGAGCAGGGACAGCAGATAGCGGCGCTCGATGCCGCCAACAGTCGGCTGCTGAGTGCGCTGACAGCGCTGCGCCAGCGCTACGAGACGCAGCAGCAGCAGCAGCAGCAACAACAACAGCAGCAGCAACAGCAGCAGCAGCAGCAGCAGCAGCAGCAGCAGCAGTAAGCACCAAAGAACCAGAAGCCACAGTGAACGAACGGTTGGAGCGAAGGAGCGAGCGGAAGCAGGAGCGACAGCAGCGGCAAGTGGGTGGTGGTTGCATGTAGAGTAGCTACAGTCCCAACACACACACACAAACACATGGATACACACACACACACACATACACAAGTTGGGCCGCCGTTGTCGTCGTGTTTTTTTATTGTCATAAGATACATTTTTGTTTACAAATATTTTTTTTGAGCCAATTTTTTTTTTAATTGCTATGCTACATAAATTATGCTACATGTTTAAAATATATTATACACATAAACACATATGTATGTATATATATACATATATATACATAAATAATACATACATAATATACATATAAATGATTTCTCAAAACGCAACTGTTGCTGCAGCAGCGGCAACAGCAGAAGATTGTAAAACTAAAATTAAAATGATATGAAGAAAAAGTAAAAGAGAAAGCAGAAAACAGGACGAAGAGAAATGCAGAACAAGTTAAGTTAATGAATAAAAATATAACCAAAGTTAGACAAATTTCGATTGTGTATTCACTTTTTCTACACGGATTAGAGCAGATCAGCGAAGCTAACGATAAGTTGGGGAAAAACTTACAACTAAAATGAAGAAGAATTCTGCCTAAAACTGCCAGTTAAATCATAGGCAATTATAATCTGGCAACTGTACCTTTTACTAGCTTTATAGATGGGCCTCTAGCTACTTCACAAACTGTAGTAAATACACAATTTTTTAACATTTGATTCAAGATATTTTTCAAATCTGAAATGATTGATGTGATTGTTAGCGCTACCTATTGTAAAACTGCAAGCAATAGCTGAATAGCGCCATCTACCATATAACGAGGACAGCTATGTGACTGCCTTGCTATCAGAGTTCGCTTAAAAGTATGCAACAAAAAGTGTAAGCAACATTACAGCGCCATCTACAGCTTAACAGCTGCTAGCCACTTTGGTGAATTTCTGGCGCCATCTGCTGTAAGCCAGTCTCTGCTGCGCAGTCATAAATTTGTTTGTTGATGGCGTCATCTACAGCTCCCGCTTAGGTTTAAGCCTCACAATGAGCCACAGATGACGGCACGTGCACCACTTTTATGATGCTGGCCAGAGAAGCAAAGGATTAGCCGTTGGTGTGTTGAGTGCGCATTACGCAACAATAAAAACTGTCACCGAAATGGTGTGACCCAAGCCATCACGAGTGACCAGGCAGCCGGGCAGCAACAGGTAACAGGTAAGCGGGCCATAAAATTTCGCCGCCGATTCAATGAGCTGAAATTCCAAGGGATTTCCAGCGCTGTGGGCCATTCATAAAATTTGGCTCAGTGCGACGGCGTCGCGGCGTCATTGCGCACATATGTTGTCAATTACCTGGCCGGATGCACAGGTAGCAGCCGACATGCGACCAGGTAGTGTTGCAGCCTGGGACTTTCCGCCCAATTGTTGAATGAACGGCCTAACGGCTTGCACCATTGACATATAAAACCAGCCGGGCGCTGGCCAAACACATTTAGAAGCCAAGGCAACGTCAGCCAGTCAAGCCATGTCGTCCTCATCCACGCTCACCAGCTCAACCATCGTTTGCCTCATGGCGCTGCTCGCGCAGCTCGTGCTGGTCGCCTCAGCGGATCCCTTGCCGCTGGCCCAACAGCTGCGCATCTGGCAGTGCAGACAGCGCTGCTACCATCAGACGGACGTGTCGCCCTCGCTGTGCCACGCTCGCCCCGATTGCTACATGTGCCACGACTACTGCCGCGTCCTGGTCGTCGCCGAATGGAGCCTGGCCAGATCCATGTGCGCGGATCGCATCTTCTGCAGTCGAGGCTGTCGCACCGCCTGCCAGTTCCATCGGCTGCACACGGCCACTGCGGCGCCCTTTGCCAACGCGCTCAACAAGGCGTGAGCGCCAGCCTGTGGGGTGGCGGCAGTGGGCGGGGGCACACCTGTAAATATCCAGCTAGTTGTTAAAGCGTAGTGAATAAGCTCTAGTTAAATAATAATAAATAAAATTAATATACAAAACAAAATATTGTTTTTTTTACTCATTCTCTCTCTCGATGTTGGCCAGGCTGTTGCTGCTGCTGCTGCTGCTGCTGCTGCTGCTGCTGCTGCTGTTGCTGTTGCTGCCACAGCAGCTGTTGCCGCCGACTCGCTTTATTAATCAGCAGCGATGACGCTTCGGGCTCAACCCTGCCGCAAAAATAATTTTAAAAAATGCGCAAAAAAATAAAGACATTAAATTTTGAAAAGAAAAAAATAAAATTCTGCCCGCGCATAGAAAAGCATGCAACAGGTGGCATGCAGCAGCAGCAGCAGCAGCGATCAGACTTTGGGCCGGATATTGGCTTTGCCTTTAACTTATTTTGTGTTCGCCTGCGTCTGCTTCTTCTTTTATTTGGGCCAACATATGGCGCTCTCTTGGCCAAGCTCGATGCCAGCGCTGCGATAAGGCCAACAGTTCCCGTCTAACGGTTCACACACACACACACAGACAGACACATACATTCAGCTGACAAATATTTGAATCTCCACGCATATTGTTTGCTTTAACACCTAATTACATAATTGCAGCGCCCCCCTTGAGCCACTGCCTTGGGGCCGCCCCGCTGTCAGCTGTCACATAAACCAGCAGCAGCAGCAGCAGCAGCAGCAGCAGCGGCAGCGGCGAGCGCATAAAAACCAGCGCAATGATCGTAAAAAAATCGATTTGAAGTCTATAAAAATCATATCATACAAATTTTTATATGCCAAGCACATTTAAAAAACAACAAAAAGAGGAATTGGAGAGGGGCGACGGGCGACGGGAGACGAGAGACGGGGGAAGATGCTGCGCGTTAACTCTATTGACAAGCCAACAATAGAGATGAAAACAAGCTAAGACTTTTATATATAGTGTGTATAATATGCATAATATAATAGTATAAATAATAGTTAAAGTGTCTGCGACCCAGGTGAAGGCAGCAACAGCAGCAGCAGCAGCAGCTCAAATGCTCAATACTCTATCAAGATCTGGAGGCTGGATGAAGAAATTATTCGTAATGAAGATCTAGATATTGGATGAAGTAATCATATTAAATAAAGATGGGCGAGTGATAAAGAATGCATAATAAAATTAGAAATTCAATCAATTTGAAAGCGGCTAAAACTTACTTAAATATACTTTAGATAGAATAGATAGAGAAATTGAAAGAAAAGAAATTAAAATCGCTAAATGTGGAAATTGGAAGAGAATTGAATATAAAAACCTAGAAAATCTATCTAGATATAGAAATGGGGAAAAAATGATTTATATTAAAATTAATTTCTATTTAAATATAGAAATTTAAAAAGATATTAAATTAAAATATTTTTCTGGATATAGATATAGATCAAATTAGAATTCTAGACATAGAAACTAAAAGAAACAAACAAATTATAGTATATAATATATTATATATATATTATATTATATATTTATATGTGTATTTGGATATAGACTAAAATTAATAATAAAATATATTTATATTTAGATAGCCCAATTGAACAAAATATTTAAATTCAAATAATATTATTCCATTTACATATAGAAATTGAGGAACACATTAAAAATAAAACAAATTAAAATATACATTTTTCTCTTTAAATAAACAAACTGCAAGAAAAATGAAATGTAAATCAAAAATAGATCTCTAAATAATTATTTAAAGAAATAAAATGAAATTTGCTATAAATTAATATTCATCTCAAATAGTTTGGTATTGGTTTATATTTTTTATTATATTTATATATTTTTAACATTATATATATTATTAAAAATACTTGAATTAAATTTGATAAACTTAATAAAGTCTTCTTAAAGAAAAATAATAATAAAATGAGTGTAAGAACTTAAATAGAAATGAAAATTTGAGGTCTATTCAGTTCACTTCAAGCATAGACTCAAGTTTTGAGACAAATGCAGGAACTTCACACTAAATTTCAGATTAACATAAATAGTAAAAAAAGAGTTAAGACAGAATCAGCCTTAGAAATGATGTTTAATATAGATAGTCAGACAAATATGTATTATATTTTGTGAGCATATTTTTAGTTATAAATAAATAAACAAATTAAACAAATAAAATAAATAAAAAAAAGTAAAGTTTACAAAAACTTAGTAAAATAGTTAAAACACTAATGAAATAAAAATATCCAAAGAATTTTTTGAAGAAATATTAACATTCTTGTTTATATACAATATATACATCTATATAATTTTATACTTTTTAAGTTATTAAATTTGAGTATAAAACCAATGAGCTATGAAACCAATGAAAAACTCATATTTTATTTTATTAGCTGAGTTTGAATTTAACACATTTAAGACAAAAATGGGCTCACCTCATTGTGCAGATCCGTATCGCACTCCAAAATTTGTCGAATAGAAAGATTTCTTTTTAAAAATAACTTCAATTGACAAAAGTCAACTCAATGCATTTATATATGTATATATAAGTATATGTATGTAAACATATATATTCTAGAAACAATTAAAGTTGATATGTGACCAGATACCTGAGAAAGTCTGGCGACTTCGACAGCTGCTGCAGTTCGTGTTCGTGTTCGAGTTCGAGTTGGAGCAAAGGGGGGCAAAAGGAAAAGCATTCGAAATGAAAAGCTAAGCCGCGTTTTGAAAGCAAATTAAAAGCCACGACAAATGGTCCTAAGAAAATAAATGACAAATAAATTTTCCATTGAGCAACAGGTGCTTAAAGGGGCTCTACGTCTAAATGTCTAAACGTCTCTCAGTCTCTCTGTCTGTCCGTCCATCCGTCCGTCTGGAGAATTGAAAACTTTTCCGATGATGCAATAAATTTACAGATAAAATTTTTATTTACGATTAAGCTGGCAATGCTATGCACAGCGAGTCAAAGGGACGGGGCGTCATCTGGGTCCAGGGTATACTGCATAGAGCCACGCTGTCTAGGCTGGATTCTGGGTTACGTTTCGAACTGGGCATGGCACTGGGGGGCGTAAGCTTTATTGAAATAGTTGCCATCGCGCATCACGACGACTCATGCGCCGAGGCAGCGATATACATAAACAGAGACACACACACGCACTGTATATATTTATATATTTATATCTATATATATATATTAATTAATTATAAAGCAGGTACAAAGGGAGAGAGGAGATAGAAGGGGGGCTGGGAGCTGCAGAGGATCAGACAGCTGGACAGCCGCCCGGTCATAACGTGCACGAAGGTGAGAAATCAATTTTCAGTATCTCGCTTTGTGCTTAATACTTTTTCCAGTGAAATGCGCCGCGACGAGGATGAGGACGAGGCTGACGCTGAGGCTGAGGAGCTGCACAGCGCCTGCGGCCATACAGCAGAGGGCAGGCAGCGGCTGGTGAGGTTGAGTGAGGCACAGGCCATGCTCCGTTGTCGTCAAGCCTCAGAAGCGAGGCCACAAATGAGGTTCAATGGAGAATGGCTATGAACTGGACCTGGCTCAGGCTCTGGGTCTGGGTCTGGGTCTGGTCTGGGTCGGGGCAGCCCTGGCACGTAAATTAGGATAACAACGTGAAACATAATTATTACTTTGGACAGATATGGCAACCTCGACTGCGCCTGCGCCTGCGCCTGCGCCGGATCCTGCGCCGCAGACTCTACACTCATGACTAGCTGATCGAATTTCTATACCCTTTAAGCAATCATCAATTAAATTCCACATAGCCTAAACTATATTTAAGCTGCAAATAGAAATATTTTTAATTCATTTTAATTCTCTAATAATTGTTTGAAAATTGATTCGCTCTATTAAATGAGAATTTTCTCTTGCCTAACTTTTTGTCAGTATTTTGTTTTTGTATAAACAAGCTTCACCCTCTCTAAAGCAAATAGAAATATCAATTGGGCCCTCAGAAATGAATTTTTAAAATATTTTCATTGATGAAAAATACTCTTAAAAATTATATATAAGACAAACAAATAAGAAATAAATACTTTCTTTTAATTCTTATTCATTTATACATCAATATTTTATTCAAAAAATGAAAAAAAATTGTTAGTAAAACAAAAAACAAATTGAAATAAATAAACAATTATTGTTTACATATATTTTATTTTTAAAAAAATCTTGTATTAATTATTATTTATTTATATATTCATATTTTATTTACATAAATAAGAAAAATAAAATTTCAGATTCTTAATTTTATTTATAAAAAAAATTGTTTTACAAAATAAATTTATTTAAAAACAAAATTTATTTATTAAGGTTAATTAAAAAATATTATTTTTGTTATTAAAAAAATAAGAACAAAAAATTGAGCTGTGCGTCGGCCGGGAATCGAACCCGGATCAACTGCTTGGAAGGCAACTATGCTGACCATTACACCACCGACGCCACTTGCGTTAAGTGAATGAACTACTCAATATAAGCCACGCGCACTTAGCGGAGCTTGAACTATATTTGAAATCAAATGGAAATTTCATAAATTAATTGTTTTATATTTCTAAATTACAATGGCGACATAAATAATAGCACCATCAGCATTACTTGAGTTTTCTTTAAATTTACACAAATATTCACACACGTACATATGTATGTATATAGAGGTAAAGGTATCTTTCCTAGGTATCTTATTGTCTTTTTCTTCTGCTCCCAATAAATATCGAGCTTCTTCTTCAAAACCAGCAAAAAACATATTCAACTGCAAAGACAATTGCAGCTTATTCAATGGCATTTAAATTGCCTGCTACTCGCACTTTGTATTCGGAGTTACTTTATAAGCAGTTGATATACTATAGATAAATAAATATCTAAGCTGAATTTGACTTTCTACAATTGTATAGGATATCTTCAAGTCGCGCCCTTCGCCGTTGGCTGGTTTCTTAGTTGTTTATTTTGCTTTTGTGGCCCAAATAAATGTATTAAAGTTGGTTAACGCCTTCATTTTTGTTCCGAGACGCAGCTCGGGCTCAAGCCTCAAAGTAGGTGTAATAAAAAATATGAATTGTTGTTGTTTTAAGCTGCAGCAGCAGCAGCAGCAGCAGCAGCAATAACAACAACAACAACAGGTTGCAGCAGCATCCAAGCAGCAGCCAAAAATCATTCAGCGCATTTTACGAGCCAAAGCTCTTGGAGTCCAATCGGATTGGCTTGGGTATTGGGATTGGGATTCAGTTGGAGGATTCCGTGTGAACAGCAAATTGGCAGGCGAAATGTGTGAATAGAAGTGTGAATAACTGACTGACTGAATGGGCAATTGAATGCGTCGAAATGAGTGCTTAAGCAACAGTAAGTGCATAAAACATACATGTATTCAAATGCTACTAAATGAATACCAATCGGTGTATTCATTGAGTGCATCTATCGCAAGTGTGTTTAGTAATTTATGAATGTTTTCACTACATGTATTGAAACTAATTTATTTTATATTTTCTCTCCCTCTCTCTCTCTCTCTCTCTCTCTCTGTCCCTCTTTATTTATATGTTATAGTGTATTCACACACACTCATGATAATATTCACAAGCACTCAAAATCCCTAATCATTAATGGATTATATTGAAATGTACATATATTCGCATATATTCATTAGTATATTCACAAACACTCATAAGTCTAGTTATGAGTGTATTCATGAATGTATTCATGAGTATATACACTAATAGATTCTTTCATCGATGGCATGCACTTAAATATATTTTCACAAAAATACTCATGAGTATATTCATGACTGCTTTTAAATATTCATGAATAAGAATGAGTACTAATAATATAGTTATATAGAGAATATATTTTAAGATATTCAAAAATATTCATGAGTATATTCAAATGCACTCATGAGTGCATTCAACTATTTATGAATAAGTTCACTGATTTTACTTTCACTTATTCCATTACATGGTATTTCTACATATATTCACACATACTCGAGAGTTTATTCACTAAGATTCATGAGTATATCCAAGAGTACATGCAATTATTCATGCATGCAATTATTCATATATATTCAATTACTGATTCATAGGAATGCGCATCACTATATTTTAAGTTCCTCGTACAGAAATGTATTCATGAATATAGTTATGGGTACACTTAAATTCATTCCTTTTCATTAAAGTATTCAGAAATATATTTATATATTGAAACGTATATATTCATATATATTGGTGTATTCAAAACTGATGTCGGGTAAATAATTTGTTCATTTAACCATTAAAGTGTATTCATATTCAAATTCATATTTTATGGTGTATTAATGGCTTCATTGATGAGCATTAAAACTGTAAACTGACTAATAAGCCGCACACTGAAAATAGATTTAATTAAGCTTTGAATTAATTGAAAAAATAAATGAACAAAAAAACATAAACAGAGCCGAAAAGGTGTAAATTGGCATTTGATCCTTGGGCTCATCAGGTAATTAACGCACAGCGGTGCAGGCTGACTGCTCGGTGGAGTTGGATAGAGATAAAGGTAGGGGCAGTGGCAGGGGCAGGGGCAAGGGCCATGGGGGCATGCCCACCCGCTGTTGAGGCCTCGTCGAAGGAAATGCCACAAAATTGAAAATGCAAAACGAAATTGGCAACTGGCAACTGGCAGCGGCCAACGGAGTGGAGCGGAAACGTTGGCCGTGCGTAATGAAGACGTTAAGCTGAAGCTGAAGCTGGAAGTGCGACTGGGACTGGGACTGAGAGTCTGAAGTTGGGACTAAGTCTTGAGATCTGGCTCTGTGGCTGGCAGGCATGCGTCGCAGTCGCAGTCGCAGTTGCAGTCGCTGTTGCTGTTGCTGCTGCCGTTGTCGTCGTCGTCGCTGTCGCTGGCTGCGTAACTCTTTTGCGGCGGCTCGTTTTGGTTCCGCTTGCATGTTAACTGAAAATTCGTATGAAGGCGAGAAATTAATGAATCATTCACACCTGCATGACGGATTGTCGGCATTACTCGCCGCAACGCGTTGGCTCCATTTTGTACGACTGCGAACGAGGCAAACGAACTGGACGGGGGCGCGCCGCTCCTGACGCTTCTGCCAAAGGAGTTGCCTTCTAATTTATTTGCCTGATGTGTGTATTACATTTGTGGGCCCCGACCCCGACCGACCCCTGGCAGTCGACAGTCTACAGTCGGCAGTCAGCAGTCGGCTGTTGGCAGTCGCAACGGTGTCCCGATTCCGGACGCGTTGCATTTCGTAAATTGCCTTTCGGCTATGCAGGTCGCAGTTCTCGAGACGATGATGTTGCTGTTGCTGTTGCTGCGGCTGCGGCTGCGGCTGCCTGATGATGCGTTCAGCTGAAAGTATCTTTCAGATACAGTTGCTGCTCTCCAGATACAATGGCCGAAATTCGTTTGTGCCGCAGCGAAAACCCAATTCATTGTTCTTTGCCACGCACGTGTTGTGGGTTGCCAGCCATTAACACCTGAGCATTTGACGACCTGAGACCTGGCAACACCTTAAACTCGATCTCATTAATTATTAACGACAGCAACTCGTTCTACCAGAGATGGCAGTCACTCAAGATACTATCGATCAGCAATGCGATATCTCATTTGGCTGCACTCCCCCAATTATTGAGCTGGAACTATTGATAACTCAAATGACATGAAATCGACGTGTCAAAGTTGATTCTCATTGAATAAACTATTTGCTATATTATTTAATTATATCTGAGAAGCTGTTATTATCCAGATATGGCTAAGATGTATGATTCGAGCTATCGATAGTAATATGGATATATTTTATTATTGAGCTACCAGTCGTACTGAGAGCTTCGATAGGAACTATCTGTATTCGACTTAATGCATCAATAGTTTAAAAGTCGATAAATGAATCAATCGTAAAAATGGCAGCCACATGCTGGGCTTGAGCTATCGATATTATTGCAATACATTTATGAATTATTATCTACAGCAAAGTATACGAGAAATCGATAGACTACGCAAGCTGTTTGATAAAAATCTAAGCTATCGATCATATCGATAACATTGGTCGCCTGAGGTTATATTGTAAAAACTAATATTTTGTAAGTCATAATCAAATTATTCATTGATTTTCTTCGGCTTTTACAAATAATCGTTATCGATAACATTAAGCGTTTCAGTTATCGATATGTCGCTTCCAGCTCGTCTTATACTTCATATCAACACACAGTTAGCTTTTATTCCTACTTTATTTACTCGATCAGTGAATTGATAAATGGTCGATAGTCATCGAATTACGTTTTCGATAGTTGCATAATACTTCCCATGGTCGTTGCAGCTGGCCCAGCTTCGGGCTGATCTTGCGGTCCAGGTCCATTGCGTGCTGCGTGTGAACTTGATGGATGCACTGCCTCCGCCTGCTGCTCGCTGAGCTCGCACCACACTTCCACATCGCACCACACGCAGCCGCCGGGCACTTTGCTGGAAATTAAAAGGCATACTCAAATTCACATTCGCATTCGCATTCGCATTCACAAAAATTCAGCTACATAGCTAGCCCGTTCCTGTGCCCATTCCCATTCCCATTTCCATTCTGTTCCGTTCCATAACCCTCTTGAAGCAGAAGTCAAAAGCCAGAGAGAAATGCAATTGGGAGTTTTTTAATTTAATTTAATATAATATAGCTAAGTGAATACTTTCTATATATAAATACCCTGTAAATTGCATATCTTAAGCTAACCCATCCCTCGAGTATATAGACTGAAAACAAAACATATACCCTGTAGTTTGAATAATACTGGAATTCAGTTTTCAATTTATTTAGTTCAATTCGTATTCATCAGTATACCCTGTAATATTACCAACATACATATACCTTAAGCTAACATACCCGAAGTGTAAGAGGAAAGGAATAGGATTGAAACGCTATTCGATTTCAGTTTTAGCCTTTTCGATACATATATTTGCACAACTTCAATATACCCCACGTTCTACACACTTAATGGGTACTCCTAAAGTTAAAAAAAAATTGATTTATAAAAATAAATGGTTTTTGTTGTAATTGGTTTTGGGACACGTGTTATGTGCCGAGCAGCGACTCGATGCTGAAGGATGAGTTGTATTGTGGCTTCTGCTGCAGCGGCGGCTGCTCGGGCAGCGCCGTCAGACTTGGTGGCTCCAGTGGTATTAGTGGCTCCAGTGGTTCCAGTGGCTCTAGCTTTATCACAGGGCTGCTGTCGCAGCTGTCGTCCACGCAGCCTCTTTGGTTGGAATTGTCCAAGCTGTCGCCGCCCACCACATCGATGGCCAGCTCATCGTCGAGCTGCTCGCCTGGTTCCAGCTCCTGTTGCAGTTCCATTTGACTGGGCTCGTTCTGGTGCGCCGCCAGATAGTCGGCGCGCAGCTGCTCCACGTTGACCTCGAGTCCCTTGAGGCGCAGCTTTCGCGCCTGTCGCTCGATCGCCTTGGTTATGCGCTTGCTGCGCTGTGCGCTGCTCGAGAGGATTGGCCATTGAGTGGGATCAGTTATTGGGGCAACTGTTGCTCAGCTGTACCGTTCGTTCACTTACCGTTCTCTGGCACGCAGCTCGAGCAGCGGTATCGGTGCACCGCTACAACTCTGCGGCTGAGCATTATGCGCCGGCCGTCCTGGGCCCTTCTTAGTGTGCTCTTTCTTGCGCCACTTGGCACGACGATTCTGGAACCACACCTGAAAGTGGATCGAAATGTATAATTATGAGATATATGAAGTTAGATGAAAGTTTTAGAGTCATGTGCTCTAGACTAGACTAGATAACATAAAGTCTAGCTTCAACAAGTAAGTAATGTGACATTAGAAATGTTTTGGATGCTGCTGATGTTTCTAATGCTTAAGTCATATTCAAATTAAGGATATTTATTTTTGTATAACATTTAATATCTTGATAGGAAACGCCATTTTCGGCACGTCGAGTGTTCAAGCATGAATATGAATATTGGCAGCTACCTCCAGGAGCACAATGAGGAATTTGAGATCGTCCCCAACGTCAAAACCAAGTCGACCATAGGGGCATATATAAAACACTTGTGCCCTATGCTCCAATTACAAGCAGTGGAAAGCCATGGAAATAGACATAAGTTATTGTATAAACATCTTAAAGCATTTTAAATGCTCTTTGGAGCATATTCATATATAACAAGAACGTCGCTGTCGGGCTTTAAAATATATAAACTTTTGTGGTTCCCTATGGGCGTAGATATATCAACTATATATTCTTTCTTTTGATCTTCGGTTGTCAACCCGAGTATACATATATACCATATTTCCAAAATCTAGCTTCAATAGCGGCGAAATGGTTTGCGTTCAAGAAGAATACTGCACAAAATCAATGAACTATTTCACTCCGTGAATGCATTGTGAATATATCAAATATAGTAATTTCATTTAGATCTGTCTAGAGTCTTATGAAGAGATCATGAAAATCGACAGATTACTCTGCACAGAAACAGACAGATAAACGGGTGGATGGACAAAGTGAGAAAGGGATAAGTCAATGCTTACGTAATCATATAAGCTAAGCTTCTTGTACGGATTAGAAAATATGTAGATTATATAGAGTAGTAAATTTATCAAAAGTAGATTATATATGAAGAAATCTCTATGGATGAGATATTGAGCATAATAATAAGATTCATAATGCTAATGATTAAAAAAATGTTAATATAAATAATAATAATCATGATGATGATGATGATGATGATAATGAGTATATACAGTCAATTGTAATCCGAATAATATTAATAATAATATCTTCGACTTTCGCAATTGGCCAAGAATTAATGAGTTCGCATCAGCTGAATGGCTGAACGATAGCAATAATAACGAATATTATTATTATAAAGTCGTTATCGTAATTTAGTTATATTATTCTCAGTTTCAGTTTCGGTTTCAGCTTCGATATGCAGTCGTTCGTTATTCATGGGGTTAGAAGGCGGGCCATAAACAAAATGGCGTCCCTAATTGGGGGCAGTTTGAGGAGCGACTCAAGCGCAACGCAAACGCATTTCGAGTGGGCGTTCAAATGTCTCTCTGTCTCTGTGTGTGTGTGCGAGTGTGTCACTTCAATTTGAAGTCATTTGCATGCATTGTGCATTTTTTAATGTGCAGCAAATTGTTTTTGAGTAGCTGCATGCGATGCTCACGTTGCCTGCGCTTTAACGAGCGCCCAAACCTCAACCTGAACCAAAACCAAGTCGAATTGCACCGCCCATCAGACAGCTGGCTCACCTGTCCAACTGTTCGTCCGACTGTCTGTCTGTCTGTCTGTCTGTCCGACTGTCTGTCGCAGTCTTGTCTCGTCTTGTTCGCATTGACAAATTGATATGTCATGTCAAGAAACAATTTCTGGCTAAAGCGTAGACGCAGACATAGAATAATGTCCCGGCCTAAGAAACCGACGACGATAATCACACGCCTGACATGCAACTCGGCAATGGCAACGGCAACGGCAACAGCAACGGCTTTGGCATCGTCGTCGTCGTCGTCGTCGTCGTCGTCGTCGTCATCGTCATCGTCATCGACAGCGTCAACTCTTTGGGCAATGCAATTGAAATCATTCCAACAGCAGCGAGCGGCACGAAACGCAATTCGAAATGAAATAAAATGAATTATAATGAATAAAAATAGTCGGGTAATTGGTTTTATTGAGTAATTGAGTTGCAGTTGCAGTCAAATTGTTTTACACAGCGCACGCAAATGCCAGCAGCAATCAGGTGCGATCCAGCTCGATGCCAATACCAAGAGAAAATAGGATTATCGATGACAAATTCATTGGAAAATAGAATTAATAAATTGATTATATGAGTTTGTTAAGTTCATATTGTAAAATAAAGAATATCGATATATTAATCGATAACATCAAAGCAATATCAATCAATGAAAATGAAAATAGAATTTGAAATCATTTGCTGATTGATGCGAATGTGGTGATTTAATATTGTAAAATTTTAAAAAATATATGAATAACGATATATTAATCGATAACATCACACACACTTATATGTTGCACAAAATCGATAACTTGCTCGATACTAATACCAAATAATGATTAGAAATGACAAAATAAAAGGAAACAAGTAAGAAAACTCTAGTCGGGGGTACCCGACTAGGAGATCCCCTGAACCCCGTCCGATATGCGTTTTTAAATATATTCCGTATCTTGTACACATCACAAACTTATACAAAATTTAATTAAATTGCTAATCTTGCACTTTCACAATCAAATAGCATGTTTTTTTTTTTAAAGAATTTAATATAATTTTTAAAGAGTATTAATAATTTAATTAAAAAAAAAAAAAATATTGAGAAAATACGACATAAAAATATTTGACATCGGCTGGGTTTGAACCCAGACCTGCAACCTGCAAGGCACGACGTGCCCCGCTTCTATCAATACCGCCACTGCACTGCTTAGGCAAGCAGTAGCAAATTTGAACTAAAGGCAGTTTAGAATTATAACAAAATTCACGCAGTCAGCTGTTATTGTTGTGATTCTTAGAACAGACAAGAATGCTCACATTCGAATGTCTCAATGTATGTGTGCACATGTATAGAAAAAATGAAAACAGGGGTGGGTTTCTGGTCACATGTTGCAATTGACAAAACGTTTTGTTTAATTACTTGTGTGATAATTAATGGATTTCAATGAAATTTTCAGCATATGATCTACATATTATATTGAATATTTTGCAGCTGTATAAAATCGCAAACTCATTCACATATTGGCTATATTTGCAACTAACCTTCAATTTGAAAATTTTTGAAAAATTTTGAGCCAATATCCAAAATATAACAAAAACCGAAATTAAATAAAATATAAATGAAACTAAATGTAAAATTTGGAGACTCTAGCTCGAATGATGTACGAGATATAATTTATTTACTTCAGTTCGATAAGGTTTTTAATCGATAACAAAAGAACGGGAAAAGTTATCGATTTTTTAAAACAAACTCGATATGCGCGTGATATACAGGGACTTCCAAAAAAAATTTCAAGTCTCTAGCTCTTATAGGTTCTGAAATCGACGCGTTCACACATACGGACGGACGGACAGACGGACAGACGGACAGACGGACAGACGGACATGGCTATATCGACTCAGCTCGTCGTCCTGATCAAGAATATATATACTTTATGGGGTCTGCCACGCCTCCTTCTGCCTGTTACATACATTTGACATTTTAACAAAACCATTATACCCTGAATTCCCATTTTCAATGGGTTCAGGGTATAAATAGAATTGACCAACTTGTGTGAAACGAAATATGTTGACTTAATTTTGTAAAACTAAAAATATATAGATATTGATATATGTATCGTTTTTATGCAATCGATCGATAACAATAGTTATGAATAATATCTAAAATGGTCAACTACGAATTATCGATCACTTATCATGCTTACTTTCATTGTCAATGGATCAATGCTTAGATTGCTATCGATCAATTGATACCAATTGCTTATTTTTATTAACTCAAATGTCAACATATCGACTTATCAGCAAAGAATGAGAGGAATAGTTTATATGACATCAAATAAAAGTATTTCTTATTCTAATAAGTTATCGATTATCCAGAATTGTCTATATTTCTGAATAAAACCTATAATGTTGATCGATAAATAATTGATTTTATAATAGGTATACAATGCGCGAGAGTGAGTGGTCGCTATGTGTTATCGATAAGCCATTTTATGGGAATAGTCGAATGTTTGATATTGATAAAAATCTTTTTAATATATAAGCTAAAGGATGATCAAATATAATTATATATACTACCAATAATATATTGTTTCTCGATTATATAACTAGAAATACTAATTGCTATCGATTGAGTGTAAGGTATCAACGGAATTTTCTACCACATTTATCGATACAAATTTGATATGTGTTTCAATCAGATATATCTTCAAGCTGATACTTAACTATATTTGCTTATCGATAATTTGATCGATGTTTTTGCTTTTGGGACTTACCGCTATGCGTCCCTCCTTCAGATCCAGCCGCATGGCCAGCGCCTCGCGCATATACACATCCGGATAGTGGCTGCTGAGAAAGGCCCGTTCCAGCTCCTCCAGCTGCCAGGTGTTGAAATTTGTGCGGCTCCGTCGACGATTGGCAGCGGCTGCTGCGCTGCTCTCGCTGGCCGTCTCATCATCGTGGGCGGAGGCCGAGGCGGAGGCGGAGGAGACTGTAAAAGTCGATAAGTCGTTGGCATTAGGCGCTCGGCTCTAAACGCAAATCGCTAATGGTAAATCGCAATTGCAAATCGCAAATCGCAAATGGCGAATGGCGAATGGAGCTGCTGCCAACAAGCGAGCATAATTAACTGACAAGCGCGTGGGCGTGGTGTAGGGTGTAAAGGGAGAGGGAGAGGAAGAGGAAGACAGCACATACAGCCAACATGGATCTAGAGTCGAGGGGCTTCTGCTTTTGGTCTCTTTGGCTGTCTATGCATTTGGGCTTCGTCTGCGCTAGGCTCGTATTATAATTGCAAACAATTAAAGTCTATTTATGTAAATTTCCAAGATATGCTAACGGCTAACCGCACACAGGAACACAGGAACCAGCCGGCAGCGCCAGTGGGCGTGGCATGTCTCTGCTGGCTGGATGGCCGTTCCATACCCGCCCAGCCTTCAAGCAGCCAGCCATAGTTGTCCCTGCCCCCAATTGCCAGTCCCTGGCTGCTTGCTCATAGCCCTCTCTGCCTCTGGCCTCCATTCTTAGCCCCTGACTCGGGCATTGCGCATTGCATTTGGCAATGTTATGTCGGAGCCGTTGCCGTTGCTGTTGCTGTTGCCGTCGTTTGTCTTTCTAATTTATAGCAGCGCAAATTGGTTTTCACAATTAGGAAGTGGTGGGTGTTGCTTGGGCCTGGTGCCTCGGATATGTTTAAAGCGCCGCTGCGGAAGTAAATTACATGTAGCGCGAACCCAATTCATTCGCCCCAAATCGTTCCTGCCACCTCCTTCGTAGCCAAAGGCAAAGCCTGTGTTTAGTTGCAGTTTTAAGTGAAATTTAATTGCAGAATTTGCTGGCTAACCAATTAGAGCTGTGGCGGGGTAGGGGCGAGATCACTTAACAATTCACAAGTAAAACTACTACAATTGAGAGAGATAGATAGATAGAGAGAGAGAGAGAGAGAGAGAGAGAGAGAGAGAGAGAGAGAGATGAGAGAGCTAGACAAAAACTAAAAACCAATCAGATTCATATTTTGATGCGCATATTCGATAGCTCCACGTAATGATGACAATGATGCGGCCGACCCCAAAAGCAAAACAAAAAAGAGAAACAGCCTCAACCTCAGTCGCCCCCCTCTTGGCCGGGGAGTCAGCACTACGTGATATTCATATGTTAAAATGCACACAGATTTCAACAATTTATAAACACATCTGCTACCAAATCGAAGGAGTGTCTCGAGGCCCGTTCCAACCCTCGATTGACACAACAAAGGACCCAGAGACTTCATAGATACAAACACACACTCACACACACACACACACACACACACGCAATGAAGGGAGGAGAGCGGGAACAGGTCCTTGGTATCGCTTGTCCATTTGTATGGGTCTCCCGGCTCTTGGCTCAGCGGCCTCATCATCACACTTGAAAGAGTAAATAAAATATAATTCCTCAAGGGTGTTATAAATAAAATTATCTGAATTATGGTTTCTGTTGACTTTCTGACTTTGTTCGAGCACGCTCGCTCCCTCTCGGTCTCTCTCTCTCGCTCTCTCTCAGTTTCAGTGAGTTGGTCTTGCTGTGGCATAGTTGTGCTTGGGGTCCATGCCCCTAATTTGCTACAAGGCGCCTTCATACATTAACTCAAATCGATAGCAAACTGTGGCCCAAGCCTGTGCCTGGGAGGGGGCGTGTCGGAGACGATGGAAAAAGGGCTGGTTATAAATCAGATAATGGACGAGCATTTTGATAAGAGCACAAAAATTATGACAGCTACCAAATCAGTTAGTGAAACAATCAAGCTGAGATGAAGAAGAAGAACAAAGGGTAAACACCAAGTTCCTTATGTAAAAGTCTTAAGGAAAGTGTAACAGAAGCTTTAATTCAAGTTTCGATTAACTAACAAACAGAAGAAGGAGTGTCAGATCATATAGAGTATATAGAGTATAAAGAGTATAAAGAGTATATAGAGTATATAGAGTATATAGAGTATATAGAGTATAAAGAGTATATAGAGGTATACCATATATGATCAGGTCGAGCTAGTTTTGTCCGTTTATTCGTCCGAGTGTCCGTATGAGCTCAGCGATCTCCCACAGGACATCTATTAGTCGAGCACTCTCACTTGCTTTGGAGGTTTATCAAACGGAACTTTGATCAAATGTCAATTGACCTTTACTAATTCTTGTTACAATTTGGAAAGAGTTTCTACTTTCAGCTCATAAATTTTGAATCATTTGAAATTAGGTTGAGTGATTCAAGCTGTCCTTGGCTTAGACTCCCGATATACCTGTACAATATGCTCATCAGGGTACACACACCTAGAGAAAGTGAAGCTTCTGCTGTCTTTGCTCTCTTTTCCTAAAGTGTAACCATAGAATTCTCAACTGGCTGTAGCAAGAGTAGCAAAGGTGATAACGAATCAGTAGTCCTCAATAGAGCTGCAAACCCATTGACAGTGGCTCCACTCGACGGTTATCGATTATCATTCATTTTAAAATTAAAACTTGGGTTCACATGAGATTATCGTCGCCACTTTCAGATATTTCGGATATATCTACGCCCACTTGGGGGCTTGGAAAGTCGGATCTGAGTACGTAGTGTTTTGCACAAATTCTGTTATATTTAGAGCACTATTGGTGCTAGAGCCTTGATATTTGGAATATATGACGACAACCCAAGAACAATAAGATACTGCGGATATATCAGGAAATACTGTAAGTTCTATAGTTTCACAGTATGAAACACAAAATTTAATGACTAAATTGCTCTTGTCCTCAGCTATTGATTCACCTAAAATTATATATAAATATATTATATATATTAGCGTAGGTAGCGTTTTAACTGTGAATGAGTATAGTCGCGGTAGCGGTAGCGCCCAACTGTAAAGTTCTTACTTGCTTTTATTTAAAAATAATAATATATTAAAATTTTAGGGTTTTAAAGAATTTTGACGCTTAATTAAACCCATTTTTAATAATCTGTAATAAACCTCAACAATGAATGTGTGTTCTTGTTATTGTTCTTGTTCTTGTTTATTACAAATAATCAAATAAAAAAGTTGAATATCACGATCTTTTCTCAAGTTCTTGAAGAACTTTTCCGATGTGAAATTGGATTTCATTTACCGGCAAGGCTTAACCCTTTCATATGTGGCACACTATCAAGACACTCTCCCTTTCACTGCCTCTCTCTTGTTGGAATGTGCCTTCATGCATGCACATTTCGTTTTGTCTGTCTGTCCGTCCGTCTGTCCCTGTTCACTCCACATTTTGGCCTAATTAAAAATGTTAGCCCTATTTTAATTAGGCCAGCAAATGGTGAAACAGTTGCGAGGCGCTTGCAAATTTGCATATAAATAGTATAAATTGTTATTATTGTTGTTGTTGTCGCTTTGGCAGACTCTGTGGACAGCGTCTAATCTACGGGCTGCTGCATTGGGTCCATCTAACGCCTATTGCCCCTTAGCTTTGCCTAATTTCAAAGGTCGTTAAGCAAACAAACTCAAGTGGAACAAAATGCAGCGACAAACACCCAAAAAGAGCGAGACAGAGAGAGAGAGCGAGAGAGAGAGAGAGAGAGAGTACCCTAGGGGGAAGACAGAACAAGGCTCGTGACCATAACGCTGAGCGGGCAAAACTACCCGCCTCGGGGGGCTACCAAAAGGCGAATCAAATCTGTGAACACGACCAGGGCCAAGGCCCGTGCCAGAAAGCAGTGGCTGACTGCGAATCTATCTGTTCAGTCGCCCACAAAGTCGAACGACCCACAAAGAATTACCCAAAAAATCACCATAAAAATCTATAAAAAAAATTAACTTCCAACAATAAAATGCAAAAAAAGAGAGTCTAATAAAAAACGAGGGCTCATTAGCATTTATAGGCCACACAAATGTCAGACGCTGGGCTGGCAGAGACCGTTTGAGCGGGTCGTGGCACCTTTTGAGGTTCATTAGAAGCTTGTCACATGATTTGATTTGCTTTGCTTTGTTTTTTGCGTTTTGCTCACAAAAAAAAACAAATTGGAAAAAAAAGGGAAAAACGAACTAGAAAAAATTAGAGTCAAATGGAGTTAGAGACACAGTTAAAAAAAAACAAACAAAAAATAAGCACACACAAATTTTAGCTCACACACACACATGTCAGCCTCTTATTAGGGCTGCTAATTATGCGACCCCTCGCACAGCATCCCATAAAACAAAAAAGAAAGAAATAGAAAAAAAAACAAACTACAGAATCGGGCCACGCGCCCCTGTTAACGGGGTTTTCTATTTGGTTTTCCTAACGTTTTTTATTCCTGTTTTGTTGTTGTTGTTTTTTTTTGTTTGTAACCCCTTTGCCTGGCTGAGTTTTCACTGGCTGTCAAAGTCGTTTAGCTGCTTGTTTTTGTTGTTATTTCACTTTGATGAATTGTTTGAGCGTCCACGGCGGCGTCTCTAACTTTGGAGTGTGTTAAATTGTTGCACGCCGCACGCTAAACGCTCCGAGCGTGCCCCATGAGAATCTTGAGACGTGAGAATCACGAAATCGTCAAAAACATGTAACTACATGTGAGCAGCTCGTTCAGCTAACATTGTATATACAACAAGAAAACCCCTATTTCTTATGCAATTATAAAGTTAGGATCTGCAACTGTAAAATATCGAAGAGTATCAGAAAGTATAGACTTCTCTAATTTAACAGAACAACGTTGTTTATTTGAATGTTTTCTATTTTAATTCTGCTTTCTCGAGATTTCTTATTGGTCAATCTTCTTGATCATCTAAATTGTATCTTACATGAACTAAAAATCATCTGAGATACTTATTTGACAAAGTCCGTTCTCTCGAACTGTGTCACTATTTCTATATCTCTCTCTCTCTCTCTTTCTCTCTATCTCTTTGTATAAGGCTCTCTCTGTCTGTCTATCATTTTTTGTCCTATATCTATTGCTCTCTCTGTCTATATATGTACGTATACAAGTCGGTCTAGTTTCTCCATATTCTATATATGTACGTGTATTCTCTTTCTATTCTCTTTCTGTCTTTCTCTTTAGGTCTCTCACTTCCCTCTGCCCTCTATCATTGTATGCTTATTTCATTTGATCCCTGTCTGTCTTCTGATTTATCTCGTTTTCTCTCTCTCTCTCTTTCTTTATATTTCTTTCTTTCTCTTTCGATTTCCCTTTGTCTTTCTGTTTCTCTCTCTATATATATCTCTCTCTATTTCTCTCTCTCTTTTTGTCTCTCTCTCTGTCTTTCTCTCGCTTTCTCTCTCTCTCTCTATCTTTCTCTCTATCTCTCTCTATCTCTCTCTTTCTCTCTCTTTCTCTCTCTTTCTCTCTCTTTCTCTCTCTTTCTCTCTCTATCTCTCTCTATCTCTCTCTATCTCTCTCTATCTCTCTCTCTCTCTCTCTCTCTTTCTTTCGCTTTCTCTCTTTGTCTTTCTCTCTCTCTCTCTCTCTCTCTCTTTCTCTCGCTTTCTCTCTTTGTCTTTCTCTCTCTCTCTCTCTCTCTCTTTCTGTCTTTCTGTTCCCTTACTTTCTCTGTCTTTCTTTCACTCTTTATGTCGCTTTCCCGTTCTCTTTCTGTTTCTCTCCCTCTCTCTCTCTCTCTCTCTCTCTCTCTCTCTCTCTATCTCTTTCTCTCTCACTGTCTTTCTCTCCCTAGCTGTCTATGCCCTTCCTTCTATCTTTTTTGTTTCATTTCTTCTTTTCATTTCGTCATTGCATCACTTTCTTAAATGTTTCTCAGTCGTCAAACTGTTCTCTAAAATTTGCATTCAGCTGAAAATTGAATCTGAACACATAAGTTTCTCTGCTCTACATCATGAGATCTAATATAATTGATGGCATTCATGTAATTGGGCTGGTTAAGAAGATGTTGCTATTACATTTGCATTACGTTTACACACCCATTTCCTAAGCTCATGGACGAATCTACAAAGGCAGAGAGAGGAGAGATAGAGACAGTGAGAGGGAGAGGGGGAGGGTAAAGAGGAGCAGCTGCACAGTGGGCAACAAATGTGTGGCACTTAAATTAATGAATTTCTTTGCACTTGCCACGACGGTAATTGGAGAGAAGAACCCTGAACAACTGAGTGACTGACCCGAGCGAGCGAACGAGCGGCAGAGGGTGGGTGGGGCTGATAAGTGGCGATCCTCGCATTGAGGCCACTTCAATCGACCGATCTGTCGATCTGGCGTCGAGGCTCGAACGGGCACAGTGTCTGCTGTTGCTGCTGCTGCTGCAGCTGAGCCTGCTGCTGCCAAGTTGCACATGAATTTATATGAGTTGTTTGCATTAAAATGAATTGATCGACACGACGAGCTACAGTCTCTGCCTCTGTCCCTGCCCCTGATTGACCACTGTTGTGCTCGTGTGCTGGGTCATTGCTCATCTGCCACGCCAGGCACGTCAACGCAGCAAATTACTTGCTGCTGCTGCTGCTGCGATGCAAAATTGAAAATTCAAGTGGTTAACTTGGCAACATGTTGCCAATCCTCCTCTCCCTCTCTTCTTCTCTCTATTTCTCTCTCTCTCTCTCTCTCTGTCTGTCGCTCGCTGGTCTCGTGTTGCATGTTATGATTAAATTTTGATAGCCAACAACAATCAAGTCAAGGAAAATCAATAATTTTTACGCATCTTGTTACGTTGCCAGAGTCTAGAGCTGAAGCTGGATACCTGTAGCTGGACTCTTGACGAAAACCTCTCAAACGGACGAACGACAAACGATCGCTGCTTGCGATCGACCTGGACATCGACATCGCCATCGACATGCCAAAGCGGCGCATAAATGTTTTGTTGTTTTAATGAAGACGTCGGCTCCAGGTCCAGCTCCAGCTCGAGCTCGAGCTCGAGCTTGAGCTCCGAAGAAGACATCAAGGCGTTGCATGCCAGCAAAAATGTTTCCTCTTCTCTTTTTCTTCTCTGCTCTTCTTCCTCTTACCATTCCTTTTTTTTGCATTTTGCTTTCGAGGGGCGCGTCAGCGTCTGCGTCTGAGTCGTCTGCACGCCATGACTATCGGGCCTTTATACGCTGACTCTGTCTGCTGCCGTCTCTCCCTCTCTCGCTCTCGCTCTCGCTCTAGCTTTGGCCGTGTTGCTGTTGCGGCTGCATTACGAATAGGGTCTAATTATTGTGGCAAGCCCCTGAGCTATAATTTGCCTGATTGATTTACATAACGATCGAAAATGATCAAGACATTAATTTCTTATTAACGTCGCTCGCTCGCTCGCTCTCTTTTGTGCCTTTTCGCGCTCACTCGCTCGCTCGTTAGGCGTTGGCGTCGCTGCCACCGCTTCCAGTCCCAGTACCAATTCCAACATTGTTGCTGCCCGCCTGCAGCCGCATCGCTGCTGCGCTTGCGCGTCTGGGGCGTAACTCTGGAGCAATGTTTCGTACGCTGCCGCTGCCTCTGCCGCTGCTGTCGTCCATCTTCAGCTGCTGCATGCACATTGACTTCTTTCAATTTCTTCATTTTACTGCTATTTGTGTGTGCTTGGGCTGTACTCGGCATTCGTTACACTATCTGCTCGATTTATGCAACAGGGGGCGCCAACGTCTTTCTCTTCACACTCAACAATGCATGCTCTCATTTCTTATTACCCACTCTCTCTCTCTCTCTCTGTTCACACTAGGTCTCTCTTTGAAAGTTTCGTCCAATTTGGTTTGCTTTTCGTGCTCTGCGTTTTCGCTTCTTCGGCTCTCGCTGATCGTTTTGTTCGTTTCGGACATAATTAATGTTAGTTTTAACGCTGCTTGAAAATGTTATTTCCCTTGATTTATAGCAGGGCACAACGGACAACTGCTGCCGTAGCGGCTGTTCCACGGTGCTGTTGTTGGTGTTGTTGTTGTTGCTGTTGTTGTTGCTGTTGTTGTTGCTGTTGTTGTTGCTGCTGTTGTTGCTGTTTACTGCCGCTGATTGTTGGGTCTTGGTGTTGGGCAGTTGCCTGGTTGTTGGTTGGCGTTCCCTCGCCTGGTTTGCTGTAGGCAGTCATGGGGAAACATTTTATGACGATTACTGTAATTCGTTGCCGCAAACAATAATTACTTTCCATTACGAAAATGGCGGGCATATTATCACCTGAATATCACACACACACACACACACACAGAGGCACATGCAGCGACTGACTGCAAGGCGAACACAGGTGTTAAGCGTATGTGCGCCAACAGCGGAGTCAGCGTCGCAGTCAGACCTCAGCGTCGCCGCCTCCGTCGCCTCGTCGTCGATCGCAATTCGCCACGGCAAATGAAACGTTTCGCTGCGGTTGCGAGTCAAAGTCGTTGTGGCGTTGTCTAAAATTTTCGGTAATAAAATATGACAACTCAATCAAGGCCCATAAAAGCCAAGGCACACCAACAAAACATTAACAACAACAACTGATGATCAGGGCGGGTCTGGTTTCAGTTTCGGAGCAAAAGCTCAGTAATTTGCAGAGGCTGCAAAGGCGATCAAAATTTACGATCATTTTGTTTTCAAAATCAATTTAGAAAGGAAGCGCGGCAAAGATCAGCCAGCGCACGACAGATGCTCAGCGCGGCGAGTGCGAGCGGGCGAGCGCGATGCAGCGCGATTGCCTGTCGTTAGAGAGAGATGGCCTACTAAAGCTTCAAATTGAGTTCTTAAGTTGTGGCAACGTTTTTGTTGTTGTTGCTGTTGTTGTTTTTTGGTTGTTGTGCTTTGTCCGTGTTGGTTCCCTCCTTTCACTGATCGCACGATCAGTTTTCAGTTCAGGTTCGAGGCTGCCAGCTTATCGAAGAGGCGAGGGGCAGAATGAAGAGTGGGGAGTAGGGAGTGGGGAGAGCGGGGGGCTGTGCTGGTACAACTGGTATATGGAACTTTTCCTTTTCGGCAGTTATTAGCCAGGTAAAACACGAGTCTTGCACATTTGAGAGCTTGTAATTTACTTAATTTGATTACGAACGACGTCCAGCACGAGTGGGCGTGTACTTCGGAGCCGAATGAACCGAATCACAATTTGAATCTGTGAGTGTTTGTGTGTGTGTGTGAGTGTTGTTTGGATTGAAGGAACAACAGCTGCAGGTGCAATGCAAATGCGATGCTTAGGCAAATATGCAATTTAAGTGGGTGGATGCATTTGATTGGATCGTTAGGCAAATCGAATCAAAAAGAGCCAATAAAAGCAAACATATATGTATGTACATATACACACATTTATATAGAAAAGGAAAATAAAACAACAAAGAACTGAAATTAATTCAAATGAACTAGTAATGTAGGCATCAAATTAGAGAAGTAGTTCGGTACAAAGGAGCGGTTCAAATGAACTGACTCAATCAGATTCTTTATTGATTGTGAGCCAGCTGGTTGTACTACATTTCTGAATTTATCCATATTGTGAACGATCTAGTTCAAATGAACTGACTGTATTTGTAATTGCATTGTGTCTAAAAACGTCTGCATGTTTTTTAATTTTTTGCTATTTTAAAGTAGCTTAAAGTCGAACTAGTTCAAATGAACTGGCTCAATGTGTTATAACATTGTGTTTAAGAAAGTCAGAATGTATACTTAATTTGCTTAAGTCCTGTCTATAGTTGCTTTCCAATAAGCGTTCAAATGAACTGGATCAAATTTATGTTCCATTTAGTGTGAGGTAGACGTAGAATATGGTAATGTTATTATTTTCTTATATGTATATTTTCTTTTGTGCTACAGTTTATTTTCGTATGTGAGAGCTAGTTCAAAAGAACTGACTCAATTTGTAACTAGTTATGATTAGGTAGTATGAATATAAATTGGACACACATATTTTACACTCATATTTTCACAATGAAAGGTTTAGTTCATATGAACTGACTCAACTTGATACTGCACATTGTCAGATTGCTTCCTTTTTTTATTATTCAGCTTAGAGTTTATTCTACAGCTATAATTCACTATGAGCGATCTAGTTCAAATGAACTGACTCAAATCGTTGACCCATTAAACGTAAAAAATAAATTTGTTAAAATTAATTTCCCTATATACGCTGTATATGTATATGCTGGACCTTTTTTTACAATGTTCAAATGAACTGAGTCACCTGAGCGCTTCCTATTTCACCTAAAACCAATCAAATCATATTTTTTCACACACACACACAAACACATGCAGATGTGAATAAAATTAATTGAGCAAACAAATTAAATTTATGGGCAACAAGAAATCTATTAATATAGACAATAGTTTATTAATTGAAAGTTATGTATGTTTGTGTGTCTGGGCTATGGCTTATGATTTATGCTTAAGCCCACAACAACAACGGCAACAGAGGTGAAGAGGGCCACCAAAAAGCTAACAACAACAGCAGCAACAAAATCAAAGCGAAAAGCAGAGCGCAAAAATAAAGCTGAGCATAAAAATTGATTTCTGCTGCTGCTTTAATAAATTCTCAGCTGCTGTTGTTGTTGCCTTTGTTATTGGCCCGAGCCAGAGCAGCAATAACAACAGCAACAACAGCAGCAGCAACAACAACACAATCTCAATCAATTTCAAGTCGCACATCACATCAAAACAAATTACCAAGGAATTAATTTGCCATCAGAATCACGCAAGCGCAGAGACTGAAACCGAAACTGAGACTCGAGCTTCAATTCCAGCGAATGAAAGAGGACGAAGGGGTGAGGGGTAGGAGACGATGCAAAGCTGTGCGGGCAGCGGGGCAATGACGCCGACGTCTGCAGAGAGATAGAGAGAGAGAGAGAGGCGCGCCAGGATGAGTTTGTTTGCGGCGGTGGCGATTAATAGAGCGTCATGATGGTGCAGCAGCAGAGGCGGCGGCGGCGGCGACGGCAGCGACTGCGGCCGTCCGATGATGGTAGGTGCCGTGATTAATACATGAGGATTTAATTAACTTGCCAGGCTGCACACGTGCGCTATCTCGCTCGCACTAGCACACTTGCCGCCCACTTGCACTCCCGCCCGGCCGCTCTCTGCTTTTAGCACGAAACTATGGCGACGTCGCACGTCGACTGCGACTGCGACTGTGACTGCGGCTGTGACTGCGGCGCGTCTGCTCTGCAGCGAGTGAGCGAGAGAGAGGAAAGCGCTCTGCTTTTGTAACTTGCTGTGCGTAAAAGCCGAGCCTGTATTTAAAATTGATAAAACGGGGAGGCATATTCGAATCTATAAGCGCTACAACATATAACATATAACATATATATACATATATACATATGTATGTGTGTGTGTATATATACATATGTATATGTATGTATGTATGTATATATTTATGTTTAAGAAGAGCATCAAAGGTTTTTATTGAGCATTAAATATGCATACATGCAAACTTACATATGTATTTAGTGCACACACACACACACACATACACACACATATATATATATGCAGCAGTATATATATGTATGTGTGTATGTGTATGTTTATATGTAATTGAAACGTGTTTTTCCTTCTTTTTGTTTTAGCAGACTTGTTCATTGTTGTTGCTGCTGCTGCTGCTGCTGTCGCTGGCGAACGCCTGCAGCGCGAAAATCGGTGGCATGTATAATTTTTATCACCTTTAATTAACTTTTCAATTAATAAAAAAAAAACGTAACAGCCACTGCCACAGCAACAACAACAACAACATGCTCTTCCGTTTTGGCCAATAAAATGCCGTCGGCATTTGAATTACTTTTCGTATGCACGCATATTTTGTTGTATTGGGCCAGAAACAACGAAACAACTTGCCCCAAACGGAGGCAGATGCAAAAGCATTGCAGACACCAAGGCGCAAACTGTGCTAAAAGCAGCACTAAATAATAAAATGAAAATGAAGAAAAAAAACTTATGAATAAACGATGCATATCTATATAAATATGTGTGTGTATATGTTTATATATGTTGCTCTACTCAAATAGACTATGTATTTGGTATATCTATTTGAGCTGAGTATACAGCATACAGCATACAATCTACATATACATATGTCTTTCACCACATAGCCATACTGCCTATGTACATACACTATACTATACTACATGTATGTATGTATATATGTTACATATACATATGTATGTACATATATATATTGTAATAATATATATGGTTTAGCTTTGCTGAGCGAAGCTTGTAGTTGACCTATTCCCTATATCATTTTGAAATGCATTGATATCTATTTACAATATTATTAATGAGATTTGCCACATATATATTTATATACTAGACATACTTATGTATGTACATAAATATATACTTGGTAACTCTTAAAACACGTTTTCTCAAGAAGTTTTGAGTATTATAATTTAAACTATTTTACACGTAGTCTTTTGTTGATTAGGGTTAGGATTATATGTTGACAAAGAAAAGTCGAAAGTTATTTTAAGCGCGAGCCAAGTACAAAAAGTATATTCATACATACTACATATAACGCTAAACTGAACCATTTATTTATATTTAAGTAGATCATTTATATATATTTTTTGTATTTTGTTTATCTCTCGATGTTTAGTTAGTCTCAAGTTAAGATCTCCTTTTTTTTTAAATTCTCATCAAGAAATATCTCTCATGCCTTTGAAATATATTGTAGAATTAATTGTAACGTTTTCAAAAGGATACATTTGCTACACAGGGCGTTAATCAAAATGTTGTATTAATCGTATATCACTTAATATCACTGGTGTTTATCGATCAATTTGATTAATTTTAATCGATTTCTTAATTGTGTTTATCGATCAATTAGATTAATTTTACAATAATTTTTAGGCTTTATATCGATACATTTTTATTAATTTTTAGTCAATTTCTATGGTTATTATTTTGTAAAGTTTTTTCCCTGCTTTTTAAAAATTATTTTCACTGTTTTTATAATTTTTGCAAGTAGTCAACTTACATTATAAATAGATGCATAGCAAATTTCGATATGAAAAATAATTGTTGTTGCTCAATTTCCGATAACAATCGATAATTGAACAGATTTAATAATTTAATTCAAATATTCCGCTATATACAATATATGTAAAAAGATGTCGCAAAGCACACGCATATTGCTAATGATTACTTCAACACAAACACACACACACACACACACACACATTGTATATTCAAACACACAGAGACAAAATAGAAAAAGTTATGGCAAAAATGTTTTTTGGAAAAATTGATTAAAAACCGCACGCAGCTAAACGAGGACAACCCACAACAACATTTTCAATACCAAATCAAAGAGCTAGAGAAAGAGAGAAGGAGAGAGAGAGAGAGAGAGAGAGAGAGAGAGTCTGATAGTGATAGAGATAGCTAGCAAAATGGCTACAAAGTCAGCTAAAAGTGTCATTACAACTCACAAAAATCCAACAAAAGTTCAGACAAAAAACAAAGCAAGCAAAAAACTTTCAGGGACGTCTGCGTTGTTGTTGTTGTTGTTGCTGCCAGTGTTGTGGCATAGGGCTCAATTCAATTTTATCGTTTCAATATTAACCCAAAACAACCCCACAATATTGCCTTCATTTAAGGTTTATTAGATACAACGAGGCAAGCGAAGAAGGCAAATGGAGGCGATGGAGACGCGGGGCTCAACGAGCGGAACGAGCCAGGCGATGGATACAAGAAATATGTAGCTACAACAACAACAGCAACAATAGCAAGGCAAGTTGGCAGCCAACACACACACACACACACACACACACACACACACACACACACACACACACACACACACACACATGCAAAGCAAAAATTTTCCAATTTACAAACGTCGCCAAAAGCCAACGAGCAGGCAGCTCCAAAGTTGTTGTTGTTGTTGTGGCTGGCTGGGTGTATGGGTGTGTGGGTGTATGTGGGGGTGTGTGTGTGTTTCATGTAACAAGGATAAATGCCGCGCTGTGATTGTGTGTGGGTGTGTGTGTCTGTGTGTAACGGCATAAACAATGATCAAACCGTAAAACTGGCTGACAAACGTGGCCCGCCTCTGCCTCTGCTGCTGCCTCTGCCGCGCTGCCACTGACTGTGGCTCTGTTTGCTAGCATGTCCTGGCACAGGACTCCTGACTCGGACCACATTGCCAGGCGTGGCAGTGAGCCAAACCGAAACGACGCCAAGCCAAGTGTATAAATTGTATTAGCCCCAAAGTGTCGAGCGGTACGAGCAGAAGAGGACGAAAGGGGGCAGCAGCTGCTTGGCCAATTGCTGGCTAAGAGGCAGAGAGAGAGAGAGGGGGGAGGGGTAGGGAAATGGGGTGGTGCGGGGGTGGTGCGTGTGTCCTGCCTGGCTGCCTGGCTGGCTGCCTTTTGGTGGTTGATGCGCGTCGCAGTCAATGCGTCGCCTTCGCACGCACGCACGCACGCATGAAGCGGGCAACCATGTAGAAGAGGCCAATATGGCTGCCAGGACTAAGAACTAAGGACGCGTCACAGGAGAGGAGGCACAGATGGGAGACAGTGAGACAGCGAGACAGAGAGACAGCGAGGGTGCTCACAACAAGTGTCATTTGCAGCAAATTGCAAACCGCAACAATTTCACAAAGGACACAACACGAGCGACAGGACGAACTGGCAAGGAGCAGACACTGCTGAGCACTCGGCAGGCAGGAGAGCTCGAGCGGCTGGTGGAGCAATCTGTTTCAATATAAACGCACATGAGGCATTTACGAGCGCCAAACAAACGTCCTCCTGTGGGTGGAAGCACAGGCAACGCTTGGCTGCCATTGAGCGAGTGCTCTCTCGCTCTCTCTATATCTATCTCTCTCTCTATCTCTCTTTCTCCGTGTGTTTGTGTGTGTGAGTGTGGGCATGCCACTTAAATGCCTCATGATGTAGTTTTAGTTTAGATTTGATTTCTGCCTTTTTATGTTTGCGCTGCTTCTTTCTTTTGCGGAGGGTTTTATGTGTGGCCTGGGGACGTTTCGCTTAAATTCGGGCACATAGCTGAAGCTTGATACTTAGTACGAAAAACATCTATATCAAGGTATACAGCTTAGTGATACAACTACATATACGTTTGAGTCAATTAATCTCGTTACTTGTCTTTTGTTATTCATTGTTCTCACCTCTAAGTTGGCACTTTTGATTCAAGTCAATTGGTAATCGTTATTATTTACTTGTTACTCGCTACTCGTTACTCGTTACTCTCGCTACTCGTTTCTATTTTTACCCTTCCATCAGGAAACGGTTCATTCTTCTCTTTCGGTATTCTCATTCCAATTTATTGGGCTTGCTTTACTTTCGATTTGGCATTCTATTCTTCACTCGTCTGATTTGTTTCTCGTTACTAGTCACTTTTTAATGTAATAACTTCTCTACTCTTTACTCCCTTCTCGTTTTTCGTTATTGTACACTCCGATTAAGACTTGTTACTGGTCACTCGTTACTTTTGTTTGTTATTCGTGGGTATTAAACTGTAGCTATTCGTTTCCTGTCCTTCGTCAATTCTTCACTCGTTACTTGTTACTTCCATCAATACTCTGACGAGAATTGATGCTTGATGTAGATACACTTCATTTTCATAATTGATAACTCGTCACTCCCTTACTTGTTACTCGTTACTTGTTACTTGTTACATGTTACTTGTTCCGATACTCGTCACTTGGTACTCGTAGCTTATACTCGTCACTTCCTTGTTCGTTACTTGTTATATCTGACTTGTCTTTCGATTCTCGTAACTAGTTTCTTTTCACTCGCTACTCGTTACTTTTGCCTGAAACACTCTTTAGAGTGAACTTGCTAAGGCTTTTTTGGTATTTTAATAGGGTATTCGAAGTTAGTCCATACCCATTTGCTCTTGACTCTTGGCATTGTTTTGGGGTTGTTTAAACAGTGTAGTTATTTGTGATGTTGTTGTTGCTGTTGTTGTTTGCTTTATTCACTGTTGCGCTTTGCACACATCTTCGTCCCTTGGGTGTCATAATTCTTGACGAGCTCATCTTTTACTTAAGTTTTACATAATTTTCATGTCGTTGGCCGTGTAGCGCTTCTGGGTGGTTTGGGTAGCTTCCGTGGCTTGGGCGGTTGGATGGACTGAGCCGGGGCGTATCACTTGGTAAGCCCCATGGAGATAACATAAAATCGAAACGTGTGTGCGCGGGCAGACCAGAAAAAAGGACGACACAACATTTGAGTAGCTGGCAAGGAGGAAGCGGGAAACGGGAAATGGGAAATGGGAGAAGGGGGAAGGGAAAGGGACGTTGGTTTTTGTGGTAAAACGCTTAACTCTACGTGTCTGCGGCTTTTCTTTCCCGCCTGGGCTTTCGTATTTATACCAACTGAAGGAATTTTCTGCCAAGTATTGGACTTAGAGTGGTTAGATGGCAGAAGGGGAGGCTCTCTCTATATATTCGAGTTTTAATATTCATCAGCCATGAGTGATGCATCTTAGATTGCAGGATCTACACATAAGTATCTTTCTTTTATCAATTCAATGAATAGATTTTTATTACAATGTTTTTTGTACTCTTTTCATATATTGTAATAATAATATTACATAGTTGGATTCCATTGATATAATTCTATATATGACATTATTATCATTTTGACTTTGATCTAAAACGGAATTCTTATAAATATTTACTATAACACAAAGCTTTAGTCAGTTTTTCTCAAGATAAAGAGAAAAATGAAGATTTAAGACAGAAGAGAGAAGATGTAAGATAGAAAATAAAATTTAAAAGATAGAGCATTTAAGACTGAAGATTATAGATGATAGATGATATAGGATAGAAGATAGAAGACATAAAACAGAAGGCAGAAGATAAAAGATAGAAGATATCTTTCATCAACGATAAAAGATCAAATATAGAAGATAGATGATGAAAGATAAAAGATAGAGGATAGAGGATTTAAGACTGAGGATGATAGTTGATATATGATATATGATAGAGGATAGAAGATAGAAGACAGATGACCGAAGACCGAAGACCGAAGACCGAAGGCAGAAAACAGAAGGGAGAAAATAAAAGATAGAAGATAGAAGATATCTTTCATCAACAATGAAAGATAAAATATAGAAGATAGAGGATGAAAGATAAGATAGAAAATAGAGGATTTAAGACTGAAGATGATAGATGTTAGAAGATAGAAGATAGAAAATAGAAGACAGAAGACCGAAGACAGAAAACAGAAGACAAGATAAAAGATAGAAAATATAGAAGATAGAAGATATTTTTCTTCAAAGATAAAATATAAAAGATAGAAAATAGAAGATGAAAGATAAAAGATAATATAAAGATCATGAAATGTCTTATTTAACTGAAGTCTTTTAGAGAAATAACAAATTTAATATGAAGTCGTTTGTCCCAATCGAATCATATGAAAAACCAGAGGCAAGCTGCAAATCGATTTGAAGCTAGAGCCTAAACAATTAGGAAATTTGATGATGCTTCTAACTCTAGAGTTTTTACCTAGGACATCAATAGATAATACTTATCTCAGCTGCATTAATAAGAAAACAAAATATCAAGGAAAATATCTACAATTTGTCACTTCAGTGCACACCTCTATAACAACAACAACAGTTATTTTCTTATATATAGACTATCGTAATTCTGGAGAAAGATAAATCAAGTTTCTTCTAGCACACAAACACCCTATTCCCGTCGAGTTTCCACTTGAAAAATTATGAAAAACGAATAATGCAAATTGACAACAAAAGAGGAAAAAATGCAAAGAGGAGGCGGTGGGTGGTAGGGGGTGCGTAGGCGTGGCACTGAATTCATTTGCAATGTGCTCTTGTGCTTAATGGGGACTTCTTGGCTAAACGGCTAATCTCGAATGGCCTGGCCAATTTGGCTGCCAACTTATTGGCCATTTGCTAAAGTGGGCGTTGGGGCGTGGCTGCAGCAACAACAAAGCAAAAAGAATAACGCCTCAAAACTGTAAATGGCCAACAACAACAAAGAGAGTTAACCAAAAAGCTAGAGTCGAGTCTAAACCAACCCCAGCCCCAACCGCCCCACTTCCCCCTTCGCTGGCCGCCTAACAATTTGTTGTTATATTTCGCTTTTTTTTTCTTTCCTTTATTTCAGCAAATTTCATTATCTGCAGCCGCCATCTTTGTACTAAACGGCACACACACACACACACACACACACAGACAGAGGGAAATTTTGGACTCTTTTTTGGGAGCTTTATTTTACCTAAGCCAAATCCGCCCCTTGAAGTGTTTATCCTTTTCTTGTTGTTGCTGTTTGGCTGAAGTGTTTTCAATTTAAGTTTAGCGAACAAAACGCCTTTTGATTTTTATTAGCTAAATAGCTACACACGCCCTCACGGAAGGGGCATGAGGTGGGGTGGGAGCTGTTTTGCGGCTTTAAAGAAGGGTTTGGGGCAGGCTTTGGGCTGGTTGTGGGGCTCGTTGCCAAAAATTGCGCTGCTTGGCTTGGCTGTTGGCCAAAACGGACACAAATTGAGTGAATTTATTGGCCCAGCCAGGGTTGTCGCCCTCGTAAATTATGCAAATAATATGGCGCCCCATTTGCAGCTGTTCCGTTTCGTTTCGTTCCGTTTTCTTTCTTTCGTTTCAGCTCGTTTCATTTTTTTTTTTTGGCAGCTCTTTGCTTGGTTTAAATGAGAGTCACTTAAATAATTATCATTTCCCGAGGCAAAACGCTCGTCAAAAGCTCATTTGGAGCGTCGACGCTCATCGTCTCGCTGGGCATCTGACGAGCGACCAATTAGCCAACGAGACGAATGACGTCTCTCAATGCTCAGCGGTTTATTAATTATGGGGAAAATCGGACTGCTGACTACGGACTACCGACTGTGGACTGTGGACTGTGGAAATCGGACCAAACGCACAAATGCGCATTAGCCGCTGATGTTGATGGCTTTGCGTGGCTTCCAGTCTTGTTTTTGGGTTTTCATCAAATACTCTACGAAAAGGGTGGACCAAACAGTTCAATGCAGTTTGTAAAACTCAAAAATCTCTCTATGATAAATGGTAAATGACTAAAGCAAACGTTTAAGAATGCGATGGTGGCAGAGCTAATAGAAATAGGAAAATTTAGTTAAATGCATTAGTTGATACATTACGATGTCTGTAAAGTGTTAAAGTGCAACATTTAAGAATGACACACAAAGAAGAATTGAAAAATGAATGTAAAATGCAAGGGAAGTCAATAAGCAAGAGTTTTGAGCACATGATATATTGTACAATATGTAGTATAAGTTTTTATTATAATTTCAAGAAATAAATTCAAGCAAAGATGATGATTAAGTATTTCTGGCAAATACGATGCCACAAGCCACAAAGAAGAATCAAAGATGTCGACATCGTATATAGCTTGAGTGGACTTTAGCTGGGTCTTCCAGTTTCCAGTTTCTAATGAGTTGTAAGCGTATCTTAGATTCGTCTTAGGACTTATCCATTTGCCTGTTTATTTTGTGTTTTACTTTTTAGAAACATTCAACCAATTGACTAACTCGCAACTCAGCAACTTCTCATTTCTAGCCCCAACTCCAACTCCAGCTTCAGCTTGAGCTCGAGCTCCACTTCAATTAATCTACGGTCTAGGTAGGCTCCATAGAAATGATGGCAATTACTAGACGCGCTCGCGGTCGGCGAGGCTAATGAGCAGTAGGAGATCAGCTCAATTCATTCATCACTGATGATCACTGCTGATGACGATCAGCAGCAGCAGAAGCCGAAGCCGAAGCAGCCAACAACTAATAGAGAGCATTGGTTAGGGCAACTCTGGCGTTTTACGGGGCGTGCCAATGGCGTTCTTATTAATTTGCTCAATTTCCACAAGAGAAAGAGTGAGAGAGAGAGAGAGAGAGAGAGAGGCAGGGAGAGAGCGCAGTGGAGAGAGTGGGAGAGGAGAAGGTCAAAGTGAAGTGAAGTGGCCGAGGAGGTGGAGAAGGGAAAACCCAACGAAAAACTTAATTAAAATGTCGTAAACGAAAATTGTATGTTTGTTGGGCTTGTCGGATTCTCGGATTGTCGGGCAGGAGGCGGTTAGCTCCCAAAATAATTAAGACATTTCACTTCGGACCGCGGACCTCAGACCGAAATGGAAAAATTGTTAATACAAATTGTTTGTTGCCCAATTTGGGCCATGCCAAGTTTTTCCTTAAGCCATTGTTGTTGCTGTTGTTGCTGTTGTTGTCGGGGCCGCGACCGAAAACAATAAAAATGACTAATGGCAGCTAATTTCCCGTCCAAGTAGGATGAGACGAACTGTTTCACATTTCTTGGCCCCGTTTATCCAACAACAGCGCCTCGTTTCGAGAGGCGGCTCAAAAAAGAAAACAACAACAACAACAACAAAGTAATAGTTGAATATGTATGCGTGGGCGTTGCCACATGAGCAATGGGCAGTGCAGTCGCCTTTAATGACAGGCAGGACTCGCATCTGAAAATTTTGGCATTGTGGCAATTGGAGTAGCAGAGCAGAGTAGAATGGAAAACAGAAACATTCATTCATTCACCTGTCCGTACTACAGCTGCCCTTATGCATGTCTAATGAGTTCCATTTCTTTCCCATATCAAGACATTCTCTTGCTTGTCGAATGTTTGTCAACGAATGTTTGTAATCGAAACTGAAAATGTTTGGTTGGTTTCTAGTGTTAACATATTATTTAACAATCTCTATTCTATAACAAAGTCTAAGTACTTTATTATCTGTATATTAAATAATATAAAACACTTATTTTTTGCCTTTACTTTCTTTGACTTATACTGTCGCTTCTATGAGAAAGCATTTTTCCCAGTTATAATACAGGCTTCAGTCCCAATAACATAATAATATTAAAATATGAAATGCATTTGCTTAACTGAAATTCCATCAGAAATTCTTTAATAAATTTCTTTTTTTTTTTTATAAATGCCCACAATATCTTCACTTTCATCTACAAATTATTGCTGAACTATTTTCTACACACACACACACAGACACACACACACGCACACAGACTCACACGCCACATGCTTAATTGCGTTCAATTTCATGCGTTTTGCATTGCATTTGCTGCTTGCCTGCTCACTCTGCTTACAGTTGCTTAACTAAGCCATGCTCTCTCTCCCTCTCAGTCGCTCGCCCGCGCGGAAGTTGCCAAATTATTTTTGCATAGCTAAAAATAAAACGCACAAAATAGCCAGCCAAATTTAATTAGGCACAACAAGCAACAACAATAACAACAGCAATAACGGCAACTCTCTGCCGTTCGCTCACACACGCACACGCAAAGACACACACACACACACACACAGAGGGAGAGAGAGAGAGAGAGAGAGAGAGAGTCGAGCGAAAAAGCAACAACAAAAATTGTCACAAATGGCCGCTGCAGGCGTCGCGGCGCTACGAACATTTTTGCTGTTGATTAAAAATTGATCAAAAAACATAACAAACAAATTATGCATAGTTGTTGCTGTGTTGTTGTTGTTGGTGTTGCTGTTGGTGTGCGTGTCGCAGCGAATTGATTAAAAAGAGCAATGCGATTGAAATTTTATTGGTAAATTGAATAAAGTGCGCGCCGGGGCGCCCAACAACAACAACCAAACTGGATTTCATTTTTCGCAGTTGCTCTTTTGATTTTGCTGTTGTTGTTCTGGTTGTGCTTTCCAGCGAAGCGTCGCTGACGCTGTCGCCGTCGCAGTCGTAGTTGGCGTCGCTGCCAAAATGCTTGGTACAAATTAATGAGTGTGCACAATATGTGCTTTATGCATACAAGTGTATAAGTGTCTCTCTCTCACTCTCTCTCTCACTGTGTGTGTGTGTGAACTGACTTGCCATTGGCTGCTGTTGTTGTTGTTATTATTGTTATTGTAATGCTGGCAATTTGGTTTGAAGCGTTGTTTAAAGTCACTCAACGATGAAATAATTCAATTAGCGCATTGTTTACAATTTTACATAAATGCAACATTAATTATTGTAATATTTTGTGTAAGTAAATAATATAGATTTTGCTAAGCCATTTCCAGTGGTTAGAAACCCTCACGACAGAAAGCAGAAGTTCAGAAAAGTTAGGATATCTTAGAGTTTATCAAGGAAAGTCCATCAGATCATAAGTATGCATATGTATCTGCGATAGTTGTTGCAATTACACAGCTGAGCGGGAAAGCCAGTAAAACGTTTACGATTGCCATACAAAGCAGAAATGCAGCAAACAGCAAGTTAACGCTAGTGCTTTATGACATCATAGGTCTGTCACTGAGTGAATCAGCCAGTAAAACGTTTACAAAGCGCGCTCTAGTGCAATAAATATAAAACAACTAAAAAGATCAGCCGGTAAAACGTTTACGAATGCCACACAACATTGAAAACATCAAGTTAATGTAGGTAAAATCCATCTGTGACTGCAATAATTATTACAATTATCTACATTTATGGCTGAGTGGAGCAGCCAGTAAAACGTTTATGAAGAGAATACAAAGAGCAATCGTTAAGATGGCTTATTGAGAATTGAATTTGTCTTTTGAGTTACCTCAATCAATAAATATAAAAAGCCTAAATAGATCAGCCAGTTAAACGTTGACAAATGCCACACAAAGGAGCAATTTGTGAAAAGCAGAATTCATAAATTACAATAGTTAATACATAGCTAATTGGGATTTCTCTCAAATTGTTTCCCAAACGATGCTACCAGTAAAACGTTTACGAATGCGAACAGCAATTTTTATATATTTACCCTCATTGGCCTCCGTTTGCAGTAGCTTACGAGATATTGGCTCCATTGCTCCCAGCTCCACATCTAACTCCTGCTGCTGCTGCTGCTCCTCCTCCTCGTGCTGCTGCTCCTTAAGCTGCTGCAGCTTAGTGGCGGCTGCATTCGCCCGCTGCAGCAGCGCCATGTGACGCAGCATGTGCACGGAGGCGCTGCCACTTGTCGCTGCCTGGCAGCCTGGATAGCTCGAGTCAGTTGCATGGGAGCTGTTCAGCGGATTCATGGCCAGAAACGGCGCCCAGCCGGCTGCGGCCGCATAGAGCTGCAGAGCGGAGGCGGCATGTGGATGATGCACACCATCGAAGTGGGGCAGGCGCAGCAGTGGAGGCTGAGTGTGCGCCTGCGCAGCGGCTGCCAGCTGCTTGAGCAGTTGATCCATTTATGTGGGGCAGGTGGCAACTGTTGCATCACACACGCGCGTCACAACGACAAACGCAACAACGATAAGGACGCTCGCGTCGAGTCCTTTGGCTGCTGTGAGACTCGGCGACCCACTGTGCGGCGGCCGCGGCGGCGACAAACAAATTGATTCGAATTAAAATTACGCTCACAGCTTCGTAGCGCTGATTTACGCGCAAAAGACCAAGCGAGAGAGCGAGAGAGTGCAATAGAGTGTGAGAGAGTGAGTGCGAGAGACTTCGTGATAGAGTGAGATGGAGCAGAGGCGTGCGACGACGCTTCAAAGTTGACGTCTAAATGAAAATGGCAAAACGGCAGCGACCGCAGACGACGTTGACAACAAACGACGACGACGACGACGACGACGACGGCGATGGCGACGGCGACGCTCGTTTTGTGGCATTTGTTTAATAATTGCGTGCCCTCATGTGTGTATGTGTGTGTGTGTGTGTGTGTGTGAATAGCAAGAACAAAAAGTGTCGCAGCTTTGCTTGGCATTGGTGGGTTTGTGTCCATGCTAAAAAGTGAGATGGCAAGCGACACCTGCAAAACAGCAGCAGCAACAGCAACAGCAACAAATAACAACAACAAACAACAAGCAACAGCAACAACAACAAGCGTGAGCGTTTTTCAACACTTGTGGGCAGCTGTTGTTATTGTTGCTGTTGTTGTTGTTGTTGGTCGCATGCGCGACTGCAAGCAAAAATCATTAACGTTCAAATTTATGTGCGCCAAAGCGAGAAATAACAAAACGAACGCAGCAGCGACAGTGGCAGCGCTGCCAACGTAGCCGTCGCCGTCGCCGTCGCCGCTGCAATATAAAGAAAAATGGTTTCACTTAACAAACACGCCAAGGCACTGGGCTCTCTTCCACTCGCCATGCTGCTCATTCCACTAAGCACACACACACACACACTGACACAGTCACGAACACAATAATGGTATTTTTCTGGCTCAGTGCGCGCATGTTAAAGCGAGAGAGCTAGTGAGAGCGAGGCGCAACAGTCAACGATGAGAACGTCGTGAAAATGAAATGAAAAACGCCAAAAAAATTGATTTAAAGTGAATATGTGTGTGTGTGCGTGTGTGTGACTGGCTCTGGTGTGTGTATGTGTGTGTGTGTGTGTGTGTGTGTGTGTGTGAGCAGAGCTGGAAGCTAGCTAGATGCTGTTGCTGTTGCTGTTACCGCCACTGCTGCTGTTGTTGCGGCTGGCAGAGCGAGACAGCGCTACTGACACAGGCGTGGCCAAAATAAATACTGGGAAATTTGTGTGTACGCGTTGCCCTGCGCTGGCGTTATGATTATGGGCAATTGAGGCGCAAGGCAGCGTCGCTGCCAGCCGTTACGACGCTGCTCGGCGCAGCCAACTGACATTTTATTGATTGTTTTATGCGATTATAATGTAATAATGTCTTAAATATGCAGTAGGACTGGGTGCCCCAGAGCAGCAGCCCCACTGGCTGCTATCGTTGCTGCTTTTGCTGCTGCTGCACACTGCGCAGCTGCGACTTTTGCGTCTTTTAAATGAATTATGCACACACACACACACACACACACACACACACACACACAAATTGCCGCCCTCGCTGACCATTTGCTGTGCTGCAGCCCAGCTATTCGCCCCGTCTTTCACTTCTTTCGCTCTTATGATTGGCAAAAAAGGCCAACACACACACACACACACATAGACACTCTGCTGCTGCAGCTGCTGCTTCTTCTTTTTCTTTTTTGTGTGAAGTGTTTCGTCTTCTTCTTGCTCATTGTCAGCGTTTTTATCGGCCAGCAAAAATCTATAAACGGGGCAGCGGCCGCCGCACTCAACTCAATTCAATTAATTTTCACTTGATTTTTCCACACACAAACAAATTTTCATTTAATTTGCTGCGGGGCGTTTCGTTTTTCTCGTTTTTCTATTTCACTTCTAGCTGTTGTTGTCTGCTTGCGCTGCTTCTTCCTCTTTGGCTGCTTATCGTGCGCCATTTTCTTGCGCTTGATTTTCTATTAAGTTGAGACTGTGTAAAGTTTCATACCACCCACTCTCTCCCTCTCTCTTTCTCCCCTCTCTCTCTCTTTGTTGCCCTCTGCTGTTCACACGAATCTACTTTGACATTTGGCCCGCTCTCATTATATTTATCATTATAGAACTTATTTGCGCATCATCATTATAATGTATATTGTTTTTGATTTTTGATTTTTGATTTGCATTTGCATTTTCATTTTCATTTTCGTTTTCGTTTCAGTGTCATTTTCATTAGGCTTTTCCTTTTTTTTCGCCTGTTTCCAGTGATAAACGTAATTAAAAATAAATCAAAAATATGCATGATATGAGCAAATTGGAATTCATGCGAAATCATGTGCCGTGGGCGTAATGCGTACAGTCAGCCATTTATTTGGTTTTTACGCCCAAGTTAACTCGATCCAAAATGAATTCAACTCTTTAAAAAGACTAGCCCAGCCAGAGTGGAAGAAGAAGAAGTTGTCTATATAATGTATGTATATTCAGCTATATAGGAAATAGAATTGTAATATGTGAGCTATTTAGTTCCTATGAACTAAATTCTTCAAATTTTGCTGTCCAACATTTCAGTCTCACTACTATTTTTATGATCACAGCTGTATTTATAAATATTTAAAATATATATTTTATTATTTTAATAAACTATATAGTGTACATATGTATATACAGTTGTAACAGCAAAATGTTGTGATAAACTTAATATTTTAAAAACAATTTGAAACGAGTATTAAGATTAACATCTATGTATGTATGTATGTATGTATGTATGTATGTATGTACATATATGTACATACATATATGTATGTACATATATATTCTCATTGTTTTCGAAACATTTATCACACAATTTTGCTGTCCAATATATCAATCGCACCACAATTTTTATAAGCTCAGCTGTATATTATTTTAACAGTTAACCAAGTCTCTTAAGATAGTACCAGAGTATATCGAAAACTTTTTTAAAGCAGGTTTTTTAATTATCTCTTAAATATTATTATTAATATATTATTATATTTTATATAGATTATATTTAACTATAGCTGTTTAAGCTAATAAAAGACTTAAGTTTTTAAAATTTTGCGTTAGTAATAAATAATACAAAATCTTTAAGAGTTAATTAAATAACGTAGCTTAAGCCAAATTTCTTCCTTGGTCTTTGAAAAACTCTAAACAATTTTTCAGAAACTTGATTATATAAAAATATTTACATATACATACATACATAGTGTATATATGTATATACACATATACATATCGAAGTTATCAGATTCAATAATGTATATATATATTATATATAAAATCCACTTTTCAAAACTTCATCAAATGTAACAATTTCTGACATTATTGAATCTGATAACTTCGATATATACATACATTATATATAAATGTTTTATATTTATATAGTATATAAACATTATACAAGGTTAATTTTGAAACGATTTCCATTTGGTTGTCCTTCGTGAAATGGTCGGTTTATCACTTGGCTGTGATCAGAAATCAATTATTATTAAAAGCGCATTAAAAACAATAAAAATGGCATTAAAATAAAAATCGACAATTAATGAAAAGCAAAAACAAAAAACAAAAAAAAAAAGGAGACAAAGGCCGAAATGAATAAAACTTTTGTAATCGCTTTACCATTTGAATGAATCAAGTTTCGAATGCTTATCAATAGTTGGCTCTATATCAAGTGCCCCCTCCCCCCGTTGATTTGTCTGTGATTTTTATTACAGTTTATTATTATTTACCTACTGTCGACTAATTTGTTTTTAATTTGTGCTGATAAAATTGATGAATAAATAAAACGAAAGTCGAGCAAATAACGAAATTAATAACTGACTACGTGGACGGAGGCATACCAAAACCAAAAAAGGGGCGGGGCGGTTGCTGATGAATAAAATAAAGCCCCACATGCCCCATCCCCCAACTCCAATATGTATTTGAGCACCAACTAAACGACAGAACATGCCACAATAATAATTACAATAACAAATATCAAATACTCACACTCACACACGTAGCCACATTCATATTCATATTCCTATTCGTAATGCCCGCCAACAGGCAACAAATAATGTCATTATTTGCCCCCGATTGATTTGTCAAATCGGTATTATTTGATATTTCCAATTGGAATTGGAGCGCGCTTTGATATCGTGTAATTTTTTGTTGTTGTTTCTTAGGGATACTTTGGGGATACGAGACCGCAAAGAGCCCCTACAATAATACTGACTACTCATAGAGAGAGAGAGAGAGAGAGAGAGAGAGAGAGAGAGAGAGAGAGAGAGAGAAAGACAACGAGAAAAAAAGACTTAAAACAGAAAAAGGATAAAGAGAATGAAATAGACAGATATTAAAAAAGAGAGGTAGAGAAAGAGAGAGTAAGAGAAAAAGAGAGAAGCCGATATAGCGTTGAAAGGATATAGATATGTACATATATAGTCCAATATAGAGATATAGAGATATAGTCCAATATAGAGATATAGAGATATAGTCAGATATAGAGATAGTGAGAGACACAGAAAGAGAATGAAAAAAAGGGAGATAGAGAGCATGCCAAAACTCATGGTGGATTATTGAAATTAGGTTTTTAAAAAGATAAGTTATTTTTATCATATTTTGTACTCATACTAGACAACTTTGTCTATATCCAAAAACTTTCTTTAAAAACTTTCATTACTTTTTAAATATATATAAACTTATATACAATATTATCTACTAACAAGTAAGAAAACTCTAGTCGGGGGTACCCGACTAGGAGATCCCCTGAACCCCGTCCGATATGCGTTTTAAAATATATTCCGTATCTTGTATACATTACAAACTTATTCAAAATTTAATTAAATTGCTAATCTTGCACTTTCACAATCAAATATCATGTTTTTATTTTTAAAGAATTTAATATAATTTTTAAAGAGTAATAATAATTTAATAAAAGAGTAAAAATAAAAAATTAAGAAAATACGACATAAAAATATTTGACATCGACGAGGATTGAACCCAGACCTTCAAGGCACGACGTGCCCCGCTTCTATCAACACCGCCACTGCACTGCTTAGACAAGCAGTAGAAAATTTAAACTAAAGGCAGTTTAGAATTATAACAAAATTCACCCAGTCAGCTGTTATTGTTGTGATTCTTAGAACAGACAAGAATGCTCGCATTCGAATGTCTCAATGTATGTGTGCACATGTATAGAAAAAATTAAAACGGGGGTGGGTTTTTGGTCACATGTTGCAATTGACAAAACGTTTTGTTTAATTACTTTTGTGATACTTAATGGATTTCAATGAAATTTTCAGCATATGATCTACATATAATATTGAATATCTTGCAGTTGTATAAAATTGCAAACTCATTCACATATTGGCTAAATTTGCAATTTACCTTCAATTTGAAAATTTTTGAAAAATTTTGAACCAATATCCAAAATCTAACAAAAACCGAAATTGTATAAAATATAAATGAAACTAAATGCAAAATTTGGAGACTCTAGCTTCAAACATGTACGAGATATAATTTATTAACTTCTTTTCGATAAGGTTTTTAATCGATAACAAAAGAACGGGAGAAGTTATCGAATTTCTAAAACAAACTCGATATGCGCGTGATATACAGGGACTTCCAAAAAAAATTTCAAGGCTCTAGCTCTTATAGGTTCTGAAATCGACGCGTTCACACATACGGACGGACGGACAGACGGACAGACGGACAGACGGACAGACGGACAGACGGACAGACGGACATGGCTATATCGACTCAGCTCGTCGTCCTGATCAAGAATATATATACTTTATGGGGTCTGCCACGCCTCCTTCTGCCTGTTACATACATTTGACATTTTAACAAAACCATTATACCCTGAATTCCCATTTTCAATGGGTTCAGGGTATAAAAAGCATCTAAAGCAACATTCTGTAAACTCTATCCATAAAGAAACAATTACACAAACTTAAGAGATAGAGAATACGAGAAGATATACAGTAGATATACTCTCTGTGAAAGGTAAAGGTAATATATACATATATATCAACCTATATATATACATATATATAATATGTACATATATACTTAATAAACCTTAGACTTCAACAATATGCTTTACAAATTTTCATTTTGCAGGTGCGCAAAGGCCGCATGCATCACTGTAGGGCATTGCGTGGCGCGTATATTAACTCGGGGTTTGCCCTTTCGCCCCTCAACAAATGAAATAATACCTTCTGTTTGCTATCATTGAAGTGTGGCAGGGGTTTGATTGGGCGCAGGTGGGGCATAAAATAATGACTTTATTAGCTAAGTACAATTCGTAAATGTTACACAGGTCGACAGGTGTGCGTAGACAGGTGAGAGGAGACAGCGGATAGGAGATATGTCTGCTGCGCTACAGATTTGCTTGCAAGTTGCCTAAAATCGAAAATCATCTAGAGCGAGAGGGAGCGAGAGTGAGAGAGAGCGAGCGAGAGAGGGAGAGAGGGTTGTCATATTTTGTTGATTTGTTTTTGGCGATAAGCACTTAAATGAAGTCTTAATTCCTAATGCCTCTTGTTGCACACGTGTCGCTGCGACGCCCTCCGAAATAGACATTTAATTATTTGCTGTGATTAAACACGCAGCGCACAAAATCAAACCACCAGCCACCCCCCTTTGCCCTTCCTTCCTCTTCGCCGTACTCCCCTCAGCAGCCCCTTTCGCACGCCCTTAGAGCTACGTCACACGTCGTGTGTCAATTTTTATTTTATTTTCAACAGAGGAAAGGGGCAGTGGAAGAAAGGGCCAGCTTCATATTCCAATTATTTATCTTATCGGCGTATCTAGTTTTGATTTTTCATGCAGCACCGTAAATAGTTGAACCGCAATTCGGAATCCCTTGTTGCGCTGCACTTTTGACAGTTGACAGTTGCATCAGCTACCCTGCATGGCAGGGGCGGAAGCGGGAAGGGGGCGTGGCACATTTCGATATCTTTTTGGCAACTTGGCGGCTGCTGGGGCTCTAATTTAGCAACTATCTATGCATCTGTAACCCCCTCTCTCTCACTCTCTCTCAATGTATCTCTCGAAAATATTTATCTTTCCCAGAAATTTGAGCCCTCCTCAGTCTGTGTGTGTGTGTGTGTGTGTGTCTGTGTGTCTGTGTGTGGTGTGTGTGGTGTGGTGTGCTTTGTGCGCAATGCTTGTCAAATTAATGAGATTTAGAGTTTTGATTTCTGATCGATCGACTCGAGATAAAAATGCGGTCGTTAATTAAGCCAGAGCTTAGCAGCAACAGTAAAAAGGAAAAGCTCGAGGAAAATGTGAGAAAACATTAGCTAATCTATTCTAAATACAGTTACTTAATTCATGGTAATCAAATGGTTCCCATGACAACTAAATCATAAGATAAAGATGAAGATGGCGATGACGATGAAGATGAAGACGAAGAGGGAGAAAGACAACTCATAAATGGACGAAAGAGAAATAATATCCATACTCATTCATAAGACAGAGAGAAAGTGAAGATGAAGATGAAGAGGAAGAGGGAGATGAAGATGAAGAGAGAGAAAGACATCTCATAAATGGAAGAAAGAGAAATACTATCTGTGCTCATCCTTAAGACACAGAGAAAGGGCAAATTAAGATGAAGAGAGAGAAAGACAACTCATAAATGCAAGAAGTATAAATAATATCCTTGCACATCCTTATGAAGATGAAGAGGGAGAAAGACATCTCATAAATGGTAGAAAGACAAATAATATCAATACTCATCCTCAAGACTCAGAGAAAGGGCAAATTAAGATGAAGAGAGAGAAAGACAACTTTAGATGGAAGTTGAAATAATATCCATGCTCATCCTTAGGACAAAGGGAAAGTGCTACGATAACTCGAACTATTCAAACTATATGTGCAAACGTATTTGATGATTTTCTCTCAAAGAACAAATCGAAGTAAGGTTTTTGCCTAATGATGCATCTGTTCGCCCAAAGGCCCAAAAGCAATCATTGGGTCAACCCATTTGGTCGCATTAAACCTTTGATTCGAACCCTTCACTTAGCCCGCACACCTCAAGTGGAATCGCTCTTCGAAGGGAGGGGCATAACAAGCTGTAAATATGCAAATGCATATGTTAAATAGATGACCTTTTATTGTATTGTTGGCGTAAGCAAAAGACAATCATAACACAAGTGTAAAAGTTGTCACATAGTCGAAGGGAGGGGGGAAGGGGCTCTTAGGGGGGCCAACTCAAATTGACTTCTAAAAGCAGCAAAATCAGCAAAAAATTTGCATTTCAATAAACGATTATCGTAACTTTGCGTACGGTTTTTGGTTACGGTTTACGGTTTACGCCGTATTCTCTCTCGTTGCTTTCCTTCTGGCCCGCCAATCTACACCTCTACGGGTTAGGGGTCGTGTCTGCGTGAGCGTGTGTGTTTAGGGGTCGCAAAAAGGTTGCCATAGGCAGAATGTTATAGCCGCTGATGTAGGTGTCAGTGGAGAGGGATTGGGCTATGTTCTTCGCTTTACGACAGTCAACGGGCAAATTGTCGTTGTAAAAGTCAAATGTGGAAAATTTATTTTATATTTTTAGCTTTTAAATTAAATAAAGTTTTTGTCGCTGTCGTTTTATTTGCATTCGAATTTTGTCACCTTTTCGCTACACAGCTTCTCCCTCCCCTACTCAAAAGCTGCTCCAAAAATCCGCTCACGTTCGCTATATGCATCTCGCTCTCTCTCTCTCTCTCTCTCTCACTCTTGTTATATACATCTCTTTTAGCTGTCTGTGTTTATTGTTTAGGCTTTTTACAGTTTGGCTGGGGGTTTCGTTGGGGGTTCACTGGGGTCTGGGGGTTGGGGGTTAGGGGTTGGGCTGGAGCATTCAGACAGGCAACGCCACAAATCACAGACTCACGTACAATGCTTAAATATGGCGCTCGTTTCGATGTCCGTGTCCAGCAAAGCAGAAAAATAACAATAATAATAACATCTACAGCAAAAGAAGCAATAAAAGAGAGCTGAATGAGAGCGAGAATCGGAGTTGGAGACACGTTGAAGCGCAGCAAAAAAAATCTCGTCCATTCTCTCTGTCCATTCTGCATGCAAACGCAATTTGATAACGAGCGAACGTATTAATATCATTGAGCCCCATTATTTCAGAATCAGCCCCATCCGCAGCCCTGGCCCACAATTCTGACTTTTCGCTCAGTCATTCCCAGCGGTTGCCGACCAAAAAAATTATGTTCATTTTAACCGAATCACAAAAACAGCAGATAAAATGTACGGAAAAACTGGGACAAGTCGCTGCCAGAATGCACTATAGAACACATTCAATTAACAATCAACTATATACAATAGATGTCTATATATCTATCTTTATATATATAGGTATAGAGATATAGAGAGGAAATCAGAAATAAGAGCTTATGCTATAACTGTAGTAACTGGCCCGTAAATAGAAATATATATTTACATAAAAAATAGAAATAAACTGGCTGTCAAACGCCCTGACAAGTGACTGTCAGGCAGGTGTATGTAAGGAAAAGAAATTACGAAAAAGGAAAATAATGAAGAGCTTTAAAACCATGTTATCAAAGTGCACGTTAAACTGCCTCTCAACTGCTTGTCAGGCGAGTATCAATACTATCAATATCAATATATATAAAGAGAAAGAAGAAAACCAAAAAGGCAAGCTGCATGTTAAAGTCTATGTTAAAATGGATATTAAAATATCAGTAAGTACGTACCAAGAATGTGTAAATATATAGTTATATAAAATAAATAAAATACAAAAAGGAAGAAGAAAGAAGAATTTAAAGTGAATATTAGCAAAGTGCATGTTTGACTACCTGTCAAGTGTTTGTCGGGCAAGTACATATTTATTTAATAAATAGAAGTAAGAAGAGTTAAAAGACCATATGAGTAAATGCATGTACAACTCCCTGTCAAGTGCTTGTCAGAATAGTTAATATAAACACATAGTTACATAAAAATAAAGAAATTGAGAAAAGTTAAAAAGAATGAAGAGTCTTAAAACCATAAATGAAACCAGCATGTCAAAGTGCATGTCAAATGCTGGCCAGGCAAGTAGATTTGTATTAATAAGTTATGACTGACAGTCATTAACTTAAAAAGAGCTATTAATAAAGTAAAGTGAGTTTGATGCTATCAAAAGCTATTCACTGACTCTATAAGAAATACAGTTCAGAAATGCTAACAAAAGAAGACTTTCAAAGAAATGTAACAAAGCTTGTCGATGAAATAGCAGTTGACAATTTGATCTGAAAACATCAACGAATGCCGCACAAAGAACAAAAGAAGAAGAGGAGCATATATATATACATGCTAATACATAATATGCTTTATATTATATTTATATTTGCATAAAATAAATTTAAGTTGTAGTTAGATTAGTTTAACTGGAGACTCGTATTCGAGTAACTCGAGTCTGTGAGCATATCAGGGCTGTGTATGGCTGCAAATGGAAATGGAAGCACGTCAAACAATTTCAAGTGCGCCATATTTGACAGGACAGAAGGAGTCGGGGCAAGGGGCAGTGGGGTTGGACACTGGACAGGAGCAACGTTGCCAGATCTAGGTGTTTTTTTTTTTCGTTTTTTTTCGGTTGAGGACGGGGCTTATCGGGGCGCGTGTGCAACATATTGCCACAATTCGTTGCCACATCGCATTGGCAATTGTGACTGATGGCCAATAAATTTTTACAGTCATGCACTGCACATGGACGTAGACAGCAGAGCAGGCGAGGGGGAGGGGGCGCGAACGGGGGCAATTCATACATGTCGATTTCTTTATGTGAACGCGCGCCGAAGCTTATTAAATAAATCACACACAAACAAAAAGGGGTCTGCTGGTGGGAGGGGGCCTAACAGGTTATTGGGCAAGGGGCCGGGGGAGGGAGCCGGGGCTCCACTTGTCATTTGTTGGAGCGTTGCGGAGCTGCGGCGCCATAAATCCATGTGCCCAATTATCTCGTTTGTCCGCATAACGGAAATGCGAGACGAGCCCGAGATAGACCAGAGCTGGGAGCAGATCCAAAGCGGAATAATCTCGCGAGTGGAGATAGGAGATCCTCACAGACATTTCATTTCATTTCATTTCATTGAATGTCATTTCAATTTCTCATTTGCATTGCGCTCGAAAATTGACCCCCAGCCAACCCTGTCTGCTCCTCGACAAGTCCCCAAGGGAGGAACAGCAGAAAGCAAAGCCTGTTTGCTCGGCTCAGCTCCAACTTCTCCAGCGTCAGCCTTTGTCTCAGCCTCAGTCTCAGTCTCAGTCTCTGCTATCAGCGCGTTATCAACGCAAAGCCAACAAAGCATGAAATATATATATATATACAAGTGAGAAGGGGCTGGTGAGAGCGAGAGAGAGAGAGGGGGGAGGAAGGGGGCAGGTCACGGCGGGGCGCAATGGGTCGCATTTCAGCTACGAAACTCTCAACGCTGAACGATTCTCGGCTTCGCATTCTGACAAGCGGCTGCCTTCAATAATAATTTGTCCATGACTAATTGGATTTATTGGAATCGAATTTATTATGTTATGCTTATTTAATATTAAATTTATGCGCTGTTTATTTTGTCTTTAGACAACTTACGCATACCCTGTACCAGGCTGCAAAGAGGTTAATTGGTGCGACAGACAAGAAAATGTTCTTTGTTTATTGTTCTCATAGAGTTATTATTATCTATTAGCTTGAGTTTTCTTTCAAATATCAAGAAGTTCTTAACATTCTAATAAGATAGCCAGTTTTATTAGCCAAATTTCGGGGCCATTTACATACATTTATATGACCTTAGGCTCTCTGTGATCTAGCTAATAAGATATAGCTAAGCATCCATAATGGTTGTGGCCATATGAACAGACAGATATGTATATTTATACATGTATATAAGATGTATATCAGAAATCAATATAAAAGTGATAAACTATGACTTTCCCAGGCTTATAGATTGAGTCTTATTTGAAGAAGTCTTCGATTTGTTGTGGGCATTTTTTTTTCAAGTTTCCAAAATAGGTATTTAAACTAAAGCTTTGGCTGTGAATCGGGGCATAGTTAGCCAGTTGGGCAAATAAAATAGTATTATTGAGACAACTTTTCTCTGTATTTATTTGGGCCATATAATATCTATGTTTTAGTTTTTACTTTTTATTGACACTAGCTCCGCCAACGTATTTAAATATACATATATTTGTCGTATCCGAATCATAATGACGTGATGCTATGAAATTAACAACAGAGCCTGTTAGCTGTGTTGGTGCAATAGTATTGGAGAGAGACTGGCAGCTTGTAATATCTGAGTGACTTTACATTTTAATTGTACGCATCTCTATTCTGTATCCTTTAATTGTCACTGTGAGAGAGACAACAATAGCTGTTGCTGAACGTAGTCCCGTGTGTTGCTGAGTGAAAGCGAAAGGGCTATTTATGCCCTTCACATGATTTCGCTAAGCGAAGAGAATGCGACTAGAGTCTGACAGAAGGTGTCTGAAATAGCCACTTGGTCCAGAACTGTAGGGCATGAAAGAGCACTTCGTTCAAGAAACATCAATTTTGGAAGAGCACATTATCAGAACCAGCAAAACTGAAGCTGAAAAGTGCTAAATTTGAATGGATTGCGATCAATTAGTTAATGCCTAGACATATGCACATGTATTATATTATATTATATATGATATATAGATAATACAATATATTATATATATTATATGTTAAATTGATTGCAACCTAAGGCCAAGTCTTATAAAGATCTATTAGCGCATTCCAGACATTCAACATTTAGAGACGCCTCGTCTGGGCCAGCCGTTGCCTCATATCTAACACCTGTCCAGTGTCTTGTGTGTGTGTGTGTGTGTTGTGGCTGGAGCATTTAAGTGTGCTCCAGTTACAGAGTTACATAGGTAACTCCTGCCAGTTCCTGCCAGAAAGGCAATGCGGCCGAAGGCCGAGCTCAGAGGCGCCGCTAATGACCCTAATAAACAGCTTTGTGGGCGCTACGCATACTAATGAGCATCCGGACTAGCTGGCAGTTAGGCAGCACCACCAGCAACATCAGCAGCAGTAGCAGCAGCAACAGCAACAGCAACAACCACATAACCATCGACAGCAGCCACAAAATGTGGCACAAAGTGCAGGACGTCAACACCTTGCAATAGCTCTTCCTTTCACGCTCTCTCTAACACAGTCTCTGTCTATGCCTCTTCTAAGTCTAAGTCTCAACCCCCACTTTTAGCCTGCCTCCTTGCTGCCCCAACAACCCCACACCTTGTAGCACATAATGAGCAATCCATCTGCACAACACCCGCACGTAGTTTAGTGAAATTTGTTGATTTACATGACGCGAACTACATCAGCAACCACCTCAACCCTCCCCTCTCCACCCACCATCGTCCTTGCCTCCCTTAGCGTCTCGTCCTAGCGATTCAGCATGTGTGAGTCCTTTGCCTCGCAGCTTAATAAATTGTTTGCCATTAATAACAATAAAAATAGATAATCTCCGTATAACAAATTAATGATGTGCGCAGCGACCAGGCCAAAGAGAGCGAGAGAGAGAGGGAGACCGACAGAGAGAGGCAAGTGCAATGCGTGCGAAAGGAATAGAGAATGAAAGGCAGTGATTGTTGTTGGCAAATATGAAAAACTTCTGTGGAGTTCTACACTGTCCAACAAGATGTGAGAGCATATTCAGATATATTATATCTTACTATCTTACTATCTTACTATCTTATTATCTTATTATCTTATTATCTTATTATCTTATTATCTTACTATCTTACTATCTTACTATCTTACTATCTTACTATCTTACTATCTTACTATCTTACTATCTTACTATCTTACTATCTTACTATCTTACTATCTTACTATCTTACCATCTTATATCCTATATCCTATATCTTATATCTTATATCTTATATCTTATATCTTATGTCTTATGTCTTATATCGTATATCTTATATCTTATATCTTATATCTTATATCTTATATCTTATATCTTATATCTTATATCTTATATCTTATATCTTATATCTTATATCTTATATCTTATATCTTATATCTTATATCTTATATCTTATATCTTATATCTTATATCTTATATCTTATATCTTATATCTTATATCTTATATCTTATATCTTATATCTTATATCTTATATCTTATATCTTATATCTTATATCTTATATCTTATATCTTATATCTTATATCTTATATCTTATATCTTATATCTTATATCTTATATCTTATATCTTATATCTTATATCTTATATCTTATATCTTATATCTTATATCTTATATCTTATATCTTATATCTTATATCTTATATCTTATATCTTATATCTTATATCTTATATCTTATATCTTATATCTTATATCTTATATCTTATATCTTATATCTTATATCTTATATCTTATATCTTATATCTTATATCTTATATCTTATATCTTATATCTTATATCTTATATCTTATATCTTATATCTTATATCTTATATCTTATATCTTATATCTTATATCTTATATCTTATATCTTATATCTTATATCTTATATCTTATATCTTATATCTTATATCTTATATCTTATATCTTATATCTTATATCTTATATCTTATATCTTATATCTTATATCTTATATCTTATATCTTATATCTTATATCTTATATCTTATATCTTATATCTTATATCTTATATCTTATATCCAACTATGCTCGTCCCAAACATCTTGTTGTCTAGTGTTTAGGCTAACAGGACTTTCAGTGGCTGGTGGTTGTTGGCCAAAGTCAAAAGTCGCGTCAAGGTATGCAATGAGCGCTCTCTTTCTTTCCCTCTCTCTCGCACTCTCTCCCGCTAGGTTTCTCTCTCTGTGTGGACGTGCCACTTGCCACAGGAACAACTCCCCCGGGGGCCATGTAGTTGAGTACGGATTTGAAGTAAATTAAAAGTCACTCACACTCCTTGTTGTTGCGCGCTTGTCCAGGGGTCGAGGGTTGTCGCCCAGCTACTGTCCCCTTAGCCGGCTGCCAGCGACCTCGCCTCCACTACGCACTTGAGTTCATTATTATGATATTTGGTGTCAGCGCCATCCCCGGGCTAGCTCTGGCTGTGGCTGTGGCTGCGGCTGCTGTGGGCGTGGCAGCGTGTGGGCAAAAACTCAATTATAACAATATGCTCAGATTTTCTACAAAACCAAACTAGGTTTTTAGCCAGATATTGATGTTGTTGCTGTTGCGGCTGCTGTTGCTGCTGATGTTTCTTGTTTTTCAATTTCAATTTGTTGGCAGCTACCTGCGCATCACAGACAATGCAGCGGATGGAGCAGGCCGTAAAAAGGTCTGGCCCGTAGGCCCATAAACTACTCCGTTGGCCATAACTATCAGCTAATAAGCCAAGCCGACGCGTTTCTCTCAGCGCTGCTTCGAACCATAACGAACATCAAATTCCAAATCAAAACAATGAAAGTGGAGCACAATTCACGATGTCTTCATTTGCAGCTATTCCTGCCTCAACCTCCACCGCAGCATCAGCTACAGCTTCTTCTCTCCCTGCTTCAATTCAATCTGTTGAAGAAATGCCTGCTAATCATCGCACAATGAAATAAATTACGAACATTGTTCGGGTATTTTTTATTTGTGGCCAGGCCTGATCATGAGCTCCAAAAAACCTTTTCAGGCCCCGTTTGTGCCCGCTGTGAAAATTGAAAAGCGCTCGAAAGCAAATAGAAAACGTCGAGAGCCAAGACACTGAGGCGCAAAGATTAACACCAGCCGCTGACCCATGCTCCAAAGAGTGTGAATAAATTAAGGCATCAAGATCATAATACTCAGCGATCGGCCACGATAAACACTTTGATTAGCAATCTGGTTTATCTGTGTGTGTGTGTGTGAGTGGGAACTCCCGCTGCGAAAATGAAATGGAAGCGGCAGCAAAACGAGCAGCAACAGCAGCCACAATGAACCAAAAACTAAAACTTGAACCGTACCGCAGCTGGAGCTGTGCTCTAGTTGCAATTGCCAGACTAACAGATACCCTGTACGGTCAGAAGCCGCAAAAATATACACTGAAAGTCATCTAAGCCTTACTTCTAATTTTCTTTTTGTTTCCCAATCACATTTTTACTCTTCCATTTTCCGAATTCGATACTCAACACTGTGTAATCGATACTCTTCTATGTAATCGATAGTAATACATATGTGTAAATAGTATGAATCAGGATTATAGCTTTAGAAGAGTTAAATAGAGTAAATGCATTGGAAGAGTATTTTCTGTGTCTAAATTATATCTTTCCTATGGTATAAATGGGTAAACTGCTTATCGATATGTATCGAATTTGAGTCAAAACTGAACGTGCATCAACCATACATTTAAATTTGATTAATGTATGTTGAATAAGATAAATAAATAAGATTAAGAAAATCATGAAATTATTAACTTCTGAAAAATTGTTTTATGGTTGTTTAGCGAGAGCCATTTATGTTTAAATATTAAGGCAGTAATAGTAATAGTAATGTAGGTAAGTAGTCAGGCAAATTCACACTCTCGATATTTATCAAAGTTGTTTAAAAATTAATAAAGCATCATTAGACAGTAGACAGTATTGACATTGAAGTCAATAACTGTCAATATACATACATATATAATATATTCAACGAGATATAAAATCCATCTATATCGAAAAATCATTTATGAATGATTTGAGCTAATAATAAACTGAGCTGCATTTGGTAGAGCACATAGTTTGATAGCTGTTGTTTCTTTAGTAGTTCAGACATCACTACGCAAAGCTACCCCTGGCCAGCATGTACAGGGTATCTATGTGTTAATACAAAACAGAAACGAAACAAAGCTTAATTCTTGAAGGTTGTGGCTCAAGAGAGCAAACACCAAAATGCCCCATAATTATGACAATCAGTTGTTGTTGCTGCTGTTGTTGTTGCTGTTGTTGTTGTTATTGCTGTTTATGATGAAGCGCTAATCCGCATTGTTGTTGCGCTGTTATTCAGTTGTTGGCTTAAGAATCTGTTACAGAAAACTTAAAAGCGTCGTTTTAATATCTTTATTGATTTCGATTAAGCGCTATAACGTAGGGTGCACAGCATTTGCGGCCGGGCATATCGATTTTAATGGAAAGGCTTGAAGTAAATATGATATATATAGGTGCAAATATTATTGAAATTTGTATTATTGTATTGGATCTGTTGAGTATATTCGTAAGCTCCAATCTGAGCATCTTTAGACTTTCTACACTTTAGTCTTTAAGCTAAAAATTTGTTATGATTAGTTATGATCATTGCTTGAATTATTTAAAGATATTTCAGTTTTAGAGTAGGGTATGTGTATGTCAGAACTGATCTATAGAATGTAGCGTGAGTCCAGATGATATATGCAATCAGAGTTTTTAGTTATATTTATATATAACTATATATGTATTTATGACGGATATATGGAAAGAAAGAATTCAGTATTTTGTTAAAGATCAATAACGATAATTATAATTATATAATTATAGATCAATAAAATATAAATATATTAACATGAGCCATGCGTTTTGCATCTCGTATTGGACGTCAAAATTGAAAGATAGCAGCAATAAGACTAGCCCTAGCAGGTAGATCTATCTTAGTGTACGAAGCGTTCAACGGCTGCAATCAGTACAGACCACTAACTCGAGTCCAAGCAGATAATGGCGAAAATGCTTTACGGACTTAACAACTTATTTCTAATTCATTACAATGATACTGGACTCAGCAGAGAAAATTGTTTTGCTAAAAGATTCTACTACATGAAGACCATTGTTGGTCCGCTGCAAGAGCATAGCGGCGTATCTCAAGGAGCTTGAATCAGTATGTAACTCTCTCAAATAATTAAAACTGGCTCACTTGTGAACATATTCTCCGTCTTTTTTTTTGAAAATCTGCATTCCAAACAATGTTGCCATTTCCCGAAGTAAGATAATATAACGGGTTCATTAGTTAAGAAAATGAAAGCAAGATCAATAAACTGTCTCACTCGTGGGGTAGGCAAGACGCTCAACGCACTAATTTGGAACGAGTTTGACGAATTTCTTCAGCGCTTGCCCCGTATCCTAGATACTGAACTGCTGCGTTGAAAATAACTTAATTTGGTAATGTTAAAGAATGTCTAAAGCAATTTTCAACCTTTCAAAGTCAAAGTCTTTTGTTGGGACTGCACCATGATATCATTCATACAGACAATTACATAAAATTTGCTGCGAACTTCAAATTGAATCTTACTTATGTCTTTCAATTTTACAATCTTACTCTTTCCTTTCAATTTATCTGCGGAACTTTCTTTGACCAAAGGAAATTCAGCTTTTGAGTCAAAACAATATGGAATGAACTCACCAGATAGACTTGTTGTTGCCAATGGAGGACCTACTGTGCAAAGCTCTACCCACTTCTCTTAGAATTGTCCAATTGTAATCACATTTCAAACATTGGATATTGGACCTCTACTTCTTTCTTCCGTTTTCATTCCTTTTTCTTTGATTTGTCCTCTCTGCAATCGAACACAACATTCGACATATTTTTAATTATTTACAGACACCTTCTGTCAGGTTCTCTATTTCTAGTCGTATTTGATCGTTTATCGAAATCAAAGCAACCCTGTGCGAAGGGCATAAGCAGTGTTGCCATTTTGGCTATTTGATAGCAAATCGAGCTATTTTTCAAAGCGACATGCTATAAAAATTTTGAAAATGCTATTAGCTATATTTTTAGCTATTTTACAAAACGTAGCAATACTACGCAAAGTTGACAACATATCGGTAGAAAGTATGTTGCGGGCCAATAAACCTAGTATATTGCCAATTCTCGAATATTTGCACTGCAAAAATATTGAAAATATTTTAAGCCAATTTGAAAAAATACATCTTGTAAAGTGGCACAACACTTCAGATAATGTAAAGTTTTGGGCGGAGGCCCTGAAATTTACAGATGCCTGTGGTGTTCCAATTTTCAAGCATTTGGCCGGGTTCGCGTTGAAAATCCTTTCACTGCCATGGTCAAACGCAGAGATGTAAAGCATTTTTAGCCAAATGAATTTGGTAGAAACAAATTTGCGAAATCGAATGCAAATAAAGACGTTGGACGCTATTTTAAATATATGTATAAGGTATGCTTTATTGGAAATTACGCTTTAACATGTTAATTAAATTGTTTAATTTAAAGATATGGTTTGCGCAGAAATGACAAGTGCTGCCACAACAAGCTATTATTATTAGCTATTTTGAGCTATTTTCAGAGTTAGTTTTGCTATTTTTTGGTCTCAAAATCTGGCAACACTGGGCATAAGTAGTCATCTCGCTTTCACACAGCAACACACGGGACTGCGTTCAGCAATAGCTCTCACAGTGACAATTAAAGGACACAGAATAGAGACGTGTACAACTAAAATGCAAACTTACTCAGATAATAAAAGCTGTCAGTCTCTCACCAATAAATACTATTGCAACATAACAGCTAACAGACTCTGTTTTTAATTTCAAGCTTCACGTCATACTAATATCATACCGATCGATACAATACATACTGCGGTCATAAAAATAGTATGGCGACTGAAATGTTGGATAGCCATTTGAAACCATTTGAAATGAGTATCAAATATAAAATATATGTCAATATATAGAGATACATATGTATATATGTCGTTGCGCTAATATAATAGAGAGTTTCTTACTGTTACAGTAGTGTTGGCTAAAAGCTTGTCCAGGGTTGTCGTGGAGATATTATCCAAGTGAGCTTGCGTGTTGGCAGCACACTTGTCAGCTCTGAGTTGCATCCTCGAGTTATCACTCCGCGCGAGAGAGAGAGAGAGAGAGAGACAAAGATAGATGCTGCTGAACGTGGTCCCGGTTGTTGCTGAGTGAGATGGCTATTTCGGGCCATTCGAACAGGGTCGTTATAGTGAGCAGCTGATATATAGAAGCGACCAGAAATAGGCAGAACGAAAATTGCAAGCGGTGGTGAAATATAGCAACAATCCGGGAAATCGTTATTGAGCTTGGCTCTATAATACCCGATAAGAATGGAAGCTCCAACATATATATAGTACATTTGGATATACAGATATACATATGTACATATATGTATGTACATATATATGTACATGTATGTACATATGTATGTACATATGTATTAACCTATGTATGTATGTTCATCACTAAATGTTGTTGTCCCACATTTAAGTCGCACTACTATTTTTATGAGCACAGCTGTATATACATATGTAATAAATATAAATTAAACAAGTAACAAAACTCTAAACTGGTATGCCCAGTGGAGATTGGAGATCACCTGAACCCAGTGTGACCTGCGTTTTTAAATATATCTATCACAAACTTATAAAAAATGTAATTTAATATTTAATCTTACACTTTCACAATCAATTAGCATGCTTGTCAAAAAACTTGTTTTTCTTTAAATGATAAAAGTAATAATAATTTAAAAATAGGAGAAAAATAAACAAACAAAATTAAAAAAACCGACATCAGCGCACCTGGAATCGAACCAACATCTACTTATCAAAGCGCTCTACCGACGCCGCCATTTCATTTTTGTTAAAAAAAAAACATTCAAAAAACTTTGACATCGGCAGGGTTTGCACCTGGGTCTGCACGACGACGAGCACCGCTTCTATTAACACCGCCACTGCTTGAACAGTTAGTAGCAAATCCGAAACTAAAGTGGCAGCTAAGAATTATACCAAAATTCAATCAGTGTGAATGACAAGTGTTGTGATTCTTAGAACAGGTAAGAATGCACGCGTTTGAATGTCTCAATGTATGTGCACATGTGTGCACATGTATAGCGCTGCTGGCCACGTGTTTTTTGCTAAGTGACAAAACGTTTTGTTTAATAACTTCTGTGATACTTAATGGATTTAAATGAAATTTTCAGCTTATGATCTACATATTATATTGAATAATTGTCAATTGAGTGAAACCGAAAACTTATTTAAATATTGGCTATATTTGCAACTAAACTTCAATTTTAAGAATTTGGTCAAATTTGGAGCTGGTATCCAAAAATAGGAATAATCAAAATTTTATAAAATATAAATGAAACTAAATGAGAAATTTGGAGACTCTATCTCCAAAGATGTACGAGATAGAATTTAAAAACTGCAGTTCGATAAGGGTTTTAATCAATAACATTACATCGGGAATAGTTATCGATTTTTTGAAACAAACTCGATCTGGCCGTGCTATACAGACCTATAAAAAATTTCAGTAGTCATTAGCTCTTATTGGCTCAGATATCGACGCGTTCATAAATATGGACAGACGGACATGGTGGAGTCGATATAACTCAGCTCGTCGTCCTCCTTCTGCCTTTTACGTACATTTTACATTTTAACAAAACCATTATACCCATTTTCCATTTTCAATGGGCTCAGAGTATAAATAGTGGTTCACAGCTTACTTCAGCCAACACCTAAAAAAATATGTACTCATCTATAAAATCTAAACTAAACTAACTTGTAAAATATTAGCTCACTTATTTCCTAAATTTTTTTTAAACATTTTATAATAATTAAAAGCTAACAAATCCGCAATCAATTCAATCAGCTGATGAAAAATCCGTTTTTTTTATTAGGGAACAATAGTTTCTTGTATATACAAAAAAACAAAAAATTCTACAATTTATATAAGCAAAAGATAATGTAGAGTATTTGTAATCTTTAAACTTTTTTTTTATTTTGTAACTTGTAAAGTTTCTGTAACATTTCAATCCCAGTTGACAGTGAAAAGAAATTAAATTAGCCTAAAGAGCTTGTGAGCATTAAACTATGATAAGCAGGAAGCATATTGGAGCAGTCGAGTGTGCATGAACGACTATATATCGACTATATACAAAGCCAATAAACAACAATTTATGAACAATAAGGCAAACAGAAATAACTTTCAGCTCAATAAAAACTCATTTACAATGCCCCAAAGAGTTCTGGAGAGAATAATACATATTGTTGAAAAGGTGAATCCGTAAAATGATGAGGCAAAGCAAAGAGAGTCTTGATGGTTGTTGTTGCATGCCAAAGAGTTTAAAGAGGAAAATATTTAATGAAAAACGTGTGAAGAATAGTTAAAAGGCGACCAATTTGATTTGCATCGAAAAGTAATTGAGCCACAAAAGTTATGGACGCTCGACGGGGCACACGACCACGAAACGAAACCGAGGATCACATATACACATACATACATATGTACATACATACATACACTGCTAGCTGAAAGTTGAGATCTGCTCGAGCTATATAAGCTCTATTCAAACAGAGAAAAGATACGCAGAGAAAGAGAGCGAGAGAGAGAGGGAGGGAGAGAGTGGGGCACATTTGTAGAGAAAAATGTTTCGAATCATGCAACAATTATTAAAATACATAAACGTAATAATCATATCAACAGGGCAACACAAACGATGGCTGGGCAGGGGCAGAGGGCAGGCAGCAGCAGCAAGCGGAATCATTAACAGCATGCAGCAGCAGCACCAACAACAACAGCAACAACAACAACAACAATAAAAGCGCGAACACTGAAAAATTAATAAGCAATAAAATTGCCATGAAATGAACTCCACAAATTCCCATGAAAGCGGCCGCAGTTGATGTCGACGGCGACGTCGACGTCAGCGTCGCAGTCGACGTCATGCTGTGTAGCCACAGCAAACAGCGACAGCAACAACCAGTTAAACTTACCAAGCTTAAAGTTTAAACGGTTAATTGTAGCGTACCGCAACTTGTGGCACACAGAAAAAAATACAAAAACAAAAACAAATGCTAATTCAATTGACACATTTTGTGGCATGCAACATACAACTGTAATCAGGGTTTGGAGAAGGGGCTTTGTCTAGCTTTCTCTCTTTCTCTCCCTCTCTCACTTTTTCACTCTATGCATGAGTTATATAAGTACTATAGATCGTCTATATATAAACATATAAAGCTTGTTAGAGTAGCTCGAATTCGTAATATAAGAGTTAAGCCTCAGTTAAATTCATGAGAATCGCAGAGTGGGGTAGCAGCTGAACATGCATTTTTAATATTTGTTCTTGCATTTGGTATAGGAAAATGAACAAGGTACATCTTGTTTATGCTAAAAAATAGGTATACGCTCGACTAACAATACCCTGTACTCACTTAAAAACGAGGCAGACGTACATAAAGTCAGAGAGAGAGAGAGAGAGAGAGAGAGAGAGAAAGAGAGAGGGAGAGAGAAAGAGAGAGAGAGAAAGAGAGAGGGAGTGAGAAAGAGAGAGAGAGATATATATATAAAGAGAATGGGACAGAACTCCCAAAACAAGTTAAAAATAGAGAGCTTGAAACGCCTACAGTAAAAGAGGAAATGAGAGAGATATGAAGAGCGTGAGCTTAACAGTAGCAAGATGAGAGAGAAAGAGAGATTGAGCGGGAGCATGCAAAACAAAGAGTCAATAGGCAAGAAGAGTACAAAATTATCAATAGATTCTTGATATACCCTGTAAATATTAATATTGCCATTTTATCTCTATCGAACATTAACAGTAGTTAAGTCTTTTTTTAGTCTCTCTAGTGCACTTTTATATCCCACTGTCTCTCTATCCTAATTTACTGTTCTCTATCTCTCACTGTCATTCTATCTCTTTCTTTTTCTGTATTTCACGTTTTCGAATTTTCTCTCTTTCTAGCTTCATCATTCTCTTTCTCTCTTTATATCTCTTTACATCTCACATTCGATTTTCTCTTTCTTTATTGCACTTCCTCTCTTTCTCACTCTATCCTCATCTCTCCCCCTCACTTTTTCGTTCTCTCTGTCCCTCTATCTTTATCTACTGCTCTCTGTCTTTCTATCTCTCCTATCTCTCTGCATTTCGCTATTTTTCATTGTCTCTCTCTCTCTCTCTCTCTCTCTCTCTCTCTCACTCTCTCTCTCTCTCTCTCACTCTCTCTCTCTCTCACTCTCTCTCTCTCTCTCTCTCTCTCTCAGCTTGTATATTTTCTCACGTTTTCTCTCGGCAATACAGACCATTCACATATGGGAAATCTCTTCAGCTCGAAATCATTCCAACTCTCTTTTACCCGCTCTAAATTTGCGATTTGCCCGTCCATCCGTCCGAGTATTTGGATTTTTACAGCTTGCAATTGATTTGTTTATGCCATAATTTTATCTGTGGAGTTGTTGGGCGACAATCCGAATTTTAATACGCTGCATAAAAGCGAGGCGGGTCCATTAACTGCCCATTGGCTGGCGATAAAAAACACTTTTGCTTCGTTTATGCGTATTTTTCATTTGGGAGTTGTTTCATTTTTTTATTTTATTGAATTCTTTGCCAATTTTATATGACCAAAAAAAAAACATTATTTTAGTGTGTTTTCTTTACAATACATTTTTTGATTTTTTATATTTTGTTTTTATTATTTTTGTTGGACAATATTTTTGTTGCATTGTTGTTGTTTTTTGTTTTGATTTTTTTTAAATACAATATATATGTACTTTGCATTCTATTTATAGTATTCTGTGTGTCTCATATGTATTATATTTTATATGTACTGCCTCCTCTTGATTTTTACATTGTCTCAATCAGGACAAAAAAAAAAAATTCACTTATTTTGTTTGCTTTTATTTTGTAATATTTTTCTTTTTTTTTCTTTGCTAGTTTAAATTACATTTTTTACAGACACACGCACTTCGCTCTCTCTCTTTCACACACACTCATACAGCAAAAAAAAACTTATTTATATATATGTATTTATATATCATATTTATCGTAAATATTACCATTTGTTATAAGCATTGCTTAGCCACACGACAAAAACTGTTAAAAAAAAAAAAAAAATTAGATTATATATATCTTAAAAATAATATAAAATGCACACTACGAAGCTAATTTTTAGTCTCTTTTGGAACGATACAAAGTACAAAAAAAAAAAAAAATGGGTACAAAATATTTAGTTAATAATAAATAAAATCACTTAGCTATATTTAAGCTCGCAGCCCCGAACTGGATTTAAAGTGAAAGCATAAAAGGAAACCCCTTAACGTAGATAGTTTACACATAGACTAAAGATACGAACCCCACGTAAAAAATAAAAATATAGAAAACACACACGAACTGAGCAAAACGAGAAAAAAAAGAAACATTTAGGAACTCATAATTCAAATGACGAGGAAATTGTAATCAAAGACAAAGCCAAATCCCTAAACAGACCCCTTTTATGCAGCAGAACCAGTCCAGATGCAGATTTAGATCCAGCTCCAGTTCCAGTTCCAGTTGTCAGCTGGAGTGCCTCACGTATTGTTAAAGAGCAGCGATTCGATGCTGAACGGATTACTGCGCCGCATGCTGATGGGCGAGGTCTGATGGACGAGATTGGCCGCTGCTGCGACCGCTGCCGCCGTCGCCGTCGCTGCCGCTGCGCTGTGGCTGTGGCTGTGCTGTGTGCTCTGCAGGTTCAGTTGATGGAATGCCTTGGCGGGAAAGAGCAGCGCCTTGGGCGATGCCGATTCGCGCTCATCCATCTCACCGCCATCCGATTGCTCTGAGTGCATATAGCTGCCACCAGCACCACCACCACCACCGCCGCCGCCAGCGCCACCACCACCTGCTCCATTACTGCCGTGCAGCGTCGGTGGCGCTGCCGAGCTGGGACTGCCCAAACTGCCACCGCCTCCAATGTAGCTGCCGGCACGTGAGCTGTCGCCATCGTCGCAGTGCGACAGTCCATGGTGGCCGCCACCCATGCGGGGCGGACTCACTGCATCGCTGTCCAGCTCGTCGTCGCTGTCCGTGCCGCCCACCACATCGATCTGTATGCCATCGTCCTCCAGATCGGAGTCGGAGAACGTGCCGTTCGCCTTGTGCTGTGATATGTATTCGGCCTTTAGCGCCTCCAGGTCGACGGTGATGCCCTTCGCTTGCAGCTTGCGCGCCTGCCTGTCGATCGCCTTGGCCAGCTTCTTGCGTCGCCGCGCTCTGCAATAGATGGAGCAAATGAACGGAGAGAGAATGCTTGGATTAAATATGGTTTATAGATGGATATTCTATTATATTTCCTTAAATTTCCCTATTATCAAAGTCAAAAGAACAGCCAATATTTGTCAAAAGAGAGAAAAAATTGGCAGAAAATACTGGGATGAGATAGGATTTCAGAAGGCAATTCATAAAGATTTGCTTTAGTTTCCCATTGTATAGGAAAGGAATAATGGCACAGTAAAAAGAGTGCGAAAATGTTGGAGTAAGAGATGTAATACAGTCGAGTCTCGATAATTCGAAAAGGCAAGGGGATCAGTTTTTTTTTTCGATTTACACAGAAATTCAAATTATCGAGATTTCCATCATATAGATATCCCCATCAAGGGGATAGAATTTTTTCGATTTATCGCGATTTTCGATTTAGCGGGGTACAAATTATCGAGACTCGACTGTATTAATGTATATCTATAACAGGATATTTATAAATATTTCTTCGAAGAAGGCCCAAATATGTACATACATATGTACATATATAATTTGAAAGGGATTTTTCTTAATAAATGAGCAGAAATTTACAGAAAATAGTGGGATTATATATATTTATAATAGAAAAAAATATTTGTTTTAATTTGCTTATAAATGAAATGAAAGATTTCAAAGCAATAAGAGGCGAAAAGTTGGGATATAATATGTAAATGTCTCTAAAAGAATATTTGTTGAAGTTTCTTGGAATGTCTACTATAACATAGCAACAAAAAGAAGATCAACATTAGAACTAGCTATAGAATGAATATATTTTGTAAGTTTTTTGGATACTAGTGAAACTTTAATAAATGTGTATTGAGAAACTATTTGCAAATGAGAGAGTTAAATGAGGAATCAAATGTGGGATTGCCGCTATTAAATAAGCTTCACTAAATTTTTTTTTTTTTGTATTTTTTTTTAGCTAAGACAAATTAGAGTTACCTATGAAATTGATCATATTCAGTGTTTATATGGAAGGCATATTAAGAATATTTTAAAATAAATATAAATATTTAAATTAGAATTTACAATTGACATAACTAATAGAAGGCAAATAGAACTTGAAGGTCACTATGTATGTCACTATATATTATATAAATATCTGAACAAAGTAAGACTATCTAATGCTTTCGGATATGTGCAAAAAAAAAAGTATTCAAAAATATGGCAGAAGGAGAGGAATTTATTTATGGAGAGGCATACAAATTGGTATTTCCTATGATATTTATGAGAGATGAATGAGATAATTTTTAATAATTCTTTTGATATTAAATGGGGATAAAATAAATTAAAGACTATAAAAGGAATACTTGTTATAGTAAGAATGTAACATAAGTAAGGAATAAAAGCCTGAAGAGGAAATACTTTGTATAGCAAGATTGTAAGTTAAGCTGCAAATTTTGCCAGTTTCAGTTGTGTAAGTGCTCAGAACTTATTTTTCAGATATTTCATTTTATAGTGACTGTTAAATCATTTGAGTGTACCATATAGTAATAAGAAATTATAAGTTGTAAGAGCGGCATTTGGTGTTGGATTTGTTAGAGCGGGGATGTCGCTCTTCCTGTTCTCGCTCAACCTGAGTTCGCTTACTGCAGCTAAGCAAATTAAGAACTATTAAATAGAAACTAAAAGCGAGCATTTTTACTTTGTGTTGGTGAACAAAGAAGCCGTATGTTGCAAATTGGATACTTTAAACCTTATGACAGGACAGTGGCCATATGTACTGAGTGTACATTTGCTTCGTTACATAAAGAAAACTAATTTTCTTAACTATTTAGAAAAGTTTTCAAATCAATTGAGATAACAAAAGTGTTGCCAATTTGCAGCAAATTGATGATAGTTAAGACTTTGCATGATATTACACTTACTCCAATTAATATTATTTGAATTTTAAAGAAATTGTGGGTGCTTTACTTACCGCTCCTTGGCTTTTAGCTCGTTGGGAGGAATCGGTTCGCCGCTGCACGTCTGCGGCTGTGCGTTGTGGGCGGGTCGTCCGGGACCCTTTTTGGTGTGCTCGCGCTTACGCACCTTGGCACGTCGATTCTGGAACCATACCTATCTGGAACAAAGCGTATAATCTCAGCAAAGGTGAACTCTCCGGCAGGCGAACAGCAGTTGGAGCCTGTTCGATCGCAACTGAACTCACCGCAACTCGCGACTCCTTCAGATCCAGCCGCATGGCCAGGGCCTCTCGCATAAAGATGTCCGGATAGTGGCTGGCCGAGAAGGCGCGCTCCAGCTCTTCCAGCTGCCACGAGTTGAAGTTTGTACGCGAGCGTCGACGCTTCGCGGCGCTGCTGTCGTCATCGCCATCGCCAGGAAAACCTGCAAGAATGCGAGATTTCAAAACTAATTGAAACTAATTGCGGTTAGGCCAAACTAAAAACTAAGTCCAGTGGGAACAAGTGTTGGGGACGGCTGGGGCTTATCTCACTAAATAGCTCCCCAATCAAGTGTTATTTAAATTAGCTAAGACAACATACACACAAACAGAGAGAGACAGAGAGAGAGACATTATAAATATATGCAAATACAATTAGAAAATACACATAAAATGCATAAATATTCATAATCATATATTTCAATTAGAATACGCCCAGCTTAGCCAGCGGTCCATGCATACTGATAATGTATCTCTCTCATTCCCATTGCAGCATCCCCTGGCTCCGCTGCTATTTAAGCCCTCCTTGCCCATTGTCATGTCCTGGCGGCAGGCTCGCTTTAAAAACAACAATTTAATTACGTTTCTATTTGGCTCTTTCCCTTTGCGTCGCATAGTTTTCCATATGCCAAAAAGAGCAGGGGGCGTGGCATACACAGATAGGCAGACGGACAAACAGACGGACTGAGGTCCGAGTTGCATGCAAGAGCTGAGCAATTTATCAAATTGACTCCGCGATCGAGCTAGCAGAGTCGCAACAAAGGCCGACAAAAGCCAAAAAGGTGTTGCTGTTCGAGACGCTTTAGAGAACTGGCCTCAAATACAGTGCGAGCCAGCTGCATAGGTCTTCTGCTGAGTGGAATTTGTATAGAAAAGCTTACACTGCTTTTAGGGATTAATTAAGATTAATGTCAATTGAATTATACTTAGTGGAAGAGTTCCAAGTACTAAAGATCTTATGCACATAATAATAGTTTGATAATACTCAAAACAGTTCCGAGTTGTTGGAACCGATCCAAGATCTAAAGATTCCTTCAGCATATACATATATAGCATTTACATACATGTATCGAATACATTTCTGATATAACTTGAATATCCAAAATAGTTCAGAGTTTTCGAAAATATTTCGGAGAACTCCTAGTCATCTAGTCAGTTCAAGAAACACTTTTTCAAAGTGATATCTATATACATATACATACATGTATATGAATTTTAAATTCATAATATCAATTCTATAATGTTTCAATTAAAAGTTGGTAAAGTATATAGATTTTGAATTGATATCGATTATACATTTAGGGTTTTATTGTTTATAATTGAACTCAAATTTAGTCAAGCTCTTTAAGTAGTTAACAATTTGAATTGTTTCAAAATATGATGTTTATCATCAAAATTTTAGTCCTACTACTACAGCTGTGTTCATAAAAATAGTAGTGGGACTGAAATTGTGATGATATATATACATACATATATATGTATATAGTACTGAAATTAGTAGTTGAAAAATAAAATCTTTTATTTTTAATTTTACATTTTTCAAACAAAAAAGCTTGAACACTCACTTGAAACTGCATTTCTTTTCTGGCTTTGAAAGCAGCTTAGCAGAGACACTTTGCTTTTTGGCCATGTCGATACTTTAGTAACTACTTCAAAAATACATATAAAATATATACTTAATATACATATGTATGTACATATATAGTATGTACCTGTGTACACGTTTCTATTCTTAGGCTTGCCTAATGCACAATGCCTTAATTCATTCATTATGCAAAACTCATTTCAGTGCGATCGCATTCGAATTAGGTGCATGGAATATTAACACGACTACCGTTTTGAATAGAATAGCCATAAATGCAGTTATTACGATATAGATAGTACATATAAATATATATTTAAGCATGCATAGTTAAGTTATGCACTCGCACACATTGTTGGCACTTTGTAAACATATCCTTGGAGCTAGTGTCAGAGCCAGAGCCGGGGCCAGTGCCTAATGTGGAACTAGACACCAAGTAACCCTCGCTACACACACTTGGGCCACGCCCCTAATGAAGGGTCTTGTGCATTTTGCTGTTAAGTGTATCTAATTATGCGCAAGGCGCTGTAACATTTGCCGCAACGCTTGGCCAAAGCGACAAAAAACTCGTTTGTTTTAAACGACGCGCGACGGTCAGCTAGACTCGATATATGTATGTATGTGTGTGTGTGTGTGCGAGTGTGTGTGTGCGAGTGTGTGTGTGTGTTAATAACTCAATAACAACAGCAAATATACAACAATAATAGAGACATTAAAAGCAAAGCGACAAACGCCAAACACCAAACAAAACGTTCAAGCCAAAGGGCGCAGCGTTGCCAGACTTCAATTACTCTGTCTGTATGAGTCTGTATGTGTGTGTGTGTGTGTGTGTGTGAGTGAGTGCGTTTTGTGGGGCAGTCTGGCATGCACACAAAGTGCATTCAAATGACTTAATAATAACAGTTACCCTCACGCCTCCCCCTCCCTCTCTCTCTCTCTCTCTCTCTCTCTTTGTGTGCGCACATAATTCATGTTTTGGCCAGCCTTTTGCACTCTACATGCGGCAGTGGAACGAGAGTAGGAGGAGTTGGTGGGGGGTGGGGGGTGAGGTGGGGACGACGACTTTCTGTGATTTGTGCTGCTCAGGATAATTGAAATTTATTATGATTATTGCGCCCAGCGAGTGGCAAGTGGCAAGTGGCAAATGGCAAATGCAACGAAACGATAGCCAAGCAGCTGCCACACCTTTGGCTGTCCCTGCAATTCGGCAACGCTGCACGCGGTCGGCCCTAACCTTAAAGTGCAAAAATACGGAAAAAAAACGAGTCGAAAAAAATCAGAGCGAAAACGAGTTGTGTGCATGCCACAGACACATTCCGTGGCATGTTCGGTTCGTTTATAGCGCGCGTCACTCGAGCAATATAACAGTTACACACACCCCTAGCCAACAGGAGAGGCCAACTGCCAAACACCCCCCCCCCCCCCCCCCCACACCCCTCACTTCGTCCTCTGCTGCTGAACCCGCCCCTGGCAAGACGCGCGGGCCACTTAAGTCATAAAAATTAAGGCAACTACAACAAACAAGGAAACGGAGCACAAAGAGGAGCAGCGAGAGAGAAACAGCAAAAAAAGGAGCCTGTCCGACAACAATTTGCCCCAGAGGAGCTACGCTTGCAAGGGGAGCTGGAATGGGCAGGAGTGGCGATGTTTAAGGGCTTGGATGGGGGTTGATTGGTGGCTTCGCTAGAAGCTGAAAGCTAATTGCAGCCAAAAGTCAAATGTTTAGAATGCGGCACTAGTTGCATGCCAAGCACAAAGCACATCACCTCAATTGTGAATGGAACAAAATCAGACAGGATATGTTCACCTATGGAGGAGGCCGAGCTTATTCATTGAATCCAGTCGACTTAATCGTTTCAGCATTCATGATGGATTCATTTACTAAACTCAAAATGCTTTAATATATACATATATACATATATATATATTTATCTCTACATATCTTTTTTCTCTCTCCCTCTCTTCATTCCTTTCTACATAAATATACATATATATATATATATGTATATGTGTATATGTATATGTATGTATGTATATATATTTTTTTGTTCTCTTTCCTTTTTCTTTCTCTTACTCTATCTTTCCTTCTTTTGCTCTCTCCATTGCTCTCCCTCTCTCTCTGTCTCTGTCTCTTTTTCTCTCTCTCTCTCCTTCTTTCTATTTACCTCTCTCTTTGGCTCTCCCTCTATCTCTGTCTTTCTATCTTTTTATCTCTTTCTCTCTCCTTCTCTTGCTTGCTTGCTCTCTCTCTCTCTCTCTCTCTCTCTTTCTCTATCTATCTCTTTCTCTCTCTATCTCTCTCTCTCTATCTCTCTCTCTCTCTCTCTCTCTCTCTCTCTCTCTCTCTCTCTCTCTCTCTCTATCATCTCTCTCTGTCCCTTGCAATCCCCCTATTTCTTTCACTCTCTCTGTCTCTTCACCTCTCTATCTGTCTCTTTTTCAATCTTCTTCCCTCCTTCTCTCTCTGTCTGTGGCATTTCAGTTCTCTCTTAGCCCTTATTTTGACTAGCATTCATAAAAGTCAATGCTGATGATATGTATAATTGATGCAATTCCTAAGTGATGCGTTTGGAATCACTATCTATGTATATATTGAACTCATTTTCTTTAACAATGAATTGATCTCTGGAACTGATAGATGATAGATGAAGCTGTAAGTCCGTTTAGTTTCTCTCTCCCACCCGCTTTTTGTATTCTCACTCTTGATGAACTTTCTTTCGATAATTATTATAATTATTAAATTTATTATTTTTATTTGGCTTATCTTGGACTTCCGTACAGTGCCCTCCCGGACCTGCGCTTGACCCAAAAACCTCATTATGAGACGGAAATACTTTTCAAATTGAAATCAAATCTATTTGCCAGCGAGCGATTCATCATCTGTCAGATGTCGTTCACGAGGCGGAAGTGCTGCTTGCCTCTTCCAACTCCTTCAGCTCATTTCGAATTCATTACGAAATGCCAGCAAAGCAAAAAGAAAACAAAAGAGGAAGAACATCAACAAGAAGAAGACGACAATGAAGGCAAAACAAAATGGCGGCGCCCAGCGAAAAATCGCATGATAAATGATTTCGATCGTTTTATGACAGTTTCTTCATTTCCGGCATGAAATGAGCAAAAGCAGAGTCAAGCCAGAAAACCGGAGCATGGCCATGTGACTGATGGTGATGTGCCACAAGCACACACACACACACACACACACACACACACACACACACACACATACACCCTCGCTTTACCCCTTACACAAGCAAACACTTTTCTTTGTTATTTTTTTCAGGTTTGTTTTTCGTTTTTTGTCTTGCCTCGCAATGATTAATGAGCTTTGGCAACGACACACAGCTGAGGCTTTCCCCGTTCTGCCACCTCTTGCAGCGATCCCAACACCCACCCAAACACACACCACGCCATGCCACGCCCCACCCACAGTGCTGTGTGCGCCCACGTCGAGGCGCCGTAGCTGGGAGCTGGTTCCTATCTGCCATCGCGCGTTGGCCTAATCAAATTGAATCAAATCAAATTAATAATTACTTTTTAAAATGGCGACGCAGTCAGGAAGTGGGCGCAGACAGAACCCTACCTCCCCCCCTTCCCCTGCTCTTCGGTTGCCGGGCAATTAATTAAACATGCCCCCCCCCCTCTCCCCGCACTCGGCAGAAGAATAAAAAACTGAATAAAAAAAAAACGCGCTGCTCACTTCGAGTGCGCGCCTTGCGTGCCACGCCCCCAAAACTGTTGTCTCGTCCCGGTATTGGATATATGCATTATGGCCATAATTACACCAACTAGCCGTCATTTGTTAATGCTAATTGGCCAATGAGCCGCGGCTCCAACAAGGACGTCTCTGGCCACTTGGCTCTTGGCCAAGGCAGCAGTCGGCAATCAGAGCGCAGTGGAATGGACGGCAATTGTCGGACATGAGCTCATCAATTTGGGCCCAACAACTGGAACTGGGCTGGGCTAAGCTAATGGCGGAGAGAGAGGGAGAGAGGGGGAGAGTGGTGGCAAGAGAGGGAGATATGAACAGTTTCAGGTATGTCTTTTCACCAACTTTCGTCTATCAAGCAAAATCTAAGCTATTTCGAAGTGTGATCTATGTAATCCCATAAGGTGATAAGACCTAGAGGATAAGTCCATATGAATAAACGATATTATAAACCATTTGCATTGGACGACACTGACTTTCTTTAACTGCAAAGGGTGGACAGAAGAAAGTAACCTGTCTGAAGCTGTCGGTGAAGTCAAAGTAGAAACTATAGTAGACCAAATGTGCAACAGCAAAGATGCTTGGACTTGGTATGGGACTTCGCCGATCTGGAGGCAGGAATACGGAGCAATACAGCTCGAGCACATAGAAGAACTCCACCTTGAAGGTTAATGCGGAATAACACCAAGTTCCAAGGTGAGAGGCAGCCCAAGAAAGATGAGCTTTTTTAGTCGGTAAGCTGCAAATGCTATCCGAAACACCGGCCAGAGTGAGGACCTAACTGACGGTTCAACAACAACACAAAATTCTATAGATTGTCCTGATGAATAATAAAGGTTTTTCAAAAAACTGTCGTCTTTCTCTATATCTCAATTTCTCTCTCTCTCTCTGTCTCTCTCTCTCACTCTCTCTGTCTTTTTTTCTCTCAATGTTTTTATCTAACATGGGTTTTCGAAGGATTTGAACTATCGTCTTTCTATATTTCTCTCTCCATCTCTCGCTCTGTCTATTTTTCAAAGGATTGAACTGTCGTCTTTCTCTTTACCTCCTCTACCTCTTACTCTCTATGTCTGCTTTTCTCTCAATATCTTTTTTTTATAGGGATTTTTCAAAGGATTTGAACTGCCGTCTTTCTCGATCTATCGCTCCTCTATCTACATCTCTTTTTCCTTGACTGTTTCTCTCTTTCACTCTCTCTCTCTCTCTCCCTCTCTATCTCTCTCTCTTTAGTTCACTCTGTCGCTCATTCTCTTTGGCATTTCGCATGTATTTTTTCATTTTTAGCTCTTCTTTGTGGCGCTTTCGTAAACGTTTTCACGAACTATACAAATTTGATTTCTATTTATGAAATGTTAGAAATAGAAATAAATTGTCTTTCAGTAAGAAATTTGCATGTTCTTTCGTTTATTAAAGTCTGTTTTTTGCTAAAAGCTTGATATTAAATTCTATAGAAATATATCAATATCTCGACATGAATATCTGTTGTTCATATTGGCCATATCAATATGGAAAGCTTGTTCACAATTCATAAGTATTCATCATGATGAATGCATATTTGTGGTCATATGCTTTACGCCCATAACAAATACCATTCTCGACTGCGGCTGGCTGCGGCCCAAATTCCTAATTAATACTTCGAGCTGAGCTGACAGACTCAGAGTTATTCAATAAATCGTATATGGTTATATTAATGGCAGAACTGTCAGAGTCGTGAATAGAGTTTCGAATATTTGCTTGAAATGTGAATGGAAAACGCGTGTAGAGACCATAGTTAAAATGTGCCTAATGACAATCATGATGAATCCAATCAGAGGCGACTACTGTTATTGTCACTCACGGCAAATCGGAATCAGAGTCGAGTTCGAGCTCGAATTCGAATTCCATTTGCTGAAACCGACCTTCAGCAGATCGCACAGCAGGCAGCACAAATCATTCAAATACATATGTATACATATATAATATATATATGTGTATATTAATAGTTCCCGGTTCGAGGCTCAGCTACTTTGTATGCTAAAATCAATCGGATTTTTACATAATAAACGCTCGCTGATTAGCTAAATCAATAAATAAGTTTTTTAGGTAGCAAAAGTCAAGCGACTGGCAAAAGCTGACAATCCAAATACGTTTAGCGCACGGCTAATTGAATGAATTAGCATATTGCGCCGTGCCACAGATAACGCACAGGAGGTGGATCTTAATAAAAAAAAAAATAGCTGCCACTCTCGATGACCCCTTTCAGTCTAGCCCTGCCCAGCCCATCCCATCCTTTCTACCCACTCGCCACTGACCCTCAGACTCTGATTAGTCAATTGATGCTCTGTACTCAAATGCAAATGAGTATTTGGCCTACTTATCTAACTCGCTCCCTCTCTGAAATCATAATTTGATACAGATATATATGTATATATATATATTATTTTGATACCCTGTATTAATGTTAAGTAGGTATAATTATCTTTTGGAATTTTGAGTTGTATCTAAACTAAATTATTGTTTCTCAGCCTGTCTAAGCATGTACTTCTCAGCGACTCTAAGTTATTTTGTAATCATTGGTTTTTAGCAGCATTTTAAGGCAATCGATAAGTTATCGATTATCAGTTAAGGCTCATTTAGCAGGAAACTAAGGGAAGCAGTAGAATATATATATATATGATATTTATAATTAGATACAGAACTATACAAAACGATTCGAATATCATATAAGATGTGATGATATTTATTTAAAGACTACGGAAATATCACTATGATATTATATGATGATATTGTATGCATTTACTGCAAATAGTTTTTAATTCTTGGAAAATCATTTTAAATATATGCACACATGTATGTATATATTAGTTAAAATTTCAAGAATTTCAAGAAGAACTTCAAGAAGTCAAGGCCCTTAATTTTTTTTTTGTGTTTAAGATTTTCTTGATATACTCATATTATGTTCTTCAAATAAACATAATATCAAGATTTAAAAAATATATTTTAGGAAATATAACTGAATACATTTAAGGAGGTTTATATATTATATATATCATATATTAGTATACTTCTATAGATAGAGCTACGATTATATAATATGTATATATAACAATATATCAGGAATAGATCAGAATATCCCATTCGGTATGTTTGTATGTATGTATGTGCATATATATCTATGCAGATCAGTAATCAGAGATAATTTCTTTGCTGTACGATTTAAATTCTACTCAAATCTTTGCTGATCATATATTTCCAACATATAGCTTATGAAATAATTTATAGAAAGAATATAATTAGATTGTCCATATAAAATATCAGCAATTCATGTCAAACTATTTGAAACTCTGCCTAAGTCTACTGCTGCCTTAATCTAATGCCAAATCAATAGTTATATAATTCTCAGATAGATTCAAATGAAGATCAGATCTGTATAGAAGATCAGTTAAAGTTGTTTTCATGTTAAGCAATTCCAATTCGATATGAAGCAACTTCAGCTTAAAGCTTTAACGGTTTCAACATGCTCTGATATATCAGATGGAGTAGTGTTACAGCTGTTACAGCTGTTCATATCTGTATATTTATATATATCAAGATCTTAGGGGTGCATGCACTTACCGCCATCCTCATTGGAGCCCTCGCTGGGCGGTCCAGCCGGCGGCAGGCTCTGCCGATTGCCAATCATGAGGCGATGCTGGATGGTGGCCACGGTGCTGGCGACCGCTGCCACGGCCGTTGTCTGGGCGGCGCTAACGTTGCGCAGCGCCGCGGCGCTCAGTCCAGTGAGATTGGCAAATGCATTGCTCGCATTGACCGCTGCCATTTGGGTGGCCGCTGCGGCTGCAGCGGCTGTGGTGGGATGTCCGCCGGCCGCAGCCTCAAAGCGCGGCCTGCCCAGGAACGGGCCATTTGGTCCGAATACGCCGGGCACTCCAAACTGCAGAAAGGGTCCCCAGGGCGGTACGCGCACGCCACCGGGCGCCAATTGTGCGGCGGCCGCATAGAGCTGCAAAGCGGCCGTCGGATGCAGTCCCTCCGACGGCATACTGACAGCACTGCTGCTGCTGTTGCAACTGTTACTAGCGGCGGCAGCGGCTGCGGCTGCTGCTGCGGCTGTGGCGGAGGCGCCGCTCAAACGTTGCTGCAGTTGTGGCGGCGTGGCGGCCAAATGGCTGTGCAAGCTATGACTGTGACTCGAGCTGTGATTCGAACTGTGACTCGAACTGTGACTCGAACTGTGACTCGAGCTGTGACTTGTCCGTTGGCGCTTGAATTCCGTTGGTTCGCAGCTGTTGTTGTCCTCCTGCTTGAAGATGAAGTTGTTGTTGCTGTTATTGCTGCTGCTGTTGTTGTTGTTGTTGTTGATATTGTTGAGCTTTTTGCTCTCCGTTGCGGTTGTTGTTGGCTGATGTTGTTGCTCTAGTACCATTATGGCCCACTCTGCGGCAGCTGCTCAGGCCATGGAACACGCCATAAAGTTGTTCAACGCACACACATAAAACGCAATTGGAACGAACGCGCACTTGACACTGGACACACAAATATAACACCCGTTTACCGTTGGCTGTGTTTGTTTGGACGTGCTCAAAAAAAAAATACATATACAGGTATATACAGGTGCGTTTGCCGTCGGCCGGCGTGCAAAAATGCGAAAACAAAACACACTGCGCGACTCTCAAAATTTATAGTTCAACTGTATCTGCGATTATATACATATATATATATTTATGTATATATATGTATATAAATATATAATTAATATTAAGAGAGAATGAGAGAGGAGGAGGAATGAGCGTGTGTGTGTGTGTGTGTTTGTGTGCGGCAGCGGCAAAACAGCAGCAGACGGACGCAAACGCTCGCAATGAAAATTCAATTTGAACTGAGCGCCGCTGACGACGCGCCAAGCGAGGAAACCAAAAGTTTCACGCAAGGCTGCGTCGCTAACGTCGTCAACGACTGCGCGAGAGCGCATCGGCGCGAGCGAGAGGCAGCTAGCGAGTGTGCGCGTTGAATAGAGCGAGCCAGATAGAGGGGCACACAGCCACCACAACCACCACCGCCGCCACCAACACCAACCAAAACGAGCAGCGGCAGCGCAGTCCAAGTGCAGGCAGAGATTGTTGCCATGTTGTTGCGGTCGAGCTCGTCTGTGTGTGCGTGCGTGTGTGTGTGTGTGTGTGTGTGTGTGAGTGTGTGCGAGCGAGCTGGAAATTCATCAAAAAGCAACAACCACTTAATTTTTATATGCGCAGCGTCGCCTGTTTCAATTTTGATCAACTTGGCGCTGACGCTGCTGCTGCCTCTGCTGTTTCTGCTGCTGCTGTTGCTGCTGCTGCTGCGGCTGCTGCTTTCGCTGCCTCTGCTGTTGTTGCTGCTGCGTCGCGTCCCGGGGTAATTCATTTAAAAGAAATGCTGTTTGCTTGTGTACGTGTGCGTGTGCTTGTGGCCATTTTCAATATGGAGTCACTGTGCGGCAGCTCGAGTGCGAGCGAGACAAACAGCTGTCGTCTCGCAACTTTCATTGGCTGCGAGGCTGCTTTATGAATACTGGGAATTTTTGCAGCGACTGAGGCGCCATTGCCGAAAACGACTTGAAGAGTTTTCAATTTTCTTCGGCTGCGAGTGTGTGCGTGCGTGCGTGTGTGTGAGCAACTTTTCCAAGGGCGGAGTTATGCAGCATTTTTCAATTTGCGCCACATCAAATTATTATGCTCCACTCTCAGCCAGCGTCGACGCAACGACAACGACGACGACGACGACGCTGGCTCCTGCCCCTGCCCCAGCCTGCGCTACGTTTGCTGCTACCAATAACCATAAATGGCAATTTCGCAGCGTCAAATAGAAAATGAAAATTCGTTAACAATTAATTAGCCAACGATATTTTCTATGCCGTCCACAAAAGCGACTTGCGCGCGTTTTGCCAGCGTTTTGACAGCGTTTCTTAACGCTTGCCCAGCTTTTTCAGTTTCCCTCCTTTTTTGCGCACTTCTTTTCAATTAAAATCTGTGCACTGGCTCTTGGGAGCAGCAGCAGAATGCAGTTGGCATGCTTGCGTGCGTGTGAGCAAGCCGGCTATAGGCCGAAGCGAGAGGCAGACAGAACGGCGCCCAATTTGCTTTTAATTTGTTAACATAAACGCCTCGTCCTCCAGCTGCGCCTCCCACAACGACGACTCCAACTTCGGCTACAGCTTCAAGTCTCATGTGTGTGTGTGTGTGTGTGTGGCCTGCGCATGAATCATTCATTTTATTAGCGCAGCTAGCTGCGGCGTCGACTGCGACGGCGACTGCAGCAGCCGCAGCGCTGCTCCACTTAACCCATTTGCTCTGCAGCATCCCCCACTGGCAGCATCCGCCGCACCACTCGCCTCTCCCCCTGCTCGGTCGGTCAAGCACACAGCAAAGCTAACTAAAAGCTGAGCAATCAATGTCAATGTGTTGCGGGGGCGTCTATAAAGCATATTTTTACGTTAGCCCTCACATTGCCACACCTCCCCTGTGGGCGAGGCGGGGGGTGACCTACCCCCCATTTTCCTTCTTTCCTTGTGTTTTTTTGTTTTTTTGGTACGCTGCAGCAGTGTCAACTGTTTTGTTGGCAGGTTACTTAATTGCTCTGCTCTTTGCTCGCTGCTGTTGCACCCACGCATACTCTCTCTCTCTCTCTCTCTCTTTCTCTCTCACTGTCTCTTGCTCTCTGACAAGTTGTTTCCGTGTGACATGTGCAACGTTGTCTGCTAGTGTTAATTTTATTAATGACATACAATGCCAGTGGCGGACACTGATTCCCCTTGGAGCCCTCACCGCCCACTTTTCGCTTACCTGGCCGCCCCCACCTGCTCCTCTCCTATTTGTTAATACAATTTTCATGCGTACGAAAACTTAATTAATTCTGCTACAGTTTGTTGCAGAAGTTTTCCCTCTCCTTCCTATCTGTGTGTGTGTTTTCCTTGGCACCCTTTGCCCTTGGTCCCTTTGTCCCTTTGCCCCTTTGCACCTTTGCTGCTTGTTGTTCACACAAAATGGCAGCCATCCGCTGCAGCGCAGTGTTGAAGGGAAGCCCGCAGCTCAGCTCCGCTCAGCTGTGCCTGCAAATCAAATGAATGAATTTTAATTATTTTTTGCGGTTGCCCTGCCCCACATATCCCCTACACATAGAGCACAAAAAAGGAAGCAAAAGAGAGAGAAAAAACTCAGCGAGCAGAAGAAAAGAGCCGAACGAAGAAAAGTTTTTGGTAAAGCGAAAAGTTTTTGGAGCAGGTAGCTGGCGAAAACTTTTTCTGACTAGCCGGAAACAGGAACATAAGCCGCCCGGGGGAGACTTACCTGCCACATGCCACATGCCACAAAAGCGGAAATAATATGAAAAACAAGCAGAAAGCAACAAGAATTACAAAAGGAACAATCGCCAAGCGGAGCCCAACAGACGAGATATAGCATAAATATTTGCTATAGCATATGAAGAATATATATATTATAGTATAAGTATATACATATAGATTACAAATGATTTGTAATATAATATAGCTCATCAATAATATGTAGATTAGATCAGGACAAGTAAATGTGGCTTGGAATGAATTGGAAAAATTCCTTTATATTCTATAACAAAAGTTTAAACTGAACAAGTAAGAAAACTCTAGTCGGTGGTGCCCCACTAGGATATCCCCTGAACCCCGTCTGATCTGCGTTTTTGAATATACAGTCGAGTCCCGATAATTCAAACGGCAAGGGGATCATTTTTTATTTCGATTTACACAAAAATCCAAATTATTAATTATTATTTATTATTAATTTTTTTCAAGGGGATAGAATTTTTTTTTATTTATTGCGATTTTCGATTTAGCGGGGTACAAATTATCAAGACTCGACGGTACTCAGCTATGTATTTATTGACGCAGAAAAAATGTAAGCTTGTAAAATTCAATTATGAACAAATATTTAGCCGGTATCCAAAATATAACAAAAATCGAAATTGTATAAAATATAAATTAATCTAAATACAAAATAAGGAGACTCTAGCTTAAAAAATTACGAGATATAATTAAATAACTTGATTTCAATAAGGTTTTTAATCGATAACAAAAAAACGGGGGAAGTTAATGATTTTTCAAGTCTCTAGCTCTTATATGTTCTAAGATCGACGCGTTCATACATACGGACATACGGACAGACAGATAGACAGACGGACAGGGCTAAATCGACTCGGCTCGTCTCCCTGGTCAAGAATATATATACTTTATGGGGTCTGCCACGCCCCCTTCTGCCTGCTACATACATTTTACACTTTAACAAAACCATTATACCCTGATTTTCCATCTTCAATGGGTTCAGGGTATAAAAAGCAGCTCCTTTGTTGGACCCTGTTAGGTGGCTGTTAGCCTACTGTTAGTCAGCTCTGCTAGCCTCCGTTTCTGTGTACATAGATTTTAGATGATATGTGTATATAAGTATAATAAGTAGATTAGATCAGGACTATTATATATCTCTTATATATATACATACATACATATATATATATATATATATATATTTATATTATTACAGGCAATCAGCAAGATATCACTACAAACTGCGAAGTGTCCTCATACCCTAACCCACTTGCCAAAAGACTCCGCCACAGAAGAAGACCCAAAATCCCATCACGTTAGCCGCATTTCTTAATATGTTTTTTTTCATTGCATTATTGAAATAATCCCTCATCTAGGTTAGCAGCCTCGTCTGCAAGAGTAAACAACTCTAGTTTTACATCTTATCATTCAATACATAAATAAGTACAAGTCGCTACATAGCAACAAATAACTAGAAAAGCATTCACAAATGCAAATTATAAATAGAGTTAAAAATTTATAAAAAAAAATTGGATTAGGAAAAAGCATTCCATGCAAATTCTATCCTATCTATGTTATACATATGTATATACTGTCAAGCTTTATGCAAAAGCATATAATCTATACATAAACTAAATATAACCTAGGCTCATTGATATAGAAAAACTAACTTTGAACTTTTAAACAAAACAGCCTTATCATCATAGCTTCAGCTTCAGCTTCATTAATGAGATGTCATCTGTCTATGGCACCTAAACTTGATTGAAAACATTCATTAAATTGATATTATTTTATATATAAACTTATATTATATACATATATATTTATTTATTTATTTATATGTATATTATATATAATATATGTACATACATATAATCGCGATCTATTGTCACATTAAATAAGCAAGTCATTTGTATCAAACTGCGTAATACTCGTTTGCAGTCCAAAACAAAGTTTAATTAAATTCACATTAAACTAAGTTAAAGACATTGTTTTCATTTGCCATAAATGACCTCTTAGCTTCCCTAGATTTGGGCTAAATACGCTTTAATAAAGCTTTAAGCAGCTCTTCGGACACCTTCATTGATATGTTATATTAGCAAGGAAAATACGATTTTATAATGTAAATACAATTTATTTACACTTTTATCAACTTCAATTAACAAAAATTTTTATTTGTTTGTTTAACTTTAAAAAAATACAAGTAATTAAAAACTAACAATTATTCAGTGCTTAACTCCAAAGAAGTATGGAATTGCCCTTGTCTACACGCTCAAGCAAACAGTGGGAAATACGCGTTTTATACTGGGAAATTTTATGCTCAACTTGGGACATTCTTATGTGACGGCTGCTAGAAATGACCCTTTGAGCGTCACAGCAAGCAGCCAAAGACAGAAGAACACTAAGAAAAAGATGATGATATTGATGATGATGATGATGATGATGTTGATGTTGATGTTGATAAAAAAGACAGTGTGGGAATGCAGGACAGGAAATTACAAAGAGTTAAAATCAGGTGATTAACGCATACTAACTGTATTGTAAGCAAGTTCATGAAACAGTTTTTTACTTGATAAAAGCTAAATTTAAAAAAAAGATTTTTTGTATAAATTAAGCTAAATACATATGAAATATATATTGGAAATATTTGAGCAAATGGCGGTATAAAAAATATTATAGGGAATAAATTCTAAAATATTCGATTATCATTAGTCAAAAATACATAAATGAATTTAATGGAACACTACCTAAATAATATAGTTATGAAATGGAAAGGTATAGTTGGAGTGTTTAAAAATTATCTTGAGTCAAGTTATGAAAAAAGTAATAAAGCACTTTCGGCTTAAGATCTTTAGAAATTACTGTTACAAATTAGCTAGAGCACATCTGAGAGATGTTTACATAAGAAACATGACCAGTATAGTAGTGTTATACTATATATAATTGTATGTATATATTGCAATATCTCTAGATGATAATCATAGACAATAATCAATTAATATAGCTATAAAGTAGTATTTGTCTGTGGTCTCAATAAAACGAGAAAGATAAGGAAAAATAGAGAAAGAAAGAGAGAACGAGAATCAGAGAGAGAAATAAGCTAAGAAAGTGATGAAGAGAGAGAGAGAGAAGTGGCAGAATAAGTAAAGAGCAAAGAAGAAGAGATAAAGAGAACAAGATACATATAGAGAGAAGAAAAAAGGAAAGAAACAGAGTAAGAGAGACAAAGTGAAGAAAAGGAGGAAGAAAGAGTTCCTCTCGTACTCTCTGACTCTCTGACTCTCTTTCTCTCTCTCTCTCTCTCTCCTTCTCTCTCTCTCTCTATCTCTCTCTCCCTCTCCCTCTCTCTCTCTCTCTCTCTCTCTCTCTCCTTCCGCCTTTCTCCACCTTTCTCTACGTCTCTCTTTGCTTTTATAGTTTTCTAACTATCTCTCTCTAATTCTGTCTTTCTCATTCTCTCTCTCTCCCTCTCTTAATTTTTCTCTATCCCACCATTTCATACTCTACAAATGAGCACGCACTTATAGAATTTACGATGAGCTTTGATTCTTTTACAGAATCTTTGGGATTTAATATAAGACTACATTTTTCGCGTATTCAATATTTCTCTCAGTGTTTTTCAGTTATCCAACATATCTCTAATTTTTCTTATAGATAGTTACCTTTTGTTTTGGTTTACTTTTTCATCTGCAGTCAACTTTAGTTTGTCTCACTGGATTTTTGTGCAAATTGAAACTAAGTTATCTTTACACAATGTATTGTTCTCGATTTCACTCTCTCTCTCAATAATTTTAGTGATTTCTTCATTCTGTAGTAACATAGAAATATTTTGAAATTGACTTCTTGCAGTTCCAATCGGAAACTTCTTCAGCTTCATCTGAAGTCCAAGCAGTGCTTGCCACACAATGTTGCAATTGGAACAGTTGGGCTTTCAATTAAATGCGAGCGGTAATAGCCGTGTTAATTGCTCGTCAAATGTGACAGGCTACACAGATAAGCCATAACCATAATGTGGTCGCACCATATCAAAAGTCAAATGCCACGCCCACTTGACACAAAATGTGGCAACAGCAGCAGCAGCAGCATCAGCCAAAGGATCAACAGATGCAGCGAAACATTTTCGACGCATCTTCGCATTGTTATTATTATAATGTGAGTTCGCTCTTCGTCTCTCTTCCTGTTATTCTTTGTTTTTTTTTTTTTGGCTATGGAACAACAAAAACAAAACACATGTGTCGCTAATTTGGTACGGAATTTGGGCCACGCCCACTGCATGAAGGGGGCAATCGATGCTGTTGTTGTTGCTCGTAAAAAATCGTTTGAATGCAGGCGAAAAGGCGCACCCCTCAGCGACTGTGCCCCTGTCACTGCCACAGCGTGTGGCACTCTTCTTCTACTACTACTACCACAACTGATTGTTGTTGCTGTTGTTGTTGTTGTTGCCTGCATCCAGCGGGCAAAGTCGAAGTCACACAAAATTATGGCAATTACGTTAAGCAGCCATTTATTTTTATGAGGCCCACGAATTATGAATAATTGCGGCAACAACAACAGGAACTAGCAAAGGTGGAGGCAGGAGGCAGGGGCAGCAGCATGGAGCATTGGGCACACACACACAGAGAGAAAGAGAGAAAGAGAGAGAGAGAGAAAGAGAGAAGGTGACATTTCGCAGGCAATGCATGTCAACAATATTAGCGCACACAAGTTCTAAAATCCATTTGACACTCGATGGGCAAATAATGAACAAAGTAGTTCATTGACAAATGCACGACTAAACAATACCGTGTATTGATAGTCTTCGTTTCCACTTCAACAAAAGCAAACTTTTTTCTACTCAAACAGATAAATCTGTTTTATACATAGCAAACTTTAAGCTCTATGAAGCTTTTGGCTTACTTAAACTAAGCTAAATAACATATAATTAACTAGAGTATAAAACTAAATTAAATATTTAGTATATATTGCAAACAATACATGTAGAAATATTTTAGAATTTATTAGAAGAAAAGCTTTCAGCTGCTGAGCTTTTCTTGATAATATAAATAATACTAAATTTAATATATTACAGATATAGATTATTAAATACAAAGCTGTATGCCACAAGTAAACTTTAGGCTCGCATTAAAAGCTTTAATATATACTGAAAACAAAAGTTTTAAATAGTGTAAAAACCAGTCCAAATAAAAGCTTTCAAAGCTTTTGATTGATCAATTGAGCTTCGACGTAAGAAAATTCCACAAAACTTGTATATATATTCATAGAGCTTTAACTTAAAGAAATTCCAAAAACTTGTATAAATATTCATAAAAGTTTTTGCAATTTACTAAAGTTTAAGCTCAACTAAAAGTTTTCTTTAAGCTTTAAATAGGTAAGAACTGCGCGCATTTATTGAGTTCGTATTAAAGCTAATCATAATATACCCTTTCAAGTCTTGTAGTACATCCATCTTCTCAGTTGCTATTTCTCTTTTTTTTTTTGGCAAAGGCGTTGACGGCCCTGGATGTCGAGCCAAATAGTTCAGACGCCCACCAGCAGTGGGCAGCAGAAGCGAGGGTGCGTAAATGGAAATTCGTCATTAGGCTCATAAAATTGCAAAGACTTGGCATCATCGAACAACACCCAAAATCAAAGCCACACACAAGACACAATGAAAATCAAGGCAAAGCAAATGCAGCTAGGCTAGGCGACTGTGGAATACCCTTTGATGGGCAGAGTGATAGTTATATGACAATTAAAATAGCTAGCAGACTTTCGGTTTATATTTGATATAACTATCTCTTATAGCTGTTGTTTCGCTTGGTATGACATGTCATTCTCAAAAGCATGTTTCTAAGGCTCTTTGAATGTGTTGAATTTTGTCGTCTCTGTTTTGTGTGACATTCGTAAAGGTTCGATTGCCAGCAAAACATTTACGAACTTAGCATAAAATAAAAGCACGAATACAGCGGACTATATATTGTAGAAAACAGCATTCGTAAACGTAGCAAAACATTTAAGAATATAGCATAAAGGAAAAGAATGAAAAGCACGGATTATATAGAAAGGTGGTAATCAATTCTACTCTAAGCCGCATTCGTAAACGTTCAATTGTCAATAAAACATTTACGAATGTAGTAATGTAGTAATGAATTGACCAAATATACGGGCTCTATAGATAGTATATATGTACGTGTGAGAGATAAAATAGAAGAATGACAAATATTTCTCACCAAGTTCAAGTGAGAGTCAACAGACTCAGCTCAGTGAGCGAACAGCGTGAGCGAACAGTTGCCAGATAGACAACTTGAGCAATGGCAACGGATAGCTTCTGGTTTCAACGACGACGACGAGGAGGACAACGACAACGACAACAATTGACATTCATTGGCCAGTTTGATGGCCCTGACAGCGACCCCAAAAAATAAAGCTGGCCAAATGTTTTGTCGTTCTCTCATTCGCATTCTCTCTGCTTCTACTTAGCTGTCGCGATTGATTTTCTCTAACGTTATCCTACGGGCATACTTTTTGTCCAGCTCTCTCCCTCTCTCTCTCTCTTGCTCTCTCTCTCTCTTTCATTCTCTCTCTCTCTCTCTCTTTCTCTCTCTTTCTCTTAGTGCTTGTTTCGGTTTGTGTCTATTCTTCGTCTCGCGACGCTGGCGGCAAATAAATTACATTGTAATTTGTGTGTCCTCGACGTGATTGTTGTTGTTGTTGCTGTTGTCCTGGCTAGACCGTCGTGCTACCCTCTTGTTTCCTTGTTGCTGCGATGCTCGTAATTTGATTTCGAGTGCCTTTTGCCCAACGCCCAACGCCCACCGTTTTGGCATTGCTCATTTTTAGCTTGGCGACGTGCCCAGCAGCCCTCTCTCTCACCTCACTCTCTCACTCTCTCTCTCGCTCTTGCCAGAGCAGCAAGCTCATTTAAAGTTGATGGTGTGTGAAAAAATGTGAACAGATTGTTATGTAATTGAGTTTTTAGGCAGCCGTTTTGAGGTCGACTTTTGTGGCTGTGACTCCGTTGTTTGGTTGCTTGCCTGAATGTCCTTGCTCCTTGCTCCTGCTGCTGTTTTCGTTGGGTGCTGTTGTCGTATTTGTTACATTTATTTGTCGCTTGATTTGATTTCGTTCCCCAGCCGCTCGTTGGCGGCACGTTTTCCTTGCCTTGCCTTGCCTTTTCATTCCATTCCCGCCCATTTGCCCTGCCCTCTTGCGGTTTATTTGCCATGACAAGTTTTTGGCAGCATTAGCTGACCAATTTTAACTGATACACAGCTAAGTGATTGTACTTTAAACGTATTATAACTCCTATAATTCCTCACTGGCAACTGCCAGAGCCAGACTTGGCCAATGGGCACCGACTTTTCATTGACTTCTTTCGATATTCAAGTTGAACATTAAGTTGAAAAGGTCAATAATTAGATAAATGTATAGAATATGTATAGAATATAGGTATATATACTACAAACATATACATATTTATATGTACATATATATTAGAATAAAGATGGTTTAAGTAATTCGAAGTATTGCAGTCGAGTAATGCTTATTTACAGTTCCAAAACAGCTAAAGTTATTCATAAAGCAATTTGTCACGGCCCAATGGATGGACCAAGTTAATATGTCTGTCTGTAATGGACCTGAACCGTGATCTAACTGATCAATTTGATAGTTCTAGCTCTAATGTGAAACACAAGCACGCGTTACATACAGTAAATAGCTTCAACATATCAAGGAAACAGATTTTAGCTCTAAACCTATAGAGAATATGATATTTTCCGGTTTGTAGATATGTATACTAGTCAAGTGTATACAACTACTAATATACATATATAATTCAAATTTCAAGGTTCTAGCTGGAAAAGCGACAAAATGTTTTGTACTCATCAAGACAGACGAACGGACAGAGAGCAAGAATCCCCTTCTCACTTTATGAACGAGTATTACAAGTAATTTATTTAAATTAAAATAGATTTTTATATTTTTTAGATATTTTTGAAATTTCATATATTGTAGTATAATATTTCATTTATCTTTTTGCTTTTAGATTTTTTTCGTATCACTTTTTAGCCAAGCTAAAAAGTCGCTAGCTAAAAATATTGAAATTGAAACACTTTTGCTATAATTAAATTATGTTAAGGTATATAAAGATATAGTAAATTAAATTAATTTAATTTCACTTAACTTAACAGTTTATACTTCTGAGTCTTAAAATATATTGTTGATGTGAACTTGAATGTTTATTGAATCAATAAATTTGCATTTCATGCATATTTATCTTTGTAGGCATTTCACCGACTTCATATGGGTCATGTGGGTCCAAAATATTTCATTTCAAATATTTTCATGCATTGTATCTCAGACTTTTATACTCCTTCATCAAGCGAAAAGAGTATATTGGCTTTGTGCCGATCTGGTAAGGAGGTCAACAGTAACCCACTAGCCAAGGTTTGGCTTAAAGCTTTCAAAGATACAGTTTTGGCCAATTGGCAACGTCCGAATGGGCGTAGGAATATTTTATTAACTCGAGTATATATTCCACACTCAAAGTCTTTAGTAATAGCGTTTATTTGTAAGAGAAATAGTATTTCACAATTTGTTACGCCCCTAGAGGATGTAGGCAAAAAGTCTTAACAGCTTATAAGCTGAAATGTAGAAAAGTGCATATGCTGCAGATTTCTAGTTTCTAACTTCAAGTGTTTTGCCTTCAGACAGACAAAACGAGTATAAGTAAATTGAAATTGCAAAGTAATTTTTTTACAGCAAAAACATCGAAATTGGGTTAACCTTAAAGATTGGCCACAGATAATATCAATAAAAACGTTTTTTGAAACCAAGGCAACATGGAGAATGCAGATATCATCTTTGACTCATCGACAGCCAGAATCTCCCAGTTCAATCTTCCTAGATGAATCAATGTGAACATACGCTACAGCTAGATAGATCTATTGTATATTGAAATGTTCCCCTCATAGATGCATGATAAATAGGAATAAATCGATATTTGAATCAAATTTAGCTGGTTGTTAAGCTTAAACGAGTATTATGCAGTCGGCTATGTCCATCTGCAATATTCTGCAGTTGGCTGTTTTGTTATTTGGGAATTTCGAAACCAGCTATAAAAACAAAATGCATTTTGGCATCGACAACGATCCGCACACATTGGTCATGGCTGTCCAGATCTCGTCTCGTCTCAGCTCGTCTCGACTGTCGGTTGTCGGTTGTCGGTCGCTTGTAACGATCACGAGAGCGGGCCCAAGATCTGGAAGTTGTTTGTGTGCCGCTTCAATCGTTCCTTACACTCGCCCTTCCCTCCGCTCCTGCCCTTCTTAGCCTTTCCATTTGCCTTTTGCCTTTGCCTCTGCCTTTGCCGTTCCCATTCTTATTAGCTTGCATTTAAAACGCAGCAGGGTTTTCACACCTTTTGCGCCCCACTGCGTCTAGCCATCTCGCTCTCTCTGCACAGCGCACGCGCGGCACAATCAAATTCAAATCACTTTGCATCTTTGAGATCTCAATAAAAATCTTGTTCTGCGTTGCTTTTGTTGCTTTTCTTCTTATTGTTATTGTTGTTGTTCTTGTTGTTGTTGCAGTTGCTTTTGTTGTTGTTGGAGTTGACTTTAATTGTTGCCGCAGGAGCATTGCTCAAATATTAATTGGTTTTTGTCTGTATGCCATGCTGGAGGATTTCTCGCTAAAGATGCTGACGCCGACTTCAGCATCAACGTCGACGCCGACGTCGACGTCAGCGTCAGCGTCAACGTAGACGCGGCTGTCTTTTGAGTTTTGTGTTGCGGGCTGCAAAAATTAATTACGATATCATGATTTACAAAATTAGCCGCAAATGGCGCGGCCTTTTTTCCAGTTTCCCTCTCCAGTTCTCGCTCTTCCTCTCTCTTTCACACTCTGTTTGTATTTTTGTTGCCCATTCGTTTTGGGGTGGGCGTGACACGCATAAGCCAGCATATTCCTAAAGATCTGATGCCAGCGCATCCGTTATAAACGGTAACATATCATTAAAGGATTGTGCAAATATCGGGAATTGTCAGAAGCGTCGCCCAGCGACATACTTCAAGCATTTTGATCAACATTTTAATGAAATTTATAACTACTATTCAGGAATTTTTTAATGGCAAACTCAAGTCTTAGTCTGTATAGTATAAAAAGTGTATAGAATATAGCACTTTTAGTTACCATATCTGTATACATAGAAATGAATCAATTAATCTTGATCTTAGAGAATATACCCCTAGAGTATAATCCTTCTTTGTTGCTTGCCAAAATCCTTCTAGCTTGTGTGAAGTGTGCTTAAGGCTAGTTACGAGTAAGTAACCCACTTAAGAGCTTACAACTAACTCTTCCTTCCTATCTGATGATATCTACATATAAACTAAATCGCATTCGCAGCACAGCGAACTAAGTCAGGAAGAGTGAGAGCAGCAGCTAAAAATTATAGTTTATAATTATATTTACTAAGCAGTTCCAATACCCTTTAAAGTAATGACAATGTGAAGTGAATAAAGTGAACGAGTCGACTAGGGATTATCACACCATACAGCACATAGATGGGACACCTAGAAGAAACATTTTCCACACATTCAACTTCGTATTTGTATGGTTAGTGGTAATAGCCACGATAGAAGAGGTCTGTTAACTTAAGAGCGTGACGTTAGACTTTCCGATGTTTGTAATCAAAGCGCATTAAAATTAAGTAACTTATACTCTGTTATCTGTCTGAAAGCCCTAGAAGGGTATACAAACGGAAAGCTATTAGTTATTAACAATAACTATATAATTGTTTTACTATTTTTATTTGATCTAAACTGTTTTGTGTGCGGTCATTGCTCACGAAATCGTTCAATTGCTTTTATTTACTTTAATTTGATAAATTAAATAGTATTGAAAAGTATTATTTGTTTCCCATCAATCCACACAATCCATTGTGTCTGCCACTATTTATGAATATGCTCAGAATCTGATGGCTAAAGATGTTGTGCAGCATTGTTAGCTTCTGCAAAGGTCTCTGAAGCTGTTCCAGGCAGAATATCCTTGTCTTTGGGCTTAAAGCTAACAATCAGACGCCGCCTTTGATTTTTGATTTTTGGTTTTTGCTACACACGTTGACGAAGTGAAATGAGTATATTGGTTTTGTGGAATGTCCTTCCTGCTGTCCATCCAGCTTCCGTCCGTCTGCTTGTCTATCTGTCGGTCTGTCCGTATGAACGCAAACCATTTCACAGCTATTGATATTAGAGACTTGATAATTGAAATTTATACTCGTGAGTACCCTCGTCTGCTGAAGTGATACAATTTTCTCGGTTCGCTGACTCAAAAATACGATTTACGCCTCTTTGGGGGCGTGGTGTATCGAAAATACCCTGACATTTCCACAGTTTTGGAGCATTAACCAATAAACCAAAATTTTAAATTTATTTTACTCTAGAGTCTTTCTCAAGATTGGCCTAAAATTATAGATCCATCATCATCTACAATTTTATAGTTAGAAACTCAAAGCTTAACGACTAAGTTATCCTTTGGGGGCGTGGCAAATCAGAAAAATGTATATCTTCCAATGTTTTGTAGCTAGAGCTCCAAACTAGGATATTTTTGGCACTGCAGCGGGTGTGAGCAGCCGCTTTATTGATGTCTCATCAACGTGTATTATATTTACATAAGTATTTATTTGGATAGATGTAAACTAAATTGGAGTATATATGTATATACGAGGTGGTAAAAAGTATTTACACAACGAGCTATTTATTGCAAGCTGATCTTAAAAGTAAAGTATTTACGTTTTATATTTTTCAAATCTTCGAGTGTGTCTTTCTTTTTAACTAAATTGTACACAGTTTTCCGTGAAATTTTGAACAGCTTCGCTTATTCCGTTGCCGAAGTGCCAGTTTTACATTTACCAACAATTTCGGCTCGAGATTCCACTGATAATTCTTTTGCTTTTGACATTTTACTATTTAACCACTTTTATTTTTCCGCTTTCAATTTTTGAGTACAGTTAAAATACCCACAACAATTGGCGACTTTATAAACTCAATTTAAATCAATGATTAATCTTCAATTTGCGTTGTGGAAATACTTTTTACAACTGAAGAGCATCTCTTCATTTGCTTGGTTTGATTCGTCTTTACCGTTATTTTGTCAATTCCTTTTTAAAGTTGGTTCTACACAGATTAAGCTTTTCGTAAAAAAATTGTTTTTCGTGAACTTTAACACAACAACAACAACAATATAAAGATTTTAAGATCAGCTTGCAATAAATAGCTCGTTGTGTAAATACTTCTTACCACCTCCATATATATATATATATATATATATATATATATATATATATATATTTTATATATATTCAGAAACATCTCAGACACTTGGAGGTTCAATATGCTGATTTCTTCCGATTTCCTCATAGTAAAGTTAGACCGCAATCGGCTGAGTTCTGTTTCAAAAGCCAAGTCATGATATAATTACATTGAATAATGCCCACCATTATTATTAGTATTATTATTATTATTATTATGGAAGCAATGTATTTTCGAGCTTTATCAGCAGAGAGCATCGCTGGCAACTCATCAAGCAATCTGCAATGGCTTTCGGATGGGTATTGTTCTAGGGCCGCCTACAAATCGCATCGCTTGCCAAATTGGCTGGCCCAATTTATTTGGCGCCCAGCGTTTGGGGTCGCAGCCACCCAGCCAATATGTAGCCGCTTTTGATGGACACGTAGAAGTCATCAGTGGCTTTCATTATGGCTGCTTTGTCAAGCTGGGAGGCAGGGAGCCTGGTTGTGAGCCGACCACAAATTGTGGCCTCATTCATTTTCATAAGCGCTAAGCTACACAGAGCACATGCTCCATGCAGGAGAGGCGGTTGGGCTTAGATGTAGAATGTTGCAAGTGTTGCCCTCAATCGCTCTGTTCTCAACTGCAGCTTCTTCACGAGCTCTTTGGGGCGAAGATGGCAATTAATGCGCTTCAACTGGTCGGCCTTGGGCCTTTTCCGTTGCTGATGCTGATGCTCCACATACCGAGAACTGATGCTCGGCTGCTGCTCCAGCAGCTGCCCAGTTTCTCTGCCTGGCCACGCCCATTCGAAGAATGCCTTAGGCATTGCCACTGTTACAATTTTGTCGCTTTGGCTTCGGCTTTGGTAATTAACATTGTTGCAGTTGCAGTTGCAGTTGCAGTTGCATTTGCGCTCTTTTTTCCAGCCTTCTCCCGCCTTTTGATGCCGTTTGCATATGCGAACTGCGTTTATTAATGTCATCAACGCCCCAGCTGCCCGGCTGCCACGCCCCGCTAGCAGCCCCGAACAGTTGACAACTCAATTGTTTGCTGCTGGCCGTTGCCGATGTCATTAAAATGATTTCTGCGATCGCCGCAACAAAAAGCGTTGCCTAAGCCAAAGGCGAGCAAAACACGAAGCAAACCACAAAAAATTGGAGCTAATTTGATTAATATGCAACGCATGCAGCCCCAGTCCCTCCATCTGCCATTCCCTCTATCGCTCAGTCATTCACTCACTCACTCAGCCTAATGATGGGAAGTGCGAACGCATTTTGGCTCCCAAGCGAATGCGAATGCGAACGCGAACGCGGACGCGGATTTGCAATTCGCACGACGCGTAATTGCAATTGTAATTAGTGCAAGTGTTCGATGCAGCAGAGCAAGTGGAGCAATCGACAAACCCCAAAGTCAAGCGCCTCCCCTCTACCATCTACATCCCCAACAGTGACAGTGTGCGCCCCAGCTAACCACAGTCCAACAGCGCATGGATTGCAGCCAACAAAGTGAACTACAGAAGCGCTGCCCCACATCTATAGACTATACAGAGAGAGCTTGCACCCTACACCTTGAGCACATCTCCTTGGAGAGATATCGAAAAAATTTAAATGCCAGTTTATAGTCCAATGTATATATATATACGTTTTGTATGATGACGTTTTGAAGTCCAACTTGATTCAAAGTGCTGAGAAATTGGGAATACGGACGGACTTTAGATTCTACCAAGATAATGACCCGAAACATATGGCGGGTATTTTGCAGACCTGGCTGATATGGAACTGTCCTCACGTTATAAAACCACCAGCCCAATCCTCATACATGAAATTAATAGAAAATTTGTGGTCCATTTTGGATAAAAATATTAGAAAACGCAAGATTTCCCAGAAATCAGGCAAAAATTACCCCTCAAGTGACCCAAAAATTAGTAGAGTCTATGCCAAAAAGGCTCAAAATGGTGGTTGACCAAATCATACTAAATATTAATTTTAGTTAATTTTTAATAAAAACCTTAAATTTAGTAATGCAAATCTAAGTGGTTGAAATAATCTGTAGAACTTTTTTTTGCTGATTTTTTAGTTTTTAATTTTTAAAAAATATTTAAGAAATATTTAAAAAATAAATGAGCTTATATTTTATAAGTTAAAACATTGGACTATAAACTGTATGGAGCTGATTCCCTACACTCTGTGTCCTCTCACTTACACCTTACTACTTTTGCTAACCTGTACAACCTAATTGCTTATACCCTACTATTAGCTGTCTACTCCTACTACCTATTTGGCAAGCCATACAGCCACGACTTTCTATTTTGACCAAAGCTCATATCCTAGATCCTTCGAGCTTTAACTTTTTGTGCTAGTCACTTACAATCTGTTCAGCTTGTACCTTATACTCTATGTTATGCATCCTTTTACTTGCGCAGAAGTAAACAGAGCGCAAGTAAAATGATGCACAGTATATGGTATAAGGTATAAGATTTTATATTTCTTCCATGCAGCTGACACCTCATACCCTGCCCCACATACAAGCTGCACAGCTTAGACTTAGTCTCCAACTCAACTGGCAGAGGTTTAGTAGTAGTTTGGAACCGTTCACACCTAACAAACAGCAATCAAAAATTTAGCAACTGCTTTTGGCACTTAATAATATGAATGCAGAGCTTATATCTGGCATTTAATATAATGTACCCTCTTGTTCCATACTCTTCTAGTGCAATTGAAATCGTTTCAAATCCTTTTACTTACTTACATACAACTTACTTTGTGCACTACATCTATATCTACATCGATGCAAGCTCGAGCACCCTACATGATTTACCCTACATCTGACATCTTAAATTGAGCAATATACATCTTGCACGTCTAGCTCTTTATTTCCTTCATCGCAATCAAAAATGGGAACACCTACATCTAGAGTCCTACATCTAGCGAACTACGTGATATACCCTAAATCTATCACCTTCTGTCCTGCACCGTACATGGATCAACCTCCATCTAGCATTCAACCTCTAACACCCTATATCTAGAGCCATACATTCAGCATTATACAGCTAGCGACCTATATGAAGTAGCCTACTATCTATCTATTATGTTACATCTGGCACCCTAAATGGATCAACCTCTATCTAGCACTCCACATCTAACACTCTATACTTGGAGCCCTTCAACCAGCATTCTACATCTAGCAACCTACATGAAATACCCTACATCTATCACCTACATGGATAAACCATCACCTAGCACTCCACATCTAACATCCTACATTCAGCATTACATGGAATACCCTACATCTAGCAGCATGTATATAACAGTTTACATCTAGCACCCTACAACTGACATCTAGGTTCAAACATTATGCATATGTCTAGGGACCCACAATGTATCCTACATCTAGCCCTCTCTCCACCTAGTACTCTACATCTTCTTTCAGCCCGATATAAATATGCCACAATCTTCAGTTTACAAGCGAAACATAGCTGCAATCTAATCTCTACTCCACGCCCTATACACAATATACACTTCGATTGCATACCCTACACTATACAATCTACATCGTGCCACGGCAAAGCTTCTCCGCGTACACACGACTTGAAATTTGCCTAATCCTAAACGCATGCAGCGATTTCATGGGCAGCCACAGCCGTAGTTGTGAGTAGTGCTCCACTGGGAACTGGAAGCTGGGAGCTAAGTCCTGGTCATGCTGTACAACCTGGCAAATCCTCGCAGTGGGCGCATGTCGAGGCTTTGCTGCTTCGACACGGCAACGTGCAACGGCAGATTTCACGCCTCCTTTGGCCTTCGTGGCCCAGTGAAATATGTTTTGGCAGGCGCAGCAACAAGCGCAAACAACCACCGCCAGATGCTTAGATAAGGATATGACAAATTTCACGGCGAGCGTCCTTTTTGGGACTCACCGGCCGGCCGGGCGGCTAGTGGTGGCTAAGGTGGACGTCGCCAGCGGCTTAACTTACCGACCCATTCGAACGTTGGCCAGATTTCAAATTTTCCAAAAATTTCGAAAAGCCGATAATGAAGTCAAGATTGCAATCGACCCGGATACACAGCAAAGCATTCGAGAACGACGCCTGGCCAGAGCCACGACACACTTTAATCAATCGCAACCGATTTGTCGGCTTAACATGTACAACATGACGTAAATAGTGAACAGGGGAATGACATTCCAAATGCCAAATACCAAACACCAAACACCAAACAGCAAACACCAAATGGAAGCCAGCTTTGCGGGGTGTCGCGCATTAAAGTGAGCAATCGACAAGGATTTGCGTCTCTCGAGGCGGCTCGGTTCGGCTGTTGGTGGCTTCGTCGGATTATCGCCAGTTGTCTGCCCAAAGTGGCCAGCTAATAGTAGTTGTTGTTGTCATTGTTATTGTTGTTGTTGTTACCACAGCATGGGAAGATGATGTTGGCTAACGTTAAAAGAACAGAGCTTCCAGAATGAACGGGAGAGAGGAAGTATTGAAAGAAATTGAGAAAAATGCGCAGTTAGGCAAGAGACTAAACGATTGGGATAAACAAAGGTGGGGGTAAGGTTAGGTAGAGAATTTATAAGCAAAAAGTTTAGAGATGGGAGAAGAGAGAGAGAATGAGAAACAGAGTGAGAGCTGGGAGAGAGGAAAGGGAGGGGAGAGAAAGAAAAAAGGGAAAAGAAAGAAAGTGAATGTGAGAAATAGAGAGAATGCGAGAAAAATTGAGAAGGAGCAGGAGAAAGAAAGAGACAGTGAGGGAGAGAGGGATAGAGGGAGAGAGAGGTAAAGAGAGAAAGAGAGAGAAAAACAGAGAGAAAGAGGATTAGAAAAACAGAGAAAAAGAGATGCAGGGCAAAGAGAGGGAGATGAAAAAATAGAGGGAAAACGAAAGAGAGAAAAAAGAGGGATTGATAGGGTGAGCGAGAGTAAGAAAGAAAGTGAGAAGAAAAGAGAAAAATAGACAGAGAGGACAGAAAAGGATATAAAATACAAATATAATAAAGAGAGAGAGAGAGAGAGAGAGAGAGAGAGAGAGAGAGAGAGAGATAGAGACAGAGAGATATAGGCAGAGAGAAAGAGAAACAAAGACAGAAAGAATGATAGGAAACTCCTCCAGTTATTTACGAACAATAATAACTGAATAAACAAAGCAATATTTTGTATATATAATATATAGAGCTGCCCAATTCTCGTCCCATAAGAAGACTAAGAAGACGCCACTTTAAAATCCGTCTCACCTAGTAATCATGGTAACTAAATGTCTAATGTTGATATACGTTTAGGTTAGCATTAATCAACCTAAACCAGGCGATGTTAAATAAGAACCCGGATGATAATGGAGTAAAAAGAAGCTCTGAGTGCTTCTTAATAGAATGAAATTTAAAAAAAAAATAATAATAATATATAATATAATATAAATTTTTGAAATACATTTATCAGTTCAGTTGTTATATTATTCAACGTGCTGTCCCATTTACTTATTTCTTATCAAGATTACAAAAGAAAAAAATTAAAGAAATTTCAAAAAAGAAATAAACTGAAAACTGAAGGAGAAGATAAAAAGTGTATTTGACAGAAAGTATCAAAATATATTAAGAGCTAAATTATCTATTGCGTATAAATAGTTAAAGTCTAAGAGAAAGTCAAGTAGGGAATTACTCAAAGTTTGATTAGCCAAACATTAAGATTTGTATCTGGAATTCCCATAATTATATTTGTGCTATATGTAAGCCATGCCGAAATCCCAATTGAAATCAAACCTGATATATTTGGAATAGAATAGAATCAGATTTATGTATATACTAAACAAATTAAAGAAGAGAAATAAGTCAAATGAAATGAATTAGAAAAGATACGTATTTAGTGTGAGCAGATCAAACAGTTAACAGATAGAGATAGAGATAGATGACTTGACAGCGAAATAAAACAAATGAATGGTACTCGAAATTTATAATGGCCTAAATGCGACTATAATAATAACTAATCGAGGCTTAGGATCAGATCTCGACGCCTCTTTTGTTTCGGCTGACTTGGGACATAACCGGAAAGGGCAAACAACCCCACGCAACGCCCCGCCGGGCCCAGCACTCTGGACCCCTTGACAATGGCTCAATTTTTATGCGATTTGCTTGTTTTGATAAACATTCGTCGTCGCTTGTCGCTTGTCGATTGTCCTTTCGTCTCGTCCAGTTACTCGTGTCTTGTGTCTCGTGTCAAACGACACCCTGGAACAAGTCGAAATCGGATGTCGAAATCAAAAATTTCATTGGCCACCCCAAAGCTGCTGGAAATAATTTCAAAATTACTTTTGTTCGAAAGAGGGCAACATTTTTATGAAGGTCGCGTGCGGTTTGCATTTTGATCATTCAGATAAGCCAAACTAAATATATATATATATACATATACATATATATATGTGTGTATAATAAATCAAGTAAATCTACATAGCATCGAGGCGCAAAGACCAAAATCTAACCCTAATTCTAGCCTATGCCAAACACCCAACTCCCCTCCCCCCCTGCTGGTAAGTTTGCTTTATTGTTTGATAAGTATTTTGATAATATTTTGAGTGCTGTGCGAAAACAATGGCCAAGAAATGTTGCCCAAAAGAGCGCAGCGTTTAACACCCCGCTGCCAGCGGGGCGACAGGGTATGCCGAGGGTAGCCAAACAGGTTTTTATCAGCGAACTCAATTGAGATTTATGTCTAACTAGTTGGGCAACAGCAAATCCAAATGCATAATTTATTAAATATGAAAATTAAAAAAAAAATGTTCAAATCTAAATCCAAATTTGAATCAATTTAGAAGGCAAAAGCATCACGAATATGAACTTGCTTTAGTTTCAGCAAACTTGAAAGCTTGACAAATCCAATATTAGAAATTCTAGATATGGATATTTTATTATTGATAAAAGAAATTAAGATTATCCAACACTGTCAGAAAATTAAATTTACCCACTCTCTTCTTCTCCTCGGTCTTGACTTGTCGTTAAGCTTGGCCACTTATTATAAATACTATTTTTGCAACACTGCTGTAATACAGAGCTGCCTCCATCTACTCTAACTAAATAACATAGAGCCACTGAACACGTTTACTAAAAACTTAGTCCTAATAAATATAAAGTAAGTGCCTACAGCACCTCAATGCTTATGATATTTTCCAACACTATGAAATGAAATGGGCCAGACTTGCTGACAAATAGAATTACTTAACAAAATCTATTATTATATAAAGTTGATTAACCCGCACTTGAAGCAAACGATATTACCAACACTGGTGTGACACGGACTGTAGAATCTGTAATAAAATCCAAGTTATCTGGGAAGAGCTCAACATGTAAATCAATCATCTCAAAGCATTTTAAAAGCATAACTCACTATGCAACATTTGATGCATATACCATTTCCCAACACTACTTTGATAAAGGTGAATGAAACAAGAGAGATACGAGATAGAGATAAAACGAGGCATACAGGCTTGGTGACAGAATAGGATAACCAAAGTTCATTATGTTATACTTGTATTTGGAAGTAGTTATCAAACACATTTACCAACACTGGAGTGACATGGACGTCCTTAAATATTGATCTACATGTACCTGTTGTTAATAAATATTTTTGAGCCAGTTAAGTATGTTGACTAACAGCTTAAGTCATTTCAAATGTATAACTATTGTAGTTATCCAACACTTAATGTGTACGTCAATGACCAACAGTGTTTTGAATGGGATAAATCAGATATGCTAAAAGATAGACTTATGTACATAACCCAATCTCATTAAGTTCTAATTCTAATTAGAAATAGTTAACCAACACTTAAAACAAATCAAATATAATATACCAACACTGGAGTCTAACGGACGTACCTACATATAGATCTTTAGTAATAAATAATTTAGATCAGTTAATTATGTTGACAAACAGGTTAAATCATTTCAAATATTGTATAACTAGTTAGGCAACACTTAATGTGCATACCATTTACCAACACTGGCCAATGAGCGTGTCCAGCTCAAGGTACAACAACTGCGTCGGACAGTAATGAGCACCTTGGCGCGCCAAAATGACAACCTGCGCACAAATTGGATTACTTCATTCTGAATGCGGTCAGATAAGAGCAAACCAGCAGCAACAGCAGCAGCAGCAGCAGCAACTGTGTCGGCTAAGATCAAGAGGGGCAGAAACGAGGCGCAAGTAAAGCAACAACAAAAAAAAAAACAAAAAACAACAACAGGGAGAAACAAAAGCGATATAAATAAATAAATACAATTTTGCGCCCAGGCATTTGGCCGATTGATTTCTCCAGCACGAAAAATGGCCAACTGGCAGAAGGAGAAGGCGAAGAAGAAGGAGCAGGAGGCGGCGGAGAAGGAGCAGGAGTATGCCTCTCTTGGCCAACTCGCGCTGCTTCGCTTGCAGGCTCGCAAATTGCCGCATATTTGTTGAGTAATTACGCTTTAACTTGTAATAAAGAAGACAAACAATAAAACGAGGATCCCAGGATGAAGTTTCTCGAGCGGCACAGCGCAATACTCGATGCTGTCTGGTTGGTTGGCTCGCTGGCTGGCTGAAAGAGGCCTTCGAACATCTGTGCGGCGCGTTCTCAATTGAAAAGCGTGAATAACAAACGTGAACGGGCCGCAAACGCGCAAATTGGCTAAAAAGTCAGTCAAGCGACGTGTCTTCGTTCATCAAGATTTTAGTTTATGCGCAGACGGAGATTGCGTTCCCTCTAGATCGTGATAGTTGCGCACTTACATCAATGCTTGCATCATTTATAGCTAGTTTTCTAGCTAAAAGCAGTCCACTCTTTAGCTTTAAACATGCCAAATTGAGGTATGAAATATTGATGAATTGTAATTTTAAATCAAGTTTTATTTAAGCTCAAATATTTCTAGATCTATAATTATTGTTTACTGCAAACATGAATTATGGCTAGTTCTCTAGCTAAAAACAGTCCGATTTTTAGCTTTAAATGTGCCAAATTAAATCTTGTAGTTTGAAATATCTTTTAGATTGTAATTGAAAATATACTCCAAATTGTATTTATACTCCAAACATCGACTATGGCTAGTTTTCTAGCGAAAAGCAGTATTCTTTTTAGCTTTAAATACATATTCAAAATTAAAGCATGTAGATTGAAATATTGACTGATTGTAATTGGAAATTCAATTTCTGTACACGGCTATATGCCAAGCTGAGGAATAAAATTTTTAAGAATTGTAATTTTTAATTAAGTTTTATCTAAGTTAAATTATTTATAGCTCTGTAATTCGTTTGTACTGCAAACATGAATTATGGTTAGTTCTCTAGCTAAAACTAGTTTCCTTTTAAGCTTTCAATGTGTCAAATGAAAGTTTGTAGCTTGAAATATCTTTTAGATTGTAATTGATAATTGAGTTTATATTTTATATTCCAAATGTTTAGCTACATATATAATTGTATTTACACTACAAACATCAATCGTGATTAGTTTTCCAGTGAAAAACTATTTTTCTTTAGCGAATGAGAATTTTAGCTTGAAATATGGATTGTAGTCGAATTTGTATCTTACTTATTATCTTTCTTAATTTTGTTCTTGAACATTTCATTCCAATGCATATTAAAAGGCCTAGTTTTCTAGCCAAAACTAGTCTCATTTTTGGCTTTAAATATGCCAAATAAAATCTTGTAGCTTGAAATATTGATTGATTGCAATTGAAAATTCAGTTTTATTTTACTTTAGCAATTTTTAGTTCTTCAATTCTTAATTTACTGTCGACATCAGTGAAGGCTAGAAAACCAGCTAAAACAGATTAAAATATTCTTGAATTTAGCTGAGCGGGGATTGATTTGCTAGAAAATAAATTCCAAAAAGAATCATAAATAATTAAAGATTAAAATAATTTACAATAAATGTAATTAAGAACTAACTTTTTAGCAGAAATATATAATAAAAATATAATAATTAAATTTTAAAACATTTAAGATTAATAATTAAATTTATTCATCAAGCAACAGTTTATGCTATTTCAAAGAGCCGCTCAAAAACCAGAAATTTCAGACATTTCTAAATTTTTTAAGCTAATATCAGAAAAAATGAGCTGAGGTACTGTTATATTGTATAAAGAATAAATGTATTTTCTAATTGGATATCCAAAATTATAAAACTTCTTCTCTACATAAATCTTTTTAAATTTAAAAATTCTATTTTCATAATTTAAATATCAATTAATACAGACATGACGTCTAACATGCATAAGAGAGAGAGAGAGAGAGAGAGAGAGAGAGAGAGAGAGAGAGAGGGAGAGAGAGAGAGAGAGAGGGAGAGGTCTATGGCAACTAATCAGTAAGAGATTAAAATGGGCTTGTGCAGGCAAAGATATTCAGATATTCTGATTGGATTTATGAACAACAAAATCTTAATTTGTTATATTTTTAAAATTTATTTTTGTATCCGGTAGTTCAAATCAAAAGCTTAATTATTTTAATCTTACTTTATTTTATTATATTCTTTTTTTTTTGTCTTTAAGTTTATTTTCAACCGAAAAAAGAAATTTGACTTTGCCCATTTTCGGGAAAGTATTATCTGAATCTTAATAACAAATTCTTGGCATGCCTGTGATATCATTTGGCAGCAGAAGTGACTGAAGTAAATCAGCTTTTTAATGAATTGACAATCAAGAGACTTGAATACTATGCAGACTGTGTCAACTTTAAGCCATACTTCCATAGCTCCATAGTTCCATTGATCCATAGATGCAAAGATGAAGAGTTCCATAATTCTACAGCTCCATAGTCACTCACATAACTATTTGATAGCTATGTACATATATTCTATATGTACCTTCTTTCTTTCTACTTTCTCATTGGGAAATCAGCTAGACATGTCTCTTGTCTTTTCAAGTATTTGCCTAACACTAAAAAATCTAAGAAAAAATAGCTCGAATATTTCTTTGATCTCAAATTTGACAAGCAAACAAATCTAAAATGAAATGAAAATTATTCAAATATCTGAAAATACAGAGAGTTAAAAATGATTTGAAATGAGTTATATATGATATATATAAAGTCTAGACAAATGATTTTAATTCTGATCACATAAAGCTGCACGCATGAACTAACATTGAAATTTCTATCTCTCTATATCTATCGCACTCGCTAGCTCTGTTATTGTGCTGTCCCGCTCTCTCTTTCTCTCTTTCGCTCTCTTTTCTATTGGAAGCTAAGCAGAAAACAAATCTTTGCACTAAGCAGCCACAGTCAAAGAGCCAAACGTAGTAATGCTTAATTTACTGTTGAGGACTGTGAGAGAGAGATAGAGAGAGAGAGAGAGAGAGAGAGACGAAAGGAGATGAAGATGCAGCCGAGATGTGAAGATGGAGACTGAGACTCAGACTGAGACTGAGACTGAGACTGAGTGAGCTGCGACTGAGAGGCTAGCTGGTTGGACTGGCAAAGCCATAAAATGCATTATTATGCTAAATGACTATAAAAATCACGTTTACAATCCATTTATGCCTGGGATAATAACCCATCTCTTTTGAACTGAGGCGCAAGGAAGAAGCTGGTCTGCGAGTCTGGACCTGGCCTGGATCTGGACCGGGCACTGGAGCGCAGTTGCAGTTGGACGTTGGCTCCAGCTCGAGAGCTGAGAGTCGCGTCGAGTCGAGATGTTGGCTAAAAACCCTGAAAGGCAGCATTTGTTTACGCCGCGAATAATTGAGTTATCTGATCCCCTGCTAGCCACAAGACAGACACGAATAAGCTGCAACAGCTACAAACGAGACCTAGGCTAGGCACAAACTGCACAGGTGAGTGGGGGCGAGGAGGGGAGGGAAGGGGAGGGGAGGGCAGGTGGTGGGCTGTTCGTTCGTGTTGCATGTTTGGCTGTTTGGCTGTTTGGCTGTTTGGCAGCAGGTAGGTGTGGCCGGCCTACGTAGCAAATTGCTGGGGCGCATTAGAAGGCAATGCCGCCCAGGAACCCCGCCCCACCTCCACTGACTTCGCTCCCCCCTCACTCTCTCTCTCTCTCTCTCTCGCTCTATTAGCTGCCCATAGCTGTGGCCTGGCACTTGGTAATGACTTTATTTGGTTGCTGCGTTAATGGGGCCGCATTCGTTGCCGCTGCCACTGCCGCTGCCGACGCAGACGCAGACGCAGACGCAGGCAGCGCAAATTGAAAGCGCATTTCAAAATTTTTCACACCTGAAAATTGTTTCGTTTCAAGAAGGTTGACGGACGCGCTCTCGAAGCCAGCGGGACAGCGGCAAGTGCAGCGAATTTCAACAAGAAGAGAGAGAGAGTGGGAGTGGCAGGGAGAGGAAGAGGAAGAGAGGAGACGAGGGCGAGGGCGAGAGAGAGACAAAAACACTTTTCACGTAGCGCCGACTGACAGCGGCGACCAAAAAGGTGCCGACCGGCGGCTGCAATTAATCAAAATTTAATTTCAAATCGCAACGTCGACGTCGACGTCGACGTCCGACGAAGCAGCCGAAAAAATTGAAAAGGCTAAAGAGAAAACTGGCTAAAAAGAAAATGTAATTAATCACAAGGCGGTTGCAGTTGCATTTGCCTTAACAGCTTGTCGTTGTTGTTGTTGTTGTTGCTGCTGTTGTTGTGCGTCTCGTCGTCTCTCGGTGTTGGAATCGAGAGATGGAAAAGCCACAAGAAAGGCAACAAAAGCCGCTGCATGCTAAGGCGCCCCCCACCCCTACCTCCACTCCACTCCACTTGTCTTCTATCTTAAGACCGTTACAGTTTATTGTAAAACTTATGATAATATTGAAGTTCAGTGCACAAAGGCAATTAATTACATACTTATACAATATATAGATCTTTTATATGGTCTTTTCGTTTATTGGCTATGGATAAAGCTAAACTGATTGACTAAAGGTGTGATCCACTGATGATTATAACAATATTATGCTAATTCTATTGTCTGTCGCCTGTCTTCAGCTTACTTTCTTCAAAAACTTCAAGATTGTTAAATATCATAAAAGTTAAATATGCACATAATTAGTTTTTATATATGACATAGTTTAACTAATTTAGTGCAGTTTTTGTCTTTTACACACAATTTGAAAATAACATATAAATAAAATATTAAAAATAATAAAAAGCATTTCACTTCGTGAATGTTTAAAATTAACAACTTTTTTTCCTGAAATAAACCAACATTGACTCATAGATGGCACTACTGCTATGCTGATCATTTCTGCTGCTAGCAACTATTACAGCAGATGGCGCTTAATATAAAACTTGCAGTTGTGGTGAATATAGATATTAGTACTCGAACCTCTTCTTTGGTTCTTGTCAAAGCTAACAGTCCATTGACTCATAGATGGCGTCATTGGCTATGCTGATCATTTCTCCTGCTAGCAATTATTACAGCAGATGGCGCTTAATATAAAACTTGCAGTTGTGGTGAATATAGATATTAATACTCGAACCTCTTCTTTGGTTCATGTCAAAGTTAACAGCGCATTGACTCATAGATGGCGCATTTGGCTAGCCTGATAATTTCTGCTGCTATCAACTGATGGCGATGATGATCAAAATGGCGCTTAACATCAAACTTGCAGCTGTGGTGAATATAGCCAAACTGCAAGACCACTGTTAAAAGACTCAGTAGGCACTGTTAAAAGACTCCGTAGGTTACGCAAAGACGAGTTCCGTTACTTTTAATGTTAACTAACAGACTTGTTGTGACGTCACATTATCACTTTGTGCTCTGTTATCCCAGGTGAAGTTTGGCGGGCACTTAAACTGAGATCGGGCAAATGCTCCAAATCAAACAAAATAAAGCATTTAAAAGCTAATTTCAATAGTAAACACCATAAAAATAGTCTATCCTTAATTTTACTTCCTAAAAATACCAAAAATATGTAGATAATGGCAAAAGCTGTGGGGTCTTTTGGCAGCAGCAATTATATGCCCAAAATAGATATGTCAGGAATAATGGTTAATAGACAGTGTTCACTGAGTTTTCGCCATAAAGTAATGCTTATTTATGACAATCTATCTAAATATTTAAGTATAATACACGTTGAAGGTGCGTCAAGAAACCTGCTGCTCACACCTGCAGCAATCTCAGTAACATAGGAAAGAAAGAAAGAGATAATCAGCCTGAACCAGCTCCAGAGATCTTGGCAGAAGCTACCAATGCTGCACTTCATCTCTGGCCATCAGATTCTCAATATAATGATGGAAAGTGGTAGATATTATATAATGATGTGGATTGATGGAAAACGAATAATACTTATTAATACTATTCAGTTTTTCCAATTTAAAGTCTTGGAAAATAAAGTAAAGGCTATTCAACACGAAAATAAGAGCGGTCAACGGACTACTTGAGCAATAACTGCATAGAAAAAGGTTTAGAGCAAACAAAAATTATAAAACCATTATATTTTCCGATTAAAGAATCTATATATAACTGGTAATAAAAAACAGTTTACGTTTTTATTGTGTCTACTGGCTTTAGTATAGATAACAGTGTCAAATTCGGTTGGTTTTCATACAAAAATCAGAGCGCGAGTTATGTATGTAATTATGTAATCGATATAAGCATATTTTTAAGCGATTTGTCATCACTAAGAGACAAAGTCCATACCTAAATGTTGCATGTTTGTGATGATGAAAGAATCAGCAACATTGTGAAATTCAAATTATGAAGAAAATAGCTATGCTACTAAGCTGGCACCAAAAATGTCTAGCAACATTGTGAAATTAAAAAGAAACAGCTACGTCGCAAGAATAGGCTAGCAGATTTTGAATAAAGATCAGTTCTAATCTGAGACTTAACTGAAGAGGTTGAGCTATGTTATTTAATTTCAAAAATAAAGAACTCAAAATAAAATTCGCGCGCACCAATTTCTGATAAAGTGACGTTTCACTGTTAACTTAACAGACCGCTTTGCATAACTTAGTATGACTCAATCGTGAGGAAAAGTCAACATTTTGTTGCTCTTAAATCAAAATATTTGGAACTTTCCATGACTTTCCACAACTTTCAACAATCATCAACAAAAGCCTAAAAAAGCCCAAAAAAAAAGCAAATGTTTTCCCATTTGATAACAAATCAATGCAAGTTGTCATTTTATGCAATGTTGTTGGAATGGATTGTTAAATTTGTATTGGTTTAATTTTCTGTAACGTTATGTGATTTTATGTAATTTAACATGATGTATTGTAATGCAATGTTATCTAACATTATGTTATCTAACATTATGTAATGTAACATTATGTAATGAAACATTATGTAATATAACAGTATGTAATATAAAACTTAAACCTCAACACGGTCTGGTCGTTTCAATGCACGTTTTCAATGTGTTTTTGCCCACACGAAAGCATTTGCTCATTTCACATTTTCCATTTTTATTTCCATTTGCCATTTGCCATTGCATTAAGGAAATTGTAACTAATTTTAATTGCTTCTATTGTTTTTTTTCCGTTTCCGTTTTGTTTTTGCTTCGAGTAGAAGGGAAATGTATGTTCTGGCTCACTTCCGGTTGTATGTTCTGGCTCACTTCCGGTTTAGATAAGGGGTGGTGAAATTACAACAACACCAAAAACAACATGGTTGTATGTTCTGGGTCACTTCCGGTTTAGATAAGGGGTGGTGAAATCGCAGCAACAACAACATCGACAACAACGATGACTCAGCAAGAACATAACAAAAAAAAAACAAAATGATTCAAGTTCAAGGTCATCACATATAAATGAAATATATATAAATATATGTATATGTATATGTATAAATTATAAATATATGTATATGTATATGTATAAATATATACATTTATTTGTAAATATATATTTTCGTGATAAAAAGAGTAAACAACAACATCCGCCACATTCTATATACATAAAACATTCTAACCCAACACCACATATCTATATACATGAAACATTCTATGTAAATATATATTCACATATATATTCACATATATTTTATGATAAAAGAACAAATGATTGCTTAAAAAATAAAGGAAATATATATATATATATAAATGTCCAATATTTTTATGAAGCCACAAGAGTTTTTGAAATTAGTTTATTAGTAACAAAATTCAAGTAAGCTGATGCAGAACACGCACCAGAATACAGAATAAAATAAAAAAAAAACAAAATCATAAAAATGAACGCTAACTGCAACATTGTTCGGTTGAGTGAACAGAACCTTGAGGAGGGGGATCTGGATGTCCTTTTGGCAGGTGCCATTGATTATAACTGCTCATCAATGGTCATTGATAACCCCAGGAGTCAAGAAGTACGAAATATTATCCTGGAATTCAATTTGAAGACTAGAAAACCTTCCATTTCCATGGAGAATTTGAAGGAGGATCGACTATATAAAGTTGTTGGCGTCCGACGCTTTAATTGTGAAAATGGTGTTGGCGTTGAGCTCGAGCTGGAGCTCTTTTTATTATATCTACCGCGCAGATATCACGAGCTCTCTAACACACTTTTAAGGGGGATCGTGGAAAACAAGCTGCGCATCTGTAAAAAAAAGGAGCTGGACGACTCATTCGGACTATATCTATCAGATGAGTTGACACCACACACCCACATCGTTACAGCAGACACACTTCCGAATGTCTATTCAGAAGAAAACTGGGACATTCTTGATACAGATTCATTCGCCTATAGGCGGGCTTCATTTCGAAAAACAAAAATTAATGTAAAAACAAAAAAAAAAAAAAATATTTTAAATAAAAAAAAGCGAAATATATTTTTTTACTTCTTTTTATTTTCTAAAAAAAAAACAATCATTTGCATTTACAAGCATTCGTAGTTCAAGTAATATGTATTTCAGCATTATCCCATTGACCCTCTGGATGTGGTTAAATATGAAGTGGCATGCGCAAGTGTTTGGATATGCAGTGATATCATTTTGGAGACTTCCGCAGCTGCTCAAATGCGCCCCTTGCGGAGATCAGCAACAACACCCGAAAACGTAAAAGGTCTGGCAAATCTTGTGCGAAACACAGAAATTGGATAGAGTAGTTACTGCTGCCAGCAGAGGCCAGCAAGACGAAAATCGCTTGTTGAATAAAATTTTAAACGAAACTCAAAAAAATAACTAATCTGTAAAAAATTTTACACGAAACCGCAAAATACTAACTAAGCTATTGTTTGTTAGAATTTTAAGAAATGTGAACTAATCTGTTGTTTGTTAGAATTTAAAGAACGGAAATATAATATATATAAATACAAAAAAAAAAAAAAAAAAAAAAAAAAAAAAAGTTTATTTTTGATTAAATGGATGTTTATACTATATATTTTTGGGCTATAAAAGGGGTGAGGCTCAGTATAAAATATATTAGTCTCAAGTCAACCAACTACAGCAAGTGTTTTATAGAATGGAAGGACCATCAACTTCTTCAGCAGCTCAGGAGGTGCAACGGAAGAGGCTCCGCCAGCAGAATCGGAATCAGGCGCAGTTCCCTCAGACATCATTACTTGTAAATGCCATGAGGCAACAGCAGGAGGATGCTCACCAAGTATCGATCATAGGTGTTATTCAGATATCTACCCCCAATGAAGGACAGCAGCTCATCATGGAACATGGAGGACAGCAGCAGCAGACCCATGAAATCAGTTTTGACAGCTACAACCAACAGCAGTTGCAGATACCTGGAGTCACTGAAGGGAGGCAGCAGCAGCAGCAGCAGCAGCAGCAGCAGCATGGAGGACTACAGCAGCCTCCACCAAACGTCAGCATAGATCAAATTAAAGCTATGCAAAACTTTAATTTTAAGCAGCAAAAGCCGTTGCTCAACAAAACGAGAATGCCACTAAATGTACAAATGGATGTGATTCGCGCGTGGCGAGCAAACACACAGTATGGACCATCTCTGGCTTTGGAATTAACTGATTATATTTTGTTTTTACCAAAGTCGTATAGTGGTGTAGATGATGCGACTATTCAAGCCTTGAATACTCAAACTTTTAGTATTTGTAAAAGGATTGACCCAGTCACCAATACTTCCGTTGTTCATATCTCAATTAGAAGTTCCCCAAATGTACAATAAAAATTATATTTTAAGAAAATGAACAACAGAAATAAATCAAAACAAAAGAAAATTTTCTTGTTTTCTCATTTATAAAACCTCCACATATCTGTAGCTCTTTCAGTATCTATTTAGTCATGAAGACTGATATAAGTAGAAAAACTTTGCTATTCAACTGATTACATCCTCCTCTAATTCTTCTACATAACAGCAGCTAGCAACTATCAGCTAACAGATAACAGCAGCAAACAGACTGTTGAGATCTTCCACATAACAGCAGCTAGCAACTAACAGCTAACAGATAACAGCACATTAACTGCAAACAGGCTGTTGAGCTATTGTGTGAATGAACTCTACGGAACTGCCCATACACATTATAAAGTGTGATAAGCCTCGCTCTCTGTTAAACTCATGTGTGAGTGTGCTTAATAAAACTGACCTAGCTTACTGCCAGCAGAAATGACAGAAATGCGTACTGAGAATATCTTAAGCGATCTAGCGAAAACTAGAAAAGTTTTAAAAAGAAAATTTCAGATTTTAATAATTTAAGTTAGGGAAAGCTGAAACAGACCTACAGTTAGAAGAATCTCTAAAACCAATAACAGCTCCTCTAGAAAAACTTGTCAATAAAAGTGAAATATTAAATAAGAATTTTTTAGTTCCCAAAAAAGAAATAAAAGAAGAAGATATAAAATGGCGAACACCATCGCCATCATTATCACGTAATTCAAGACCTGAAATTAAACGTGATGTAAAAATTCGTCCATTTGAAATAACTGGTTTTAATGATGTTAATGATGAAGATGATGAATTCGATAATGCTACTGTGGGTAGCATTGGAAAATCACATAGTAATATCTCACAAGAATATGAGAATGAAAAAATACACAATTTAAGTGAATTAGCTCGAAGAAAGATGCTTGATAAGGCATATGGACCGTATAAAGATGATAATGGTGATTTGCGCCTAGGGAATTCTAAAGTTAAAATTTCAAATGGGAAATTTATATTAGAGAAGAGTGGTGAAAATTGGCCGCTAACTGCTGGCTTATATTCTTTAATTTATGAGAATGATCCAAATAATTATAATATGGAAGAGTTAGAAAACTATAAGCATATTTTAAATGAAACAAATGCTCATAGAAAACAGAATAGGTTTGACGGACAACTGAAGGGTAATCGCTCTAAAAAATATTTAAATATAATTAAAAAACTTTTCCCGAGAGCATCATCCTTATCAGGTAGAGTTCTATTCCCAGATACTTCTTCATCTACACCTTTATCAGTATCGCAATCAGCAAAATCACTTCTTACTGGTAGTGGACTCATGAAGTTAAATGAAAATAAATCCAATTACATATATTGGGACGATCCAAATGAAATTGTAGATAGATTAAAACTTCTAATTGCCTCACAAACAGCTGGTCACAGCAACCATAATAACGAAATAATATCAATAATTGAAGAGCTTAGAGAAGCAAAAATTATATACTAACTTCATTGTTTAAAAAGACATAAATAAAATGGGGGTCGATAAATTTGGTCATTACTCTTCGAATGTGAAAAAAGAAGTCGCAGATTATAAGGCATTCATCCAAAATGCGATTATTCGAAACAATGAAAACTTGGAGCGCATAATACATGATAAAGTTAGCCAAGTCAAAAAATATACTGTAGATGGTTTAAATCGCATAGGTTCTGAAACTAATACAAATAACAATAAAATGGCTGATATGGTTGAAGAATCTAATACTCGAAATTTAGATTATACTAACGAGGTGAAAATCTTTATATTGTCGTATATAGAAGAAATGAATAAAGAGTTAAGAGAATATTTTGTTAGTGAAAATAAAAAAAGTTTTGATGAGTTAAGAAGATCTCTCCTTAAGCATATTGATGAAGAGAAAAAAATTATGATGAATTATATTGACAGTCAATTGCTTATTACTAAGCAATTTGTTGAGTTCTTTATTGAAAAGAAAAATTGAGTGGGGTGGGGAGTATTTCATATATATATGTATACATATTTTAATATTCATTTATTCTTAACATGCCTGTTGACAAGTTTGGACGTTATTCAAATGAAAAAAATTATTTAGAATCTTTCAAGAGAAATGAGAGTAAACGCGTGGGGGTGTTTGTGGACTACGATCAAAACATTGATATTCAAAACAAACGTCTTAAAAATGTTGCCCCACCTATTGAATTTGATTGCATATATACATAGAGAGAATTTGACACTTGAACAGAATTTGTTAACACACATAAAAAAAGAAAATTTACTAGTTGAAGGGAGGATTGAAAAGAATACTAATCTTCAAATAGCTAGGGATAAGGAAGCCATTAGAGCACCGTATACAGAAAAGTTTGTTGAATTGCAAGAACAAATATTAAATTTAGAGAATATTATATTCAAATATATAGCTACACCAAAATCACAGTTAAAGAAAGAAACTTTAGTAATTGAGTGTGAGGGTGAGAAAATACCAATACGCCATTAGACACATAAACGCGCACAGAAAATAATATGAGTAAGAGAGCTATTATAAACGAGCTTCATGCTCCAGCAAGAAAAAACTTTCGGCGACGTAGAGTTATTATGAAGCATATTGATAATCATTGGCAAGCTGATTTAGTTGAAATGGGTACGAGTATTATGCAAAATCCAATAAAAATTATCGATTTCTGCTAACTGTAATTGATACATTCTCAAAATTTGCATGGGGTGTAGCACTTAAAACTAAAAGTGCAGAAGATGTTGCTAAGGCAATGTTAAGTATTTTTAAGATGGGACGGATTCCCAAGAACTTGCAAACTGATGATGGTAAAGAGTTTTTCAACAGACCATTTAAGCAGCTAATGACTAAATTTAATATTAATCATTATTCAACATATAGCAGCTTAAAAGCTTCAATTGTTGAGCGATTCAATAGAACAATTAAAGAAATGATGTGGAAAGAGTTTAGTTTTAATGGATCATATCATTGGATTGATATCTATAAAAATTTAATTGATAAATACAATAGAAGACCTCATCGAACAATCAAAATAGCGCCAATTGAAGTAGACAAATCAAATGAAAAGCTATTACTAAACAGTGTGTACAATAATAAAAAAGTATTTATTGGGTCAAGATTTCATGTAAATGATTATGTGCGGATAAATAAATACAAGCACACATTTGAAAAGGGTTATACTCCCAACTGGACAACTGAGATTTTTAAAATAATACGAGTACAAAATACCAATCCTCCAACATATCTATTAGAAGATTATGAGGGAAACCCAATTAAAGGAGGCTTCTACGCTGAAGAACTGCAAAAATCTCGATTCCCCCACACATATCTAGTTGAGAAAGTATTACGGAGAAAAGGAGATAAAGCGCTCGTAAAATGGTTGGGGTTCTCTAACTCACATAACTCATGGATTGACATAAGAAATTAAAAAATGTGGTGAAATCTTGGACACCTTATTGATGATGAAATATGCTTTAAATTCTGATGGATAAAATGTGAGTGAGTTAGTCGTTATTTAGTGCTTGAAAAGTTTGGAGTACGCATAGTTTAAAGCTTAAAGAAAAAAAAAAATGATAATGAAAAGTATATTGACGTTCTTCATTGCAACTTTAATCCTTCAAGGTTCAAGGTTCATGCAATTTCACTACCAGTGCAGATTAGTGAGGAATCAAGTGTAAAGGATGTAGACTTCTTTCTCATGCTACCCAACAATGATTCACTCAAAATATCAATAAATTTTAAATTTTTGAAGCAAAGTGAAACTTTACCCGAATCATATAAAAATGATTTCGAAACTTTTGAAATAGAAAAAGTATCACAAATCCCTACAACAACATCAACAACAACCACAACGACAACAACGGTTCCACCCCCACCAACACAATCATATTTCACTGCGGATCAAGCGATTGAGGTATTCAGGAAAGATCTTATAGCGAAAGAACGTAATATATCTGGAATAATTGAGAGCAGCAAACCATTTTATCGTCATTTTAAACTTCATTATAATGAAGTTGATTTAACTATTAGGTGTACATATAACAGCAATTATGACACTCGAACCCTAAAAATTGAATGTTATGAATATCATGAGTATCAAGCTGAACGGATTCTGGCGAATGGCGAGGTTGAACAAATCAACATGGTTGATAATGAATACGTTACAGATGTTAAATTAATTAATGTAAAAGATTATGTTCAAACATATGCAATGAATATTGAATAAATTGCTATGTCATCCTCGATGTCAGTCTCTGGCACGTAAGCATCACTATCATCATCACTCATGTTAATGGTGCTGCTGCTGCTGGTATCGAGGGTAGTATAATCCAGTAGATTTGATTGTGCAGTTGATGATGATACACTATTATTTTGTAGTATTAGTCTGCTATTTGAAATTCTAGCAGGATATATTGTGAATGGTAAGGAAGTGGATGTCACTTCATTCACCTGAATCTCCATACTTCTATTACTGTTATTTGCAGTTGATGTAGAATTAAATATATATAAATTGTGCTTGTAGGCAGTAGACACGTCTTACTTAAACGACAGAAAGCTTGTAAATAAAAGTTTTAAGCATTGCTCACTCCAGATATTTTGAAAGCTTTGCGTTCCCATGCTATTATTTTTTTTTTTATAACGTTTATTTGATATATATGTTTGCTTATTTTTAATTTTGAGTATTAACATTAATTTACAATTTTATAATGCCCCCATGCATAAGTATTTATATTATCGCTCTTTATAAATCTCTTATCATCGTCCGCGCTTAAAGCTACTTTAGTAATTTTTTGGGTATACAATTTATGTAGTTTGGACTTAAAAACTAACATGTCATTGGCTGTATAGGTTTTATTTTTAAGTAAACAGTCTAAAAATAATTGCATGCTTAAGCCTTTTAATATCGATTTTTGTATACCCTTGGCCTTTTTCACACAACCACCATCTTCAGTGCGCAATGAGTACATTTTGGCACGTAAACCTATAAACTCGGTCATTATCTTCCCATTATTTTCATCCTTCATCATACCTAACACTTTCTTATTGCATCTCTGAATTTTGTACTTTTCTGCCAACTCTAGTGGATATTCAGATGTGTCGAACCTCATCTCAACATCCTCGCGAATATCAGCATACAAATCATTAACTCGAATGCTGTATATGAATGAGTCAGTGTCCATATAATTTAATGATAGCTTATTTTGAAATTTTGGAAGCATATAGTTATAGTGAAAATCATACATTTTAAGTTTTGAGAGGTCTAGAACACAGAATCCTAAATAAATGGGTTTATTATATAAATTATATAGTCGTTTCATTTGAATTGCATACATATTCTCAGAAAACTGAGCGGAGCTATGGAAATTAGCTCTTGAGATTAATGCTCTAGCTCCGAGAGAATTTTTTTTCGTAGTCTCCCATGAGCACACTAACCTTATATTTTTCCTATTCTCAACATTCTCCATTGTTTTACCATACACCGCATTGTTAAGCAATTTAAAAAAATCTTTCTCAAAGCTCGTTTTGGCTTGCGTTCTATGATGGGTATTAATATCTATATATTTTTTTAGCCAAGGAGATTGCTTGAACCTTAAAATTCTATGAATCTTACTTAGCTCCAGACCATTCCAAATGCATTGCTGCAGATTCCTATAGTGGATGGGGTACTTATATTTTGGGCTAAAGTCTGCAATAAGCTTTTCACCACTAGACAATGCTGTTGGCTTCTGATTGCTGGGGCAAAACGGTAAATCGTTATGCAAATCATGTAAATTGACTGGATAATTTATATCTACCTCAAGAATATACCCATATTCAGATTCCTCATTAGCCCCAAACACATTATATGTACGAATCTCCTCATCACTCATCCAGTAAAAGTCTCCGTATGGAAGATATTGAGACATAGCCCACCCATACAAATTATTAGCATCTAAGTACCATAAATACTGGGAGGGGGCGGTCTCATCATAGTCATTCATGTACTTATGATTTGCTTTGGAATACCTCTGTGAGCATTGTACCAGTCCTCCACGAATACCCCTTTGAATAAATCTCTGCATATCAATGTCTGTGAATAATTCCAGTTCTATTTCTGTCGACTTTAGCATAGCATCCCATGATAAACCTGGAGTTGTGTAATAATGAACTGGATCAAGTGAGTAAATACTCATACATATTGTGCGAAAATTTTCAAAAACATCTGTCAGTAGTAGTACATCGGTCTTCAAATATAGCTCCATATAATCTTTAAGTGTTTGGCAGCGAAAGGTTTCCCAAACAATTTGCGCATGCTGATAATCTTCCTCTGAGCACTCGCTATTCGTGAGACTATTGAAAAACATTTCTCTTGGCGGTAATGACTTATCATGCAGGCAGTCAAATGAGCTTAAATATTCATATGGAAACACTCCTTTTCTACGCATTAAATTCAATTGACGCCCATCATTAGGGAAGATCCGTTTAGTACTTAACAGATCTTTCATTTCTAAGCTTGAGCTTAGAGTATCTAGGCTTGCAGGCATAAAGCGAAACGAATCTAGAAATCTCAATTCAATTTTTGTTTCGTCAACATATATGAATTTCGAGAGAGAAATGTAAAGCTCTTTATTTAGTGGGAGAACTCTGATTTCTCCTGGAATTTTAGATAACTCTCGCACAAACAAGTGTGCATCATAACGTGAGAAATTATGGAAGAAAATTGGAATAAAAGAGGGGACACTATATGTAAGATTGCATCTGTGGTGTGCTGCTCCTCTAAACGAACCCTTCAAATGACAATGATCTCTAACTCTATCATCTAATAAAGGTTTATTGCATATATGACAATTAACTGTATTTTTAAATATTTCCTCTTCTTCATCACTCATTACGAGGGGCTTTATGATACTTAGATGATTCGTGTAAATCATAATAACATCAGCTATCAAAGAATTTAAGAAATGTTCACTCACATCTTTTCCTGTATGTATTGCAAACCTATCTAGATTTGGATCAAATGAACATTTAATATAATAAGCATAGGCTACAGGAACATGTTCATGCATGGTAACTACTTTCTCACTTACACATTCATTTACAGGCTGTAGGCTGCATTCAAAGTCAGCATACACCACAAATGGGACTGCCATACTATTAAGAAAGTTCTTAAATCTAAGAGAGTTCTTTCCTTCAGTGGGGAGTACTGATACCATTTCACTGCAGTCTGAGGGGTGTGTGCTCCTATCCCTCGAATAGTTGAGGCAAACATCACAAAAGTATAACTTTGTTGTGTGGGCAGTAATCTGACTTCGCACAAGTCTGTTGAAAGTAAAAAAAAAAAAAAAAAAAAAAAAAAAACTGCTTATCTTTCATCCAGCTTAAAAATATGCAACATTAACACATACCTTGATAGACTCTTAATCCAAACATAATGTGAAGTGTTTATCCCCTCCAACAGCATCAGATTAATGTGTATTTTCTTTTTCTTCGAAGTTAGGTAAAGGGGACCAATCACCACCTTCTCTTCTGAATCATATCCAAACACGTTTACACTCAATCTTTCATTTTGTTGCTCAAATTTTTTAATCTCTCGCACTTTGAGTGGGAACTCCAGATCGGTGAAATTGAGACTCAACGAGTCGCCTATTCGAATCAGAGTACTCCTTATATCAGCAATCTTGTATAGAGAACAGCGACCTGCGTGATTACTAAGAGGCTTCAGAGCTGATATCAGAGCCCACTTGAAGCAAAACTCATCGGTGTTGTGCACATTTACCAACGCTTTTTTTACCGCAAGACTCTTCGGAAGTGCGATATAGTTGGACCCTTTCAATGGGGAGTATTTATTAATGTTCATTTCAAGGTGGAGGATTCTCGTCAGAGTCCATCCACTATCTCTTTCTTGAAATTCGTCCATCTTCGTGCTTATTATAATGACCTGTTGGATATAGAATTCTTCTAGATCACTGGCTATTGTTATCACCACCATTGGGGTTTGGTGTGATTTAGCCATTATAAGCATTTCATTATCTTTTGCACGCATGTACTCCCCAAAGAGTTCGAAGTTTATTTTACAACTTCTGTGCACCTCAAGACATCTTTCCAAAATTGGAAGCAATGCCACTCCAGCTTCCGCCAGAAAATCCTCTGGCAATTGAATTTTTTCTTCGTTAATTGCACTTTCATATCGATATGTACAAATACGGTTTTTAAAACCACCTGAAGACAGCTTTACACACTCATTCAATGGCTCAAACGCATTATTCTTGTGCTCGTTGGTTCGAATATGATGGCTCCATCGCATACGGTTCACAAACACCTCACAAACTGAACAAAATCGCGTCATTTTTTTAAGACAGCTCACTCGAATTGTGTTACTAATAAACTAATTTCTGAATGTAAAACCATTTTGTGTATATATTTATACATATACATATACATATATTTATAATTTATACATATACATATACATATATTTATATATATTTCATTTTATATATGATGTATATTTTTGCTAAGTCATGATTCCCTATCACCCGCGTAGAATGTGGATGATGTTGTTGTTTACTCTTTTTATCACGAAAATATATATTTACAAATAAATGTATATATTTATACATATACATATACATATACATATATTTATATGTATATATTTCATTTATATGTGATGACCTTGAACTTGAATCTTTTTTTTTTTTGTTATATTCTTGCTGAGTTATCGTTGTTGTCGATGTTGTTGTTGCTGCGATTTCACCACCCCTTATCTAAACCGGAAGTGAGCCAGAACATACAACCGGAAGTGAGCCAGAACATACATTTCCCTTCTACTAACTTGTTTTTGTTTTTGTTATGTTCTTGCTGAGTCATCGTGTGATCTGGCTCCATATATATTTTTGCTAAGTCATGATTCCCTATCACCCGCGATGTTGTTTGCTCTTTTTTTTTTTTACAAAAATATATATTTACAAATAAATGTATATATTTATACATATACATATACATATACATATATTTATATATATTTCATTTTATATGTGATGACCTTGAACTTGAATCATTTTGTTTTTTTTTTTTTTTGTTATGTTCTTGCTGAGTCATCGTTGTTGTCGATGTTGTTGTTGCTGCGATTTCACCACCCCTTATCTAAACCGGAAGTGAGCCAGAACATACAACCATGTTGTTTTTGGTGTTGTTGTAATTTCACCACCCCTTATCTAAACCGGAAGTGAGCCAGAACATACAACCGGAAGTGAGCCAGAACATACATTTCCCTTCTACTGTCGCTGCCAGCGCAGCCGCAGACAGCAGCCATGGCTATGCAGCTGCTGCCACCACGTGCGACGTCATCGACGCTGACGCTGACGCCGCCGCTGCGCAAGGCGGGCAGCGTGCGCGAAGCGGCCGAGTCCGCGGCGCTGGCCAAACGGCGCAGTCCACTGCAGGAGCTGCGCGCCGCGAGCAGCAGCAGCAGCATCAGCCAGGCCAGCGAGGCGGCCATCGCCTTTGGCGTCGGCAAGCGTGACTCGAAGCGACGTCACGACGCCAGCAGCAGCAAAAGCTCCACATCGGCCGCCGCCATGCGCAAGTCGCAGTCGCTGGACGCCGCCGAGAGCTACTCGCTGGCCAGCATTCAGTCGCCCCTGTGGGTGACGCTCACCAATGCGCGCACCATCGAGGAGCTGGCTCAGCAGAAACTGTAAATATTTTACAGCGAACATGAACGAAAAGGAGAGACACACAGAGAGAGAGAGAGAGAGAGAGAGAGAGAGAAAAACACCCCATGATTGAGTCTTTTAACAGTGTGCGTGACCTACTGTGTCTTTTAACAGTGGTCCAACCTGTGGCTCTGTTAAAATTCACAGTGCAGGCCAACAGAATGCTACACAGCCTATGTTATGATTGTCAATTCCAGATGTTAAGTCGTTTTTCATGTTAATTGCCAGAATGTAAACTCGAATCTTGATTTGAATATTATTTCACACATTCGCCTATCCCATTCCAGCCAGTAAAAACAGCAGCGTAGCAACAATTTCGTTTAATTTTTATTATTAAAAATTTGTTATATTGCCTTTCCATTGCTCATGTTTCTTGCTTTCATTTCGCTGGTCTTTTTGGTGTTTTTTTTTCTCATTTTTTTTAATATCTTTTTTTTTGTTTGTTTTCTTTTTTTAATTATCTTCCGCTTATTACATTTTAATAAACAATTAACACTATGCAACAGGTTATTATTCTTAACAGAGAACAGAAAGAAAAAACGTTCGATTTGTTCGCAAATGAAGTTTCTAATTTAAAGGTTTTGCTATGTGTTGTGGTATGAAACTTTGTTGCACAGTGTAATTGCAAGTGTTTATTGTATTCGCTGCATTGTTGTAAGTTCAAAGAAAGAGGAAAAGAACAGCTTGAAATTGGCTTTGTTTGCATGTTTAAAATAAATATATACAACGTGTAGTTCAATAAAATTAAAAACAAATAATATACAATAGAAAAAAAAGATATATATAAGATTGAATACTTATAGAACTGAGCTTTAAACATAAATAACGAATAAGTACAAAAGGAAAACAAATATGGTTAACAATCAATTAAATAAATGTACATATTGCATTTGGAGCCCGCAATTGCTCAACTAATTAATAATAATAAATATGCATAATAATAATGATACATTAATTCTTACATTATCAATTACAATCAACATTATTCAGATGTTTACATTGCTCTATATATATATATATAAATATATGTATATATATGACATACTTGCATATTTTCGTTACATTTCATTTCGTTTACTTTTGTTTTTGTTTGTTTGGGTCTGGCTGCACTCTGGGCACGATTCTGAGGGCGACTCAAGTTATAGCAAAATATTGGGACTACAGAAACAAAATTATACAAAAATAAATTAATTAAAAATTAAAATTAAAATTATATATATCAACATTAGTTCAAATTTGAGCAATTGTCGAATATTTGATTTCATAAATTTATCTCTCAAGTTCAACTTGCTTCTTAAGGTTTCAAATACAACAATGCCTCAACTATTGTAGGCCATATCTGAAGTTGTTCGAGCACTTGAGCAAATTTACAGTTTGAACATTTGGAATTGGTAAGAAAACATAGTTCAGAATAAACAGCTTATGCAAAACATATTAAAGCATATATGGATGGCAAAAGCTAAAAATCACAGCTAAAAGGCAAGCATTTAAGTTTTATACAATAATCTTGAAATCGAGAACTGAACGCGCTCGCCAAATTCATCGTGCTCAAAGTTTGCAGCTGGCTGTGTCAATTGTTATTATTATTATTATTATTTGTTATCTATTATCGATTCTAGTTATGCATAAGTATATACATTGTTTGTTGTTGCTATTGATGTTGTTCTTATTGTTGGTGTGTTGGTGTTTTGTTGTTCTTGTTTTACTTGACTACGCATAATCATATCAATTAATATATGTTTTTTGTTTTATTTTGTTTTGTTTCGCTTTTGCTTTGTCATTAATTAGTTAATATTTATAGTATAGCACCGAGTACAAAAATGATCAATAAACAGAGTTTTAAATTTCTTCATCAACTTCTTCTTCCTTGCATCCTTTAACAACAATTGTTTTTGGTTGCTGTTGTTGTTGTTGTTGTGTGTGTTTTTGTGTTTGTGTTTTTAAATGCTTTTGCTCTTGCCTTGATTTTATCATTTACTTGTGTTTTGTTTGTTTGTTTGTTTGTTAAATTCTACTACTTATATAATGTAATAATTTCTGTTGCTTTCGCTTTCGTTCAATTTCTTTGTCGCCATTTGCCTTGCTTATTTTTACATAGAGCCATCGCCAGATATCTAGAAAGACAATCAATTTAGTTACCAGATATAACAATAAATATACTTATGCCCACTCACCTGCGAGTGCGAACTGTCGCTCTCCACCTGCTCGGAGTAGCAATGCTTATAGTTAAGATAGTCTAGAAGTCTTCTTGGTAATGGCAATGTCTGTATTAGATCCTTTCGTATAACCGCCTTTAGTATAACAAATCTGCATGCAAGCGGAAGAATCGAATTCAATGTGAGTTATCGAATGGTTTGATTTGCGTAATTAATTGCCAAACTCACCTGCACATATGCTGCAAGCTTTGTACATGCTTAAATCTAGATACTGGATTGGTTAATTGTACACGCATTGGTCCATGCTCCGGCCGACGATGCAGAAAGAATAAATATCTAAAGAAATACATAGATATATTAATATATATATTCATATATATATTTATATACATGTTTGTGTTTGACTGAACGCACCTGCCGCTGCGCGAATGCTCGACTGCCTTCTCAATGAATTCGGTTATAGTTTGCGATTTGAACTTGGCATACGAGCCAAACGAGAATGTGCCTGCAATGAAAACAGAGACAGACATACAAAGAGAGACAGAGACAGAGAGAGAAAGAGAGAGAGAGAGAGAGAGAGAGAGAGTAAGTTTTATAGAGTTCTTCATTCATGCTAACAACAATAATTTACCCTGATCCTGCTCGATGCGCACATGGCGCACGCAGTTGTTTAGCTTGAAGCTCAACGAGAATATATAATGATCATCGGAGCTGTCGCGCACTATGAACGAGCCGTCTGGCTCGTTGGAAAGCACCTTCTCGGCGGCCTCGCTGGACAGTGGACCCCAGTACCAGCCATACTACAAAAAACGAACGATAAGTTGAATGGTAAATAAAATGTAACGAGAATAGGAACAAAATTACGAGTAGCGAGTAACAAATAACGAGTAAACTAAAGCAAAGATGCAATGAGTAGCGATACAGGAAAAGAACCCGATTAAAACAACGAATAGTGAGGAATGACATATAGAATAGAGAAGGAAAAGGAAAAGGAAAGGATAAATTAACATTTAAGACAACAAGCAAGGTACATCGAGGAAATAAATAGGAGCAAGTACAGCAAATCAAGTAACGAGTAATCAAATGAAGAGCCATTCGGTAGCTAAGGGAGCCGAGAACTCACGTCTTTGACTTTCTCAATGCTTGAGGTAAACTGCAGTGCACGCGGCTCTTGCGCTCCGGCGCTTTTCTTTTGCTCCTCCGGTTCCGTTTCGGCGGCATCAATGGCATAAGCTGCAAAGGGTTTCATCAAACAATTAATTGCAATTGCTGCAAAACAATTTCAGACAGCTGCAAACTCACCTTTGCGTGGCAATGGCGGCAATGCGCGCGATTGAAACTTTTTGCGTAGATCAGCGCTCGGCTCGCCGCGATTCTGACATTGATTGTTCGCCTCTTCCGCATCGGTGGCATCTGTCGTTGAGGCTGTGACACTGACAGCGGCAGCTGTGGCAGTTGTTGTACCTGATGATGATGCTGTTGCTGCTGCTACCGCTGCATTGGCGCTGCGACAACGACTCTGATTGCTGCGCCGGAAGCGAAAGATGCTGCAGAACTTTTGCTTCAGATTCAGCGAGAATTGCGACTTCTTTTCCGTGTGCAGCAGATGCTTGTTGTTGTTGGGTTGCTGCTCGCCCAGCAGCTTCTCAGATGAGTTGGGCAGCTGGGTGGTGCTGCCAGCAGCTGCTGCTGTTGCTGACAGCTGTTGTTGTTGTTGTTGCTGTGCATAATTGTTGCTGCTGCTAGTGTTGTTGTTGTTATTGTTATTGTTGTTAAGCTTATCATTGTCGATGTTGTGTTTGTTCTGTTTGCTCAAATATTTGGCGGTAGTGTCGCCGCCACTATTAGCCGCACCGCCACTCGCCGCCCGTGTGGTGCCCGCACTACTGCGCGTGCGCGCCGTCGTTGTTGTTGTATTTGTCGTGTTGGTGGTGTTCGTCGACATGCTCCAGATGGTCTCATTGCTGGACTTGACGCCCAGCGCTTTATTGCCAACACCAGCCGCTGTGTTCAGCATTTTGTTGTTGGCTGCACCGCCTGCACCACCACACCAAGAGGATTTGCCCGCATCGGAGTAGAGCGTATGATAGAACTGCTTCACCTCGTCGAGCGTCATGTGTAGCGGCTCTGCTTCACTACTTTGCACCACCGGCGTACGATATTTGCCATGCTTGCCCCCTTTGTCGCCGCCATCGTCACTGGTCTCCACCACCAACGTCGTTGCCCCCGCCGCCGCTGCTGCTGCTGCAGCTGCCGCCGCATAGCGCTGTTTACGCTTGTTCCGTTTGTTGCGCCTACTCGAAGCCTTGTGGTACGCCACAGTCGGTTGCTGTTGGGGCTGCTTCTCCAGCTGCTGTTTCTCCAGCTGCTGCTGCTTCTCCAGCTGCTGCTGTTCGAGCTGTTGCTTCTCCAACTGCTGCTCGATCATGTCAACGGGAAAGGCATAGATGTCCGAATCGATGGGCACATTGTAGAAGTCGGATATTTCGCGCGTGAACAGCGCATCATGCGACATCGCCTGCGTTATGAAAATCGAATCATCCGGCTTGTTCGCCGACGACACATTCAGCGAGTTGTGCGAACTGCTCAGTCGACTGTTCAGCGAATTGCGCGAGTTGGGTCGCTGGCCATGCTGCTGATGATGATGATGGCCGTGATGATGGTGGTGATGATGATGCGAATGGTAGTGACAGTGGCTGGTATGGCCCAGCGGGCTATAGAGCAACTGTCGACGCTGCAGGCTGCTGTTGCTGTTGTCGCCCTGCGGCTGCATCGCTGGCTGCCTGCCTCGCGCCCCATAATACAGATCGTAATCATGTATTTCGGATAGGCCGGCGGTATTGAAGCGCTGCTGTGCCGCCACCGCCGCCGCCGCCGCCTTGGCACTGGCAATGCTATCCTGTTCCGTGGGTATGGCCTTGAAGTAGCGCGTATGATCCTGATAGTAGGGGCAGAGCGTCTGCTTGATTTTGATTATCGAAACGGGCGGCGGCGGCGAGGGCAGCGATGGCGAACAGCTGCTCTGCTCCGAGGCAGCCTCATCATCGTCGTCATCAGCATCAGCATCAGCATCATCTTCATTGTCATCCTCCTCGTCCTCGTCGTCGAGCAGATCAATGCTGTTGCCCAGCGAGCTGCTTATAATATTATTCGGCTCGTCGTATATGTTGTCCGTATGGCTGTTCAGTATGGAATCGCTCGAATACAGATGCTTGTTGATGGCATACGATTCCTTGAGTGTGCGCTCCTGGCACAGCACAGCAACCGCTGCAGCGCTCGGCTGCGAGTGGCTGACCGTGATAGCAGCCGCTGCCGCTGCCGCTGCAGCTATAGCAGCAGCATCACTGCTAGTGCTGGTGACATCCAACGTTGGCTTGGCCAGCAGCAGCACCAGTTCCTGGTTGGCACCAGTGGCACCGCTGGCCACGGCAGCACTGACCATAGTCACGTCGTCCTTGAGATGCTCGAACGATGACTGCGACGAGGTCCAGCGGCGCAAGCTGTTCACAATGTTCTTGGAGATGGAGCGCACGAGGGTCGTTTGTGGTGAGTCCTGGAACTCGGGTGGCGGATCAATCGGTGCCAGCGGCCCCTTTTTAAGCGTATTAAAGTTCTCCGCGCTCATGCCGCCCTCCGAGCAATTGTCCAGCGAATCGAACTGTGACACCTCGCCATCGCTCTCCACCATCTGCAAGGGCAAGCAAAAACAAAAATCAGTTCATCTGCTGGGAGCTGGAGGCAAAACGTATTCATTGTGCACTCACCTCAATCTCAAATTTGCACATGCCAATGCGATACGAATCGCCGCTGGAGATGGAGCTGTTGGTGGTCAATGGGACGCCACTGTCGTCGCTCAGCGATGCAGCCGCATTCAGTTCGATGCTGTTCGCGCTGACCAGCTCGTGATCGCGCGTCGTTGCGGGCGGTGGCATCATGCTGCTAAAGCTGTCGCTGCTGCAAATGCTAACGGTCACACCACCGCCACCACCAACACCACCGCCACCGGTGGTGCAGTTGCTGTTCCCATTGCACAGTTGACTCTGATTGAGGCTTTGATTTGGATTACCATTCGAGTTGTTGCACTCCTTAAGCTTAATGGACGATTCCATGTTCTGTGTGTATGTTGTGTGTGTGTGTGTGTGTGTGTGTGTGTGTGTGTGTGTGTGTGTGTGCGAGAGTGTGTGTGCTGTAAGGTAGAGGTAGAGTAAAATAGTTAATTAATTGATTGATTGATTAATTATAATGAAAAATAGAATAAATTTTAAATTAAATAAATTTAAATTAAATAATATAAATATGAATAAGGTTTTTAAATATTTTATAAATATAAATAAAATATTTTATAATAATTAATATAAATAATTATGAATATAAATATTTTTTAAATATATGTAAATATTTTATAACTACAATAATATAAATATTTTAGCTTCAGTTTGCTTTTGCACTTGGTTTACTCCATTCAAAAAGTAATCGAATTTCTTGGCCGGCTCTGGTTTCGCATTGTCAATCATTTAATTGATTGATGGGCTTTGTCTGCATATCATTCATTCATTATGATAGAGCCGCGTCGGCTAACGGCATAACGTCGCACTACATGCCTTTTCAATGTATTGTCAATTAACGCTTGATGAATTGATAAATTGATTAATTGATGACACACATCGCACACATCACATGACCTTTGGGTGCGGCGTCGTCGCTGCTGCCGCTGCCGCTGCTGCACAACAACGAATGCTGCACCGAATTGAAGGTCAATGACAGTTGCGTGCGCCCAGCCACCCAACCGCCCAAGCCTCCCCCTCTGCCAAAGCATTTCGCACAGCATTTGCTTGTGCGCAGAAATTGTTGTCAATTTAGTAGTAGATTTTGGGCGTAGATGTTTGCTACAGATTTTTTTTTAAATTTGTATTTTTAAGCAATTGCGCTGACGCTGTTTCTGGCAATTTAAAAAATACACACACACACACTCCCACATACATATACTAACACAATGCCAAAACGTTTGAGTGCGTAAAATACTGCGCTGTGTGTAGTACACACATACACACATGCACACAAACACACACACACACACACACACATGCACACACACAGGCACAGCACCGCCCAGCATCAGCCAAAAGGAATAGCCGGAAAATTTGACGCTACTGCGCTGCCGCTGCCGACGTCGTTGTCGTCGGCGTCGTTGTCGTCGTTTTGCGTAGTAAGTCGTGCGCTGTAGTAATTTTTTTTTTTATAACGGAATGCCGCTATTAAAATGCGCTGCATCCAGTCAGTCCGTTATTGCAATATATATTTGTATACATTCATATATTATTTTGGCGAGCGCATGCAGGAGCGAGAAGGCAATAGTGATAACAAATATTCTTATTAGAATTTTTAGTAGTCACTTTGTATATATACACAACTGGGCGCTCACACACACACACATACACACACTGGCAGCGGCGTAGCAGCAGCAGCAGCACCAATCCACATGAACGTAACACCTTAGCTTAATTTAATTATTGCTCTCCTGGCTCTCGCGTACACACAGCCAGACACTAAGGCACACACACATACACACTTTTTACTTGTGTCGCACACACACACACACACACACATGCACGCCAAATGCATTAGCATTCATTACAATTCCACGGCGCATACAATTTTCATTGCACTTGCCTTGGCTGTGGGCACTGGCTCTCTCTTGCCTTGTTGCGATTGCACTGCTACGCCTACAGATCGCACTTTTTGCTTAACACACGCACTTTGTTAATAAACACATATTGATTGCTTGCATTTGCACACATTGCAATTGTTTTTCGGCTGCTGCTTTCAATTTCAGCATTATTTTATTCGTCCAAAAACTCCGACGTCGTTTCAGCGTCGTTTCCAGTGTGACCAGCGCCGGTCAATGAGAAAAATCCCAAGCAGCATTTTTTTGCCACTAAAATACTACATCACTCATCTGTTATCGATATACATGCTGATGTTTTGAAATGAAACAAGCAAAACCTATCGATAGCTAATCAAATTTGACCATTTTTATTGAGCACAATTTAAAATTGACTACAAACTTTTTGCTTATTTACTAAGAGAAGAACAAAGAAACGCACACAGTGACTGCTATAAATGCAAAGCGGATTTGAGAGTAACAGTTCTGGGCGGCATCCTGCCCAGCCCACTTTAGGGCATCATGCGCAGGGCACCGTCCAGACGGATGACCTCGCCGTTGAGCAACGGATTCTCATAGATCGCCTGCACCAGCTGAGCGTACTCGCTGGGCTCGCCCAGACGCTGTGGAAAGGGTATGGACTTGGCCAAGAATGTGCGCACCTTCTCCGGTAGGGCAGCCAGCATCGGTGTATTGAACAGACCCGGGGCAATGGTGCAAATCCGAATGCCCTGGGTGCTCAAGTCGCGGGCAATGGGCAGGGTCATGCCCACAACGGCAGCCTTGGACGCCGAATAGGCGGCCTGACCAATCTGTCCATCAAATGCGGCCACCGAAGCGGTGTTCACAATAACACCACGTTGGCCATCCTGATTGGGTGCATTGGTGCCCATTAGGCCGGCGGACAGACGGATCACATTGAAGGTGCCCACGGTGTTGATGTTGATCACACGTTGGAAGTCCTCTAGACGATGGGCCACGTTCTTATTGAAGTTGTACGTCTTCACGGCAGTGGCGGTGCCCGCGCAGTTGACCGTCAAATCGAGACGCCCGAACTTGTCCTTGGCCGTTTGGAGAGCGGCGCTCACATCCTGCTCGGAGGTGACATCGACGGGCACAAAGACCACCTTGTCGCCCAGCTCCTTGGCCACCTCGTTGCCCTTGGAGGATGGCAGATCGGCGAGCACAATGCTGGCGCCCTGCTTGGCCAGGCGTTCGGCTGTGGCACGGCCCAGGCCGGAGGCGCCGCCAGTCACCAGGGAGACAACGTTCTGTAAGTGATATGCATAATTAGCGTCAATTATGGCTGATAATGACAAGCTTTTGTTTTATTTCTTAATCATTGTGTAACGCGATAAGACAGCGCATCAAATCTTTAGGTACAAGGTACACATACATACAGTTATTCTTAGCAGACAATGGTGGTCCCAATTGGACTTTGTACCCAATTGGCAGCTAGAAGTCGCTAGCGAAATGCTGGACAATTGGTTCAACACTTTTCTTTTTTTGCACATAAATACTATGTGCACTGCTTACCTTGATCATGGTGAATGTTTTTGTGTCAAATCAAAATTTATAACAATGGTTTAAGCAACTGCAGAGAAGTCTGGAAGACTGGCTGACGGCAACGGTTCTGCGGTTCTGAAAAAAAAGAAAACACCGGTTGCTGGTTTGACGACCAGGGCTGGACACTCATACAGTCGATCCGTGAGTTTCTTCGATAGTCGCGTATGCAAATAACAGGTGATTCAAATCATTGATAGTAACACGACAATCGATAGCAGGCTTTATGATTTTGTAGCTAAATAATAGAAAACTTACTTTTAACAATTACACAAAATATAAATAATAATAATAATAATAGTAAAACAAGCCCAAGCGCACCTTAAAAATGTATAATAATTTTAGCACATGGTATTACGGTATCGATCAATTTCGATAGATCAGCACAGCGGGTCATCAGCTGTTTTCTTTGTTTTCCGTTTTATTTATTTTGCTGTTGTTAAATAGAGCTTAGAGAAAGATTAGTAAGAAACGCGTTTTTATGCTGCCAGGCGAGCTATGGAAGAAGAAAGACGTACAAATAGAACCCGTAGAACGATTGATAACGACACCCAATGCAAAATCATCTTAGGTCTACGTCAGCAACAAAGTAAGTGGTCCAACGATATTTCTAGATAAACAACAATGTACATTAGTATATAAAAGCTAATAAAAAGGTTGCCTTATTCCCTGGCAGAGAGCATCAAGCAGTCTGCCCAGGATCGACTCAAACGTCTGCAATCGAATTTGAGTTTGAAGCAATTGAAGGACAAAAAAGTTGACAAGGAACGCGCCTTGGCCAGAAAAAGCAGCAGAAACAGCCGCAGCCATTCGGCCAGTGGCACAAGCGCCACTGCCACATTCCACACGATGTGCAAAGCAACTGAGCCCAGACCGTCGAAGGCCCACTTCGACAGGCAGAGCACTCCGAAGCATACGAAACACCAATTGCCAGTGTTCGGCTGCAGTCCGATATCATGCGTTTCTCTTAGGGATGCCTGGGCGAAGCCCAAGACGCTACTAGATGCTAGCAATCGACTGGAAAGGAATCGCTCCATAACTGGTAAGGCATAAGTTACCTGTAGATGTGCAAGATTAGCTAATCAATTTCGCTATCTCTAGCCAATCAACGTCTCATAATGCTGCGCGACGCACTGCAGCAGCAGCTGCAACCACAACAACAACAGCACGAAAAGGAGACTAACAACAGCAACAACAAAAACGAAAGCGACACAGGCAGCAATAAGCTGCCGGCTGTAACTGCCACAAGAAACGTCAGGAGGATCCCTTTACCAACTTCAAAGTACGATGTGGAACCCATGGACATTGACTCTGCGGAGGAGGAGCCAAAGGAAGAGCAGCATGACTGCAGCTCTACAGTGGTGCGTATTAAAGTCAGCTATAGATTTAATATTAATGTAATATTGAGCTTCGATGTTACTTATAGTATATTGTTATACTCATTCACGAAAGGCAAATGAGTATATTAGCTTTGTGCAATGTCCGTCCGTCCGTCCTCCTGTCCATATGAGCGCAAACTATTTCGTCTCTATTGAAGCTAGAGACTTGAAATTTGGTATGTATACTCGTAGCTAGCGTTTTCTGATAAACTGTTCAGATTTTCCCGATACGGGCATGGCAATTCGAGAAATACCATATCTGGTATATCCATAGTTGACCGTTTCTGGATGATTTTCACTCACACTTTGAGAAAAGACTCGGAGAGCAACCGATTGCATTGGATCTTTAACGAGCTCGTTTGTGAGTTAAATGAAACAAAAAATCTTTTGCGTATGCATTAGTTATTAAGCTCAACTCATAACACTTAATAAATAATAAATATATATGTATAGTATAACCGCTATTTTTGGGGACAATATGATTTTAAGAATGGTATATAAAAGTTAATTTCTTATTCTCGACAAAGCAAATGAATTTGAAGATCGTTTGCATTCAGTTTTTCAGTTATTTGCTCATTTACTATCGATGTTCGTTAACAGAGCGTCACACGAATAGTTCAACTCATCAATTTTGCATAAGCTTGTGATAGATAGAAGATACGGAATATATTTAAAAACGCAGATCGGACGAGGTTCAAGGGATCTGCTGATCTGGTATCCCCGATTTTTAAATTAATCTTAATTATTTTATTAATTTAAATACAAAATTTGGAGACTCTAGCTCGAAAGATGTACGAGATATAATTTAATAACTTGATTTCGATAAGGTTTTTAATCGATAACATTAATACGGAAATAGTTATCGATTTTTTAAAACAAACAATTTCAAGTCTCTAGCTCTTATATGTTCTGAGATCGACGCTTTCATACATACGGACAGACGGACAGACAGACAGACAGACGGACAGACGGACAGACAGACAGGCAGACAGACAGACGGACAGAGAGACGGACAGGGCTAAATCGACCCAGCTCGTCTCCCTGATCAAGAATATATATACTTTATGGGGTCTGCCACGGCCCCTTCTGCCTGTTACATACATTTGACACTTTAACAAAACCATTATACCCTGATTTCCCATTTTCAATGCGTTCAAGGTATAAAAAAACAAACGTCAACAACTCGTTTACCGAAGATGAGTTTGTGCCTGCCGACCTGCATCCGTGTGTCACTGCTATAAATGATCCTGTCGTACCTGATGATCATCTGAGTGATGCTCTGGCAGCTAATGATGCAATCGAGTTGCCTTTCGTCAACAAGGACTAATTCGATATTGAGCCGAAGTAGTCAGTCCTTAACTCTACAATTGGCTATATATGTCTCTTATATTGATGTCCCTCTTGACGAATCAGACTCCCGCCAGATATGTGAGGATTTGTTAGGCCCTTTTTGCCACAGTAGTTCACCTTATGCTTCCGCTATTGTAGCAGTTCGTAAAAAGGTTAATACGTTGAGCAAATGTGTTGATAATTGCTCGCTGAATAAGATCACTGCTCGTGACCATTTTCCGATTCCACTGTTGGATGACATCTGGGTGGAAAATCCTTCTTTACGGTGTTAGATTAGAAAAGTGGATGCCACCATGTCAAAAGCATCCCGACTTCATTAAGTTTACTGCCTTTGTGACACCCGATAGATTAGATTATGTAATGATTCCCAAAGCAATTTGCTCGATTTGTGTACTTTGTGCTGAAGAAACTGATTAATCAAGGCCAATTAGTGATTTATATGGATGGCATTCTGCTTGCGTCACATGATTTTTAGAGTCATCTAAGTGTACGGAAGGACACGTTTACGTTAACTGTGAACGGTTTATGCCTTAAGTTGTCGCAATGGCGTCTTGCTTACAGAGATTGGGAATATTTAGCAAACTCTTCCGGCATCAGCCCGAAGCTCGCCCACCTTCAAGCTATTAGTAATTTTCCCGCGCCCATTAGATTAGAAAAGAATTGAAACGCTGCCTGGGACTCTTCTCTTGAAGTAAGAGAAGATTTGTATCTAACTTTGCTAAAATCGCATACCCAATGTCCGATTTCTAAAGGATTAGGCCCCTTACGTATGCTCTGAGGAATGTCTTGAATCCTTCTGAATCTTTCCTTCTGCAGTCCAAACTGATAGAGTCGCCAGTGCTGTCCACTTCACAATTCTAAGTCGGACAATTACATAGCTACGAATTGGAGATGTTAGCCTTAAAGCGTTAAAGCGTTTCAAGATCATTACTGATTGTAATTCTTTAGCGTGAACACTTGCGAATGCAGGCTCTTCCTTAAAGACTGCTCGTTGAAGAATGATAATTATACGATTGTCCATCGTTCCCTTCCGTTTGATACCCTTCATATCGGCCACTTGGCTTCTCTTTCGTCTATACAAACTAGAAAAAAACATGGTAGAGGTAAACTGATTGAACCACCATGCCGCTTGAGTGAAACAGCTTCCGAAGATCGAGTTTGCCCTGAACAATTCTGTCCATTCCACCACTTAATTTAGAGAGTCCGTCCTCTTCTCCGGTGCTACAAAACATAGTCAAATCTCAAGAGTATAATACCGAATACTTTGGTAAGCTTCATCGTCCTGCAGTGAGCCAAGAAGTGGATGATTTTGTGGTCATTAAAAATGTTGACACGACGCACAGTGGGGCCTTTTCTCATTTTGTGTTGCAAAAATCATAACTTTTGAACCAAGCAAAGTATTTTCAAAATTTAAGTGGCATTCTTCAAGCTTTAAAATAAATCTGTACACAGGGTGATCTGTTGACAGGGTGATTCGCAGTTTCATGTCAAACATGAAAAATGTGATTTTAGTCAAATAATATGTGTTTTTATATGAAGTAATAATTTTTTTTAGTTGTAAATAATTTTTTTTCTATTATTTATAACTAATATGACTAGAAACAAAAATTTAAAAATAAAAAAAATGTATTCAACACAAATTTTTTTTTTTTTAATGCCATCGGCATTCTACCTGCTGCGTGCAGCATTTGTGCACTTTTATTGCGATGTTCTTTTGGTTTTTATGATAAAGGAGGCCCTCCTTAATCCTCCTTGTGAGTTATAGTCTACTAAAGTTGAAAAAGGCTATCAAATTGAAAAGTTTACTAAAATAAATCTAGCTCTTTAACGAATAAATAGAGAACAATTTTTTTATTTTTATTTTGTAAAAAATAAGCATACCTTTCCAATGATACCAAAATATCTACAATTTGTGCAACAGTTTTGATGCAATTCAATTGGCAACTAGAAAATTTTTCACATTTTTTCTGTTTTTTTTCTTCATGTTACGAATTTACTCAACTTTGAATGGTCATATTTACCCTTTAAATTAATCTATTTTCAAAAATCTTTCGGAATCTGGCCCTCTGATAAATTATCTATCAGATTCTATTGTGTAGTCGTTTTGGCCAATTTCTTTCATCACAATTTTGATTTTTGCCACGTTTTGGCGGCAGAGGCCCTACTGTGCGACGGCGGGCACAAACAGAAAACTCACTCAGCGATATCGCGGTTCATATGTCAAACACACGAAACTTCCGAATGATAGATGTGTCAGACGGAATGTCGAAGGCTTGATGATATGATGGGGTGTTGGAGGCATCTAAACTTAAGGTCTAGCTCAGGGCAGATGAGAATTGGTGTTCGGAAGGCACATCATCAGGCTATGTCCTCTAAAAGGCATGTTACTTATGTATCGAATGTTTTTGTTAGATTAAGTCGATGACTAAGTCTTTAGGTCGAGAAACTATCGAGTAGGTCAGCTAGAAAATAACCGGAGATTATAATACAATTTAATTTACCTCTGCTCTCCCACAGCTCGATCGAAGCGGAAATATCAATCAGAGCCAACTGGAAAGTAAATCAGATGTAACGCTACGAAAGCTACTGGTTACTGGACAGGATTTGCCTGTACGCCTTGTGGACTACATGTACTTTGTGCTGGACACAAATGTGCTGATGGATAACCTTGTCTTTGTGGAGGATCTGTGCCATGTGGAATTGGGCGAAACCAAGGGCAGCATGCTATACCTGCCATATATAGTCATCAAGGAGCTGGACAAGCTCAAGGACAGACGCAACGAAAACCAAATGAAGCGTACAACAGCCATACGTGCCATACGCTATCTAAATAAGAAGTTTGACAATAGTTTCAATATTCAAGGTATGTAGAAATGAGGTCATCGAGAAAGAATTCCCAATTGATATTGTTGTATGGCTGTATGATGGATGTAGGTCAATCTGCGCTGGAGGAAGCGAATCATTTGATCGAGGTGGACTGCCCGGATGACAGCATTGTGAACTGTTGTCTGCAGCTGCAGTCGCAGGTGCCGCATCTGATGCTTCTGACCAACGACAACAATTTACGGCTCAAGGCCAATGCCTCAGCTATAAAAGTCTCCTGCCGTTCCGATTTATTAAACGAGTATCGATCCCAGTTCGATGCATTACCCTCATTATAGTCCGAGTCCATTAAGTCTGCTAGTCAACAATTGCGTTTGTGATAGTTGTGTAGATTGAACCACTGCACCGCTGACAACACGAAGTACAATTTGCATCTGCACACACAATAAATATGCATATACATAGTATATACAGCTGTGTTCATAAAAATAGTAGTGCTGAAATGTTGGCCAGCGGAATCTTGTGATCAATTTTTATAACAATTTGAATATATATACATATATTTACATATGTATATGCCAATCTTAATCACAATAATCACAAAATTTAGCTGTGATACAGTTCAGTCGCACTACTATTTTTATGAACACATTCATATAACTAGCTCCATGTGTTAATAGACATTCATATATGTAGATATCTAAATCGTATTTAAATAGACATCACAGATCTATGTGTAAGTAATAAACTTTGTACAATAAGTAACTGTTTGCATTTTAAGTTTAGGCTGATAAAACATCTAAGATAATTAACTGCTTTAGCATTTCCTCTTAAGTTTCCTTTGTTTATGTTTGAAATTCGTTTCCGTTTTTGGAACACAGATGGACGCAGAGGCCAGGCAAGAGTAGAAGAGTTGATTCGCTTTACGGAACGAGTTGTTGTTTAGCTGAAATGTCCATTAGTTAGAGTTAGCCATTAGCCATATTCATAAATTATGGAATTGCTTCTGTGTGCTGGCACGCACTATGTATAATCAATGGAAGCCCAATAGACACTTCTCCGATAATATATATGTGAGCAGATAAACTTGTAGCCATATATCACAGCTGACATCGGAGTTATCTAGGCAAGATAGTCCGCATAGTAGAAATAGATAGGGGCTATCTGAGCAGCGTATTTGGCTGTCGGTGTGTCGCTGCCATTATAGATAAATAATTTATGTATTTTCCTTGTTTAATTTTAATTAGGCAAGGCGTCTTATCACCAACTGGCAAATAAATGTGGATCCGCTGTGCTTGGTCCCGCCAGCTGCAGCTGGTGCGACCTTTTAAAGCGCATTCAACGCTTGTGCCGTGCGGGTGGTGTCGAACGTAGTGTGCCGCTAAAGAAACAACAAGAACGGGAAACAAGAAACAGCAAAAAATAAAATAATACGAAACGCAGAAAGACTCACGGATGCGCACTTTGGGTGACAGCGACAATTGTTTATTGCCTGGCACAATTAACTTAAGCTATATAAAAATTGTATGTACGAACTATATATATATATATATAAATATATATATAATGTATATATGTGTATGTGTGTGTGTCTGTGTGTGTGTGAGTGTGAGGTTGTGTATATAGTGTGTGTTTGTGTTTGGTTTGCTAATTTACAAACTGGCGAGTTAAGCAGCGACGAAATTTGATTAGATTCTCTCCATATTTATATTTGTTCTGTCTGTTTCCTTTCCTCTTGTCCTCCCTTCCTTCCGTTCTTCCGTCCTTCCTTGCTTCCTTCCTTACTTCTTTATACACATTGCAATTGAAAACTAATATCGTTCCAAATGTTATGACGCTCCCACTGCTGCAGCAGCATTGCCGCCCGATGCAGCGCCATTAACTGACGCCAGCTCCAGGCCAAGCTCCTGTCCTACAATTTGCCATCGCCGGCACCGCTCATCAGCTGCATGCGCTCCAGCTGCTCGGCCAAAGCGCGCTGTTCGCTGGTCAGACGCAGTATCTCCTGTTTCTCCTCGTTTGTGTGGATCTTGCGCTTGGCACGATACTGCAGCATGCGCTTGTAGCACTCAAGTATCTCCTGATCGATGCCATCCAGTTTGCGTTTCAGTTCGATGCGTTTGATCTCCTCGCTGGCGCCGGCACGCAAGCGCTGCAATTCGTCGCTATTGAACTGAGCCACTGTGTTGATTTCGGCTGTGACACGCTTGATCTCGAGCAGCACCTCGTCCACATCCTCGTGTGCGCCCAGCTCGTTGGCATCAATTAGTCCACTGTCCACCAGCTCCTTTTTCAGCCGCTGCTCAATGCCGACGCCATGCTTGAGCATGGCCAATGAGCGGAAGTTGCCACTTGCAGCCGCCGCTGCCGCTGCCGCCGCATTGCTTGTGGATGAGGAATGTGAGTGGGTGTTTTCGTTGCTGCTGCTATTGCTGTGCTCCCCTACCGCCGCCTGCTCGCTGGGCAGTGATTCGTCCATTAGCGCCGAGACAAGGCGCTGTGTCAACGGCCCCGTAATGCCCTCCTCCAGCATGCCCTCGGCTTTCTTGAGCATGGCATTCGCATTCTGTGACTTCTGTCGCGCCCCGCCCGGCTGCAAGGCCTTCATATCCTCCTGCGCCCACACGGTGGAGTAATGTGGCCCCAGCGCCGGCACCGGCGGCACCAGCGGCCCTCGATACTGCTCCAGCAGATCGTCAATCAGTCGCAGATCCTCGTTAGTCAGTGGCATGCAATAAGGCTCAACTGATAGCCAAAATTTATTTGGCATATCGTTTTTGGGCATTGCCACCTTTGGTAGAATCTGTTGTTGCTGTTGCGTTTGCTGCTGCTGTTGTTGCTGATGATTGATGGCGGGCATAGTCGTCATAAAGTCCATGCTGTCGTCCGTATGCGTAGCCAATGGACTGTTCTTGGCCATATGCTTGGAGCCCGCCAGCTGCTGTTGCTGCTGCTTCAGTATCGTCATTGAGGATTGTTTTTTACGCACGCCCGTCGGCTCGTCGCGCAGTTTTCTCTTCGCGTTGCTGTTGGCCGCCGCTGTCGCTGGGCTGCCAATGCCGCTGCTACTGCCACTGTTGCTGCCCAGGCCCAATAGGCCATTGAGCATGCCAGGCGTGGTGGGCGGTGAGCCGGGCGGCGCACGTTCCAATTTCCGACGATCCTGACGCTTCTCATCCTTATCCAAGCTATCGTATTCAGCTTTCAGCACGCGCGTACGCAAGGCCACATTCGAGAGCATCAGCTCCAGCTCCAGCTGCACCGCATCCAGATCCTCGGCAGCCAAATGCTCGTCCGCTGGCCGCTGCAGTGCGGCGGCTATCGTTGGCAGCTGCTTCGGCACATCTCGGCTGCGTATTAGCGGTATTATCGTACCGCTCGGCGTCATAAAAATGTCCATGTCGACCAATGCATGAGACGCTGATTTGCTGCTGCCAGCGCTCGCACTTCCTCCTCCTCCTCCTCCCCCTACTCCAACGCCACCGCCACCACCGCTACCACCACCACCACCTATACCCCCACTGATTCCACAGCCAGCGCCGCTATTGCCATTGGTGTTATTGTTTGCAAGCAGCTTGCCAGCTGAGATGCCAAAGCCAGCGCCACCAAAATGGCTCATTTTTAGATTCTTGAGGTTCGCACTCATTTGGAGCGGCACAAAACTGCGCAGTTTCACGTGTGTTGTGCTTGCGAAATTCGTTGCAATTTATTTGCGTATAAAAAAAGCTGAGAGGCACTTGCGAGCGAGCGTCGCTTGCGATATCCAAGAACTAACGCAAGAATTGGCTAAAGTATCGATAGCGATGAGCGTATCGAGAGTATCGCTACATAAATACCGATAACCGCGACTGCAACAGCAACATGATTTAAATCAAGTATTTAATATAAATGTATATACATATATATTTAAGTTTATATATATTGTGTGTGTATGCATTTTTTATTTTCATTTAAGTTGTTGAAGTTGTGTACCATTATTATTATAATTGTACTTATCGATAGTCAGTTGATGGCGAGCGCGCATTATTAATTTCCGATTAGCATAGCGTAGCGATACCGCCCTGGTACTTTGTTTCGTTTGCTTTTTGTTCTTTGTTGTTCCGTGCGCGCTATTCTGTGATAAAGTGTACTTAACCAATTCTTTAATGTTATCAATTAGTAATGATTAGATCTTGGCCCAAATGCATGCCAGCTAATATATGCAAATAACAAGCAACTTCTGCCGCCTCCATTAACAACGACAGCAATACAAAAGAATAACAATAATATTAAGAGCACAGAAGAGGAGGAGGAGCAGCAGCAGCAGCAGCAGCAGCAGCAGCAGCAGCAGCAGCAGCGCTGCAAGCATCAGCAGCCAACGTTTGTATGTCAACAGTGGCCCTGTGGTGCATTGTAAATACGTATGTACATATACATATGTATGTGTGTAATATTTATGTAATTGAAAAACAATTTTGTCAAAGCTAATCTCGTGATGCGCCGTCAATTAATTGCTCGAACAGTTTTGACTGGCTCAATCACGCAAAACGCAGACGCAGTTGCTTTATACCAGCATCACCGCTTTCATCAACAACAACGACAACAGCGATGAGACTTATCAGCAGAGGGCGACGCAGGCGCTGTCTTCCAGGCAGCGCTAACTGTTGTCCGCTGCTTTCATTTCCAGAACTGCAGCCGTGAGTCAGACAGAGAGGCGCGCGCTTTGCATTTCTTTTGACAACTTTTTATTGATCAAATATTTGCATGCATGTAGTTGCATACGTGTGTGTGTGTGTGTGGGTGTCTGTTTGCATGTGTGTGTGTGTTTGCTGCTGCCTTATCAGCGCGTATAATTAAGCTAGCAGACAAAATCAGTGTACAGAGCAAACGCGCAGTGATAAGGCAAAAAGAAAAAAATAAGAGCAGGCAACAAGTGTTTAACAAATTTGCCGTGCTGTTGTTGTTGTTGTTGTTGTAAGTATCAATTATTGATTCCTATGTGATATGGCCTAATCCATCGGACTGGACACTTTGAAATCTATATTTGGCATTAACATTTGATGTTAACTGAATGAACACACGCAATTGACATATTGTCAGACTATCAATTATCGCCCACAGCTATATATACATATAGATGTGTGTGTGTGTGTGTGTGTGTGAGTTTGTCCTATTGTAAAGCGGAAGTTGTTGCCCCGCCAGACTGTCTTTAAGCCCAGCAGCTGCTGTTAGGGCTTCTGCTATTTCTATCTGCTGTTGATGTTGTTGCTTTATAGCAAATATTTGCCCAATTAATTGATTAAAAATGTTAACGTCTTTGCTTGCACAGCGCGGCGACAAAAATTTTCCAATTTGCTTAGCTTATTATTCGGTCGGCGCTAATGAAAATAAACAAGCATAAAAATAAATAAATAAAAATAAATCTTTAGATACATACATGCATACCATATGCATATTGTATATCTGATAAAACAGTTACCAGCAGAAATGACAAACTTGTTGCTACGCTAAGCAGTAGCATATTAACTGTATTATATTACATACTAAAGTCTAGTACAAATTGGATATATTGGATTAGATATCTTTAGCATTTACAATTGTCAGACTTGAATATAAGTATCAATGAATTAGTTTATTTATAATAATACTATATCAGATACATCATACTATCATATATACAGCTGTGTTCATAAAAATAGTAGTGCGACTGCAATGTTGGAGAGCAAAATTTTTTAATAAAAATTATATTTTTAAAACACTTTGAATTAAATGTAAATATAAATGTTAATTTTAATACTTGTTTCAAATTGTTTTATCACAAAATGTTGCCGTCAAACATTTCAGTTGCACTACTATTTTTATGAGCACAGCTGTTTATATACACTGGAATCCCGGTAGTTCAAAATGGCAAGGGACCAGCATTTTGTACAATTTACATGGCTTTACGATTTGTCGAGATTTTCATTCATTTTAAATATTTTTATTTTATTCATTTTATTATTTTCGTGTATATCGAAAACCTCAATAATTCCTCAAACTGCTGTCCCCTTGAAATTAATGAATTCGAAAAAATTCTATACATTCCACGAAAATATTGTTTGCCCTCTTATAAATTGAAATTTGTTTGAAACCTCTTACAATTCGTAATGCGAAGTAAAATATGTCAAACTATTATTGGGGTTGCTCACAGATATGTCTCATTTATACCGCTAACCAGCTGAATTTTGTGGTTTCTCATTGTTCTCGCTTAGTTTGCCGATTTGTAAAAATTACAGATAATCGTAAGCACAAGATCTCATCAATTGCGCAAAAGCAGAGCTTAATTTCAGCCATTGACAGTGGAATAAAAAGAATTGAGGTGACTAAACAATTACAAAAAGCTTCATCAATAATCACATCGATTCTATACTAAAATGAGTTTATTCTGCAAACATTCTCTTTTAGCAAACTGTAATTTTAAATGAAAATCTCGGTGATGCATCCCCAGTTGGCCTTTCAGACTCCATTTTATTTCTATTATTTAATCAGTTTAGAACGCAGCGAATCACAATTTTGTCGTATCCCTTCTCTCTTTGTGGACCGAATAAACTTATTTTTTCTAGCCTCTCTACTAGTGAAACATTTATTTGCTTTCGCCATGACAAGGGCGCTAGGTTGAAGCGACTCTCTCGCTGTCAAATCTCGTTCCTTGCACGAATTTCACAACACTGGAATACTACCCTATGCAGTTGTCATTGGTTTGTCCTTTTGAATCTCTGCTCTTTTTATAGTCTTCTTTCATAACGTAATGCTACCTTAACAGTTCTTGAAAGTAATGTTAGACTAATGTTATCAAATAAATCTCCGACATACATATGTATATCAGCTGATGCCATGAAATGATTGCAATTCCAATATATTTCAATGAGTAAAATACAAGGTGCAATTCAAAAGTTCCAGGACTTTATAAAAAAAATAAAAAATAGATTTTCTTTGGCAAAAATTTTATTGGTCGCCTTCGAAATAGTCCCCTTCAGACTGAATACAACGATTTGCACGATCAAGAAGATTATCAAATGACTTTTTTAGGTCATCCTTCGGTATGGCGTTGAGTATGGCGGTCGAAGCCTTTTGAATAGCATCAATGTCAGCATCTCTTGGCCGGCCCGAACGTTCGTCGTCTTCCAAAGCATCCCGCCCCTCTTGAAAACGTTTAAACCACTCGTGAATGCGGCTACGGGATAGACAATCGTCGCCATAAACTTTTTTCATCATTTGATGAGTTTCGGTAAATGTTTTACCAAGTTTAAAACAAAACTTGATGTTCGCTCTTTGTTCGACGGACACAACAAAAGTACTGTCACTTTTAGCGCGATATCTCGGCTTCTATACGTCCGAATGTCATGTCACACAACATGACAGAGAAATAGACAATCAAACGATAAAATTTTCAGACAGATGGCGCCACTAGAAAGCGCGAAATTTAAAAAGTCCTGGAACTTTTGAATTGCACCTTGTATATACATACATACATAAATTGTTATTTTGTTGTTTTTTTTTCAACTTATATTCAGCACTAATATTTCTATGAACGGCCGATTTTCAATGCATCTCTTAAAAATCATCAAGATCAAATGAATTCTGACCGAAAGTTACGGCATTTTTTTGCAATTCTTTCTTTGTATTCTATTCTAAGCAAAATGTGGTCATCTTCTTATTTTTCAACGACCTTCATTTGATTAAAGCTTTGTGTAGTGCAGCACTACTATTTTCATGAACACACACATATATTGAGATTTTCAGCAATTTAGTTTTTTTTACCCCAACACTAACTATACTTTATCTTACAATCATGATTAGTGATCATATCTAAAAACATTAGGAATGTAGACATTTCCTACCCAATTGAAAATATCACAGATATTCGACATATTTAGATCTTACGCATTTGATCTCTGATTGTTTCTGTAATATAATAGTTGTATATTGGAAAATGCCTGGATTTTGACTAAGCATTATTAAACTGAAATTGTTAGATGTACTTCAAATGTCAGTAAATACAAAAGAGTTTTTGAAACAAGTAATATCCAAGTACATATATGAGTAAAGAAACATGTAATATAGTAGATAAGTGCTTAAAATAGCTTAAATTGCATTTCAGTTTTAGGCATAACATCTTTTTATACACTGAACCCATTGAAAATGGGAAATCAGGGTATATTGATTTTGTTAAAATGGCAAATGTATGTAACAGGCGGAAGGGGGCGTGGCAGACCCTATAAAGTATATATATTCTTGATCAGGGCGACGAGCTGAGTCGATAAAGCCATGTCCGTCCGTCCGTCCGTATGTGTGAACGCGTTGATCGCAGAACCTATAAGAGCTAGAGACTTTGAAATTGTAGGTCCCTGTATAGCAGGCGCAGGTCAAGTTTGTTTCAAAAAATCGATAACTATGCTCGTTTAAATGATATCGATTAATAACATTATCGAAATTCAGGTATTAAATTATATCTCGTATAATTTTGGAGTTTATTATTTAATTTTTTCAAGCTTACATTTTTTCTGCGTTAATAAATACATAACTGAGTATATTTTAAAACGCAGATTGGATGAGGTTCAGGGGATCTCCTAGTCAAGCACCACCGGCTAAAGTTTTCTTACTTGTTTTTTTTTCTATCATTAAATTATTTTTACTATTATTCTTAAAAGAAAATCTACATATTTGATGAACATGCTTTTTGATTATGAAAGTGCAAGATTGGCAATTTAATTAGATTTTGTATAAGTTTGTGATGGATACAAGATACGGAATATATTTAAAAACGCAGATCGGACGGAGCTCACGAGATCTCCTAGTCAAGCACCACCGACTAGAGTTTTTTTCACTTGTTTTAATATGAGACTTTAAGGTATCTTAACAATCACAATTTAGACACAATAAGTGAAGATATATTCTTAGTTTTATAAAAACTGATTATTATTATCTATGTATATATGTATCGACTTTGTAAATTTCTTTGCCTATCGACTTTTTGAAGACTCACATGGGCCTTTAGCTGGCAAAACAGATATCCATATGGATATATCTATTAGAATGGTATATTTTATATAATGTAGTATAAACAAATTGCCAACTGTTTTGCTTTACAAAACACATTCTCTTTTTTCTTATACTCGTTCACTAAGTGAAAAGAGTATATTGCTTTTATGCAATGCTCGTCATTGCTGACTAAATTTGGAATATATAGTCGTATTTACAACCCCCAGATAGAAACAGTTAGTATATATATCTAAGCCCATTAGGTGTGAAAGAAGAAAGAGTATTATGCAGTCGATTACACTCGGCTGCAACGTTCGTGTTTGTGTTTCTTACAACAAGTTGTAAGTGCTTAATCGTTCAGTTGATTAGACTTTATCTACATGCATATATTACCAACTACTCCTCATATAGAAACTGTTCGGCGTCTGCAGTCGGGCGTTAAATTACCAGCGACCGAGTGGAAGCCGTTAAATATGAATCGATTTTACATTTGTTTCGCATTCGCAGTGTTGGCTCGCAGTTGGCTAAGAACAAAGCCAGGGACACGACGATAACAACGCCTCCATCGTCGTCGTCGCCGTCGCCATGAAGTTCGCTGAGCATCTGTCGGCGCACATAACGCCCGAGTGGCGTAAGCAGTACATCAACTATGAGGTGAGACTTGTCACACACCACGAAAATAGATAAACAAAAAAAGAGAAAAGAAGATGATTTTAGATTTCGTGCGAAGCAGATTAACAACAAAAATGAATTTAGTTTATTTAAGAGTAGATGTGTCATAGAAGATACTCTATTTCTAGGCAAATATAGAGTAAGCGAGGCAAAGCTTAAGTATGTATTTGTTTAGGCAGGTAAACAAGATCCATCATAACAAATAATCCATCAAGCTATTCCGATGACAGTAAGCATGAAATACGAAATTTGATTGAACTGTTCCAAATTTGTAGATATGTCAATAGAGTACTCTATATCTAATCGAAATAAGTGATTATATGCGAAATCAGGGCTAATCTTAACCTGTTCTAAACCGCTATAGATCATCATCAAAAACTAGGGACATGGGATATATATAAATAAAGTTGCTGTATCAATCAAGTCTTAGTTGGGGGCTGACATCACAAAGATTACGGAGTTAGAGAAGAGATTAATCACGACAAAATAAGTTCTTATGACAGATATTATGAAATATGCAGTTGATTGAACTGTTCCAAAATTGTAGATATGCCAATAGAGTACTCTATATCTAATCTAAATAAGTAATCATGACTAATCTGAAATATTAATTGATTTAACTGTTCCAAAGTGTAGATAGATCATAAAAGGCTAGGGGAAGAAAAAAAATATATTTATATTAATAAAGTTGCTATATCAATCAAGGCTTATAACATGACTGAGATAACGGAGGTAAACAAGAGACTTATCATGAAAAAAAAAAAAATTAATCAATCAGTTCCTCTGACAGATATGATGAAATATGCAATTGATTGAACTGCTGTAGATATGTCCAAAGAGTACTCTATTTGTAATCTATATAAGTTGTTATAGATTCAAAGATTAGAAAGAGAAAGAAGTCTATGCTTAGTCAAAAATATGATCTTATAGAAGTGCAGAAAAGAATGATATAAATATATCATTAAAGATGCTCTCTAGTCTCTTTAGGAAACACTAATCGATAGATCCGTAGATTACAATAGATAGATAGATATCAAACTACAACGCGAACTGCTTTCTCCATATCTTTTTCTACTACTAATATTATGAATTACTATATATTATCATGTATTTGATAGGAAATGAAGGCCATGCTGTATTTGGCTGTCGAGGAGGCGCCGTCTGTGGACAGCGTGGAGGATGAGGTGCTCAAGCGTCACTTTGCCAACTTCGACGAGAACTTCTTTCACTATTGCGACAAGGAGCTGAAGAAGATAAATACGTTCTATTCAGAAAAGTTGGCAGAGGCAACGCGTAAGTTTGCGACACTCAATGCGGAGCTGAAGTCAAGCATTGAGGAGTCCGAGCGTACGGCCAAGAAGTCCAAGGGCCAGAAAAAACATGCCGCACTGCCAGATCGCAAAGCACGCGAATTAAAATTAGCTTTCAGCGAATTCTATTTGAGTCTTATACTGTTGCAGAACTATCAGAATCTGAATCATACGGGTTTTCGCAAAATACTCAAAAAACACGACAAGGTAAGAGATAGTTTTATATGCAAATGAAAATTTGAGAATGATTCTAACTAAATGCTATTCAATTGCGATTGCAGCTGCTGCGCGTGGATAGCGGTGCGAAATGGCGGCAGGAATACGTGGAGGCATCGCATTTCTTTATCAATAAGGACATTGACAACATCATCAATGAAACGGAGACGACAGTCACGGGCGAACTGGAAGGAGGCGATCGGCAGCGTGCGATGAAACGTCTGCGTGTACCGCCGCTTGGCGAGCAACAGAGTCCATGGACCACCTTTAAAGTTGGCCTCTTCTCGGGCAGTTTTATCGTACTCGGCATTGTGGTTGTGTTGTCTGCTATATTTCACGATATAACCGGCGAGAATTTAAAGGTCACGTTTCGTCTGTATCGCGGTCCATTGTTAGTCATCGAATTTATATTTTTGATTGGCGTTAACATTTATGGCTGGCGTTCGTCGGGTGTTAATCATGTTCTGATCTTTGAGCTGGATCCCCGCAACCATCTATCCGAACAGCATTTAATGGAGCTAGCGGCCATATTTGGCGTCGTGTGGACACTGAGCATGCTCAGCTTTCTGTACAGCGCTAGCCTGAGCATACCAGCCTTTATCAATCCATTGACATTGACACTGATCATGGTGGTCTTCTTGGTCAATCCGTTTCATGTGCTCCATCATGACGCTCGCTTTTGGCTGCTTCGCATTACTGGACGCTGCATTGCTGCCCCATTCTTTCATGTGGGCTTTGCTGATTTCTGGCTGGGCGATCAGCTGAACTCACTAGCTACCGCGATCTTAGATTTTGAGTACCTCATATGCTTCTACTTCACCAATGGCAACTGGACGGAGGCGGTGGATGCATCAATTTGCATGGAAAAGGATTTTATAGTGCGGCCCATTGTCAACTGTCTGCCTGCCTGGTTCCGATTTGCCCAATGTCTGAGACGTTACCGGGATACACGAGAAGCCTTCCCACATCTGGTCAATGCGGGCAAATATTCCACGACCTTCATGGTTGTCATCTTTGCCACGCTCAAAAGCTTCAACAGTCGTAAGAAGATCTATATCTATCTCATTTGCACATCATTTTGTTATAGCTCTATCTCTTTCTATGTCATGCCAGCCAACTATGCGAGCACCTTTGATAACCCATACACCTGGCTGTGGATAGTGGCTTCCATAGCTTCCTCCTGTTACTCGTACACGTGGGACATCAAAATGGATTGGGGTCTGTTCGATAAGAATGCGGGCGAGAATACGTTCCTGCGCGAGGAAGTGGTCTACTCGTCCACAGTACGTAGCTGAAACCCAGATTAGAAGCAAAATATTTGTTATATTTATCTTGTCTATGTTTTATCCGATTAGGGCTTTTACTATTTTGCCATCCTGGAGGATCTGGCGCTGCGTTTCATCTGGGCGCTCTCCTTCTATTTGACTGAAATGAAAATCGTTAGCGGCGATATAATGACCTCTGTAACAGGCATACTGGAAGTCTTTCGGTAAGCCGAAACACGAACTGCTTCCACCTTGTTTTTATCATTAATAATTGATATATATTTATAATTCTTAGTCGTTTTGTTTGGAACTTCTTCCGCTTGGAGAACGAACATCTGAATAACTGCGGTAAATTCCGTGCCGTGCGAGATATTTCAATCGCACCGCTTGACTCATCCGATCAGACGCTCATCTTGCGCATGATGGATGAGACGGATGGTGTGATCAATCGCTACACGAAAACGAACAGACCCAAGCCAAAGAAAATCAAGGATCCGGAGAAGCGTAGCCTGCTGCATGCACGCGGCTCGCTGCCGGATCTCAGCATTGACATTGATGGCAGTAAAAAGCTTTAAAGATATGGTCCACCCCCACCCACACACCTCATGCGCTTCCTGAACGAACGGTTGATTTTTATTCTTTCTGTGGCATCTTTAACACATTCTATTCTTCCTTTTTTTTTGTTGATTTTAGTTAATGCTTACACACCTAGTTACTAAGTACTTAAACAGCAAAACACATAAAAAGTTAGAGCTTAAGTTGAACTAAACAAAACTAAAATAACATTCCACAAACGCATCTAACAATGGACCAACAAACCTAAGCCCAAAAAAAACCCCCCAAAAGATCAACAAATACCCATTCATTCCCATAGAGCGGCAGTATTACTTAGTAAGTCCAGACCTAATACCCTAGACACAATCGATCATTGGCAAAACCCCAAATAGAAAAACATTCCTTTCTGAGAAAAAAGAAAACGAAAAAGAGAAAAAACCTTAATTAAGAGTTAGACAATTATTATTTTTTTTTCTAAAGATTAGCGTCAGTTTTTTTGTTGTACTTAGTAGTTTCGTGGAGTTGTGCTTTATTATTATTATTATATTATTATTATTATTATAAATTTTTAGTTCAATTGCAATTCGAGAAACCATTTTTGATATATCAACGTTACAGCATATTTCTAGAATTCCTTTGCGTAGCCTGCTTTTTAGGCGTAGTCCTTCCCAATTATATACACTTTTTAGGGACTCTTTGTAAAATCTATAAATAGACTTCAGAACGTGTAACGTTATCGTACCAAGTATAAAGTTTTATTAAGCGGCCTTGTCTTAACTTAAGCAATACAAATTTCGTAATATTCCCAATTTTGTCCGTTAATTTGTTTTTGTTTGCCTCTAAATGTTGTACATAGCTAAAAGCACGACTATATTGAACAGAACTGAACTAAGAACTGTTAATAATAATATATATATATAATATATATCCCCTATATACCATATATAAATATTTATATATATATACACAACTCTAGAGCTCTAGAAATACGAATAACACACATATATATAAATTGTATTAGTCGGGCTATGCCTCAAAGAGAACCCGAAACATAATTGAAACGAATCGTACGAAATAAAGACGCCTAGTTATATGCAGCATATAAATTTGTTTATATATGTATTCAGGAAACATTCTCCATTACGGCACAGACGAGGGCCGTGCCGCGCATTATCCAAAATTCGGGATCATTTTTACTGAGCAACAATATGGAGAGCACAAAGTTGGTGGAGTGGCCCGTGGTGGAGAGTACTCCGGAACGCTGTTGGGTCTTATAGAGAGGCGACTCGTAGCGCACAATGGGACTAACGTCCAGGCATGGGAAAAAGCGGACGACAGGCATGCGCGTGTACAGCTCACCGAAGCGAGCATCCGTCAAGCCACCCATGCTCAGATCCCAGCGGGCGGCCTCCACGAAGATGCCGTGCACATTGATCATCCCATCCGTGCACTCATCTAGATTGCCATACAGACGAGCATCCTGAAATGAAATAGAATGGGAATTTATATAGCTAATCACATTTAAGCTGTGGTCGACTGTGCAACGTACGCTGGTGTGCGCATTGTGCAGCTCAAAGAAATCTTGCTGCACTAGATCCAGTTCGACTATTTGGAAATCAATCTTCAGGGAATCGATGGGCAGCACACGACGTCTGGCATACGTCTGCAGTACGCCGGTGAGAAACGATTGTGGAAAGAAGAAGCCACTGATCCAATAGGAGCGTGGTGCTCCATTCTCTGCCCAGTGTTGGATGAAGTCGATGCGTCGCTGGAAGTCCACAATATAGTTGGGCAATGGCTTAATGGACAAAAAACTGCGCTTGGCCCAACTTGCGGGCACCACATTGGCTAATAGTGCGCGGAATACCATCTCCAGATCCTCAGACATTACAACCAGACCTTTGATAGCCTTCGATAAATTGATCAAGCTGTCATGAATAATGCCCAAAGCAATGTTAAAGCGATCGATCTCCTGCACCAAGACAGTTGTCAGCGATGGCATCTGACCCTTGCTGTCCACCTGGAATATACATGTTCTATGGAGTTGCGTGTCGAACCAAGCTAGTTTAAGCAACTTACCACGGACAGAGTATCGTGTATCGGTTCACGCTGTATCCTGTTGGTCAGGGATTGCTGGATGCGCGCTATGATTGACTGGCAGAGATCATTCTCCATGGCCTGACCCTCATCGGCCGAGGAACGGGGCTGGCCAAGCATAAGAGTATTGATAAAAAACTCTGTTTCCTTGGTCTGGAACACAATGTTGGCGTTCTGATTCATGCCAAAGATCTCGGGATCCTCTAAAACCGGAAAGCCTAACACAAATACCGAATACTCCTTAAGCGTCTTGCCTTGCGGATCTCTATAATAAGTATCGCCTCGACAATACTTATAGTCCGGCTGTATAATGCGCTCTGACGAAAAGATGGTTAATATTGTGCGCAGTGTGCGCAGATCCCAGTAATCCGTAACGCGACCGCCCCACGTGATATCGCCATTGATATAGAGTATGGCCTCCCATGGTATATCAGTCAAGACTTCACGATTGATAAAGAAGTCGAGAGTTTTTAATCCACACTCGCGATCGCTCTCACTGAACTCGTACGTGATATTCCAGCCAAGTGGTCCGAATTTGCGACGCTCCAACAGAACCGCATGGAACATGCACAAACCAAAAACAATTGCACGCCATTTGCCATTCTGGATGTGCTGCTCGAAAAAGTCTTGTTTGAGATCACTCAAGGCGCCGATGACATTCGCCTTGATACCTTTGGGCGGCTCATTGGTAATCTTGACGGAGTTTTGTAGCACACTAATGGGAAAGGATTGGGTGGGCATGGAGGAGAGATACAAGCGGAAGTCTGCATGTGCCTTTGTAATGCCCAGAGTTAGATTGCGCACAACTGTCTCCAGTACTCGCATCCAGGACGTGGCCAAGTGACAGTTCTGTAGAAACACCCAGTGACCCATGCGCAGACTCTTATCAATCAAACTCTCGGCAAGCGGACCTTGGCCCTGACCCAATGAAATGGAATAATACTTCTCAGTAAACTTCATTTCTGTGGTAAACTTAAGGAAGCCAGACATGGGATCCGAACCGGTGGACAGCACAAAGATCAATGGTGTTACCGATGAGGTGTCCAGATAGCTGCGAAATAGAACATTCCAGATAAAAGAGAACTGTCTCTCCTCCCTCTCCTTAAGATTCTACTTACACTGTGCTGAGCTGAGTGCCCCCGGCGGAGACTTCTGTAAAGTATTTACCCACCGTTTCATGCAGGTAACTAACGACATTGAGTACGAAACGTGGTTTTCGGAAAGTAGCTATAAACATGAGCTTCTGGAAGTTCTTGAGTCGCTTATTCCACTTGTCTGTGGACGGTCCATTGGTTTGGGCGTAATCAAACTCTTCCCTGTTGTCCTGCAGCTGAATAAAAAACGGTGTGCCCAGCTCGTCGGTGAAGTTCGCAAAGGTAGTCGGAAAATGTGCCTCCAAAAACAGTGCCGCCTCCCATTGAACTTGACTTATCTTGAATTCCGGCGGCTGTGGCTTGGCTCGCACTGTGCCAACAGCCCCGCGTGTAAGGAACCCAAATTCATCTTCAGTAACACGACCCTCTTGGCGTTCCACAGACAATGCCAGCAGAAAGCTAAAGATTAATTTATGATTCTCAAATAGACCACGCGATATATTATCATATATGGCCTTCAACTCGTCCACCATCAATGTGGAGATGCGCAATTCTACGGCCATAACGGGATGATCAATACGCAGCACATTACAAAAGACCTGCGTGAAGTACTTCAGGCTGTACTGATACATGGGATCGATTTCGGCAAGGCTAGCGACCACAAAATAGAGAATGGCACCTCGGGACGATAGGATGCGATAACGTTCACGTGACGCCGTTATAATCTTCTCAGTTTCCTCTGTATCGATTAGACGTGCCGCAATGATCAATGAAGTTTCCTTAAAACGAGAGAGATAGAGAGTTTATTATTAACCATTTTGAAATTGGGCAATGAGGATGTAATGCTATTGTGACAAGCGGAAGGAGGTCCGATCTTTCCATCTGTTTGTCCGTATGCATCAACACGTTGATCTCGGAGCCCATACTCGATAATTAAACCCCGGAAAAGAAAAAAGTATATTTGTTTGCAGTAAAAAGTTTTTCCCAACATGTATGTTAAGCGAGTGTGAATACTGCAGGGGAATTTATATTTGTATACCCTGAACCCATTGAAAATGGGAAATGAGGATATAATGTTTTTGTGAAAATGTATGTAACAGGCAGAAGAAGGCGTGGCAGACCCCATAAAGTATATATATTGTTGATCAGCTCGATCAGCTGATCAGCTTGTCCGTCTGTCAGTCCGTTTGAACGCAGCGATCTCGTAAACCACAAAAGCTAGAGATCTGAAATTTGAAACGTATATTCGTGTATACCCTACGCAGTACGAATTTATAATTTTGTTCGATAATTCATCCCATTTCCTTATTATCGATGAAAATCGATAATTTTGCTCTGTTTTTCAAGCGTAACGTGAATACCGTTTTAGCTATATGTTTCAAAATTACTGCGTATATCCGTGTAATGAGTACAAACTATTTTTAATTTTTGGATTTTGGATGCCACGCCCCTTCCTCCAAAATTTTAAAAACCCGTATTTCAAATACTAGAGACTTGTGCTTTAGTCAATACATACATATGAATGTCATTAGTACGCTCTGAAAGTTTTGTTACGAAAGTCTATCCAGAAGCAAACCTATTCAACAAATAAGTTTCCATAACATAGCCCATACTGCAGCACAAGCGCAGCCCACGTGCAGTCGCTGCGTAAGTTGCGCAGTAGTAGAGCAAGTGCTTGTACGTGCGTGTGTGAGTGTATGTGTTGTTTGTATATAATTATTCATATATGTATGTATAAAAGAAGCGCAAAGTGATTTGAATATCGCATCTTCGCCTGGTTCAGGGTATCTCTTAGTCGAGCAGTCTCGACTAAAGCACTCTTACTTGTTTCTATCTAATCCCGATTTAGGCCTTACCTTGGCATCATTAAGTGTTTCCACCAGTTCTTCGTCGTCCAAAATGTTGCCCTCAGAGTTGAATAGAAGCTTGAGCACTTTATCCTCCAGCGCCAGCAGCTGTTGCTTATCCGCATTGATCTTGACCACCAAATCGTTACGTTGCGCCTCCATGGCTGGCAGCTCGATAGCTACAATATCTCTATGGATGATAGATAAGAGAGTAAAGTAAATTTGAATCAAATCTCTGGCTACTTACGCCAGCAGCTGATCCTCGAGTCCGCTTTCGGTGACTAAAAAGTTAACTAATGTCACATTGATGCACACCTCGGGCAGATAATGTGGATTGGGCAGCTTTGTGGTCATATACAGTTTGAAATTGTCATCATAGTCAATGACTTGATCGCCCAACTTAAGATAGATCCGTCCCTCAGACTTGTACGTCTCGCGCTGAAGTATGGGGCGCAGAGAGGGATCTATGGTCTCTTCGATTTCCTCCAGCAGCACTGGATTACCCTGCCGTACGCTGTTCTCGAGCACACGCATCATGGAGGCATCTGTCATCTTGATAACCTGCAGATTGTTAGCTTTCTCCATGTTGCGTATCCAGCGATTGGCCTGCTCCTGTGGATCGATCATGAGGGCCCAGCGCAAGGCACGCGTCGCATAGATACCATTCTCAATGGATATGTTATCCTTGGGCAGACCATCGACATTCCATTGACGCATCTCGTAGGCATCGCCTAGGACCTTAAGCAAATTGAACTCCTTGCTGGAGGGAATGGTGAACTCTCGACATTTGTCCACCCACAATTGGCTCATGTCGCGACGATATTGATTGGAGAAGGCGCCCAAATAGGCCACACAGGCAGCAGCCACCAGCACATCTCCGGGCACGCAGCCCAGATCAGCCGTAAGAGATTTGACAGTTTCACGCCAACGAATCTGTTCATCGGCCAATGCAGAGGTGAGTCGTCCGGCACGATTGATACGCCCATACGTGAGATCGACATTATCCTGTATGGCCTGAAATTCGAGTTGTTTCTCCTCCAGACTGTCGCGCAGCGATTGTATCTTTGCTTCGACAGCTGCGAGCTCTTTTTGCTTTTGGCGCAGCACCTTCATAACATCCTTGAGCTCCGCTTCGGCTGCCTCTTTTCGTTTGATCTTTGGCTCAACCACTTTGTAGACTTTGTTGAAACTGTCCATGGCAATGACCCACATGCTCACAGACTTAGCTACTTTGGATACTTTCTCAAATTTCTGTGAACATATAAATGATCAAAATCAAGCTTTACAGTCCTTTTGGTAACCTAGACTCTACTCACAGCGGGCACAAAGTCTTTATGATCGATGTACTTTTTGACTTTCTTGACGACGTCATCCTTCATGTGCTCCTTGTCGTACTCGAAGAGTCGCTTGATAAAGTTAATGTCTGCCATAATGGCCTTGGCTGATGCCCAAGTGGGTCTAGAGGTACCATCACGATAGTCCGATTTATTTCGTTTACTTTATGTGTTCTACTTACTTTGCGCCCAATAAAATACAAACAGCTTCCATGCAGAACTGCACTAAGGCTGGCGGTGTTGTAAAGGACTTCAGTTCATTAATGTCGGCTTTCGTGAGACCTTTGAGTGCCTCCTCGGAGTCACGCAGAGCTGGCATGGCCGTCTCCAAATCCTTGCTGGCATCTGCGGATATGGCCTGGGCAATGGCTGCCTTCTCCTTAGCATTGGCCTCATCCTCCATGACGCCCTGTTTGACAGCGTCCGCCTGTTTGGTCTCCTTGGTTAGATTATCCACCAGGGACTTCATCATGGCCGACTTCTCATCCAGCTGCGGTACCATAACTTCCAACTCCTTTTGCATTACTGCAATCTGAAAAGCGTACACGACAGTGTTCATTTATTTATTTATTTAATCAAAATGATATTGACAAAACGAGAGTCAACTTAAAGGTAAACTAAACCAGTATAAAGTATAGCCTAACTAAGAACAGAAAAATATTTCAATAATACCACCAACCCGATGGGGGTATTTTATTTGCCAGTCCGTTGAGCTATGCCCCAAATCACAGCCATGTAGGGTCAGTGGTATTATTGAACTATGAAAGAAAGAAAGTGTTAATGGAAACTTAAAATATATATATTATAATTTAATTGTGTATAATTATAAATAAAGTTAATATTAATAGATAAAGGAAAATATTAATAAACAGGATGAGGAGTAGAGAGATAAAAAAAAGTATAGAAAGTATTGGGAAATCACTACACAATGTGGGAGATTTGCCAGATCATCAAATTTATGATCTGCTTACTCCTGGGTATCGTGTGTGATTTCCCTAAGATGACCTGAAAGCAAGAATTTTATTGATGGAAGAGAGAGTTCTGAGGAAAACAAGTGGTAAAATTTATTATAATGTACGCATAAAACGTGAAACGCGCTATGCACAATGGTAATACAGCTGACGAAAGTGTTTGGTTGTTCTGTAGGGAACAGAAAAAATAAGCTGCATTAGCAGACGGGATGAATCAATATTGCCAATAATCAAATTATGTAGGAAAACAATTCCAAGGATTGATCTACGATTGATTAGTGATGGAAGATCAATAAGAAGAAGCCTACTATGGTAAGACGGGAAACGGAGATTAGGGTCCCAGTTTAGATCACGTAGGGCAAAGAGTAAAAACTATTTCTGGACCGATTCAATACGATCCTGACAATTTATGCTGAGGAGACCATATAATTGAACAATATTCTAAAGTCGGTCGTACCAGCAAAATATAAAGTAGTTTTGTTATAAAGGGATCATTGAACTCTTTAGCTTTTGGCTTAATTTATGATGGTTGAGATATGAGTATTGAAATTAATACGTTAATATGATAACATATTAACGTGTTCTAATATCGTATATCGTATCGTATATCGTGTTCAACATACCACTTCATTCGTCTCCAGCAATTTGTTAAGACCGCTGGCAATGCGCTTCCGCTTGGCTATAATCTCCTGTGTCTTTATCTTGAGCAGAGTCTCATACAGCTTTAGCAACTCGAGATAACTGCTGGGTGTGGTGTAGTAATGTCGCTTCATCTCCTTGTAGAAACGCACAGAGGCATCCTCGACGGTCTGCAGGTTACAGCATTGCAATTTACTCAGACGATTAAAGTTTTCGCAACCAACGTACCTTATGCATAAAGACAGTGGTGCTAGCCAGAGCCACCCTTTCGTTATAATTGGGTGCTATCTTTGTGAGCAGTCCTAGGGCAACTGAGTACAAGGCTTCAGTGGGCCAACTGGTGAACCAATCGATGGTGGTGCAGTTAACCAGCGAGGGGAACATGCGGCAACGTCGTCGAAATGCATCACCCACTGGACTCATTGACATGACCACATGCAGATTGTTTCTCACACGATTGATGAAGAACTTGTAGATCTCATCGCGTGGACAACTCTGTCAATAAATTGCTGGAATTAAATATGTTGACTTGGCATAAGACCTTTTAGCACTTACCTCATCCTTTTTGGAAGCATTGCAGGCATCGCGCGCGTCCAGTATAATCTTCTCATACTCATCCCCTTCAAACAAGTTCGGCACCTCGCCAGAGTTGAGAATATTGTTAATGTCCTCCAGGAATTCCTCCTCAACGATTTGACTGTCAATCAGCAGGAACGTAACGGGCTGGTTATCAATCTAAGATGCAAGTTGGAAAAATGAATAAAATTTTAAGATATATGAATTGGCTTGGTGCTTACGCCTGCAATGCGATAGAGAACGCGCAGATCCTCGTGGAAGGAACTGAGATCGTAGTTGCGTCGCATCTCAATCTGCCAGCAATTGTATTCGTTGACATGCGAGGCTAGTCGTGTCAGCGATTGTTTGCCCATGCCGGCAACGCCCACCAGCAAGCCATTGCCACGATCGCTACGCAATAGACGAGCCAGCCGGACCGTGTGCTCCATAGCATCTTGGAAAAGTATCAATTTCATAAACTTGCCCACCGCCATAGAGTTGTAGTCGGCAATATAGTCATTGAGCACGCTCTCAAGTTTGTTATGATCCTTGACCTCTTCGTAGACACGCTCGTTTTTCGGCTTGCCAAATATCATAAAGTCGCCGAAGAGTATGGGGGGCTCCTCGAGTCCGACAACGTCGCGACCGAAGTGATATATGCACACATCATTCATCAGTTGGCGAAAGATCGCCTTGTCCTCCAAGTTGATTAGACGATCGTGAAAGACGCGCGTTGTCTCATGGTAAAACAGACGTAAAATCTGATTCTCCAAATTGTAATACATATTATTCGCCTGCAATATGCCCTGTATGCACTTGGACAAGTCTCGCAAATTGAATATGTAATGCGAACGATCTGGTGTGGGAAGCATGACTTTCGTAACACGCATATAGACATCCACGCAGGCATTGACTATTGACTCAGACAGCGCACGAATGGCGGACGAGAACGTTTGCAAGAAGCCCAACAGAATGCCATTGAAGATTTGTGAGAGTGTCTCCTCATTGGGCTTGGGTAGCGAAAAGAGTGCAAAATGGCGCACAAAACGTGGCGTCAACAAATTGCGTCCACCACCAGGCGGAGCACAAGCACAGCCCAATACCACATCCAGTATATCCTTCCAGAACAGCTTCTCACGATCGTAGAAGCCCTTAAAGTCCAAATATTGTCTGCAATTGGGTTGGGTTGGCTTACACATTAGATTTTGTAAATCTCTATGAGATCCGCACAAACCTGAGCAGCTCAATGGCCGGCTGGCTGCCATAGGTATCCAGCTTGGGCATATTGACATCATCAATGAAAATAATAACCGTTTTGCCAACTGGTGCGCCCAGCTGCGTCTTTTTACGCTTCTCCAACGGTCCCTCGATCATTTCCTGGGTACGCAAACTGCTCGTTTGTGCCGAGAAATTGAGCACCACAGGTATGACCTTGCCCTCGGCGAGTCGCTTCATGCAACTGATGGCCAGCACAGTTTTGCCCACGCCAGTCTCGCCGGTGACCATGACAGGGAAATCGCGTTTGAACAGCAGATCAGCTACATAGCTAAAGGAAATTGATAATTCAATGAAATCGCACTCTCATTAGTTCTGCTGACATTTACTTACCCGTATTTAGTGGTATCCACGGTTGGCACCTGCATGTCGTAGTAGGATATGTCCGAATTGAATATAAACTTGGCCATTATATCATTCCAGTTGCCCCAATCGTTTTTCTCTAAATCGACACGATAGTTCCACAAGGAGCGCTCTGGCATGCTGAATTACAAAAGGAAATATCATAAAGATTTCTTTCAAGGATTTGCTTTTAAAGCAGCTTACTCCATATTTGGATGCATGGCCATGGTCCTGCCCCAATAGTCCTCAAAGGACATCTTTTCCGCATCTTTTAAATTGGACGCAATTGCCCAGAGCACACACCAAGTGAAGATCTTTGTAAGCAGATTCTTGCCCAGCTCATCTCCCAGTGAGTACCAGTGCACGCCCTCCAGCTGTGAAGAGATCAGGGAACAGCAAAGGCGAACCTTTGAGCCGAGCACCTGGTGTATGGTGTAGGCGGCGCGTTTACGTTCGATCTTTAGCGCCTTGTCAAAATAGCCGATAAAGAGCTGATAAAGAAACTCGGACAGATTTGCGTTGAGCTTCTTGCCCATGTCAACTTCGCGCCAGGTATCAACTAGCGGTATCCAGCCAAGATCTCCGGGATCGACATACACCATGCCGCAGCGAGAAACTGTCGCTGGCGAAGCCTGCAACAGATCCTGCACTTCGAAGAGCATGTGTATCCAGGCAGTTAGCTTGATACGCTCAGAGTTAGCCAGACACAACATCTTATTATCATCGAGGACAGTGTTCAAATTCTCAATCCAAACGGCATCCACAGGGCCATCGCACATGATCCACTGATGAATTTCCTCTGTGTGCATACGAAGTCAAACGTTATTCGAATTACACGGAATAAGGTGCATAGGTACTTACCCTCCACTAGAGTCGCAACGCGCACTGCAAGACCTAGTAGTCCATCTTGCCACTCCAAGGTCTTGGGATCCACATAGCCGTATAGCTCGTTCATGCTTACTGCCTTGGGATTCATTGTCTGTATGACAACGGGTCGAAAGTTTGGATCCTGCACCTCATTCTCGAACAGATGGGCCAACGCAAACTCTAATGCATGCAGCACCACCGATTTGCCACCGCCCGTGGGACCCACTGTCATGACGCCCCAACGCACACACATGGTCTCATATAGTTGAAGGCACTTCCGTATGGTGGTTGGCACTGCTTGCAGATTCTTTTGACGTAGGCCAATTCGCAGGCTTTCTTCTAAGTTGGGATGCTGTGAGTCGGGCAGGTCGACACCCGGAAACAGATCGCTAAGTATGCCACGGAACAGTATAGCATCATCGGCCAAGAACTTGGGTATATTCGAGTCACGCAATGCGGCAATTAGTGTTATATCCTCTCGCTGATTGGGTGCGGCTCGCTTCAGAGCGCCAGCCATCACCAGTACAGATTTGACGGCTCGCATACCGAAATCGTAGTGATTCTGTTGGCTAAGCTGCTGACTGCACAACTGGTACATTTGCACCATTTTGCGTGCCAATATCTTGGGATCCTCAAAGCCCTCCGAATATAAAATAACCTCAGAGATGAGTGCATAGTCGGGCACCATCATAGAAATGGGACGGAAGAGCGCCTTCAAATTGTCCGGCAGCTCTGTACGGCCGGCATAGCCCGGATTCATGGTTATAAAGACGCAGCATGAGTGATTGATCTTAATTTCGCGACCTTCAAACATGAAACTATGAAAAGAGAATGAAAAAGTTTAGAGTTAGGAATATCAAAATCATTTTCTCTGGGATGCTGGACACTCTTTGAAATTCTTTTTGATTAGCTATGGAACTGTACGAAAAATCGAAGGATTTCCTATTGTTCAATAATTTTTATGAAATGGCATAGTAATGCTTTGAACTTCCTTGGGTTTCCCAAAAGAGTCTATTGATTATCATTTCTAATGGGATAATCATAGTACTTTTCGAATTTTTATTAGATAACTTTTGCAATAACCAAAGGACGTTGTATATAAAGAAGAATGTCAGAAGATTTCCTTATGGTAACTTGTTTTGGGGCTTAATAGAAATTCTTTGATATTCAAAAGCTTTTCGTAGTATTACAAAAAAGTTGAAAGTTCCCTGTATATCTCGATTTACTTACCGTTTCACTTTCATGACCTTGGCCGTACGTATGGTGATCAACTGTTGGGCAATCACAGACAACACCTCGATGTCAATACGATTGAACTCGTCGAAGCAGCACCAGGCGCCGCACTGTGCCAAGCCAGAGAAGAAGCGACCCATCATCTTGTAGTCGAGACCATCAGAGCAATTGAATACAACACACTGCTTCGCCAGTGCCTTGGCCAAATCTTTCGTGGTCTCCGTTTTGCCCGTACCAGCCGGCCCAGCTGGAGCACCACCCAAGTCCATTTGAAAGGCACCCATCAGACAGAGATAACAGCGATCCGTGAGTGGTGTCAACACCAACACACCTCCAGCGCCCAAATACTCATAATAATAGGGTATATTGGCAGCGGCCATGCGAGAGAAGACCGCCTCGTTTTCGACGGCCCAATAGAAGCGCAGCATCTTCAACCAATTGAAGTCGTAACTGGTGAGCGGGAGCAAAAATCAATCATAATTTCATTATTTTTATTTTATTTCTTTTAAAATGCAATCAAATTTTGTTGTTTCTTTTTATAATGAAAACAAGTAAGCTAATTCTAGTTGGTGGTGCCCGACTAGGAGATCCCCTGAACCCCGTCCGATCTGCGTTTTGAAATATGTATAATCATTTATGTATTTATTAAAGCACAAAAAATGTAAGCTTAAAAAATAAAAATATAAAAATAAAAAATTTTTTTTAGCTGGTATTCAAAATATAATAAAAATCAAAATTTTATATATCATAAATAAATCTGAATCTTAAATTTGGAGACTCTAGCTTCAAAGATGTACGAGATATAATTTAATAACTTAATTTCGAAAAATTTTAATCGATAACAATAGAACGGGAATAGTTATCGATTTTTTTTACAAACTTTATATTTTCGTGCTACACATTGAACTACAAAAAATTTCAATTCTCTAGCTCTTATAGGTTCTGAGATCGACGCGTTCATACATACGGACAGACGGACAGTCGGACAGACGGACAGACAGTTCGACTCAGTTCGTCACCCTGATCAAGAATATATATAGATCTAGACTAGTAGATACCCAGTGCCTTATGCAGAACAGCAGCTTCGCTCTTATCGACTTATTAACTTCAGTTGTAAGAGTGTAATCTTAATATCATCTTCAGAGCATATGATATTTATATACTTTACCATTCGACATACAGTAAAGAGTTTGTCAGAGTCTATCCTCCAGCGTAGGGCAAGAAAATGTATTACCTCAATTTTCAAGTCTCTAACTTTTGCAGTTTAGAATAAAGTTGCGTATATACGGACGGACAAATTTGTAGACGGTTATAACTCAATGGATACAGTTTGTCGTCCTGGTCAAGCACATCTATCCACTCTATGACGTCGGCCACATCTATTTCTACTTAGATTTACTTTTGTTTGGCATACTTACGGATTGTAGACACCCTTTTCGATAAGCATGCGCACTGAGTCCTTGGCATGGACATCGATCGTAATTAGCGCACAGAGGATCTTTCTTAATAGCGATGTAATATTTTTGCGTGTGAGGGCCGCTAGGGCGCCAAGATCTTGCAGACATTTGACCTCAAATTTGGTCATTTTGTCAGTGGTGCTGTATGCTGTCGCATCTTTGGCCTCGAATATGCGGTGAATGTCGGCGGCCCATTGTACCTGAGAGACGGTGAGTACAACCTGATTGGGATGATCTTGAAACCACTCGTCGCGGTCCTTGGCTGCATAGCATTGGTAGCCAAAGCGCATGCAACGCTTCACAGACACAAACATCGCATCCTCCACCTTGCTGAGCCACTCCTCGACGGCACCCCGAGCCTTTAGGCCTTTGCCGAACTGTAGCTTCTCACCCTCGGGCGATAGGAAGGCAATTATATCATTTGTGGCCACCATTTTGCCATCGCCACCCTCCTTCTGGCCAAACTCTAGGCGATAGATGGCATCGAAACATTTTCGCAAATGCGGCTGCACGGCTTGAGGTATTCTCGTCTGGGCGAGAATTTCGAGCAGCTCGTCGTTGGACAGAAAGTAGAATCTGGGCAACAGAATTGAAAAAGACCGTTTAGCTTAAGTGAACGACTGAGTGAGTGAGTCTCTTACCTGGGAAAGACCACACGCTTTACTTCCAAGTAGGCCTCCAGGCCACGTGATATAGCATCGAGTAAGCGATTGTCCTCCATAAGCATATCGTAGACCTCTGTGCTGGACATGGTGGGCAGAGCCAGCGCCACCTTCTTGGCGTGCCGCAGTATTTCTTTAAAGTTCTTGTCCACCTGATTGAACATTTTGGCTTCATGGGGCAGCTGGCGTTGGATGTCAGCAGAGGCAAAGATTGCCTCCAAATAGATCCAAGCGCCCTGGCAATCCATCCAAGCCTCTAAGATCAGAAATAGTTCGGCTAGGCTCTAACTAATTACGCTAATGCACTTACCAAAAGTCTTGCCAAATTGATCCAGAGCCGTTGTCCACTCCTCCACACGGTTTTTGATGGGTCCCACGAATTTCGATGCGGCAATGGTATTGATATTCACATTGGCATCATCTAGCACCGCCTGCAACTCCTCGGTGCCGGCTAGAATGAAGACATCCTTCTGATCATGATGAGTTACAATGAAGAGCTCTGTCTCTTTCCACATGGTCTCAATGCCCTTGAGCATGTTCTCCAGCTGCGTTTCTCCAGTTGCTTGCGAGGATATTTGCATAAGGCTCTCGGCATTGTTCTCGTCATCAAAGGCGTGCACTTCATCATAGGTGGCAATCTTGATGTTCGGCTCCTGGAAGAACTTACGGCCCAGCAGCTCCTCAATCTCTGTCCAATGGCGCTGTTCGGAAGATAATATTAATATTTCAAGACTCCTGAATTCAATTCATAATCAGATTCAGTTTGCTTACCCCACGAAGATTGGGATTACGCAGATAGCCAATGACCGGCAACTTCTCCTTAAAGTCCTCGGCAGATTTTTGTAGCCCGGGCACTATATCATTTGCTGGCAAATACTTTTGGAACTGCATACAGTTCTTAATAGTTTTCGCATTCAGCTCCATCATTTCAGCCACGGGCAGAGTATTGAATTCGGCTGCTATCCAGCTGGCAAGCGACTCCTCCCAGTCCATCAATGTCTTGTATAGATTTTGTCGCTGTCGTATGTTATAGAAGCCCTCGTCCATCTCCTCATACATGGTCAGATCAATCCGGAACTCCTTCTGGTATCCAATCAGCTCATCAGCTCGCTCCCGGCACTCATTCATCCGGCTCAGCAGATCGTCCAGTTTCTCATTAACTGTATTGCGCTCTGATTTGCTCTGTGGATGTGGATAGAATTCAATTTAGGTGTGCGACTGTGAGATATCCTTTTCAGAGAATAGAAGTGCCAGAAAAGTGAAGGATACCTTATGTGACGAGATCACATAAGACCCCAACTTACTCCCAGTTTATCCCAGTGTAAGAACTCACCATGAGCAGCCATTCCTCGATGGCTTGGATAGCTACTTCATGTATATCATCCTTTAGGGATTGAATATCGTCCTGCATAGCTTCGTCCAGCTGATTGATAAAGTCCTGACGTTTCTCCAAAATCTCAGCCAGGGTATCTCTGGTGCGATTCAGATAGTCCTCGGTGTCCATGTAGTCCTCTTTGCGTTCATCGTCAATTGGTATATTGAAGTCCTTGATGATCAGCAACAAATCGTGTATATAGTCAATAACGAGGAAAAGGTCATCAAGCTCCAAGTGGCAATTGTCCAGGAAGCGTAGGTGGGCGACCAACAGAAGTGTTGTCTGAGGCTCAATTCCGATGCGTCCATACAAGTCCTGGGCATCCTCATATAGCTTCGTAGTCTCCTCCTCGGCCAGCTGGGGTAAGTAAATGGCTAAAACGCTTTGCAAGCGCTGACAAACGGGCGTCACCGCATCCTTAAATCCGCTCTGGCCCAGTTTCAAGAGACCCAGGAATACTTGATCTAGAATACCATCCAATGCTCTTAAATTGTTGCAATAGCGATCGCAATAGTTGCGCAGCGCCGTGAGGTCTGCAAAGAGAGTGGAACGTATTAAGTTGAGAGGAGTTCACTCTTAGCTTCCTTACATTGCCTACCCAAAAAGTCTCTCTTTCATTATTCGATTTGCCTATTTTATATTATCTGCTACTACATATGTATGTACATGTATACATACATGTTTACCTACATACATACACCTTTCAATCCCCTTTGCGCTCGTTGTTTTGATGCACACTAAATTGCGTTATGCTTTGCGCTGTGGACTCAATTGTCTCCAAATTTGCTTTGCCCTTGTTTCTGTGCACCGTGGTACAAACCACATTTAACAATAGTCACATTATATTACCACACATACAGATAATGCGGAGAAAAAAAATAAATATGCCAAAAATTGCATATATAAAAAATAAAAACAAAAATTAATTATAATATACAAGAAATAATTAAATTGGTATTCAAAACTGCTGACCTAACATTCAAAACTGCTGACCTAATATCGTGCATATTTAAATTAAATTAAATTAATTAATTTAAATCAATTAAAATATTGTATTTTTCATTCTTTTACTGCCTTTTTATCTCATTTTTCATAAGCCACACAAATCTCTGATTAAGAAATAGACTTTTTGCCAACTTAATAGGAACATAACAACACCAACTGTTCGCATATTTCTTCCACTGTGGCATGCAAAACTAAGAAATTTGCGCACAAATAACTGTAATCACCAGTGCTGCTTTTGCTAGTGCCGTTAATGTCGCAACGAGAGCAGCTTCAAAATGCTGCAATTTTCCCAGTTTAGTGTTGACCGCGGCTGCAAACGCATTGGATATGGTGCCAAGTGTGTGTGTGTGTGTGTGCAAATTAATTGTGAAATTTCATACATGCATACATATGCACATATGAGCATATTTACATATGGATATGTGTGTTATAATGCAATTGTGTAAAGTAAGCATTTTCAATTTACAATTTATAATACATATGCATGTACATATGTATGTATGTGTGTGGAATGTATGTATGTAAATGGTTAAATACGATTAGTTTGATGTATGTATGTATGTGTATTCAGACATATTAGTGTGTTAGTATGTTAGTGTGTATGTATGTATTTATTTACATGTCTGTTTACACACATATACATACATACATATGTACATACATACAAAGATATTCCATGCATTAAATGATAATTAGGATCAACAACAAAGAAACTAAATCGACGCTCTTCTCATTCTGATTTATCTTCTTAAATAGATATTCGTTCTGTATGTATGTATGTATGTATGTATGTATGAATGTATGTATGTATTTAGTTTTACGTCGTACGAAGACGAAGTCAAAAGGAAGAGTAAGAATGTTGCAGACGGGCGTTACCGACTGCATTATGAATGAGTATTCACGGTCCAAGAATAGTTGAATCGTTTTTGGTAAAGGAATCAGGAAGGAGTCTGCCACTAACTTAACTATCCCTGAGCTAGAGCTCCAAGCTCATAACATGAAAAGATACAGTTTTTTCCGATTTGCCACGACCCTCAAGAGACATAATTTATGGTTTATCAATAGATTAACAATAGGTTAACACAGTAACTTTGTATAACTTCGTTTAACTTTAAGTTACTAACTATACGACTGTAGAAGATACAGTTTTTCCCGATTTTCTAAGCCGCCAGTGAACATGGACATATTATTTTTGGTTAGTTCTTAGAAGGAGTCTGGAGTAACGAAACTGTACAATTTTGGGGCTAACGATTGAAAACAGTGAAAATTACAGCGTCTGTATGCCATGCCTCCAAAGAGGCGTACACATTATTTTTGGGTCATCGATAAAGGAGATCAACAGCAACTCAATTATCGAATTTGTATGTTTTGAGCTTTAAAACTTTAAAATATATGCACTTTTTTCGGTTTGTCACGCCCCCTATGAGCATAGGTCCATATGTCTAGCACTTCAAATAACAGGGTTTCTGGTATAGTGGGCGTAACGGAAAATTTTAACACTTCAGAAATACGGACAGACGAACAAATGGATGGATAGACATTGCACAAAACCAATATACTCTTTCACTTCGTGAATGATTATAAACAGAAACACGGAGATTCCTACAAGTGATCAATATAAGACAGAGATAGATAGATGCGTAAGGACATCATTTAACAGTTTAAGCAGTGTTTTCATATGTATTGCTTATATGATATGTATGATATGTATGATATGTATGATATGTATGATATGTATGATATGTATGATATGTATGATGTGTATGTTATGTATATGTAAGCGTGTATGTATGAGATGTATGATAAATACGAAATGTATTTATATGTGTGTTATGTATGTATGTTAGTATGTGTATATATCCATGGTATGTCTGATATGTATGATATAAATGATATTTATACAATATATAATATGTATATGATATATACGATATATATGATATACATATATGATATATATGATATATATGATATGTATGATATGTATGATATATATGATATATGTAATATAAATGGCATGTCTTATATGTATAATATTTATGGTATGTATGATATTTATGAAATATATTATATATATGGTATGCAGAGCTGTTAAAAATGCCATTTGAATGGAAATTCAAAATGGGTTTTCAGAACAAAAACCCATTTTGAATTTCCATTCAAATGGAATTCTTAACAGCTCTGATGGTTTGTAGGTATGATATATATAGCATGTGTGATATGTATGATATGTATGGCACGTCTGATATATACATATGTATAGTTATGTATGTATGTATGTAAGATATATTATATATATATATATGGTATGTATGTCAATTTCCTTCCTTCTCAGCCAATTAAAAAAGTTCGACTAGACGATTCTTGAACAAATTGGTAGTTAATATAGTTTAGCTTCGATATACCCTCTTGTAACATCTACATAAACAAACATATGTAATTACTTCATATTCTTACTTATTCAGAGATGTCTAACTACAATACATAGATGACATATTCCACTGGATAGCAGTTTCATATGATTAAACTTCCTATCATAATACCCTCAAATGCTATATATTAGAAGCTATTTAATGGAAGTCATAACTTGTACAATGATATAAACTCTTACCCCTTTCGCTACTAATTTCTTCAGGATCTGTGGTGGCATCAATCTCATAATTCTCTCGTATTGTATGAAAGCGTGCCGTATAAAGATGCGCCATCTCGTATGCCGAGCGAATTAGTACAAAGATATTTTTGCTGCACGAATGTGATTGTAGATGGTGATAAGACTTAGAGATAATACGACTTAAGTTTACCGGTTGAAAGTGAACGTGGCATCTTGCTTCAATAGAAAGGTTAATTCCGGCGCAGACTGATACAGACATTCCTCTTGACGGCCCATGATCGATGGCCTAGATAAAATTAAAGATCATATTTGATTAGAGCTGGCAAATTAGGTTATGCACATCGATAGCCTACGCTGTATATTGGCTAAACTCCGTATCTGTGGTAAAGGGCGGTATGTCTAGCACAGTTTCCAAGATCAAGCCCGTAATGCGCTGGAAAATCAGCTTCAACACATCCTCCAAGGGCTCCACTTCAATGCGATCGGGCAGGAGACGCAACTGCGCTAGAAAGAATGGGGCTTGGGGTGCATCGGGTGGACGCGGCTTCTCTATTTTCGTGTCAAGGCGATCGTGACACGTAATTTCTTCTTCCGACGGCGCCACCTGGTTGTGCGCATCGAACGCACGATGCAGTTCATCATAGCTTTGAATGGTGACACGATAGAGCGCTTGATACAACATCATATCGCAGTAGGTAAGAAAACTGCCAATGATCGAGAAGAATGTGAACAGTTAGGAAAGAGAGTGCTGGGAGTTGGGAGTACGACTATCATTACAAGTCAGAGATAATTCGATCTTACTTGGTTAAAGTCTTGCAAAAGGCACGCTTCCGTGCTCTATCCATAAAGCTGTGCGCCTCTCTCATTTTCTTGACTGATGGATAATAATTGATCTCATCATCTGGATAGAAGCCGCGTGCCATAATGGCCTCAGTGCATGAACGATCTGTGGAGTTAAAGGAAATGATATATTTAACAGGAAAATACCTATTTGAACTATACACACATAAAGCTCTGCCCACAAAACTGCGAAATTCGTGGAACAGATAGTTGAGCTGCTCGTAGATGCGCATATGGAGCTCCAGAAAGTAGAAGGGATGCCATTCCTCGATATTTTCAGTATTGACAAAGCTGAGTCGCTCCAGGACAACAAGATCGGACCGCATCCGCAGAACAGCTTTGGCCAATTGTGGTATGACGATAAATAGATTATTCTGCAAATGGTTGCGGGCGTAGTTCAGTTTGCGCCACTTGATTGTCTTCTCCCACACTTTGAAGCCTTTCCACAGGCGGAAGATGGAGAAGGTGCGTATTTGAATGATGCTGAGGAACTGCTGGAATTCCTGTTGCCACTGATTGAGCGGCGTGAAGAAGTTCTCGGAAACACGCCAATAGGTAACGCCATGCCGTGTTACCGTATAGTAGGGCTTATAGATGTTCAAATTGCAATATTCGACCTCGCGCAGACTGTACGGGGTAAAGTATTCGCTATCCTTGGGCAGCATATAGTCCAAATATACAAAGCTGTCGTCCTTCATGCTGCGCATGCGATTTATGATCAGATTCAGGTCGGGTATTAGTGAAGCGCCCGTTTTAATCTGTATACCAGCATCGGCGGCGAGCTTGCTTGTGCGGTCCTTGAAGACCGCCCGCAGGCTTCGCTGTCGACTTTTGCGAAAATTGGAATCCCTCGATACGCTGACCGCACTATAGCGTACGCTGTTATCCCTCTCCTTGTCCTTGTCTTTGCCTTTTCCCTTGCCCTTGTCCTTGTCCTTGTCCTTGTCCTTGTCCTTGTCCTTGTCCTTCTCCTTGTCCTTGTCTTTGTCCTTGTCCTTGTCCTTGTCCTGGTCCTTATCCTTGTCCTTGTCCTTGTCCTTGTCTTTGTCATTGTCCTTGTCTTTCTCTTTGTCCTTGTCCTGATCTTCGGTTTTGACATATCGGATCTTTTTCGTATCAGGCGTATCGTTCTCTTCGGTGTGCTCCATCCTGCGCAGTTAACGGGCCAACAATAAGTCACATATATTATTCTGCAGTGTAGTGGAATCAATCATATATAAATAAATAAATATATATATATATATATATAGATATATATATAAATATAATTGATATATCTATATATATAGAAAATATTTGATAGGCTTCGCCTGGCAACTGTTGAATTTGTTGCTTGTTTTCAATCTTTGCCAAGGCAACGGCTACAATTGCATCCATTTCGGCGTCATGGCAGCCGTTAAGCTTGGCCTGCAGCTAACTATTTACAAAGAGCTTTTTTTTGGCATATCTGTAAAGCGCTGCAAGTTTATATACATAAATACAGATATATTTCAAATACTTTAAAGCTTATTTTCTAACATAGTTTTTTATTTATTTTTTTTTTTAAGACTAGTTATTTTTTTTAAAGGTGTTCATTCTTTTTGAACTTTAAACACTGGTTCGGCGACATAGATATTGATGGATTTTTTTTGTATTGTTTGAATTTGTTACAATCAAAGGGTTCCTGATGAGTGTTTTAGAGAAAAGTCTATTGGGATGTTAAGTGCGGTAAGGTAAACGAATTAGTTTTGCTCGTTTTAGTCTGAATTGTGGAATGTGTGAGGTGTTAAATGTGAGTGTGTGTGCTAGAGGGTTAAGGTGAAAGTTGTGATGTTTTGTTTGGAGGATGTATCCTGTATAGTATTTATTATGTATTTCAGTTTCACATCTCTCAATTTATTATAATTTCTGGCTAGAGAAAAATCTATGATTTGTTTGATTATGCGGTTTACTCGTTGTTGAAGTCTTTTTATGAGATATGGAAGAGCTGTCCCCCAAATGGAGCACCCATATCTCAATATAGACTACATAATGGACTTGTAAAGTATTAATTTAGAGTGAAGTGATAGCTTAGAGGTGGGATTAAGTTGGCAATTCATGTTTCTGTGTCTCAATAGTACCTACAGTTTATTTCTAGCTATTCAAACTGAAGTTATTAGTTTCGTAATATACTGTCATAGACGTATTAATTTTAGTATCTCTTCTCAATACACACTCTAGAACTTTTTCTTCGCATATCAAGCTTAGTTTATAATTATACCCTGAACCCATTGAAAATGGGAAATCAAGGTATAATGATTTTGTTTTCTAATCTGTTTAGTGATTTACAATATACAAGGTGCAATTCAAAAGTTCCAGGACTTTTTAAATTTCGCGCTTTCTAGTGGAACTTTTGAATTGCACCTTGTAATTAATATCTACCGATGTAGCATTGGCATTTATAAAAAAAATTATAATATTTTGGAATTTTGGCATACCATTTTATAGGTATTTCTGTAGGTCTGCACAACTTTGAGAAATAGCCTCTAAAACTTTGAAAGAAATAAAGAATTGTTATACTCATTTACGAAGTGAGAGCGTATGCCCGTCTTGCTGTCCGTCCGTCCACCTGTCCGTCTGTCCGCCCGTCTATCCGTATGAACGCAAGCCAATTTGCCGCTATTGAAGCTAGAGATCTGAAATTTTGAATATAGAAGATTCATATTTTCCCGATACGCCCACTAGGGGCGTGGCAAATTGGGAAATACTATATCTGGTAACTCATCAAAGTTATTATGCTAGAGACTTGAAATTTGGACAACCCACGATCAGCAATATGTAGTAGATATATCTACGCCCACATAAGCGTGGCAAGCCGCAAAAACCAAAAATTTGTAGAGTTTTAAACTAAAAAGCTCGATAATTATCTATTGATTTTCAAAAAAATAAAATTTAAAATTATATGTATCCCTCCTGGCGGCGTGGCAAATTGTTAAAAAACTATATTTTGCAATGTTTTGGAGCTAGGGTTCCAAAATGGAACATTAAGCTACTGCAGACTCCTTCTTCACTCCTTTACCAGAAATGATTCAACTGTGGACCAGGAATGAGTATTATGGAACCGGTAACGCTCGATTGCAACAGTCCAGCCAGATTTTCGATTGGCAATACCCAAAACTGAAAACTGTATACTTTTATTTAGCGGTGTTTTTAAACCAGTGAATAGATTTTCAATTCCTAGCTTTTAGCTTTCATATCATAGCGCTTGCATTCCAAAAGGTATATTATTTCTCGATTGGCTTCGCCTTAGGACAAGCTTATTCTCGAAAATGTGCTCTACATTTCAAATACTCTGGCTTCAATAATGACGCAATGCTTCTGGACAGTGCATAAAGCCAATACTGCCCAAGGTTTTTTTGAAATATCCTTAACAGTTATTCAAGTCCAACTGAATTTACATTTAATTTGAAGCAGAATCAGTTGGGTAAAACTTTGCAAAGCTTTCGTGAAAAGCTTTCCGTTAGCTTCTGTTGATGGAATGTGGAATTTCGAAAATGCGCTGCTGCAGTGCGTTGCGGCTGCCGCGTTGCCCCATTTACTTCCCGTCGCAGGCAAAAAAGGATACGCGTCGGAAGAGCTTTTGCCGGCATTTTGGCACAGTTGGTGGCATTTGCAGCGGATTGTTGCGCCTGCTGCTAGCTCGATTCAAAAAAGCACAAACACTGCCGACAGCCGCCTGACCTTCAAATTCGCTTGTTGTCGCCACGCTGCGGCGCATAAGCTTTTAAACTTTCGATATCGAAAGCGAATGCCGATGCTGCCGCAGTCTCTGCCGCAGTCTCTGCTGCCTATGAAGATACAAAAAAATCGCATTAGGCACAGAGCACGACAGTGGCAAAAGCTCAAGGTGAAAGCATCATCAGCTGCTGTTGTTAGCGATAGCGACAGTGACGGTGGCATCGGCAGCGACAGCGGCTGCGGCAGCGACTGCGACTGCATTCGGATACCGATTCGGATGCCAATTTACGTTTCGGATTCGCTCAGCGTACGCGTCGTGCGTTTGCCGAACCTGCAGCGGCGGCAGCGGCATCGTTCAGGCGGGTCTCCAGCACGGCCGCTGCGTCCGTGGCCAAATAGTCGTTGGGTATACGCCGCGATGTTAAGAGCCGCGAACGCGAACGCAACGTTTCGCAGCAGCACGCAGCAGCACGTAGCAGCAGCAGCAGCAGCAACACCAGCAGCCGCCACACGCCAAACGCAGCACGCAGCAGTTAACCGTCGTTGAGCCTCTAGAGCCGCAGAGGCTGTCGCAGAGCCGTTCAGCGCTTGCCCTGTGTTAGTAGCCATCGTCGTCGCAGCAGCCAACAAGCGTTGCCGTCGTCGTCGCCGTTGTCGCCGTCGTCGTCGTCGTCGTCACTGTTATCGTCGTCGTCGTCGTTGTGGCTGTCGATTGCAATGCATGGGAAAGAGGAAGAACGCTCATTTGCATAGCGCCTAACGGTTCTACAAAAAACTAACCCGAAAGAAATCTTTTTTTATTGTTGTGTTTTTTTTTCTGGTGCAAATTCTTTGGCTATGCTTTAGAACTCCTCGACGTGTCTCGCGGCCTTTCAAGAATTGTTTTCAAAATCTTTCTACACATTAAATTTGTTGTTGTTTGGTTTTTTTTGGGGATAATACAGTTTTTTTTTTGATTAGTTTTGGTTTTTGCTTGTTGATACGCTGCGCTGTGCTGTGCTATTTGAGGTAGGTGCCCCCATACGCCACCTACTTGATTCATGCTTTTGGCGGCCACCTAGTATAATATTTATTTGAATAATCAGAAAGAAAACAACAAAAAAAAAAAACAAATCGTCTTTAATTAGTATTTAAAGAGCCATAAAACTGTTGTGACGTAAATGGAAAGACAGCGTCCAAAAAATTTGCAGCTATCTTCCAGATATATTTACTTATAGATACATAAGTTTCTCGACGTGTCGCCTCGTTAAAAATCATTTTCATATTCATAACATTGCAGGAACCCCAGACTCTCTGTATAACCATAGGCACAATTATCTACTCTCTGTGTGTGTGTGTGTTTTTTTTACTTTTATGACTTTCACATGTGAATTCTTGTTGCTGGCTTCTTGAAATGCTTCATCAAATGTTATTTTAATGTGAATTTGGTTCTCGGTTTCGGTTGCGCTTAGGGTCAGAGTCTATTTGATTCTATCTAGTATTTTGCGCACTGCCAAACGTCCTTGAAATTTGCCTGTGTGTGTGTGTGTGTGTGTGTGTGTGTGTGACAGGCATCTGTCAAGTTCGCCATTTTGTTGCAGAGTGACACCATAAGAGAAAAGTCCGGCGTTCGCTTCTATTTCGAAAGTTTCCTTCCCTTTATTGCATACCCTGTATTCATTGAGAATAGGTTTTTAAAGGGAAAGGGTATAATGGTTGGTTCGGGTTATATTAACAACTAGTATATATAATATATCTATTTGACTAACAAACAAACAAAAATATTTGTTATCGATGTTCACGATGTTCAGTGGGTAACATCTAGTCAGTCATATCAAATTCTAAGCACTCTTGATTTTCAATCATGCCAACAAAATGTGCAACCAGATATCCCCATTAAGTGCAACAAATTGAAATAAACATAAAGTAGAAGAAGTAGAACTAGCAAGCTGTAAGCTTACGACTATGCAATACTCTGTGCCTAACATAATATTACCTGTAAAACTCTGAAATTAAGACTAGAATCATTAAACGTAACTCTGAGCGACTCTATATGATAGACCTACAATAGCTGTGATCCCAAATTGTTATACGAGTAGATACAGATAGAAAAACATTGTAAATACAAAGTTCTTATGTCTAGAGAAAGTAGAAGAAAGAACAATTGTAAATCTAATCTAAGTCTATTACTATTGTATATAACTCGGCGAGCCATGGGTCAATGCTTAAGAAACTTAGTAAGTTGAAGCCGACGAGCACTTTCAAGCGACAAAAGTCAATCTGAAGTCAAAGCGTCGGACGTCACGACTCAAATTCAGTTAAATTACGATATGAATTCGCGGCCATAGAGAAATTCCCGTCGAGTTTGCATATTCGGCTCTAAGCATTGAGTGGGCGAATAGGTGGAGTGGAAGAACTTTGGAAAGAAGGCCGGAGTGGAGGGGGGAGGTAAGGGAGGTTAGACGCTTGGTATTGCTGGAATATGCTGACAGCGTGAAGTCCGCAGGGCAAATTCTACTTACTTATATCAATATGCATGACAAGTTTAAAAGCCTTGTGAAAAACATTAAGTAAAAGGAAGATGGCAGCAGCCAAAACAGCGACAGAGACAGAGACGGAGACAGAGACAAGACGAAGAGTGGCTGATGTCGGGAATACAAGAAGAAAGAGAAGTGAGAAGTGAGGCAAGGGCAAGTGGCAACTGACAGTAAATAGAGAAAGTCAGTTTGCTAACTAAATGCAAAGTACACGCAACTAGAGTGGAAATAAAATGTGAATAGTCAAGCCAAAGTTCTAGCCTAGGATGTAACTGAAAGGATGCTAAAAAGGATCTGTCGCTGTGATTCCAAAACGTACAAAAAGTATAAATGTGCGATGCTGTATGAGGAATGAGCCACTTAAAATAATAAACACGGTACGTAGGAGTAGGACTAGAAACTGGAAGAGAGACTTCCTAATAGGTAAAGGAGAGAGAAAGATATAGAGATAGGGATAGAGATAGGGATAGAGATAGGGATAGATATAGAGATTGAGATTGAGATTGAGATTGAGATTGAGATAGAGATAGAGATAGAGATAGAGATAGAGATAGAGATAGAGATAGAGATAGAGATAGAGATAGAGATAGAGATAGAGATAGAGATAGAGATAGAGATAGAGATAGAGATAGAGATAGAGATAGAGATAGAGATAGAGATAGAGAGATAGAGAGATAGAGAGATAGAGAGATAGAGAGATAGAGAGATAGAGAGATAGAGAGAAAGAGAGATAGAGAGATAGAGAGATAGAGAGATAGAGAGATAGAGAGATAGAGAGATAGAGAGATAGAGAGATAGAGAGATAGAGAGATAGAGAGAGAGATAGAGAGATAGAGAGATAGAGAGATAGAGAGATAGAGAGATAGAGAGATAGAGAGATAGAGAGATAAAGAGATAGAGAGATAGAGAGATAGAGAGAGAGATAGAGAGATAGAGAGATAGAGAGATAGAGAGAGAGATAGAGAGATAGAGAGATAGAGAGATAGAGAGATAGAGAGATAGAGAGAGAGATAGAGAGATAGAGAGATAGAGAGATAGAGAGATAGAGAGATAGAGAGATAGAGAGATAGAGAGAGAGATAGATAGAGAGATAAAGAGATAGAGAGATAGAGAGATAGAGAGATAGAGAGATAGAGAGAGAGATAGAGAGATAGAGAGATAGAGAGATAGAGAGATAGAGAGAGAGATAGAGAGATAGAGAGATAGAGAGATAGAGAGATAGAGAGATAGAGAGATAGAGAGATAGAGAGATAGAGAGATAGAGAGATTAAGAGATTAAGAGATTGAGAGATTGAGAGATTGAGAGATAGAAAGATTGAAAGATTGAAAGATTGAGAGATAGAGAGATTGAGAGATTGAAAAAATGAGATATTGAGAGATTGAGAAAATGAGAAAATGAGAGATAGAGATAGAGGTAGAGTGATAGAGAGATAAAGAGAAAAGAGATAGAGAGATACAAAGATATTGGAATATAGAGACTCTTCTCGACTGATTCTGATGATACAGACCTTTCCTCAAAAGTACTTATTTCTCGATAGATTATATTTACTTCATTCTTACGATAACATTCTATTTACTATATGTACCTAACCGACATATATATCTATCAAAAGGACATACACTATATACATACATACAGTCGACTGCTGATATGTTTGTAATATGTATGTTTGTATGATTTATGTAGTCAGAGTTCACATCTCTTCAGCCCTCAAAAACGTTGTGACAAATGGAATATATATTACAGAAATATACATATTATTCGCATTGAGAGTTTGGAAGTTATAAAAATAAAGGACCCTAATTAGGCGAAGGAAAAAATACTTAAATTCAATTAAATGAGGTTGGGGAACCGGGAAAAAGGCAGCCAAATGGCCAATTGCTTATTTGAAGTATCTACTGAAATATAAAATTATAAATATGTATGTATATAGAGCGCACACACACATAGAGAAAGACAGAGAGCGAGAAAGAGAGAGAGAGAGACAGAGAGAGAGAGAGAGAGAGAGAGAGAGAGAGAGAAGTATATGCTGGCCGTGTGCACAATTTGCCTCATTTTGTTGCAAATTTATTGAAAAGCCGATAAAAAATTTCCGTTTCCTTTTTGCTTTCCGTTGCCATTGCAGCATTACACAAAAAAAAGCCGCCCGCAAACGAGGCAAGCCCATTCCCTAAAATAAGGAACAGAAAAGGTAAAGCCCAAGAGGGCCACAGCTCCAGCTCCAGCTCCAGCTCCAGCTTCTGTTCCAGTTCCTGTTCAAGCTCCATTTCCAGTTTTAGTTCAAGTTGAGCTAAACGCGTTCAATGAGCTGGAAATATCTAAGCGGCTAGCAGCAGGAGCTGTAAATGGATGAAAATTAAAACTGGATGCGAGGTCTCGCAGCAGCAGCAGCAGCAGCAGCAACAGCAGCAGAGATTAGCAAGCAAAATAAATGCAGCAATAAATGATAATTGAATAATTATGTTTAAACGTGACACCAAGACAAAAGCTCAGCGCGAATACGCTTCAAACTCAACTAAAGTCGACCAAATGAACAAAAGCCCAAAACGCGAACGCGTACGCGCACGTGTCTCTATATCTGTGTGAGTGTGTGTGTGTATGTGGGTACGGTATGTGAGTGTGTGTGTGTGTGTATGTGTGAATGGGCATTCTATATAGCGCGCTTTTCGCACATTCGATACCATTGAAAATCCGTCTTACATTTGGTTTTTTTTTACATTTTTTTTCTCGTTCGCCTCAAAAGTGACGTGCAGAAAGTATTTGTAATTAATAAAAGAAAAATGATATGATGAGATGATAATGAAAGTAATGTGCATGATGCTGAAGATGCTGATGAAGCCCATGATGATGATGATGATGATGATGATGATGTTGATGATGTTGATAATGCTGCCCACACTGCAAGCCAAAGTCAAAGTGAAAACTAACTAAAAGCAAAAGCCAAAGAAATTCGAAAGCAATATCGAAATATATATAAAATATATATCTTATATATCTGAACTATCTTTCGTTTTCTATGTAAAAAACAAACTTGCTACAATTAATAATAATAATAATAATAACAATAACAGTAAATATTATAGCTGGTAATACTTACCTCAACAAATAGCAATCCATTTGATATTATTATAAAAATCAACTAAGCAACGTGAGCAGCAGAGAAGGCACTTGGGTAAGTAATTACTTTTCTATGCTAACATATCTCTCTTTAATCTTGAAATTGAATTCATTTCTCAACAATGCTCGTCAAATGCGATTCACTTAATTGTATTTGGCTGCTTCTTTCGTGCAGTCTATCTTGAATCTAGCATTAGGAACATTACAGAATGCAATTAACTTACGATTTCTCACTGTCTCCTCGAATCAGGCATCAGCTCTCGCCCCTGTTGAATAACTTTAATCTCTAATTAAAATTGGCTAAAAGTTTACTCTCACAGATGGATTCCACCCCTTTTTTTGTTGCCAATTGCGAAAAGCTTAGAATTTAATTTACTGTAATCTATACTTCAAAGCAACAGGGGATTATAGTTTTCTTTGAAACTAAACTTCAGACTCCTATTAAGTAGCTGTGAGTAGATGAGTCGCTTGCATACTGCATTAGTCCCACTGCTGAATAATTTATTTGGGCTTATCAAATTGTATTAACTTTTAATTGAAGATTTAACACAATTGAGAGATTCTTGATGAGTGCATGTTGATAATTGAAGATATTTGAAAGCAATTTGCATAGCGAACGAAACTCGGTTTCTTTTATCATATACTATATAAAATGCTATATACAACAATTTGAATATATATAATCTGATATATTATATATAATCTTAATATGCGTTTCAAATTGTTTTCAAAATATAATATTTATCACAAGATTTTGTTTTTACTGCCTGAATGAGTATACTTCTACGAATAAGTACTCAGATGCTAAAACCACAATTGCTCAACTGAACAAAAAATTGTGGTTAGCAAAAAGATATTTCATATAAAAACTTAATTTTCAATCGATATACTCTGTCTATATACTCTGATCTGATATCTGTTCTTCCTGCATTACAAAGAAGCCAATACACATCGAAATCAGAATGTATGTACTTCAGTTCGTGTCTTTAACTTTTCTTTTGGCAAATTAGCTCTCGATTCGCTTCGATCAATAGCACTGACCTTGACCTAATATAATGCCAAATAATATAATGAAATTTTGAAACTAATTCAACCTGACCTGACCGTCGCACTCTTAAAAACATTCCGCTTTGATCTCTGGTCGCAACGTGCAGCATGGCGTATGCGCAATATGCAATAACATAATTAAGCACACGCCACGTGTGCCAAAGGGAAGAGCTAAAAAAAGCAACAGCAGCAACAACAACAGCAACAATAAAAGCAACAGGAAAGCCAAAGGCAAAGGACGAAGATAAGCAAAAGGAAAAAGCAAAAAAAAATTCAATTTGCTTGCATTTTATGAGCCCAAAAGCAAATCATTGACAATAATAAAGAAGCAAAAGCCCCAGAAGCTGCTCGGCATGCTGTACGCTGTATATACAGCAGAGGAAATTTGCTAGCAGGGGTTGCTTCCCATCTGAGGGGATGGAGTCCAGTTCGGTGAGGGTGGGGCTCCATCGTAAATGTGAATGATGTTGATGATGGGCGGACAGGGACCGCACAACGGCGGACAGTGGCCAGCTAAAGTGCTCATAAACATTTTCACTGTTCACAGACACAGAAACAAACACTCACACACACACACATACATACACATATACTCGCACACTCTTCTTCTGTTTTATGAAAGTCTCTTTGTGTGCAAATTTGTTGAGCCACAAACGTTAAAAACTCTAACAACATTTACCAAATATTTTCCGCACTTCTCTATCTCGCTACGAATTCTCGAAACAGTTGCGAGCTGCTGCGTCCTTTGCACTTCTCATTTCTATTATCAGGCTGTGCTGCTGGCATTCGCCTTACAGTCGCTTTTGCAAACTTCCTGTATTTAATTTGCCTCAACGCTTCTCGCAGCTGGAGCCTCACTAACGAATCCAAATATGCGAGCTCTAAGCTCCCGAACCCAATCCCAAGCCAAATCCCAATCCGCATTGCCACCCGTTGTCTTCCTCTGCCGCACACAGCGACAAAGAGCAACAACAATAACTTAGTGCTTGCAGTTGAGTAGTGCGGGCTCGACTATGTGAGATATCCTGGAAAAGTAAACATAGTTTATGACTTTATTTTCTACATAGCTGTTTGTAATCTAATCCAGTCTGTCTGGGTCGCATCGAGAAGGAAATCTGGAGTGCCTAAAATCATCAGATATTCTTGAAGGCTTTCTTCATTTCTTCTTCGACGTTTACAATTGATTTAAGGGCTCGGATTTCTTTCTGTTGATTTACCCTCTATTTCTTCTCTTTCACTTGAATATTCGAAAACTCTATATCGTTTTCTATAGGCGGTTGAGTATACTGATTGATTCACTACTCGAATAGAGATAAGTAAAACTTGATGTTTCACTTTCAGTAACTGATCACATTTAAAAAAAGGTTTTATCAATGTTTGACTTTTATGCGACGATGATGACGTCGACATATGTAGTGGCCACAGACTTTTAATATTTTCAATAAAATGCATATTCCTTTGATTTTCTAATGATAGAATCGTATACTATCAATTCGCAATCTGAGAAGGATATTCGAATCTCTTAAATTATATTTACTAAAATAAACCTTTTTTATACATATTCATATCGCATTTAATGTCTAATCATATGTTGAGTATACTCTCTAGCATGCTCCCTGAATTTCTAGGGTATAAACAAGCCCCGCTCGCACAGTTTTTATGACTCGCTGGAGTCTTTGCTTGTCTTTTTGTTCTCATCGCCGCTGCCAACTGCTTATTGTGTGTATGTGCCTGGAATTTTAGAGTGGAGTAGCAGCCAATGGCATTCACAAGCCTTACGCACACACACACACACACACACATATATATATATATATATATACATTGATATACACCCGCGCCGCAGCAGCAGAAATAGATGGCCCCCAACTCCCAATCTACTTATTTTGGCCATGGCGACAAGTGCCGACTGTTTCTTTGCTTTCCATACTCGCTTAAAAAGTGGAGAGAGTATATTGGCTTAGATTAGAGATTAGAGAATTGAAGTTTGAAATATATGTTGGCGTAGGACAGGCTCAGATGTCAGAAAAAACTACAATATATCATTAGTTCTACAGTTGAACTGTTCTATAAAAGAATGACAAATGAAATGAAAAAAATAGTTTCAGAGTCAAGATCATCTTCATGCTTTGCAGTTGAACCAAATGGTTCATCTACTTTGCAGATAGACGTATAAATTATATGATGTGCCCATTAAGGCATGACAAATTGGAAAATATCGAATGAAATTGGTTTATGGACTGTGACGAGTATTATGCAGTCGCTTGTGGCTGACTGCAGCGCTCTTACTTTATTTTTACTATTAGCAGACGCAATTTTGAGACTCACTAAGTGTATATGGTTTTGTGCAATATCCGTCTTGCTGTCCGTCCGTCCGTCCGCCTGTTCGTCTGTCCGCCTGTTCGTCTGTCCGCCTGTTCGTCTGTTCGTCCGTCTGTCCGTATGAACGCAAGCCATTTCGCTGCTACAGACTTGAAATTTGCAATATATACTCATACTGATATAGCGAGGCTAAAAATGTATAGTCGATATATTACCGACCATCTAGGGCGTGGTAAATCGGGTAAAACTCCATCTTCCACAGTTTTAGAGCTCCTAAATTGGATAGTTAAGCTACTGCTGACTCCTTCCTGACTCTTTGATAAAAAAATATTTAATTTTTTTTGAGTCGTGAATGAGTATTATGCAGTCGGTAGCGCCCGACTGCAACATTCTTACATGTTGTTCTTGTTGTTATGTCAATGGCAACAGCAACGACAAGTTGTTTGAGCATCTAACTGGGCCGACTTGCTTATAGCATATCTATGCACGTATTTATATATGTATATGTATATGTATGTGTGTAAGATGTTGTATATACTTATTAACTGTTGTTGAAGTCCCAACTCTGATTCAATTGCTGCGGTGCGTTGCGTCGCATGGCGCTTGCATTCATTCGAATGCGGCTAAAACGCTAAGCCGTTTAAGCTGTTTAAGCTAAGCGCTGTCATTTCATTTGTCTAGAACTCGTGTTCCTACTTTGAATTTCAAAGTCAGTTTGCTTGTTAAAGAGTTGAGAGTGCAATTTGTTGTTGCTCTTGCAACTGCAAAATATGTTGCTGTTGTTGCTGTTGTTGCCGTTTGTCCAAAAATAAAAAGCATTTTGGGAGCAGTGCGACAAATAACGCGCTGCAGCGCTGCTCGCCAGAGTTCCTTCTAAATTTATGTAAGTTTTATTTTTAATTTTTATGGCCGTATTGCCGTTGTTGTTGTTGTTGTTGCAAGTCGAACCAGCCAGCTGCATTCATTTTCAGCGCCTGCATTTTTACACTTTTCTATTTTTATTTGCATTGAAGAGTTTTTTATGTGTGCGCGCGTCTTTTTTTCGCATTCATTTTTTTTTTTCAATGAGAATACAAAAAATGGGTGAATAGGCTATATTGTTTTCAGTGAACTGTATGTAACAGTCCGCATGAATGAAGGCGTGGCTACGCAGAGAGTTTGTATATTTTACAACTTCTGATCTGATCTGTCTTTGAGCATGAGGCCTAACATTTACATAACGTTTAGATATTTTCTTATGTTAATTAACATTTCCTGAATAATGATAGAAATCGATTTAAGCCTATGATTTATTAGGCATTATTCGATAAATATATAAATTAGTAACTCAGTTTATTCGTTTAAGATTCACAATGAATTTATAAAGTAAACATTTTGAGATATAAATATACTTAAAGCTTTTTAAATCGTATAACATTTTTTAAAAATTTTTGTTATTTTTAATTTAATGCTTCGAAATTTTTAGTTTTGAAATTTCAAAATTATGTTTTCCCTTTTACATAAATTTTTCTCAAAAAATGTCAAAAAATATATATTTTATATAGAATTTAAATATAGACGCATACAAATTGGGAACATTTCATTTTAAGATACATAAACAAATTTAAAATTAAATTTGAAAGTTGTGCTTAGAGGCATGTGTGCGGTATTACCTAGTCGGTCACTCCCGACGAGAGCAATAATTTTTATTTAAGGCTGTTTCTTGTCTATTTTGTAAATTTGTGTTAAAGCAACTAATTTATTTAACATAAAACTAAAAAACGCACAAAATTCGCGAAAGCAGAAAAAGCGTGTGCCATAAGCGAAGAGTTATATACTAAAGGGGTTTGGCTATAAGTGAAGAACAGGATTTAAAGGACTTGAATGGACTGTGTGGGACAGTATTACAGATAGCACTTCTATACTTTATATGGTATATTTAAAACAAAAATTGGAATTTCCGATATTTCTAAAAGGACTAACATGAATAGAAATATTTTTAGAAATAAATCATAGCTCAATTATTGTATGTATTTCAGATAGGTGGCAAATTTTAGTCAATAATGTAATGAGTAATTTAATTTTAGACCGCACTGAAGGGAAGATCTAGAGGATGTAATCGTTTTAGCTTACGTACATGAGTCTATTTAAGTGTCTAGTGCTGTGAGATTACTTCTGTGGTATGTTAAAGTCTCTGTGCATGACAAAGTCAAATAACCAGAGCTGTTAAAAATTCCATTTGAATGGAAATTCAAAATGGGTTTTCAAAACAAAAACCCATTTTGAATTTCCATTCAAATGGAATTCTTAACAGCTCTGCAAATAACCCACCTCTGTCTCAGTTAGCCTTCAATGTCAAAGTGGTTTGGAATATCGAAGAAGAGCTGCTTGAACAACAACAATCATCTGGCAGCATCTGAATTCAATATTAAAGACTTGAAAGTACTTTTTAGATCTTCAGGTAGAATAGCCAGAATTGAGCATATATATATAGCATATATACACACATATCATTCACAACTAGAACGTAAAAGTCAACATAGCAATATTCGGCTTAAAACATAGTTCTCATATTAAATTGGACTTAACAGTTTTTTCTTTAATTTTAGATTTAAAAGTTATTTTAAATTATTTTAAATTATTCTTAACTCTTTTACATTATATGAACCCATATATTTAGGTCTGGATAATCAGTTTTCCTATATCTAGTCTATTTTGTCTTGAATATAGTCATATTAAAATCATGAAATAATCTTAAATCTTTTCTAAGCTTTTTTTCCAGAATACATAAAAATATTTGATAGCTATTTAGGCGTCAGTCGACCTACTATTCTTGTTTGCATAGCCCGACTGATCATTTCCTTAAAAGCTAATATAACGGTAAATAGTATTACCTCAATTTTGAACTAGTATATACTTAAGATTCAATGTATTTAAAGTAAAGTTATTATTGTAGCTGGAAATATAATCAATTTTAAAAGGGAGGTTTTTCATATATTTATTCATTGTTAATTTGGCGTTTCATTCAGGCTTATATCTGATTTGGTCGGCTATTCCATATATAGTTGCGAAAATATTAATAGCACCACCACGCAACTTTTTCCTTAAAAGTAAAACAAACAGTAAAGGTAAATCCTTGACTTGATATCACATAAAGCCCGTTGTTGCTCGTTAAACATCCAGCAACAGATCACTTTGGCAAACTATCATTTGAGAGTGCCAAATATATTAAATATTAAATTTATAGAATAATCTTTCAATAATATTCAAATAAAAAACACATACATATATTTGGTGCAATTTTTGTTTGTCGCTACCACATTTGATTTTTCCCACATTTTCTTAAATATATTAACTTTAACTTTAAAGTCTACAATTGCTAAAAATATATTAAAAATTTTCTTAGCCCCACAACTTTCCACGACTTCTGAGTTAAGATGTAAAGATGATAATAACTAAGTTGTTGCTTGTGTAATTGCTAAATAACAATTAAATTTATCTTGTAATTGTTTTGTTTTTTTCTTCTTATTCCACTCAAATTGATATATAGACAAATTGTTATCTATTATAAATTTATGGCCGCTTCGGAGCCGAATTTATTGTCATTTGGTGACCTTTTCGAACCTGACCCTCGTAGCTGACTGGTACATATGTAGCATTCATGTTGAGCTGCCATGGCAAAGGTCGTTGTATTGAATGGTTTAATTTACATTGTGGTTTTTAAACTGTGGCAACTCTGCATATTTAATGGCTCGTTGCGGCTGTGCGGGGATGCATAAAATACCAGATAAAAGGGCTCACAGCAGGCATCGAGCTGCGGGCGAGGTTCGGTTGCGATATGGTGCATATTTTAGTTTGGGGAAATCAAATTAACACACTACTGTGTGCTAGCTTGTGATTGTGTATATATGTGTGTATGTGTGTGTGTGTGTGTGTGTGTGTGTGTGTGTGTGTGTGTGTGTGTGTGTGTGTGTGTGTTGGCAAATGGAATAAAAATATATCAGCCTGCTCGCAGTGCAGTCGCCAAAGAGACTCAACTGCAACAGTCAGCGAAAAGCGACAAAAAACAGATAGAATGAAAGAGAGGAAGCGAGAGAGAGAAACAGAGAAGAAGAAGAGGTGGAGCTAGTAATCAAATAAGCTGCCTTTTGCGCACCCAGGCGCTTGGGTCCAGCAACTTATCCCAATCATATGAGGTGATAAACCAATTAAGAAATTACACTCATTTTTTCCACTCAGACATTCATGTGGGGAGCAAGTGTAAAGGGATTGATGAAGGACAGGGAAAAGGCGAGAGATAAAAATGAAATATGAATACATATATATGGGCGGATGTTCGTAAGACAGAGCCAGAGACAGAGACGGGACAGAGGGACAGAGAGACAGAGAGACAGAGAGACAGGGAGACAGAGACAGAGAGCTAACATATAAGGAAATCACACATAAACGTCTAAGATCAATGTCAACATCACCTTGGCTGGAATATTTGCGCTATAATAGAATTTGAAATAGAATTCATGTCTATTGGGGATACTCCCACACACACTCACACTTACACACACAAACACACACACAAACACACATACTTATACACACATAGATAAATTTCACATGCAACTGACACAGTTGGCACTGGGAAATGAAACACATGAACGTGTTGTAACAAATGTCGCCCCGATATCTAGAGTTGATCAGCGATCATTTGTCGCTGCTCGCAGCTTCGATTGTATGCGAAGGAAATTTTTTGTATTAGTGGACCCATCAGGTGGGGGATTCGGTGTAGTGGATGTCGCTATCGGTGACATAGCACTATACAGAATGAACAGTATTGAAGATTGATAAGCTAGTTGATGACCTGTAATTTGATTGATAATTGCAATTAAGCGAAATGTAAATATATACGATATGAAATTATGAAAATGTCTTTGGATTGAAGTTTAAAGTCCATATAAATACGAAGCCATTTTTTTGGGCTAGCTCTAGGATAGTCTGAGCTCAACAGGAGAGGCTGCTCCAGGGTATAACAAGAAAAGTCGTAAGTTGGCAAGCTGAGTTAAGGAAATTCATAAATACAAAATTTACAGGGTATAAATTTTGCTATCGAATATATATTTATATATATTTTTAGACTCAACATACACTCTTTAATCAATTTCATGGCTACAGGGTATATTGAGAACAAGTCAAAAATTGGCAAACGAAATCAAACAAATTGAAAATGGGCCGACAAACGATCAAGCGTCTAAAAAGCAAATGCCCGCTAGTTGTTGCTGTTTGTTTTAGCTATTTTATAGGCCCACGCGCAATAGATACACACTTAGATATACGAATACATATATGTATATATATATATGTATATATATATATGTATATATATTGATAAATCGTCAACGATATTTATAGGAGTTTCGTCGTCGACGCGCCCATTCGCGAAGGACACAGGCAAAGGGCCCACAGGGCCCGACTCGACAACCATCGAAACGTTTGCCGAGATACATTTTTTATGGTACGCGCGTGTCAATTGATAAACAGCAGCTCGAACAGTGACTACTCCCTTGAATGACCCCATCTGTCCCCATCTCCGCCATTTCCTTCGATGGCGAGTGTCACACCAACTGGCTCAATAAATCGCCAACAAATTGAGAGCTAGCAAAATGTCCACAACTCCAGCAGCAGCACTGGACGAAAGTCGAAAATATATGTAGTAAAGCCCCGTACAAAGTCGTTAATTTGAAAGCGCCAAACGCATAATTAGATCAAGTTCTATATTAGTCCATTAATCAAGTCGACTCTATTGCAGTGCTTTAGAGAAATATGCTACAAAAGATTCTCTCTCTGCCCAACATTGAGTATTTATCGTTAATCGATTCTATGAAAAAGGTAAAACATTTAAGTATGGCGGGGGGCAGAGTTAAGATATACTTAAAATTTTACTGTGTAATTAATAAGTAATATGGAAGAACGAGCTGGAGTAGGAGTAGGATACAGAGAGAACCCAATCAGAGGAAAGTTATTATCTTTAATACACTTTGATAAGAGATGTAAAAATGTTTGAGCAGGTGCTATAAAAAGATTTCAATCTATTTGATATCTTAGATGATACGATGAGAGAGAAAGTTAATGAGAGAAAAATAGCCATAGACAAGGATAAAGAGGGAAAGAGAGAGAGAGAGAGGGAGAGAGAGCGAGATGGAGAGAGAGAATGAAAGACAAAAACAATAGAGAAAGTAAAAGAAAGAGACAGACAGTAAGAGATAGAGAGATAGAGAGAGATATATACATATAGCAAGAGGCAAAGAAAATAACGGAGAAAGAGAGAAAGACACAAATAGATAAATAGAAAACAAGACAATAAGAGAGAAAGAGATAGAGTCAAATAGGGAAAGAAAGATAGATAGAGAGAGAAAGAGGTAACGAAAGAGAGAAAGACGGAAAAGGAAAGAGAGAAAGAGGGAAATAGAAAGAGAGAAAGAGGGAAATAGAAAGAGAGAAAGAAAGAGAGAGAGAGACGGATGGAGAGGAAAACACAGAGAGAGCGAAAGACATATATGCTCAGTGAGAGGGACAGAAGGGCAGACAAAGAGATGAAGATAAAGACAGGCAGACAGACTCAGAGATATAGTGGGTGACACAGATAGAGAGAGAGGGAGATATAAAGAAGATAAAATGCTGAAATAAATGAAAAGTTTGAGTCTGGATGTGAAATGAAATGAATCGAGCAAAGGTTAGATGACAAGCAAAAGGCATAACAGGAAGAGTAAGCTAACATATCCAACAATCTTAGAAGCATTTACGGACCTTAGATAAAAGAGAACTGAGAACTGTTCCTTGTTGATCAACAAGTTGTTGACATCAATATAATTTGAGTGAATCAACAGAAGAAATCAATTATTGACATTAATATACAATATATAGATTCATTTTGCAAATTATATTTACAAATTTTTACTTTCAAAAGTACAAAATGAATATAGATAGATTAAAAAAAGATTTTGCTGATAAAAAGTGGCGCAACGGTTCGTGTATTGAGGCTTAAATTTGATTTCGATTTGATTTTGGACGCATTTATTTCGTATTATGGGATTTATTTATAGACCACGTCGAGGTGTGGTGGGCGTTGACTGCGACGTCGACGTGGGCTCTTTGCCTGAATTAAAAAAACGCAAATAAAATAAAAAAGAAAAAAAAACGTGTGACAAATAAAATGTGAGTGCAAATTGTTATGTTTTCTCTCAATTTTGCTTCTTTTTTTTAATGCGCAGAGAATTTGGCCAATGCATGTGCAATGTTTTAATTGGGCGAGTTTTAAGGTCAAACATACACACACGCAAACACACCCACATCCACAATCAATAAATAAATTGAAATTGGCGCAGAAAGAGAAAAGCGAAAGAACAAAATTAAAGGCGAAAACGTTGCGGAAGCGTTTTGAAAGCGCGTCGATTATTTCAGCCAAAGCAACAAAACAACAACAAGAACAACAGCGAAATTGCTGCTAATCAAAAACTGCACGAATGTTGAAAGTAGTGCCAGCAGCAACAACAACCACAACAACAACAACAACAACATAAACATAAAGAACGAACAGCAATAACTAATCAAAAGCCAGCGCACTGTGGGTAGCCGGCCTTAACGGTGGCTGGTTGGTCAAGGGTGTAGCAAAGTGAAAGGTTCTCACACACATTCACACACACTCACACACACTCACACACACTCACACACACTCACACACACTCACAAATATACACACATTTGTATATAGCTTACAGTAACGCCGGCAGCTGCAATCGTTGTTGTTATACCCTGTAAACATTGTGTGTGGTCAATCAAAGTTCAATCAAATTGCAAAAAAATTATATGTAAATGCAAAGTCAAAGAAAATTCAAATAAAAACTAAATGTATCATTAATTAATAGTAATAAAATATATATTATAATGTTAAATATTAATATCCATACAAATAAAATTCAATAAATTACTATTAAATATGAAATATGTAAATATAGAATTTATCTGTAATAATTTTAGGCTAGTTTCCAAATAAAATAAATAAAATATCAGTTGATATTTTGGTGTGCTTAAAAACAAATTAAAATATAACAAATCAAAAATTAATTATACTGTAATTTTTCACTATTTCATTTCAAAGCCAGCCCAAGTTTATTAAACATAAATTCTATATTTACATTCCCTTTGAATTATTTTGTTTAATATTTTTCTTGTAAATCAATAGGAAAATGGAATAATTTTAATATTTATTCATAAACTTTTACGATTTTTAAAGTCTCTATTTGCACTTTACTTTCATATAATTTCAAAAAGTCTCTTTGAAGAATTGTCTATTAGATTCGTACAATAGTCGACCTAAGTATTTTGACGAAACGTTTGGGTTTCATTTTTGAATGGGTTTTATGAAGAATAATGAATTCTTGTTCACTTTTTATATGAAAACTTAAAAATAAGCAAACATCTAGTTTTTGATTGATAATTCAAAAGATATTAATTAATTAGTAATTTCATAGTATGGCATAAGTATTTTGACAAGTACGTAATTAAATATATTATACAGTCGAGTCTCGATAATTTGTACCCCGCTAAATCGAAAATCGCGATAAATCGAAAAAATTCTATCCCCTTGATGGGGATATCTACATATATGATAGAAATCTCGATAATTTGAATTTCCGTCTAATTCGTAAAAAACCTGATCCCCTTGCCATTTCGAATTATCGAGACTCGACTGTATATTTAAAAAAATATATATATGATCTACAAATAAACAAGTAAGAAAACTCCAGTCGGTGGTGTCTGACTAGGAGATTCCCTGAACTCCGTCCGATCTGAGTTTTAAATTATACTCAATCTTGTATTTATTAAAGCAGAAAAAATGTAAGCTAGTAAAATTTGGAGACTCTAGCTACTAAGATGTACTGACAGACTGACGGACGGACGGAGAGACGGACAGGGCTAAATCGACTCAGCTGGTCTCCCTGATCAAGAATATATATATTTTATGGGGTCTGCCACCCCATATATGTATATATAAATATCTGAAAAAACGTTGAAAGTTTACAAAAGTAAAAGGAATTAATATAAAATTTAATAAAATGTCAAATTACCATTTGCTGAATACCTTTTTGGAGGCGGAACTGAGTCCATTAAGCTTTTAAGAATCTGTAGAGATATCTCTATGTTTCTGTATATGCATTTGACCAATTGCTGGCATAAAGATTTTCATTTTTGTCACACTTTGCGTGTATTGAAATTGATTTAAGTTTATTTAACATAAATAGTGAATATATTGTGCATTGTTTTCTTATATGTAATATAAACATAAAAGTTGCTTAATATTTTTAATTTACCTGCCATGATAGCTTTAAATTATTCCTATGCAGTAGTGCCTTAATTATATTCAGTTTTAGGTTAAAAGGATGTAGGTTCAGTTCAAGCTATTTGAAATAGGTTTAAGGCTACGGCGCTTCTCTCCAGTAATAAATTGTTCAGGCAGAACGAATCATCAATTAGCATTAGCATTCTAAAATTTTATATGTGTAAGGAAAACTTAAAACTAAAAAAAAATCCATATATTTAATCGATTTCAATTTGAATAAAATTCTAAATGCTGCAGGAAAATATTCTACCTTCCCCGCCTGAAAGGCAAATTGCTTAAATAGACTTACATGAGTTAATTGATTTACAGGATATGTGCACGTCGAGCAGTTCAAGTCATGTTTGTTCGCTTTTTGTTGTTGCGCGAATCCATTTTAAATTGAGAAAAATCGCAGCTACTAGCACGAAATCACGAAAACTTTTAATTATTTTCTAACAGGCAAACACACGCGAACAAAGAGAGCTAGAGAGAGAGAGAGAGAGAGAGAGAGAAGGGGAAAATATAACGGTAAGAGACAGTGCAGAGCATATGCGTTGTTAGGGTTTGCTGAACTTTTTCCAGGCACGCTATTTTATAAATTGTTAGGAAACGGGCCTCTCGTTAGAATCCCAAACAGTTATGCCAGCTGTAGTTGGTGTGTGTGTGTCTGTGTGTGTGTATCTGTCAGAAATTAAATACGTTAAATCGTTTATTGCGTGTGTGTATGTGTGTGTGTGTGTGAGTGTGTATTGCGGTGTGCACATAGCGACGGCAATTTGTGGTCATTTCCTTTTCATCAGCTTGTGAAATTTTTCTATTTTATTGCTGGATCCTGCAACTTGAGCTGCGTACGTGCAGATGCTCAAATTACTCACACACACAAGTGCTCTCTGCTTCGGAATGTTTAGATTACAACAGCATACATTCTAACACACACACACACACACACACACACACACACACACGCACATACACACACACACACACATGTGGGAAAACAGAGAAGACAGGGCACATACATTTTCTTTTTCTTCTTCTTCGTTTTTTTGTAGCTTGGTTTCAAGCAGTTGCTTTTAGACCAAATATTTTTGGTGAGCAGCCGCAGCTGCTGCTGCTGCGGATGCTTCCACATCTGCGCCTCGCTCTGCTTTGGCTTCATTCGCTGGGGTCTGAGGTCAGGCCACGCCCTAATGCCCCACATTTGGCCCTTGTGTGCTGCAGGTGGGTGTTTGTCTGTGTGTGTGTGTCACCTGAATGCCTAGCAGCTCAAATTAAGTATACGTCACGGTGGACACTTTAAGTGCGATTCTCTCATCAGCTATTCTACTTAAAAGCCGCTTCAACTTGCCCTCTCAAGTAGATTTTAATTAAAGCAAATATAACCTTAGAAATGTTTATAAACACTTGCGTTGTAATTAAAAAATAATATAAAATATAAACCTACTTCCTTAGATAAACATAGATACATATAAATATATACAATATATATATTTAATGACTAAAATAAGTGACAATATTAAAATTAAAATACAGTCGAGTCTCGATAATTTGTACCCCGCTAAATCAAAAATCGCGATAAATCGAAAAAAATTCTATCCCCTTGATGGGGATATCTATATGATGGAAATCTCAATAATTTGAATTTCTGTGTAAATCGAAAAAAAACTGATCCCCTTGCCATTTCGAATTATCGGGACTCGACTGTATTAAATTAAAATAATTATATGTTTGATTTTATATGGCTTAAATATACAGAATTTGCAACTAAAGCAAACATTTATAGAAAAAAAGAAAAGTTTATCATTCAACTTTATTTTAAACATATTTGTTTTTATATAAAAGAGCTTTTCATATGTGAGGATGATTTGTTACCGAGCTTTGCCCTAAGCTAGATTTCAATATATATCTATGACGAACAGAACCTATTGCATTTACAGTAAGCATTGCAGTCTAGTCCTTGGTCGAGCTTTGTCCTGAGCTAGATTTAATTATATATATGTATATATAATAATAATGAACTCAACCTGTTCCCCTCTTAGTAAGCATTACAGTCTAACCGTTTGTCGTTTACAAACTATTTGTTTTATTCAGCTATTCGACTATTCAGCTGTCAGCCCCAAACAACTTTCATGATCAACTAAATACTTCTGCTTGAACCAGCTAAAATAAATAACTAAATCACTGAATATTGAATTTTGGAATGAATACGTCGTGAGACTTGTTACTTACCCAAAATAGCTTGACTAAGCTAGGCTAGGTATCGTAGCATAAAGATCAGGTAGCTAGAGCTAGGAATAGACTCAGGCGCCATCATTGCCTATCTATCAAATATCCCCTTGAAATGCATCTGTCATAGTTACGCCCTATAGCTCATTTTTCCCCGATCCTATAAATTCTATGTTCTTTATCTTCCTGAGCCTTTTAAAATATATCTAATTAATTTATGTTTAGATTAAATTAAGAAAAGATCGCAGAACACTAATCTATAAATATCTCATTAAATAAATAAATAATTTTGGAAATTAAAAATTTCTTTAAAACGAAATTTTGAATGTAATAGAAGCTCAGGCCCTATTATCTATTGGTAGGCCTTTGGGTATGCAACACACAATAGACTCTTATCAATATAGGCCGACTTTTATATATGTGAATGTATAATTTAACAAATACATACATTACACAGTCCTGTCTCTGTGTATTTATATATTTTTGGTCTCTTAAGTCCATTTGTTGCATTAAAATTTTACAATTCTCTGCACAGAATTCGCAATCTCGCAATGCAAATAATTCAAGTGAAATGCATAAATTGTGGAATGCAATTAATAAACACACACAAATTTCGTACAATGGGTGTGCGTGTGTGTCTGTGTGTGTGTGTCCGCTTATGGATAGCAAAATGTATGACAAAACTTTATGCAGCCGCTTGAACTGCGCGTGGCTCGTCCCCTGTGCCCCATTTGCATAAATATTGCTGGCAGCCCTGCCCTTTAACCCCAAACACACCTACACTTAAAAGTATATATGAATATACATATATATATATATATATAACCTCCGCTTAGTTGCGTGCGGTCGCTAGGTGGCGCTGTAATCAACTGTGTCAAAATGCCAACGCAGAAAGTCAAAAGTCGTCGTCAAGAGGCAACTGCGACAGCAGCAGCAGCAGCCGCAGTAAACACTACAACAACAACACTCACATACAAGTCTAGTTAAATTTTACACACACATACGAATTGCCAAGCAGGTGGATGGCAGCATCCTAGGCACAAATATTGTTGTTAGAAACGAGGCAGAAAGTTAAAGAAAAACTAAAGCAAAAGCCAAGCAAAAGCCAAGCGAAATCAAACCGAAAATAAAGCAGGCCACAATGTGAAGTGAAATGATGACTGCAAGATACCCTGTAAGCAGTTGAGATACATTTGTAGATATAGAGACAAACAGAGCTTTTATAGAGTGAAGAAGAGAATCTCAAGTTAAATGTAAATCTGGAAATAGATAGCAGGACAAACAAAAAGACATCAAGACAGTGTCACAAATCAATGAAAACGATGGCAAAACTACATGAGTTGCTTTTGCATCCACCTTATTCCCCAGACCGGCCTGTTCTCAGACCTCAAGAGAATGCTCGCTGCAAAGAAATTTAGCGCGAATGAAAAGGTGATTACCTCTGAAACTAAGACCTTTTTTGAGGCCAAAGTCAAATTGTTGCATAAGTATTGTTATCGAAAATTTGTAATCCTTGTATCATCCTCGAAGGCAACTATATTGAATTAAAAATCAATTCATTCATCATTTTATAAGAAAAACAAAATTTCTATGTTAGCCCACTAGATTTTCCGCCCAATACTTAGTCTAGCCTAGCCAGATTGTATTAGGTAAGAATCTAGTCTCTCATGGTGATATTCAGCTGTCATGCAATACGAACAACTTTTATGCTCGACTAAATAGTTCTTCTTGAATCCTTGAGAATCTACTCGCTGGAGGTATTTTAAAAGATATAGAGAATTCATTAGCTGAATGATTGAATAACAAAGATAATTTAATAGGATAGCTCATGGTATATGTAGCTATATAAGTCCAAGTCTCTAATGCGCTTAAGCGACTTGAACTCTGTTACAGGGTGTCATAAAATGAAATGGAAAGAAAACCAAATGAAATGCAAAAGCTGACAGCTTGACGAACGTTGACAGGGGGCCATACACGTGTGGCATATGCGAGTGTGTGTGTGTGTGTGTGGCAGACAGGTGTAAAAGCGCTGCAGCTATAGCTACAGCCACAGCAGCAGCAGCAGCAGCAGCTGTTCGCGTTGTTTTGCTTGTTGTAATTGACACTTTAACTCGAAATTTGACGCAAATTGCTGAAGCACAGCGCACGGCAGCAACGACAACAATGCCATGTGGGCGAAGTGGCTAAAGGGGCGTGGCATGGAAAAGATGCCAACGGCAGCAGCAGCAGCAGCAGCAACAACAATGCACTTCAAGTGTCGCCTGCGAAACGGAAGTTCTCAAGCTGCAGCCGAGACAAACAAACACACACACACAGAGAGAGGCAGAGACAGAGAGAGAAAGAGACGAGAGAGAGCGAGAGAGACAGTCGTACACTTAGCGTTGACATAATGAATTGTAATTTGAACAGACTTGTATGTGGGCTAGCGGGCGGGGCACATTGAAGCTTTGGCTCAGCCTCAAAGTCATTTGCTATTAACTTAAATTACATATACGTTGCATACTTTTGTGCGCCGCATGCGAACGAATTTAATGCCAGCAGCGAATGTTACAAAAGCAGCGCATTAAATTCACCTGTCCTGGTTACAGCAGCCACCCTCATATACACACACACACACGCACACCAACACACACGCACACAGCATATAGAGCAGCAGCAGCAGCAGCAGCAAAATTTATTGTTTGCGCCAGGCAACATTTTTAGTGCGCCAGCTGCCTTTGCCTTGATTAAAGTAAAAATTCACACACGCACACACACAAACATGGCTAGAGCATATGCATAGCTATGTTTGGCATTTAACACATGTAAAGCCGCGGCAATGGCTTTTGTTGTTGGCTGCCTGCTGTGAAAATGCGCGAGTGTTTAATGCCAAATAGCAGCAGCAGCAGCAGCAACAACAACTGGAGACACAACAACAACAGCAAGCACAAGATGTTTGGCGTTATGCAAAGTCTTGGAATGCCAACAACAACAACAACAACTCTACTATAACAACAACAACTTTTAGCATTATGTGTGCAAAAAAAAAGTTGCGTTAAAATGGATGTACCGTTACATTTATGGCACTATGCTAATGCCCCAGAGAATGTTGCTTATGGCATGCACATACATACACACATATGACTAACTATACATACATACATTTCACTATATATGTACATATATGTATGTATGTATATGTATTTAGGCACGTGGAAGAGCTGTGCTTAGCCCGGAAACTTTAGCTAAGCGACAGCTGACAAACGACCTGGCAACTCTAGCGTCACCAACCATGCACAATGGACTAGTTTAGGCAATTTGCCAAGGCGCTTAGCGTTGGAGGCAAACCAAAAAATTAAATATCACAAAATATAATGTTAAGTGAAAGATATAGTATATGTATGTGCATGTATGTATATATAAATATTAATATAATTTGTTTATTTTGACTGATGAGTTGATTAATGAGCTGACTGATGAACTGACTGACGAGTTCACTGATCATCTGACTGATGTGCACGTTGAGCTTACTGATGAGCTGTTTGATGAGCTGACTAATAAAAAGCATTTTAAGCTGACTGATGAGATGACTGATGAACTGACTGATGAGCTGGCTGAGAAGCTGAATGATGAAGTCAATGACGTGTTGATTGATAGACAGACTGATAAGTTGACGGATTAACAGACTGATGAAGTGAATGTTGAGTTGAGCAATGAAATGACTAATGAAGGGACTGATTAGTTCACGGATGAGGTGACTGATGAGCTGATTAGTGAGTTGACTGACGAACTGATTGATGACTGATGAAGTTCCTGATGACTTGAGTTACGAGTTCACTGATCATCTGACTGATGAAGTGAACGTTGAGCTTACTGATGAGCTGTTTGATGAGTTGACTAATAAAAAGCATTTTAAGCTGACTGATGAGTTGATGGATGATGGATTCAGACTGGTGAAGTGAATGTTGAGCTGAGTATGATGAACAGAATGAGGAGTTGAGTCATGAGTTCTCTGATCAGCTAGTTAACAGACTGATGAGCAGAGTGATAAACAGACTGATGAACAGACTGATGAACAGAGCGAAAAGCAGATTGATGAGCTTTCTGAACAGTTTACTCAGCTGAAAGATAAAATGATGAGCAGAAAAATGACTTGACTACTGAATAGATTCGTGAACAGGCTGATGCATAGACTGATAAGCTGATGATAAACTGATGCACAAAATTATAGATAGCAACTGTGGAAAATAAGTGATAAACGAATATATGAAATTGTTCAGGGAGATTTTAGTCCAAGAAAATTTGAGAAAAATTTCAAAATCTTTCCGTAAGATAAGATTTCCATAAGATCATTTAGATAAAGGATAAAATGGAAATTTAAGATTGCTTCAATATATGTTATTAATCTGTATAAACAGATATTGGGGTCAATAATATTTTATTAGCAGGATGGTATCGAATCGGACTGCTAGTTAGATCATAGTTGCTATGGGAATACGCGGATATATGTACAAAAGAACTTTTAAGCAAAGTACTCAGCTTATTTTAAATACTATAATATGTATTGCTTAGTTAGAATAAAGTGTTAATTTATACAAATTATTAGGTTTATTAATAATTAACTAATATATTACTTATGAAACATATCAAAGACATTTCTATTTAATGTCAACACCGCAGCATCAGAGCAACATGAGAGCTCATCTAAGCTACGTTTTATTCCACATGCCTACGTATTTATGTATGCATGTATATTTATATAGACATGTTTTATATTATAATACGAACTATTAAATTATGCGAATGTGTGATATATCGTTAAATATGCATATGAACCGTCGCATTTATGTATATCTGTATTTCTGTTACTTATGTCGAATACAACAGAAACACGACTCTATTAACTGCCACACACACACACATACTCACTCACATACATATGTGTGTGTTTGTTTGTTTGTTTGTTAACTGCTTTGACTGGCAAATTAACATATTCTGAGCGAGTTATCCCTTAATGCGTCTTCCCATCTTTCAATTTCTTACGCTTAGTCTGACAGTGACATGCGGCGTATGCGCGACTTAATGCGTATTCGCGCTCTCTCTCTCTCTGTGTGTGTGGGTGTGCATGTGTACATGTATGTGTGTGTTTGTGAAGGTCACCAGCTACATTAGGTGCCCCGCTGTCTGAGTGCCAGCAATCATTGCCCTTAAACCTCATGCCCTGCCCCCTCCTTAACCTCTAGCCGGTCCGCATTCGCACATTGCCCGCGGCGCCTGTTTGTCTGCTGCTGTCGCTGCCGCTGCTGCTGCTTTTGGGCTGTCGTTTGTTTTGTTAATGAGCGAGTGCCTGAACCACGCCCCCATGCCTCACCCACGTCCCAGCAGCAGCAGCAGCAGCCGCTCGTATATGAATAAATAATTAAAAAGTGTTTGTTCTTCTGGTTGAGCTAAGCAGCCGCAACTCTTGCCCCCCCTCTCTCGTCGTCTGCCCTTAGGTAAACTTTGCAATTGTTTCCAAACGAAACGAAACGAAATACAACAGGATTTTGCATATCAGCGCCATTTTGCTTCCGTTGACACATTTGGCAATTAATTTTCAAATATTTTCAGCTGCTGTTTTGTTTGTTTTTTTTTTTCATCGTGTTTTTTATGTTTTGGGACTTTGGCGCTTAGTTTGAAGAGGATGCCACAAAGCCGCAAAACACGGTTGTGTGGTTACCTGTTAAGAGCTGACAGCGTTTCGGTCGTTTGTGGGCGGGGGGTTTAGTTTGTGGCATTCACATTTTTGGTTACGTTTCCGTTTCCGTGTTTGACACCTGCCAGTACTTTTCCGGACTGCACGACCACAACGCCACCGCCCCCGCCGCAGTCCACAATAGTCGGTCGTTTTTGGCAACCAAATGAGCTAACATTCTGTCATCCATTTTGGGAGTAACCGACGAGCCATGAAACAATGGCACAATGGAACAATAGAGCTGTGAAATGTGAGATAACACAGCAATGGGATTATGGAATACGAACAACGAAATTTTAGATTTTAATCTAAAGGAATGTGGGAAACAATGGGCATTATCATCATAGTTGGGAGTGCTAAAAAACTGAGGAACAATGGAAAGAGACTCTACAATTTTAACACTATTAAGTTATAGACCTAAATAAGATAATATTTATACTGTGACATGGAACGATAAGACTATGAGGCCAAATTAATATTAATGTGAAGTGGAACAATGGAATGTGAAACAGTGGAGTTTTGTGCATAGGAAAGTATGTATTCGTAAATTTCAGAGTTGCAGAACTATGATTTAGTAAAATTGCAATGCGTTTGAGGTAAATGGAATAATGGAATTGAAACGGAGCGCAATATAAAGAGGCTACTGAGTCCTAGTTCTTTAAAATTTATGAAAATTTCATAAAATAATTGATTATAATTAAATTATTTTTGAAACAATGGATCGATGGAACATAGAATTAGATACCTAAACTAGTCTACTCGATAATACATTTCCGGGCAATATATGTATGTATGTTAGATAACATGATAGATATTCTATTAATATACATTGCTTGTTTCAACTGATGAATTTGATTAATGAGTTGACTGATGAGCTGACTGACGAGGTGACTGATAAACTGATGATTTCCCTTATCACCTGAATGATGTGTAGACTGTTGAATTAACTGATGAATAGATTGACTGATGAAGTGAATATTGAGCTGAGTAATGGACTGACTGATAAACAGACTGATTATTTGACTGATGAGGTGCCTGATGAGTTCACTGATGAGCTGATTAATGAGTTGACTTATGACCTGACTGATTAAGAGATTGACTGATAAAGTGAATGTTGAGCTGATTGATGAGTTAGCTGATGAACAGACTGATGAGTTGACTGATGATTGATTGATTAACTGATAGATTAAGTGGCTGATGAGTTGTACGATGAACTGACTGATGAGGAAACTTATGAGCTAAATGATGAGCTAAATGATGAATTGATTGATAAACTCTCTGATAAGTTGACTAATGACCAGGCTAATGTGTTGACTGATGAGTTAAATGATGACCTGATTAATGAGTTGACCTTATGACTTATGACCTGACTGATTAAGTGATTGACTGATAAAGTGAATGTTGAGCTGATTGATGAGTTGGCTGAGAAACAGACTGATGAGTTGAGTGATGACAGATTGATAAAGTGTTTGATGAACTGTTTGATAAGTTGACTGATGACCAGACTGATGAGTTGACTGAATTTCAGACTACAGCACTACCGTTAAGGGGACTCTTTACTGTTGTATGAAAACTATGAAATATCTTAAATTAAGCTTAAGGAATTAGTGCTAAAAGTTTTAGTTGGTTTCATGTTGCTTATAACCACTGTGCCAGAATGTGGCTCAATATGTTTTTTTTGCGACTCGCTTATGACTTTTTTTGCTCTTAATATTTATAGTTTTCATGGCGCATTCATTTATAATGAGCAATCAAACTTTCAGTTTGTGTGCGTGTGTGTGTGTATTTGCATTTTATATTGGAAATATTCAATGGGTTTGATTTCGCTTGTGGGGCGCATGAAATTCAATGCTAGCTAATTCAGCTGCCAGAGTTTGTGCAACAGCGCTGCTGGCTATTGGATGCTGGGGCCACGCCCACAAAGTGCTCATGGCCTCTCTATGTGGCAGCAGAGTTCGCATTTGGATGTCTACTGGTTGCACATCTTTTTTTTATGTTGTTCGACTGGCCGTTGGGCCTTTTGTGACCTTTTGGGAAGCCGCTTAGCTGTCGGAGCATAAATTTTGTTGGCAGCCCGCAGCACAAAGTTGGAAAATCGAAAAAAAAAACTTCCATTTGAAAGGTGTATGTGTACAGGTGTATGTATGTGTGCGTGTGTGTGTGTGGGTGTGGTCTGTTTAACCCCTTTTGATATGCACTCCCCATGCCGACGTTAGCAAACTTGGCTTGCATTTCATTTTACATAAATTTACAAGTGGGCTAAAATATGAGCGCTTGGCTAACATTTTTGCCATGTAGCCATATTTATTTTAACACTTCAAAGTATGTGTATGTGTGTGTGTGTGTGCGTGTGTGTTTGTGTGTGCCAATTGACACTCGACGTGGTCAGCGCCGGGGCAACTGTTGAAACTTGTTGAAAGATTTGAGCACTTTCGAATGAATAATTTTCACTCTTGGCTATTCATCATATTTGGGAAAACTTTTAAGGTTAACAGCAAAAAAGAAAATAAAATGAAGAAGAAATAAGTGAAGTACGGTCCGAGTCCTATACAAGGTAAACAGTTGGATGATAAGCGTCGTTGTTAAGACTTTGACAGCACTAAAGAGCCATCGACTAAGCACTCTTAGCCAATGAGTATGCGAATGGTTCAAGCTGTCAAGGAGAATTTGCAAAGTTTTACGATGTATATTTACAGAAGGAAGATGGCCAATAGCCAGGTGTAAATTACTTTCATCCCAAGACATTTATGTAAATTGACCTACAAAGGATTATGATTGTTAAGAAAAGAGAAACAAAAGAAAAATTTGAAGATGAGTTTTAATGAGAGTCAAGTACTATTGATATAGCACTCTTAATCTGAGGGACTTAAGACTGTAAGTCTTATTTGAATTCTTGAGACTCACATAGTAAGGCGATATATCAAAGAGTAAAACTAGTCACTTATTAGTTTTCGAATTATTGTAGCAGTTGTAATTAATGCATGGAATACAAAAAGTATTTTTTGAATTCTTGAGAATTGAATTGAAAGTGACGAAAATGATTACAAATTATAATCAGAGGTAAAGTTGCTGGATTTTTAATACAATTTATTACGACCCCTTAATCAATGATGTATTTCTGATCAATTTTGAATGAATTCATGGGGATTAACTAGATTAGCTAGAAATGTTCAGTCAAAATAAAAGATCAAGTTGAATATGTTTCCAATACTTTTAATTAGAAAGACAAAATCAAAATGAAAGATAAAGTTGAATAGGTTTCTAATACAATTTGTTAAGCCTTAAATGCATTCATGTGAATTGCTATATTGTTAAATCTTCCAATTCTTATACATATATTCATTATACAAATTACTAGATACAAAATGCTATTTATAGCTATATTAAAGAAAACTTCTCACTTCTCAGACTTAAGACTTAACAAAAGCTAAGAGGTCTTATGCCAATCAAAATGCTCGCCACATTATCCCTAAGAACGGGACTCATCTTGCGCTGTTTCTCTAAGCTGACGGGCTGTGCGTGGGCCTGCGATAGCTGATAGAGATCCGCATAGTATTCCATGCCAGCAATGCCCACAGCATTGAAGCTAGCCGACACTTCGGTGCAGTCGATAATGGAGGTCTTGAGCGGGGTAACCAGCAGCGTGGAATAGTAGGGAACCTTCTTGCCCTCGAGCAGCTCGCGGACGAGCAATACAGCAGTGCGAGAGCCCGCCAAGAGATTCCAGCGGGACCAGCTGAAGTTGTGGGAGAGCGCCAGGGTCGAGATGCAGGCATAGGTGTGCATTTCCATCACAAAGTTCTTCTCGCAGGAGCCCTCCGTATAGCAGAAGGCATCCTCGTCGGGAAAGATGTCTACGGCGGACAGAATTAGTGTCGCCTTCAACTCAGTCAAAGACATCGTCTTGCCAAGCATATCGGTAATGCCCTGCGTGCTTCCGCCCTGAAAATTGTGAACAGTGTAGCCCGCCTCAGTGATGGTCATCTCCAGGCTGATCAGTGAGGCCGTCAAGCTAAAGAATATGGTTCCCTGACTAACAAAGGGCATTTCGGCATTAAATCAATTATTATGCTTTTGGATGGTCTCGTAGATGTCACATACTTTTTCATATCTGGTCTCAGATCCCATGTCTGGTAGGGCATGTTGCTATACTTGTTCAGAGCGAAACCAAAAATACCTGAAGATCAAAAGGCTTATTTGAACACGAGTGATAAACTCATTTAGGAATCACTTTACCAAGTCGACCCGTGCGAAACTGTATGGATAGTTTGTCCTCATTGAATTTGGTATCGTGGACATCGCGTGTGCTCCATTTGCCCTGTGTAATGGCCGCCATGCTGCTCTGCTTTTGTCTGCGACTAGTAAGAGAAAAGAAGAAGAGAAGAAAAGAAGAAGAAATGAGTGCTGATAGAGGGAATACTTTGAGTTTACTTGGAGCCTACGTCTCGCTGTCGCAGTTGTCGCTGTTGCTGTTCCCGCTGAACACCTGCTGAAGTGTGCCGCCCGCTGAAGAGTCGTTGCCAGCATTGCCCTCGAGCATCTCCAAGAGGCTGTCTTCATCATCATCATCGTCAGCATCATCATCGCTGCTGTCCTGGCTGCCGGCTGACTTGGCTTTCGCCTCCGGGTCTGACTGTGCGGGCAGCTGTGCATCACGGATAAAGGAGATGCCCGTGTAGTAGGCAAAGGCAGCAGCGGCTGCTGCTGGCTGCAGTACTTCGACCAGCTCCTGGCTCAGTGGGCGCAGATCGTCGGCCAGCTCCTCGTTCACATCCTGCTGTGAGCCGCTGGGCGATAGCTGTTCGGAGATTTGTTGCAGCAGCTCCTCGTGTTGTTCTCGAGGCAGCTGCATGCGCCAGAGCCGATCCATGTCTTCGATCAGCTGCGAGAAGAGATAGCAGCCGCTAGGCGTCACAGGCGGTGGACGCGCCAGGCTGCGAAACTTGAGCAGCTTGTCGAAGCAGATCGGAGGAAAGAGCTCGGCCGGCTCTGCCGTGTCCAGAAACTCGGCGCCAATGCCCAAGCTGCTCGACGGCTGCGCAGAGTCTGTTGCAGGCACTGACCTCGCCGCAGCTGTTCCCTGACCCAGGCGCACGTGTGCCTGACGCGCCAGAAACATCACCTGTCGTTGCGGCTGTCCGCTGGTCGACTGCGGCGTCTGCTGCTCAAGGCGCACGCAGAAGCCCTGCGGCAGGCGTGGCACCACGAAGTCCTTGACCAGCCCGTACAGATCCACATTGCGGGGTATGGCACGCAAATCAAAGTCCCCAATTTCGCGCAGCGTTTGTGCCTGCAATGCGGCTAAATCAGATTTCTGGGAGCGCATCCTGGCTGGGCCGCGTGGCGAGCTCTTCAGCGGGCTGGGCTGGGCGTTTGTCGAAAGTGGTGTTGCCTCGGTGGGCGTGGCCGTGGTAGCTGCTGCCGTTGTTGTCGCCGCTGCTGCGTCTGGCTTAACACCATCCGCCAGTTGCGACTCGAGCGTCTCGATGTCCGTCTCCCAGCGACAGGCAATCGGTGGTTCAAACCAAATAACTGAATCGGGCAATCTGTAAGGCAATTAGCAAAAAGATAATTAAGCTAAACTAAGGACATTTGGCAAAGACAGAGAGCAGACTAATCCATTAGATATTTGTTGATTATTGCATCTATTAAACATAGTTTGCTTTTCTTATTTGATTTCAGTTCGGCTTAGAGTAGAACTAGAATGTTTTATGAGTGGGCTCTAACCTAATAAGTTCACTCTAAACACTGCTAAGGGCTGGAGCTTTAATCGTCAATTGGGGCAGCCTTGAAGGCGTTACCGACTGCACAATACTCATTCACGACATAAACATGCCACGCCCAGTGGGCGTCGATATATAATTTTTTCATCGATCTTCATATGATCTTAAAAGTGACTCACATACAAAATTTGAGCATTCTAGCTCTAAAACTGTAAAAGATATAGTTTTTCCCGATTTTCGACGCCCCTTATGGGCGTAGATATATCCGCCATATACTTTGATCTTTGGTTGCCGACGCGAGTATACGATCCAAAATTCAACTCTCTAGCGCTTCAACTAACAGGGTTTCTGACATATCGGAAAATGCATTTTCCGATTTGCCACGCACCTAGTGGGCGTATCGGAAAAATCTTGACACTTTATAATTCGCGGGTATACAGGAGTATATGTTGCAAATTTCAAGTCTTTAGCTTCAATAGCGGCGAAATGGTTTGCGTTCATACGAACAGACGGACGGACAGCAAGACGGACATTGCACAAACCCAATATACTCATTTCACTTTCGTTAATGAGTATAAAAAATCTAAGCAGCCATATCGATTTTTATCGACAATAAGGAAATGGGATGAGTCATTGCAAACAAAATTTGAAAAGTGCACTGCGTAAGGTACACAATATTATATATTGGAAATTTCAAGTCTCTCACTTTTGTAGGACTGACGGTGGGACGGAAGATGTGATGAACGGTAGGGCGGATGGTAGGATAGCCGGTGGGACAGACGAAGGGAAGGACGGTGGGACGGGTGGTTGGACGAATGGTGGGATGAACATAGTTATATTGAGACTAAGCTCGTCGTGATGTCTAAGAATATACAATATATTGCGATGTCTGCTTTTGCCTGCTCTATACATTTGCACAAACATTTAGCTTGGAATCCCCATCTTCAATGGGCTCAGGGCATTAAAATCAGTTTGATTAAAAAGCCAAGCCAAAATAAAAAAATGTCTTGTAAAAACAACAATGAAATGTTTTTCATCTCACATAGGGCTTACTATTCGCAACGACTGAAGATGCTTTTGTGGATTGCAGGTCAGAAAATGTGCTTGGCTTATACAATATTATATATATATATATATATATATATATATATTCAACTAGACTGGCAAGTTGATTACTTACTGCAGTGTGACCAAGGCGAGCTTATCCAGTGCCGCTTCAATCATGCGCATCTCAGCCTCAATTTCCTCGGGCAGGCGACGCACACCAGGCAGTACCGGAGGCGGTGGCTTATAGGTTTGATAGTATTCCTTATGCATCAGATTGTTAGCAGCAGCAACTGCAAACGGAAGTAGAAATAACAATTCGTTGTTATTTGCTATGTATGTTGAGTTTGCTTGGTCTACCCACTGGTGCGTATGAAGGAGCGAGCATTTAGCTGCTTATCCTGCTGTGGCGTCTCTAGAAAATCGATGCAGTAGACGCCTGATATGATGCGGTATTTGCGCAAATTCACATCTGTTTCTAGCATGCCATACGCCTCGGGTCCGACAGCGCGTCGACGCGCTTTGTTGAGCTCATCCTCGTATTGGGCATAGAGTTTGTCCACATCATAGCTGCGCTCACGTGGCGGCTGCGAGCTGGACGAGTGCTGTTCCTGTGTCAGCTGCTCCAGCTCTGACAAGGGAATCTCTCGGGCGCACTCATCCAGCATGGACTGTAGAATCTCTTTGCGTTTCCGCCATTCTCGTTTCGTTTGCCGTAAAATAGCTGGCAGATATTAAAATAAAATTGGAGTTTCGAAATAGCTGAGATTGATTAGGTAACCAGAGGGCTTACTGGCATTTTCAGAGCGCGCGTGCTTGAGCTGAAAGCTGCTGCAATAGTCACTGAAGTGATCATAGTTGAGCCAGAGGCCTCGCAGCGCCGAGCTTTGCAGCTGTACAGTCGGTGGCAGTGAGAGGTTCATCTCGATGGTGGGGAAATCGATCTCATTGTGTGCTGATTGTTCGCCAATGCGTGCTTTGGGATTAACAGCGCTGTGAGCGAAAGAAAGAAAATCAGAGAGGTAAGCTAAAAGTTGAAATGAGGGAGAAGAAAGTGTTAAAAGAACGACAGCAGAGAATATAGAGTCGGAGAATATGCATTTATTGAAGAAAATAAAGAAAGATTTAAGAGGCAAGGAACGAGTAAGTAAAGAAGGAAAAGTGCTTTAGCAGGAAGTATCCGACTAAAATATTATCTGTAGAGCTGCTAATTCCTTGTAGACCATTCAGACTTTTTATGCAGTGGTACTCCTGGAAATTTGCTATTGAATGTTGAATTTCGGAAGTTATTCAAAATCAGCTTTTTATGATCTTCAAGTTGTGCTTAATTAGAAATATCTAGTCTTATCGAAATATATAATCGATATATATAATATATAATATATATATAGGAGAAGTAAGAAAACTCTAGTCGGTGATGCCCGACTAGGAGATCCTGAACCCCGTCCGATCTGCGTTTTTAAATATACTCAGTTATTTATTTATTAACGCAGAAAAAATGTAAGCTCGTAAAATTAAATAATGAATAATCCAAAATATAACAACAATCAAAATGTATATAATTTAAAAACTGCATTTCGATAAGGTTTTTAATCGATAAAAATAAAACGATAATAGTTATCGATTTTTTAAAACAAACTAGATATGCGCGTGCTATACAGAGACCTACAAACATTTCAAGTCTCTAGCTCTATGTTCTCTATGTTCTGAGATCGACGCGTTCATACATACGGACAGACAGACGGACAGTCGGACAGACGGACAGACAGACAGACAGACGGACAGGGCTAAATCGACTCAGCTCGTCTCCCTGATCAAGAATATATTATATATACTTTATGGGGTCTGAAACGCCCCCTTCTGCCCGTTACATGCATTTGACAGTTTAACAAAACCATTATACCCTGATCCTTCATTTTCAATGGGTTCAGGGTATAAAAATACTTATTGTATAATCGTACTGAGGCACGGTGTACAAGAATATCTATTTCACATTTCAAGTCTTTAACTTTAGTGATTTACAGACGGGCAAGGCAAGTTCGACTCAGTTCGTTGTTCAAGCTCAAGAATACGTAATCTTGATGAGTGGAGCTATCGAGAAAGAGAGGTATCGAAGAAATACAGAAAGACAAAGGAAAAGAGAGAGAGAGACAAAGAGAGAGTGAGAGAGAATAGACAGATAGATAGAGAGACATAGAAAGAGGAAAGGAGAAGATAAAAACGCATAATGGAAAATTGGAAATTTGTAGAAATAAAGCGCCAACGAATAAGTGAATGACATATCGACAGCTAAAACTAAAAGAAGAAGCAATTCAAGCTAGCGATGTACATAGTAGAGATGAGTAGAATGCTGATAGAGAAAGAATAACAGAGAAATTAAATAAAAACTTAAAGCATACATAAAAGTCAATAGAACAAATAGAGCACAACATCTCACATTTGGGCATCCTTGGAGAACGTCCAAACGAAACTCTGAAAGACATCCGAGCTATAGATGTGCTTGGAGACGCCAGGTCTATCGATTCTGCAATTGAAAGACTGAGCTCTAAGCAGGATCTACACCAATTAGACGGCAGAGTACTAACTCCATGTCGCGCTCAATGTGTGACATTGTCTTGTGGGTGAACTCGTCCAGGTGCTGCTTAAGGAACACACGCATCTCCGTCTTTAGCTTCACAAGATCAGCGGCCACATGCACCGAGCGGGATTTCGTGTACGACAGCGACTCGTCCAGTTCACTGAGAATCTGCCAGAGGGACCAGACTTTAGTTTTGTCTTCGTGCTAAAATTGTCTCCGCACTTACGCCCAGCACCTCCTTGATGCGCTGCGCATAGACATCGCCCAGATTACCCTGTTGCTGGCGCAGCGAGGCACGCGTCAGATCCGGCACCTGGGCATCCTGAGTGAGCAGGGTGCGCTCGTCTGTGCGCAGCAGCCAGTTACGAGCGTCGAGCTGACGCTGGGCGATATCCGCATGCCACTGATGGATGTATTTGCGCAGATCGCTGGGACTGGCCGCGTTTGGTAGCCCGTTGCAGCGCATGTACTTCTCCCAGTCGCATTGATGCCGCTCGCCCGCCTTGATCGCTTCGATGGTTGTATGCACTTGATCGAAGAATCTCATGCTATCCTTGAGTTGGCCGCGTCGCAAACGATTCTCAGCCACCTCATGCTGCTGCCGATGTTTGGCCTGCTCCATTTCCAGCTTCTTGCGCTGACGCGCCTCCTCCAGTTTCTTCAGCCTGTAGATGGACAATTTCTCACATATATCTCTCTTCGAATCCCCGTTTTTAACGTATTTATACGAACTTTTCCTTCTCCATTTCGATGCGCAACATCTCGGCCTGTTCGGCCTCGAGACGTGCTTTCTCCTTCTTCGACAGCTTCTTCTTGGGCGGCTGCAATTCAATTTTCATTACGTATTAATTGTATTTCAATTACAAATTTCAATGCTACGCCCACTTACCATGCTGTGCTCGGTTGTTGCGCTGTAACAGGCGCTCCCAGTGGCCAAATGCCAAATGCCAAATGTAGAAAGCCAATTGCCGCACAGCTGTTACTTATTGATCCAACTAGCTGCAGCTATGGCTACAACTAGTTGTTGATGTTGTTTTGTTTTTGTTAGTTATTGCTGTTGCTTAGCTTTGCGCCAAGTAAATCCCTTGGCCAAAACACAAACATACCTGGCCAACACAAAGCATCAAAACAGTTTGCAGTATCAGTGGCAACAGCTACATTCCCTAATTAAATATTCCTTTGGGGGCTGCGAGCATTGTGCTCTTTAACCTTTTGCACTTGTTGGCAGCCACCCAGGGGATGGTGGATTGGAGAAAAGAGGAGAGGAGGAGAGAGAGAGAAAGGGAGGGGCTTGTGGTTATCATGATGGAAGGCGTCATTGGATTTGCACGTCATGCCCTTGTGGCTTAAGCTGCTACCGGGGATCAGCTTGCAGTAAGTTGCCAACTGCTGTCATCTCTTTCTCTCTCTCTCTCTCTCTCTTTCCCGCTCTCTCACTCGCTCTCTCACTCTACATCTTTTACACTTTCGTGTCCACATACGCCAAGCGCTAGGTGTGCGTGTTGCTCTGCTTGGTTACTGTGGGGTAAACCAAATTGTAAACCAAACGTTTCATGGTTGCTGTTTTCTGGGATGCTGCAAGTGTTTGATATTAAATATGGTTAAAAAACCAGATGATACATTTTTAATGGAAACTGTAATATAAAATGTTTGTGGTGAATGTGAAAAATAATGTCCTTCACATAGAGTTTTCTCTACAACAATTTGAAGTAAGCTCGGCGTGTGCATGCAGAACTTAAGCTCAAGCTCGTCGACAGCACTGATATGCAAAAAGGCAGATTATGGATGGAAGGGATATATAGGTGTATGCTAAGATAAGAATATAAACATAGCCAGATGATAAATATGTAATGTAATACAAAATGTTTGAGGTGAATGTGAAAAATAATGTCCTTCACATAAAGTTTTTCTTACAACAATGTCAAGTAAGCTCGGCGTGTGCATGCAGAACTTAAGTCCAAGCTCTTGGACAGCACTGATTGATATGAAAACAGGCAGACATACATGAAGATATATAGATAGAAGCAGAGCTGCTAAAAATTCCATTTGAATGGAAATTCAAAATGGGTTTTCAGAACAAAAACCCATTTTGAATTTCCATTCAAATGGAATTCCTAACAGCTCTGGATAGAAGGGATTTACAGGCGTATGCTTAGATAAGAAGATAAACATACAGATACATAGGTAGGTTAACAAGTCCGTCTCGCCTAACAGCGAATGGAGTATTAGCCTTGAGGAGCTAACACATCCTAGCGGTAGAGGACTCGAGCTGGGTTGCACTCAGGCTAATTATGCAAGTATTTTTAAGACTAATAGTAATTACCGATAAGAACTTGAGTAAGTAGGCCGTGTCCATGATATGGTAAATCAAGAATTTACTGCAAGCGAAGCAGGCCATCCAGCAAATGCAGTCGTTTGTGAGACGTCTTACTTAGAGTTCTACTTCAATTTATCTTTATAAAATTAAAACAAAAAAATTATCTCATTAATTTATATCTATATATATATATATATATATATATAAATGGAATTTTAGACTATCCCCCACATACCAACAGACACAAGACAAACACTTGAGCTCTATGCCGTGATACCATATGGAAATAGAGCTAAGTTATTTTTAGGGAAAGGAATGTCTATTTGTAATAAGAATGCTCTTATTACGCTAGATAAGAATTTTAAATATTCTGCATAGATCGCTGCAACCCGAAAACCTGATCACAGCATTGATTGCTTTAGCTCTTTCATGCTGATCAGGAATATATATATATTTTTTTAAAATAAAATTTTATAATTTGCATTTGTAAATGATTTTCTAGTTAGCTATTGCTTACTACCGACTTGTACTACCGTATTGAATGGGAAGATGTGTGTATGTAGACGTGGCTTTAAGTCGAGTTGAGAAATTGTTTCAATATTGACCTGAAAATTAAGAGCCTTACCAGATGGGTATATCCTCTTGAGTCTTTTCCGGAGTCTTCTCGTAAGTATGTTATGTTGAGGGTGCATCACTGTGCGTAGTGATATCTTGTTGATTGTTTGTTTATTAAGTCTCCGACCAAGGTACGTTGAAATTTGTTGCTAGTTCAGAGTGTTGCGTATACAGCACTCATTTTTTTACCTCACATTTAAATATAAGTTTGATGTATAAAATTACAAATTATATTGTATTTAAAAAAATAATATTTACAATATTTGTATGGTATTTTAAAAAACTTGTGGTGTAAAATCTGTTAATAATTCTTTCAACAAATCTGCCTTAAATCAAATACTAAAGATATAAGGCAAATTTAAGTTGAACTTTCCATGATATGTTTCGTCAACAATTCAAGCGTTTCAATATTAATTGCTTTGCTTAACTTATATAAGTTTGCCCATATATATATATACTATATAGGGGTATATATGAAAGAGGAAATTTTAATCACAGAAAAGAATATATATTTAAAATGCTGTGCACGCAACTTTCCGTGAATTTCCATTATATAGAGCCAAATTTGTTGCTTTTTTTTCTGTCATTGGCGTGTCTCAAACTCAGTTTGTGCTCGCTGATTGGGTCCTTTGCTTTAGGTTTTCTATTTTCCTATTTTACGCCTAATTTGAACTTTTTTCCTTGCGACCGCGCCCATGTTTTCGTGTCGTTTCAGATAGCAGAAACTTTGTTCGCAGTATAGGAGGACCAGGGCATGGCAGGACAGGGCAGGGTACTTAAAAGCGGGCAAAGGTGAGGTGACAACGAGGGCTAATTACCTGGCAATTTAAATAGCAGGTCACAGCGACTCAGTTCCGCCTCTCAGTCTCGCATTTCACATTTTTCGGCTAATTGCCGCATCCAGAGCCAGAACCTCGGCTTATCAATTTAATGTGCAGCTTTCTGGGGCGCCATCAAGCAAATGCAACCAGCAAAGATTGCGCTACGAAATATATATACTTATATCTATATATATATGTGTGTGTATCTGTATCATATCTGTAGCAATTTATTTGCTCGCTTTGGTGGAAGAGATAAAAAGTTAAAGAGCTGTGTGGATGGGTTTTAATTGTTGACATTATTCAAAAGAAAAGCTTTTCATTCAAAGTGTGATAGTTTATTTGAATGTTAATTGTTCAGTTCTTCAATTCAGATTAAAAGAAACTTGTTAGACTATAACAAATATATTACTATAATATTTAAATTGAAAATTATGTTTTGGATTGTTAACATGCTGTTAACGCTTATGTGTTATGCCTAACACCTTTAACTTCGAATGGGTGGAGCATATTACGAGGATATCTTTCTGTAGACAAGACCTATTGTATTCCTCTTAAAAAACTATCTGATTCAAACTCTAAAACAGTCGAAAACTGTCTTTTTAATTGTGATTTCCCACGCCTTTAAGTGGCTTATATACTCTAAAGTTGTGGATTACTCTATAGAGAAAGTCAACAGCACTCTACTGGCTGCTAACTCTATTTGTCAAGCTCTTGATTAGTATTTACATTAAGATTAGCATTAGCATTAGCATTAACATTAACATTAGCTTCTTACGAGAATAATATTGTATAATATGAGAACAAATGTTGATATAGTTATATGAAAATCTTCGCCGTTTCAACAAATTTAGTTGAAAAACTAAAGCTGAAAGCAAGATTCACAAAAAAGCTTTTGCGAAAGCAAAAAAAAATATTCCACTGCAAATGTAATTTATTGCAGCTGATGTTGTTGTTGTTGTTGTTGTTATGTATGGCTCTGAGTTAAATATTTGACTGCAGCGGGCAGTGCATAATCCTTGGTGTAAGCTGTGACAAAGCTGGTGCCAGCTGCCAGCTACACAGTGATATATATGACAGTCAGTCATACACATATATTTATAGCATATATATATATATATATGTATGTACAATACATATATAAGGATACGCATGAAGGGAAAGAAGATGAAGGAAAGAAAGAAATACTGTTGGCATGCCAATAAATGATAAAGCCGCATGCGTAATTAGCTTCGTTTTTGCTTTCATTTCATTTGCAAGCGGTTGAAGCATTTCTGCTGGAGTGTTGGCAGCACAATATAAAATTTCTCATACGCACCGTTGACGGTGACAGATCGTTGAGCTGAAGCGATGGTGACAGACGACAAGCGAACAAACGACCAGCGACAAGCGACAGAGGAGAAAGTACAAAGAACGTAGGACAAAAGGACATGCGACAAAGGACAAAGGACAAGCGCGACAGCAGTTACAGTCATAGATACATCTGCCTTCACTCTGAATGCGGCACGCTTCAGCGCACTTTGCAATGTGACAACATTTTGTGAATATAATATATATAAATGTATATATAGATAGAGTAGCTGCCTGCAGCAGCTTGAACTTCAGCTTCAGCTTCAGCTCAACTCAACTCAACTGGATTGAGCTCTGTTTGTAACGCAGCTTAACCCAAATTGACGCAGCTGTGTGAAAGCCAATTTAAATTTGTATCTCACAATGCTGGAGTGAGTCTCGCAAAAGCAAAAGCAAAAGCAAGTCCCAAACTCATTTTATTTTACACATATAAATATACAATAGATGTATGAAAGTATATAATAAGATAATATAGTTTATGTATGTATATAATAATATAATTATAATATACTTTCCTTTGTTAGTCCAAACAAAATTTAACTACAATAGAAATAGTAAAGATTTGCTTGCATTAAGGCGCATAGCTTATGAAACGTTTAAGAATACAATACAAAGTAAACAGTAAAAGTAAATGAAAATATGAGGGATGAGAGAAAAGGTGAGATGAAAAGAAGGAGAGAGAAGGGAGAGATGAATAGAGAGAGAGAGAGATAGGGCGATGAAGAGAGATCGAGGAAAATTAAGAGAGAGGGATGAAAGAAAAAGGCAGATGTGAGAAAATAAGATATAAGAGAAAAGGAGAGATGAGAGAAAATGAGAGATAAGGAAGAGAAAAGGAAGAGAAAGGGAGACATGAAGAGAAACAGAGAGAATCGAAGAGATGAAGTGAGAGAGAGATAGACAGATATGAGAGAAAAGGAGAGATGAAGAGAGAGAGAGAGAGATAGAGAGATATGAGAGAAAATGAGAGATGTAGAGAAAGACAGAGATGAGAGAAAATGAGAGATGAGAGAAATGGAGAGATAAAAAGAGAGAGAGAGAAAAGGAGAGACGAAGAGAGAGCGAGAACAATTAAGAGAGAGAGAGAGAGAGAGAGACAGATGAATAAAAAAGACAGAGCAGAGAAAAAGTGAGATTATAAAAAAGGAGAGATGAAAGAAAATGAAAGATGAAAGAAATGGAGAGATGACAGAATACGAGAGATGAGAGAAGAAGGAGACATGTAGAGAAAGAGAGACGGACGGCAAAAAGATTTGGAGATGAGAGAAAAGGAAAGATGAAGAGAGAGAGAGAGAGACAGATGAATGAAAAAGACAGAGGAGAGAAAAGGAGAGATTAGAGAAGAGGAGATATGAAAGAAAATGAAAGATGAAAGAAAATGAAAGATGAAAGAAAAGGAGAGATGACAGAATACGAGAGATGAGAGAAGAAGGAGACATGTAGAGAAAGATAGCAAAGAAAAAAAAATGATAGATGAAAGGAAAGGAAAGATGAAGAGAGAGTGAGAGAAAGATTGCCAGGGACAGCGAAACGGAGAAAACATTATTTGTTAAGCCGAGTTTAATTGATATAAGTAAACATACTAAGTGTATGAAAGATGTATATATGAATACATATATGTTTCTTCACACATATTTATACATATGTATATATATCTATCTATATTAGTTTTTTTAGTTTCTACATTTTGGTTTGCTGTCGGGTTAAAGTTGAAGCATTGCAGTTTTCCAGTTTCCCCATTCATTTTAATTTTCATGTAATTTTTTTTCGTATACACTTTCAGTGAGTCCATAAACTTTATAAGGCAGTTGGTTTTGATGTAAGGTTCAAAGATACTTAGATATATATATATATGTATATATTCTATCTGCTGAACAACTTGAAAAGGATTGATTTTTCATATAAATATATTGATATATGAAAAGTTAATAGAATAAAGAAAACAGAAACCTAAAAGAAAATTTTAAAAATATTTCAGAGAACAACTACTAAGTAGACAAACAATAGAATATTTATAATACTTAATATATATATACATATATGCACCAGATATCTGTTGAAAAAGTATCAAAAGAATACAAATGACTGAGCTTAAGAAGAACTTTTCTTATTAGATGAAATATATTTTAATTACTTATATGAAATGGAATTCGCAAATTAGACTTAAGTCAGCTCCAGCTTTATATATATAAACACAAAATATTCAAAACAAGAAATATATACTTATATATTCAAATTAAGTGAAGTGTATTTGAGCTTCGACTAGTTGCATTTGACTGCATTTTTTTCATATAAATTTTCTTGTTGTTGTCAGCAGCTTGACAAATTGCTGTTCGCATGGTTGTGCAGATGCTGCTGGCTGATGCGGCGGCTGATGCTGTTGCGGCTTCGAGCATGGAGAATTGCCAGCCAGTTAAGCGGGCTGCTTGCCAAAGGCAGCCAATGCACCGCCAACTCACTCTCTCTCTCTGTCGCTCTCTTATATGCACAGTAGCTGAGGCAGATTCTTGCAAAGTGTAACGATTATTAATTACAGTCAATTTACTTTAATATCCATGCATGTGTGTGTGTTGGCAAGTGTTGGCTGGCCAGCTTTTGGCACGATTTTATAATTATATAGTCACAGTCTGTGGGCAACCAACTGCCCCGAGCAGAAAGACAATCCGAGAGCATTTCACATTTTCTCTTAGGGAAAAGCTCATAATGTGCTTATTGTGACGTTGATGGCATTGCAAATGTCCACACACACACACACACACACGCGTACACACACTCAGCGTGTTCGTTTACTTTATCTTCTGCTTGCTTTGGCCTCAGCTGCTGTCTATAAAATAGTTTTTTTGACCATCGGCAACAACTGACAATCTACTCAGCAGCTCAGCGAGGCTTTGTCTGCCTTGCTTTTGGCTTTTTCCTTCAAACTCTGCTACCTTGCCACTGCCTTTATATATTTATATACGCCATGCTGATAAAACTGTCAGTTGAGCTGGACAACAGCTTATATACAACTCTGAGCACATTGATACGGGCAGGAGATGTATATATATCGTTATCACTGAGTTATATACAATAGTATAAGCTCTTTTCCAGCTTAACTGTCAGTTATCTACATAAATATATATATATATATATATATATATATATATATATATATATATTTTTATGAATATTCATATATTCAAACACAAATCAGAGATAATTGCTGAAAACTGCATTTGTATGTATTTGATTGAAATAGACAAGCAATCACATCGAAGCTAAAAAGCCTTTTAGACTAAAGGTTTTTAAGAGATATTTAGAGTTCTTTTGCATATTTGATAAGTTTGTCTTGATAGCTATGCAAATTTTGTGGACAAACTGAAGAGCTGTGCTTACTAAAGTCCAATAATGATCGATATACTAACTTTAATATCTTAAACTAACTGAAAGGCTGTTATACACATATGTTGATTCGTTTCGTTTTCTAAATAGCTAGAACATCTTATAGTCTATAGGTATATTATATGAAATATGGCCAAGATATAGGTATTTACATATATTGTATGTACATATAACGACGAGTAAGTGTTAACGTTAATCTAATGTATAAATATATATATATGCATATATGTTGATACACACATATGTATATAGATTATAAAATATATTACGAAATTTAAGATTATTGCCATTGCTCATATTTACAAAGTTTGAGATACAACAATTTATGCTCAACTCATCGTCGTTATGACGAATTGATCATTGCTCGCTCTGAAAAGCGAGCCCTTTAGTCTATGAGAAGAATTGTATCTAATAGAAAGATTCTTCTTACAAATGAACTTTCCTTTTCCACTAAAAATAACTTATTTCTATTATTATGGTCTCCCACGGCGTGCACTTGGAATATAGGGCACAAGTGTTTTTCTTATACTCGTTCGATTTGTTTTCATAAATTTGATATATCAATTGCAAGACCTCAAGGCTCCAAAAATTGGAGACAAAATTTAGCAGCTGGCTAAAAAATACCTCAACAGATCAGATTCATATCCAAACAGCCTGGCTAGGTACTGCAGCTCAAATGACTGCTAGCTTCCGTATCTGTACTAAGAGAAGACTGATCCAATAATGTACCAATCAACTCGTAAGCTTCTCCTGTGTCAACTGCTTCTTGAAATCTCTTTCTTCCCCTAAGATATGTTTCTTAGTTAGTTTGATCTATAGCTCTAAGAAGATATATTTATATAAATAATTTCTGTTTAGACTAAGTTGCCTCAAAGATAGCAGGTCATTAACTAGTATATCTTCATTAAAATATAAAAATAAAATATATATCAATTGAGAAGTTTGTCTGTATATTTTTTCAAGAACCATCCGTTTCCATCATCAGAGGACTTCTCTTTCGACTGCTGGTTCGCCTTGGTACTGTCGCTCATTTGTAAGCATTTGAGAGTTCTAAGGTTGCAGCTTGAGCAAAGTGAGCAAAAGCGTGTTTCCCCACTGACATACAATTGTAAAGTGAGAGATCGTCGCTCGCTGTGTGAAGGATTATGTTCTTTTGTTAAAACCTTTTCACTTCAATAGAAATCAACGTGGCATTTGTTTTTAGTGAATTGCAATTGATTTTTTAGCGAGCTTTCAACTATATTTCAAGTTTTTCAATGTGGCAAGCTTGAGCACATGTATTCGTGTTGGACAAAAGTTTGACCAACACACGGGAAGTTCTCTTTGAGCCGAAAAAGTAAATAACGCTTGCGTCCATTCATAAACAAGGTTAGTTTGTAACTAAATATTCTTCTGCTAGCTAGCAGGCAGCTAGAAACTAACAGAAATAAACGCAAAAGGGAGAAGAGAAGACGTCGTTTTGTCACCTCCTGCAATCATGCATGGAAGTATACATATATATATGCACACATATATGCATCGCAATACAGGAGTGCATTGCTGGAGATGGTAATTTTCTACAATTTGTTCATTATTATCCTATTCTGTTTTTATACATGCATATATAGTTATAGTTGATGAAGCTGAGACTTAAGAATACTGAAATGAATACAGTATTCTTAAATATTAAAGTTCATTCGGTAAAAAAGAAACATTTGAATTAGAATAGAAATACAATAATATAAATATAAATAGCTGCCCAGACGGTGGCCAAGCCTGGATTGACGGCCAGGAAGGTTCTTCTGTGTGTTTGGTGGGATTGGCAGGGAATCATCCACTATGAGGTGCTCCCCTATGGCCAAACGCTCAATTCGGACCTGTACTGCCAACAACTGGACCGCTTGAATGCAGCACTCATGCAGAAGAGGCCATCTTTGATCAACAGAGGCCGAATTGTCTTCCACCAGGACAACGCCAGGCCACACACATCTTTGGTGACGCGCCAGAAGCTCCGGGAGCTCGGATGGGAGGTTCTTTTGCATCCACCGTATAGTCCGGATCTCGCACCAAGTGATTACCACCTATTTCTGTCCATGGCGAACGAGCTTGGTAGTCGGAAGTTGTCCACAAGAGAGTCCTGTGAAAATGGGCTCTCCGAGTTTTTGACAATAGGGAAGCGAGCTTCTATAAGAGGGGCATTATAAAGTTGGCATCTCGTTGGGAACTCGTCATCGAACAAAACGGCGCACATTTGACTTAATCGCATTATTTTAACCAATTTTATGAACAATTGAAAATTCAATAAAAATACCGCAAGACTTTTTTTCCAACCTATCAAATAGAAATGCCTCATTTCATAGCTAGTTATTTAAATATACATTTATTATTGAAATGTATATATGTGCGAAAGTCAGATTTGACAGGAGTAGCGAAGCATTGGGAAAGAACACAAGCATCACGATGACTTTGCGTTGCTTGTCATTTTTCTTACTGATTCTCCTTGCGAATTCAAGCATTTAACACTGTTAGTTGTGGTCAGGCGACGAGTAAGTGCAGACGTTAATAAAAAACGTAAAAACAACAAAGTGCTTTATTATTTGATCTAGTCTGGAACAATACTTCGTTGTATTTATCTATATCCGTTACTAATTTATTTTCTATATTACCTATTTTGCAGCTGCTGTCTTTATGCCGGATATCACATTCATATCGTCAATCCAATGCAATGATTAGAAAATTGAGCAATGAGTAAAAAATAAATGTGCAAATTTATTCAAGTTTTTTTTACTAAACAAATACTCGGAGAGGATAATAAGTAACACCAAAACAAACAAAAAAATACAAATAAATATAAAACAAAATAGAAATCAAGGCCAGCCGCAATTTAGCTAGAGACGTAGTAAAAATATAAAAATACAAAAAAAAAAACAAAACAAAACCTAAAATAATTAAAAATAAAAAATATACAAAATTATATACAGCAAGGCAATAATAATTAATGAATTAACAACTAATAAGCGATAAACAATTAATTAATTAATTATGTTTGATTAGACAAACAGCAACAAATAACAAAGCAAAAATACAAAACATTTAACAATAATTAGCATTAAATGGTTAACAAAACGAGAATTATTAAATTAATAGTTACAAATTGAAATAGTAAATTTAACATTAAAATTACGATATAAAAAAACCACAACAAACCCAATTTACGCCATTGTGATTCTTAATTTTAGACATTGTGACAAAAAAAAAAAATAACATAAATATTAAATAAATAATAAATTTTTAATTAAAAAACGCAAAATTACGAAAGCTTTAAAACAACAAAACGAAACCGAAAAAGCCACAAAACATAAATCGAGCCAAAAAAAGCAAAAAAAAAAACAGAAATAAATAAATGCTAAATGACCAAAAACCGCAAAACTTGAAGAGCTATAGAGATACAAGTATATATATATATATATATATATATATATATATATATATTGTATATATATATATATATATCTAAATGAACCAAAAAGGCAAAATTCCAGTTAGGAAAATTAGAAAATTCAGCAAATTATAAGCCAAGAACGCAGAACGCAACGCCAGCCGCCCACAACAACAAGCAACAACAATTAAATAAGCCAAAGAACAACAATAGCAAACTAAACCACAATAAACTCTGAGCTAAATTCCATCCAAGATATCAAATTGTTGCGGGCCATAAAATTATGGGCGCCTCCTAAGGGTATGCAACAGAAATTTTGATGCTGTTGTCAGCAACCGCAGTAGCCACGCCGCACGCTTCTCCCTTCAATTTTCGAGTCAGTCAGAAAACAAAAAACACTTTAACATAATTGAAAATTAGTAACACAAAGTGTAACAAAAAAAAAAAAAAAAAACAAAAAAACTATAACAAAAGAGACTTGAATCTATGCAATTATCGTCGCGTTCGTCAGGTTTCTAAAGCGCGCTTGCATCGCCGTTCGTTTTGGGCTAAAGCTGCCACAGCCACTGCCACGCCCCGAACGCCAAGATGACGATGTGGCAGAGTGGCGGCATGGGAGGCCATGGCTCCCAAAACAATCCATGGATGAAGCTGATGGGCATCGTGCACAAGGAGCGACGGCACACGGACAATGTGCAAAGCCAGAGCGGCTCCAACGAGCGCAACTTGAATCAGTGAGTACAACAATTTGATCGCTCTATACAGCTTATATTGTTTCTATTGTTATCCATATATTGATATTGTTTCTCAATTGAGGATTGCAACTCAACAATTAAGCAGTTTTTATGCTCACTCATGAAGTGAAAGAGTCGATTGGTTTTGCTGTCCGTCCCTCTGTGTGTACGTCCGTCCGTCTGTCCGTATGAACCCAAACCTTTACGCTGCTATTGAAGTTAGAGACTTGAAATTTAGAATATATATTCGTGGAATATATAAATCAAAAAGATATAACGATATACCTACACCCATGTTGGGCGTGGCATATCGCAATAGTTTATATCTTATAAAGTTTTAGAGTTAGAAGCTTAATAATTGGATGATTGAGTTACTGTTGCCCTCTTCTATCGATGACCCAGAAATAAGTGTGTCCTTTGTTGTTATTTTTATTGTTGACCTTTTCTAATGATTTATCAAAAAAGATATATATATATATGCTTATTGGGGGTTTTAGAAAGTTTTGGAGCTAGATTCCCAAAACGGGACAGTTCAGTTGTTGCAGACTCCTTTCTGACTGTTTTTCCAAAAAAGATTCAATTGTTTTGGAAACGTGAATAAGTATTATGCAGTCGGTAACGCCCGACTGCAACGTCCTTACTTGTTGATATTTGGCTTTGCATATTGTGGTCAGCTTATATGTATTTGCTTTAAAACTCAGCGTTCTATCCCGAATGACACTTAGATAATATTATTGAAATTAGCTTCAGTCAGATGGTATGCATGTAAGGCATTTCTGTATTAAATCAAAACATCTAACTATCTGTATTTAGCTAACTATGTAGCTGCCTCTTCTGTACAACAATTGCATTAGCGTGATTTAAGCATAGTTTAGGAAAAAGGGAAAACAATTTCGAAAATTTAAATTACAATTTGGCGCTGGGTGAAAAAAGCAAATCAAAGACAGCAACAACACAGCAAAAAATGTTTACTGAAGACAAAAATTTCTAAACTGCCATGTAATAGGCAGCTCCCCTCTCCTTCTTCCTCCTCCCTGCTCCCTGCACCACCGTCTCCATTGCTAACGCGCTGATAAGCAACATTTCGCATTGCTGGACGTCCATGGGCAAACTTTTTACGTGCAGGCACGCACTCGACACTTTGCTTGCGAGCGGAGGTATGCAACATTGTGTCTTGGAGCGTGAATATGCATGCGGATGTGAGTGCTTTGAGTGCTTCGAGTGAGTAGTCGTAAAACATGCGGCAATTGCGCAATTAAATGGCCAAATCCATCGCACTCCCAATCTCCGCCTCCGCTTCCATCTCTGGCTCTGGCTCTGGCTCGCTCTCTTCTGCTTATTGTAAATGAAAAGCAATGACTCTACATGCTGCAGTACATTGAATTGTAACTGCGCCGTACACACTGGCAGACACAAATCAACGGAACTGTCCGGCCACCTGGTTGCACCACAGCAGCACCAGTGCACCACAGCAGCAGCGCTGCGGCTCTTTGGGCTTTTAAAATTGGCTATAAATGCGCTGAAGCATAAATGGATTTACGTACATGCTGCTCGTTGCTACAATCCATTTCCATTTCCATGTTGCATGCAGCAACATGCTGCCATTATGCCACGCCCAGCCACGCCCACACCAACATATTGACACAGGGCAAATGGCGCACCGTGCGCTGCTCAGCGTTCGCTTATTGTGCTCAATATTTAATGCTAACAGGTAGGAAAGGCTAGTCGACTATTGAATACCCTTGCAGAGCTAAATCTGGTAGGAACTGGAGCTATATGACAGAGTTTGTTAGTTTAATATCAATTTGTATCTCTCCTGCAAGTTGTTTAGCTATAAAAATTGAGAGACTAGATTGATAGATAGCTCGGGGTAGATTCGAATTAATCATATAGGCTTATAGGGTATCTGTACGTTCAGCTATACTTCCTTTCTTTTTACTACACATTTCAACACAATGTTTCAATACCATCGTCAAGAGCATACAATGCAGCTTTATAAAATTATAAAGCCGTTCTTGTTGTCCTTGAAAAGTCAATATTGTTTGTCGCATTACAGAATGATTTGTCCTATTTGCATTTTCGATTTCATTTTCATTTGATTTCCTTAACTGAAACATTGGATGCGACACATTGCACAGAACCTTCAAATACTTGAGCGCATTTCATTTCCAGCTATCCCAATCGTCTGCAATTCTGAAGCAGAAAACGCAAAATCAACTAGTAACTGAAGCGTGTTTCATTCTCAGTTGTTTCCAGCAAATGTACTTTCATTTTCGAAATAGGCTAACCTATATATTCAACAATGTTTCATTTCCACACTTTAAAAGTTACTCAAATGCTGAAACTAAAATCTCACAATAAATACTTAGATATATTTCATTTCCAGTCGTTTCAATTAACTGCAACTTTTATATACCAATGTGTGTCTCATTCCCAGTTATTTCAATCAAATGTTCTTTAACTTCCAAAACCAAAACGTACATATACTTAAGCATGTTTCATTTCCATATGTTTCAACTAAATCTTTAATTTAAAAACATAAAAGCATTATAAACACTGAATAACGTACATATATTTAATCGTGTTTCATTGCCGATTGTTTTCGAAATAGAAATCAGAAAAGCTTTAAGTGCTTAACGCGTGTTTCATTTCAGTTCGTTCATTTAGAAATCCGGATTCGTATAACCCTATTTAAGCATGTGTCATTCCCAAATTTTCTTACTCAAACGCACAAATACCAATGGGTGTTTCATTCCCAGTTGTTTCATTCAAGTGTGCATATTAATATGGGTAATAAAAAATACTTGAAAGCTAATGGAAAATAAAAATTTCACTTATGTACTTATGTATATAAAAGCATGTTTTTCTTGTTGTATTTTTCAAGCTCCCCTTGAGCGAGAGCAGCTAGGGCAACCACTTGATTCGATTCGTTAAGAATAGGAAACTCTTGTTGCGAGTGCTTCTCTGGGCGAAAGGCAACTCTCAGATTGAATTTAGCTAAATGATATGAGTCCCTGCTCCATACTTTGCTCCGTTAGCAGTTGATTCCGCTTCAATTGAGCTCTGCGGCAAAATGTTTTCGAATGACGTGCTACAAATGCATAGAAATAAGGAAAATGAAAAGAAAAGTTGCAGAAACAGACATGTGTATAAATGTATGTATAGTATAAGTATAAGTACTATACTTAAGTAAAAGTATCCCTTAAATGTGATTAGATTCTTGAAATTAAAATAAACAACAACGTTTTTTATATGATTGCAAACGTTAGTTCAGCATTCGTCTAAAGTAAATTAAAATTATATATATTGTGTAGATGGAAATATTTATTGAGAAGCCAGTGAAGCGTTTCTGAAATTAATTTAGTTAAGCACTTAAAGAAGATTTAAGTTTTTTTTTTCAAATATTGGAAAATATTCTTAAAAACAAATATATAATTTATTAAATAAAATATATTTTTATATTATTTATATATTTTTATACCCTGAATCCATTGAAAATGTGAAATCAGGGTATAATGTTTTTGTGAAAATGTATGTAACAGGCAGAAGGAGACATGGCAGACCCCATAAAGTATATATATTCTTGATCAGCTCGACAAAGGGAGTCGATATAGCCATGTCCGTCTGTCCGTCCGTCCGTCCGTCCGTGTGAACGCAGCGATCTCGCAAACCACAAAAGCTAGAGATCTGAAATTTGAAATGTATACTCATGTATATCCTACGCAGTACGAGTTTTTTCCTTATTATCGATAAAAATCGATAACTTTTCTTCGTTTTTGAATACCGTTATAGCTATAGATTTCAGATTTACTGTGTGTATCCGTGTAATGAATACAAACATTTTGCAATTTTTGGATTTTGGATACCACGCCCCGTTCCCCCCAAACTTGAAAAAAACGTATTTCAAATACTAGAGACTTGTGCTTTGGCAAATACATACATATGAATGTCATTATTACGCTGTAAAAGTTTAATTACGAAAGTCCATCTAGAAGCAAACCTATTCAACAAATAAGTTTCCAAAATATAGCCCATACTGCAGCCCAAGCGCTGCCCGCGCGCAGTCGCTGCGTAAACTGCGCAGTAGCAGAGCAAGTGCTTGTGCGTGCGTGTGCATGTGTGTGTGTGTGTATGTGTTGTTTGTGTATATGTATATACATATAAAAGAAGCGTAAAATGATTTGAATATCGCATCTTCGCAGGGTTCAGGGTATCTCTTAGTCGAGCAGTCTCGACTAGAGCACTCTTACTTGTTATTATATTATATTATTCTTATATTCAATTTTTTTTAAATTTTATTGATTATATTATTTATTGTTTTAGTTATTATTATTATTATACTACATATTATAAGAAGTGTTAATCAGTTTAGTTGTTGTTGGTCAACTTTCAAATGACAGGAAATTAACGTTGATTTCACTCACTGGGCAATATAGAATTCTCACCTGGTTATAGCTTCGGAAGAGTAGTAAAGTCCATGGCTGTAACAGCAAGTTAGCCGTTGATAATAAGTAATATATATATAGTTCATTCTCCCTCTCTCACTCACTCACTCACTCTCACTCCCTCTCTCACTCTATATACAATATGTATATATTTATATATTATCAAATTGCATCTTTGACATTTTTCGTGAGAAGCCAAAATGAAAAATGTTGCAATACATTTATCACTTCGGTCATAATTTGCTGCTGCCCCCGCCGCTTACACAAAGAGCAAACATGCTAAGGAGGCCAGCACAAGCAGACAACAACAACAACATCTACAACAACAACATCTACAACAACAATGAGCACATTTTATGCATAAGCACGACGAAGGTCAGTCAGGGCTGATATAAAAAGGGTTCTCAGCCCGTACGGGTCAGGCTATGTGTCATCTGTGGAATGAGAATGAGAATGGGAATGGGCATGGGAATGCAATGTGGACCGTGAAGCGGAGCACTTGAAGCATGCCTCAAGCCGCCGACTTGAGCTGAGCCGTGCGAGATCAGGCATGGGGCAAGCAATTGAAATGTGCGCCTCGAAGTAGGCAACTAAAATTTAAGCGTGAATGCTGCGTGTGTGTGTGTTTTGTTATTATGTTGTATGCAACAGTTGAACATTTGTGAAATTTGCATAAGTTTCGTTAGAATCCTTCATTGGCCACGTGTGGCATGTTTTGCAGCTAAACTTGGAATTTGTTGAATTGTGCTCGAAAAACTTTTTCCATTTGTTTGGGCGTTGCCTTCGCTCGAGTGTGTGTGTGTATGTGTATGTGTGTGTTGATAGCTTCAAAAGCATTGGACTGGTATGTGCATATGAATATTTTATAAGCCTCTCAAATGTAGTTGTATGTGTCTCTGAGTGTGTGTGTGAAAGGCTTTATTTATGCAAAGGGTCGCCCAGTGTGCCCAGCTGCGGCAGACAGAAGGAATAGACGTAGTTGTAATAGTTAACGCCAAAGCAACAAAATACTTTGGTCATAGAATGCCAAGCATACACACACCCACATACACACATACACTCACACATGTATATAGGGGAGCCAACACTCAGTCAACTATTTTGCATTGAAATTGAAATGTTCGCAGCTTTTGTGCCCAATCATTAGTTGAAGCAAGGCAGCTGCGGCTGTTGTCAATGTGTCTCTCTCACACACACTCTCTCCTCTCTCTCTCTCTCTCTCTTTCTCACTGTGTATGTTGATGTGAAAGAGCATTTACTTTACACAGCAACTAAGCGAACTCACTGACTTCCAGCAACTTTTGGCCCATTTAACACTTTACACGTAACAAATTCTGTTGCTGCTCTCGTTTCAATTGTTGCTGCTGTCAACACGTGTGCAACATCAGCAATCATCTAATTAACACGTATTCATTGGCAAAAAAGTTGCATTTTTTTCTCTTTTTGTTGCAACTTTTAATAGTTCCATAGCTATGGATAGGCGGGAGCTCTAAAAGTATTGTATATATACGAGTATATAGTTTAAATATGTTCATTTGATATTTATGATATATGATATTTAATAACAAGTATGTTCAATGAGGAGTTCGGAGTCCTTTCTTTTGACTGGAAAAATAGAATGATAAATGTGCAAAAAAATATGAATTATGCAAAGAAGAAATTGCAAAGTCTGTTTTCTTTTGTAAAACGATTTGTATGAAAAAAATCGATATAATTGTCTAAATATCTATTTGAATACCTTAACTAGACATATACAACTTAAAATTTATATATTCTCATATATCCTCATATATTAAAGCAGTTCGAATTGGTTTTTATACCCTGAACCCATTGAAAATGGGAAATCAGGCAGAAGGAGACGTGGCAGATTAATTAATGTATCTCGTACTTTAGAGCTAGAATCTCCAAATTTTGTATTTAGATATATGTTTTATATTTATATTTTGTTTTATCATTTATATTTTATACAATTTTTATTTTTGTTATATTTTGGGCACCGGCTAAAAACGCGCAGTTGGAGGCTTGGCATACCCCATAAAGTATATAAATTGATCTGGACTACAAGCTGAGTCGATCTAGTCGTGCCTCTGTCGTGCGTCTGTCTGTAGGTCCATTCGTCCGCCTATCCATATGTATGAACGCGTCGATCTCAAAATCTATAAGAGCTAGAGATATATATTCTTGTATACCGTAGGCTGTTTGAGTTTATCATTTTCTTTTCGATAACTCATCTGCTTTAACGCTTAATCGATAAGAATCATAAGTTGATTTCATTCTTTAAGTGTAACGTGAATACCACAAATCCTGGAGACTTCAAATTTATTGTATTAGGTTCCTCTGATGAATACCCAGAGTTGAATATTTCTGATTTTGAATACTTCTCTTCCTTCCAAATTTAGAAAAAGGTATTTTAAGCAGCATGTCATTATCACGCACTGAAAATTTGATTAAGAAAGTTCGCCTACCAGAAAAGTTGTTCAGCAACTAATTTCCCATAGTAAGGCACTTCAGCACAGCCCAAGCGCAGCCGCTTATGTGTGCGTCTTTATGTGTATGTGTATGTGTATGTGTATGTGTTGTTTGCTATGTATGCATAAAAGAAGCGTAGAATGATTTAAAAACAGCTTTGGTTCAAGGTATCTTCTAGTCGGATATACCCGACTATAGCACTCTTTTTTGTTGTATCCATTAATGCATTTCTTAAAGATTGAAAGAGACAACAAAATGAGTATTTGGATACTCTTAGAGCCTGTACTAAGTGAGATTATTTGATTGGGGTTTCCTATTAAAGCAAAAAAGATTTGGAATTGATTCTGACTTGAGAAAGACTTTGAATTTATTTGGAATACAAATGCAATAGCTTAAGAACTTAAATTATAGATATCAATAAGAATTTACCATTTCGAAGTTTTACATAACTTAAAAGATAGATAGAATTTATGCAGTAAAATTTGCAGTTAAAGCGAAATGCAAGCATTAAGCTGGCCTCGCACGCAACGCGAAGCAATGAGAATGGAACTGAAGGCAGCTGATATATACCAACATATATATTTAAATATATCTTGTTATATTATAATGTGGCAGACATAGTACATATACAGGTAAGAAAGGAGCAGAAAGGTGGGCTGGGCTGGGCTGGGCTGGGCTGGGCTGTGGTAAATGATGATTCGTGCCTTGGTCAGCGTTGGGGCAGTTCCATTTATATTCGCTTTTGCTGAGCTGTTGCTAAGCATTTTAGTTGTCTAATTGCGGGTCATTTGTTAGGCAACTGCCGCGTCTGCCGCTGCCGCTGCCGCTGCCACGCCCCCGCTCCTGCTGCTAACTGCCGCTTATCGGTGGCACAACACGCGACGCGTCGCCGCGTCTGTTGCAACTTGGCAAGTTAGCGAATCGTTCGCGCCACACATTTGTTAGGGTCGCTCAAATCATTTTTCATTTGCCAGTTAAAATTCGCAAGGCTCACAAAGTGGAGGCGTCCGAGTAGGTGGGGCATTAGTGGGGCTTGGGGCAAGTGTGAGACAGTTCCATTGAACTTCGCTCAAGCGAAATTAATGAGCGCATAAGCGGCCTCAATGGCCATAACACGCGCCAAGGGGCGTCCACTGAAGTGCACTAAAGCGAACAGTCGAACTGCAGGCCCAGGAATATCCAAGGGTGCAAGGGCGATGAGGGGTAGGTTGTGGGTGGCAAGCTACAGGGGGCCATGTTGGTCCTGGTCGGCATGTGTGTGTCAGTCTGTCAGTCTGTCAGCGTGTCTGTCTGTCAGCTGGTCATTTGGCATTTTAATGATGGTCATAAAACGCAAAGTGTCAATGCGAAGCGATTGAAAAAGACAACGCGAAAATCAGTTGAGCTTGACCGCAAGATACCCTCTCTATATACTTGTTGAGCTAATGTGAATAAGTTCAGACTGCTTTATAGCCATCTATAAATATGTATATGTGTGTGTATGTGTGAGTGAATGTTTAAGTGCTTGATTGATTGGCAGTGTCCTGTCATAAGGTGCAGAATATGCAGTTTGCAACTTGCGGCTTCTTCGTTCACGGAATCACCAGCTCTAAGTACAGCTGCTCGCTTTTGGTTGCAATTTAACAATGCCTTTATTCATTTGCTTAGCTGCGGTATACTGTGAACACAGGAAAAGCCACACTCCCGCTCTCACAAACCGAACTCCAAATGCCGCTCTTATTACTTATGATTACTTATTACTACAAGTATATATAATAAACTGTATATAATAAACTGATGATTAGTGATTTGTTATCAACCATCTATACGAGGTCTGTTTACTCAAGACCTACTTTAATTATTCATTCATTAATATTTATTTTGTTCGCTTCAAAGTAATCCCCATTGGATTATCTCCAATCCGCAGAGTAGAACTGTAAAAGAAACTATAGTGGTTCTGTTCGATGGTTTCTTCCATCGACCGACTTAGCGACTTTAATGCTTATACAATAGAAAAACATTTTTTTAAATTCTTTATATTAAATAAATAATGGGACACGAGAGAGAAATTAAAATAAAGCTAAATAAATCAACTTTTCATTGAAACTAAAATATTGAATAATGCATTAAAAACTAAACAAGTTCATTTGTTAAAGTTTTTTTTTAAGTTTTTGGGTTAAAAAATTTCTATATACCATTAAAAAGTTATCTGATATTACCTATTAGCGTTCATTTTACATACAAGAGTGTTTTCAGCTATTCTTTAAGTGAGACTATATATTAATTCAATATCCATAGGTATTATCGACTGCCTCAAAGCTCTTCAAAGAATCTTCTTTTGTGAGCAGCTACAGCTTCTTTTTCGATGCGCTCTTTATCTACTCAATCGTAGTATTATCTTATCTTTCTATTGGGCCTCTTTAGTTTCGGCAACAACGGTCTGAGCTAACTGCGGCATCATTAGTATTTTCTTTTCGGCCAAACATTAGATTCAGATTCTATGCTTCATACTTTTGGAAAACTTAAAGATGAGTCAAAACACTAACTGAGCATTCAACATGACATGAATTCCAACATAGCACCCCAAAAAGTCGAAAGTCTAAAGTCGAATATGCATATATTTGTGATACTTTTTGAAGAGACCTCTTATAAGACCTTGTATAGCTCGTATGAAATTCTAGATATGAGAAGAATACAATTCACAAACAGGACTCAAAGGTACAAAACTGAAGTGAATTTCAGACAAACCAGCTTAAAGAATCAATGTACAGCAAACATAAACAAATCATAAGCCATAAATCTTTGCCATTCATTCGCCTAACACAGGTTGACTCCCAGTTTGAGTCAAGTTGCCCCACTTGAGATACCTCACAAATGCCGGGGTATTTCAATTCAACAACTTGGCCAACAATTTTGGCTGACATTTCAATTGGCGCAGCCATAAAAAAGACGACAAAGCAGCAGCTAAAGATTTGACTTTGATTTCGAGAGGCGGCCACAGAAACTGGCTGAGAGCAGCGGCAACAAAAGCAACAAAAATTGGCAGCACTCAATTAACGCATTTAAAACTACAATGCAAATGCAGCAGCAGCAACAGCAACTGCCACGCCCCCTAGTTTGTGAATACCTCAGAACTACCACATTCCTTTGACTTGAGTTGGACTGCACTTGGCCGTGTGTTGATTGGGAATGTGTGGGTGTGTGTAGGCGTATGTGTAGGCGTATGTGTGTGTGGGTGTGTGTTTATTTTCAGGCATGACAAGCATTGCTGCTGCTGCTGTTTCTCTTGTTGCTGTTGCTGTTGTTGTTGTGCATTGTGCGCCTGCAGCTTTTGTTTGTGGCACGCAGCAGCAACAGCAGCAGCAACAGCAGCAGCAGCAGCGGCGGCTACGTGAACCATTGTCTGCCACACAATGCGGCACCATGTGAACGTTGACTACAATGTGCTCGGCAATTGAGATGAGGCACTCCAAAAAGGATGCTTAGATGCAGCCAGCACAAAAACACGAAATGGGGAAACGCTTGCCGAGAATATTGAGCCATTAAAATGCATACCATACGGAAAAAGAGTGTGCGAGAGAGAGGGAGAGAAAGCGGGAGGAAAATGGACTGACGAGCAGAGTGCAGAGAAAGAGAGAGGGAAGAATGGGTAGTGAGGAAAGTAAGGTGTGTAAAGTTACAGCATTTGAGGTATTTTAACAGCAAAACAAATCTTTTATTTGAAAAATAATAAGTGACGATAACTCAAAGGTATTTATGGACGTCTCTAGAAACAATTTTTAATATTTCCTTTGTCACCAAGATATCGTCTTATATAATTTTCCGTTCGCCTCATTTTCTCCTCTTGCTCTTATTTCTGTCTATCTTTCCATAAACGATATCGCATTAACACATAAATATTTTTAAAATGTTTTGTAGGAGATTATATGAGAAGGCATAAGACTTTTAAACATGTAAAGTGTACTTTAATAATCTATTTACCCATTTTGTTTAAAATATGCAGAAAATCTGACATGATTAGGATATTTCAGCTTTAGAGATTGTGATTCAATATGCTAAAAAGCCTACGTTAAATTTCATGAAACTTTTGTTGACCTAAATTATACATAAAGTAATTTTGTATAACATAAAAATAAATCTTTTGATTTTCAAAAAAAATCAAATGATTGATTTTAATCGATAATAAGGGATGAGTTATCGAACAAAAAATTATAAGCTTGTACTGTGTATGATATACAGGAATATACGTGTAAAGTCTCTCTCTAGGTCATGATACATACGGATAGACGGACGGATGGTCGGACGGATGGTCAGAGGAACGGACGGACAGATGAATGCGTGTGTTTCTGTTTCTCTATTTCATCCTTTCTTTCTTTCTCTTCGTCTTTCGCTCTCACTCTTTCTCTCTCTCTCTCTCTCCCTCTCTGTCTCTGTCTCTGTCGCTGTCTCTCTCTCTATCTCTCTCTATCTCTATCTCTATCTATCTCTATCTCTATTTCTATCTCTATCTCTATCTCTATCTCTATCTCTATCTCTATCTCTATCTCTACCTCTATCTATCTCTATCTCTCTCTCTCTCTCTCTCTCTCTCTCTCTCTCTCTCTCTCTTGCTCTCTCTCTCTTGTTGTCTCTCTTTCTCTACTTATCTGAACTAATGTTGCTATTCTCCATCGACCTAATTCTATCGACTCAGCTCGTCGTTCTGATCAAGAATATATACATATACTTTATGAGGTCTTCTATGCCTCCTTCTGCCTTTTACATATCTCGTTTCCCTGTACAAAAACCACAACAATTTATGTTTAAAATCTACGATGAATAATTAAAGTTATGATAGATGACTTTATATTACTTAACTATATTTGATACTCTGTATTAGATTATTCTATTTATCAAATGACATCTTATAGTTGGAGCTTAAACTACTTTCTCTCAAATCCTATAGGGAATATCATTAATGCTTTAATTTAAAGCTCAAATTTTAAATGCTTAGCTTCATGGAAATGTAATTTTCCTTAATGAAGGATGTGTGTTGGGCCCAATCTCTGTTTTTTTTCTGGTTGGCATGCCACGCCCACACGCTGAAATAGCCCTAGCCGCCCACTTAAAGCTGACTAGCAAAAAAATAATTTAACGCATCGACGACTTTTGCATATTTGTGCCCTGATTATTGTCACACCAAATGGTTGTTGTTTCAATTGTAATTGCTGTCGGTTGGGGATGTCAGATAGAAATCGGGTCGGGATTGAGCAAGGTCATGAAATTGTATTGCTTTTTATGCTCCAGTGAGCTGCACACACACACAGGCATGAAAATTGCAATTATATTTTGCATTTTGATTAAAACTCCATCCACATACTCACACACACAGACACGCTGCAGTTAAAGCTGTTAACAGAGGCCAGGGACAAGGCAAAGGTTGCCACTCAGGGTCAGGGTTGGTGGGGGTCGTGGCTTGGTCAGCTGCCAGCTGTGTGGCTGCAAAGTGAAAGGCAAAGTGAAAGCAACTGCCAAAATACGCTTAAGCGCTAAACAGCTGTTTCCACATCCGCATCGAACACACGCTGATGACCCACTCTACATAGCCAGCCCCAGCCCCAGCCCCAGCCACGACTCTATAAACTTCAGAGTCTTGGCAATTTGACAACGGCGCATTATCCTTACAAATGGCTGTCCGACAACAGCTGTGCCAAGTGCCTAGTCCACTGTTTCGAAAAGGAAAAAAAGAAAAATATATATATTTGAAAAATGATATGAATGTTGCCGTTGCAGAGAGAGAGGGAGAGAAGGAGGAGGGTGCGAGCGGCAAGTCAAGCTGTTTTTGCTGGCGTTTTGCCAAATTGTACGGATATATTTAAAAGTGCATAAATCAAAATACATACACACACACAGAGAGAAAGAGAGAGAGAGAGGAAGAGAGGGGAACAAATGTTGACACTACCAATGGTAATTTAATAAAGCCAAAATGAACGTCAGTTGGCGCTTAATTAGCCACGGATTGAAAAAGCGCGATTTAATGAAAGCTAAAAATGAAAAATTCATAATGATAAATGATTCTAATTGATAGCACAAATGGGGCTAATGGCAAAAGTAGTGTGTGTGTGGGTTAAGGAGAGAGCGTTGAGAAGATGATTCCAAGGTAAAGCTTTAATATGAAAAGGAACTAATGCAGAACTGGCTCAGGCAGACAGGCATAACTTGAATAAGAGTTGCAGTTGCGGTATACAGAAATTGACCAAGCAAAGTGCTACCATTTTTGATAACTATATTTAAGTATTTATTCAAGCTATCGATAACATATCAAGTGATTGGAATAGCTTAAGAAATTGATCGACATATCTGAAATTGTGAAGGAATAAAGTAGGGGAATCAGTCAACTCATGAGCTCTTCAATATTCCCTCTAGAACAACCTTATATATAAAGGTAGACCAAGCAAGAGTGATACTACTTTCGTTATTATATTTTATTTATTTAAGAATTTATTTAAGGTATCGATAACATACAACTGTTGAAATATTCAATGAGCCATGTTATGTGAATACCATTATCTTAAAAAACGTATCGAAATGTCGGCAAAAATTGTGAAGAGGAAGTTCAATTTGTCATCTCACAACGATTCTGCTATCTGTTAACCTTTGAATATTTCCTTTAGAGCGTCGTTGTAGATACATATATCTGTAAATGTTATCTAAGCAAGAGTGATACTATTTTCGATAACTATGCATCAACCGCTATTCAAGTTATTGATGTTGATATCGGCTGGAGTTGTGAAGGAGAAATTTGTCAGTCATCTCAGTCATCTTATGACAATCCTTAAAGGTTTCATTTGGGGTAATGTAATATATATACAGGTTGGACAAACAAGAGTGGTACTATTTTCGATAACTATATTTCAGCATCTATTAAAGTCATCGATAAAACAAATATTTCCTCTAGGGCGTCGATAAGTCTCTAGCTTATGCTAACAAACCTATCACTCTAGCAGAGATCGAGGTCAACATTCGAGTTGATATTGCAAAAATAACACGGCGCATACAAGGAACTGAGTCAGTGAATGATGTGCGATTCCACAAGGAAATTACATAAAAACAATTTCAAACTGAGACTAAGAAGAATTTAATATCTCAAAGCGTTTTTGCTTAATTGGAAATTCATTTCCAATTGCTCCTATTTATGCATAATTTCCCCCAATCAACAAAGCTAACTATGCTCCAAAATGTTAAGTGTCTCAATCAGCAGCAATTATCTAGTTGTCAAGTTGCAAGTCTTATAAAGGACAAATAATTATAATCTAATTCCAATGCGTCTCCATTAGAATTCCATTGTAAATGCAAAAATTCCTAAACTCATCAAAGGAAACAATTTGATATAGATTATTTATGCATGTTGAGTGCAAAATGATTTCGAGTTATTTGACAAATTTTGTGTAGATCTGCATGAGATGCATTTGCTGGCATCAAATTGCAAATGCGATAAACTTTTAATCAATTCCGTCAGCTGCTTGTCCCATTGATTAAAGAGAAGAGTCAAAGGGGGCCAAAAACAGCAGAAAATGCGAAAAGCATGTGAAAATCCAGTGAGGAAAGCATTTGGCAATTGCGCACGCAATTACAAACGCAAACACAGTTGGGACAGAGGAGAGGCGACTGCGAGGCAGTGAGTGGCAGGCGGGTCTTGCTGCAATTGCTGCAGTTGCAGTAAGCAAACGAGAAATGCAAATTGTCAGGCATGCAGCACAATTGCAGGAGGCTGTGTGCCTCCAAATATGTATGATGTGTGGCGCACACGCACATGAGCCCAAATGTGAAACGGAATTGAAATGTGGCCAAATGCTGGCTGACGAGGGCTGCGGCAGAGGCGGGACCAGTGGGCGGCAGCTGGATACAAAGTCAATTCTTTGGTTTGGGCACAAAAGCACAAAGCAATCAATGAGAGCTGGCACGCAGTGGGCGAGCAGGAGCTGGTTAAAGGCATGCCAGAGCTGAAGCCGGAGCTGGGTGTAGGTGACAGCTGGCTGCCCGTTGAGGGCGGCTGTCAGGACATGAAATACGCTCGATGCCAAGCACTGACAAGCAGTCAGTCAGTCTATCAGTCAGTCAGTCAGCCAGTCAGTCAGTCAGTCAGTCAGTCAGTCAATCAGCGAATCAGCGAATCAATCAGCCCGTCTGTCAGTCAGCTACTGGAACTTGTTGCTGGCGAGTCGAACTGTCAGACACACATAGTTGATGAAGCAGACGAGGCAAATGTAAACATTATTGCAACTAATTGCAAACGAATTGAGACTAGTCACTGGCCATGCAGCTCGCATAGGTAAATGTAGTTAGCGAAATGTTGCCAACGGCAGTTTGCAGTCAAAGAGCTCAACTGAACAAAGAAATCTGTATTTATTTTGCAAGTGCAGCAATCAATTAGCGTCAGCACAAGCAGAAGCGCAACGACTACGCCTCGTTCATGATCCAAAAACAACTCAATTTTATTGGACAAATCAATCATTTCGAGCATATCGGTTGAGCTGATCAAAGCCATGGCTCTAGAACACTGTTACTACTGAACTAGAGGATATATGCCTTTTAACGAGCGTAGCTAGAAAACTTGATCATTGCATCTAGAGTTGGCATAGCCGATCTACTTTATAATATCAACAGTGACAGGAGTATATATAGTATAGTTATATAACTGCAATAAAAATAAAGACAGACGGTAAATAATAGATACATATATATATATAGAGATCACATAAGCAATAAAACAAAGACATTTACATATAAACGTCAAATCAATTAAATCTTTGTTGGCATTCAGTCTTCATGGCAAAATGTGTATATAAAAGATGTGATTAGATTTAACCTCTACAAATGTTCAAGTGCTTGAGTTCACATAAACACGATCATATGGAGATATGAGTCAAGTGCGGCGGTCACTTTTAGAAATTATGATGCGATTCATAAAAGAAAATCAATTAGATATGACAAAGGCAATAAAACAGAAAAGACTTGGCTTGAGAGAGCACTTAGTTAAGTATATATATATGTATATATATATATACAATGGAATATGCATTTATTTTATATAATATATGTATGTTGAGCTTGTGTCAATTTGGTGTTTCCTTTCATTCTTATTTGATCATTTGATCTGTCTTTCACATATTGCTTTTTCGTAATGCCAATGTCTAGTAAATTTCTCTTCGTTCACTGAGAATCACAACGATCCTTTCTGCATGGCCCAGCTAGTCATCTCGCTCTATATTCGTCTCTCTCTCTTTCTCTCTCTTTCTCTCTCGTTCTCTCTCTCTCTCTCTCTCTCTCTCTCTCTCTCTCGCTCTCATGGAGTGTACAAGCTAGCAATGAGAGAATAATAGAATATTTTTACAACTCTAGACAAGCGCTCAGTCCCACATTAGTAATATTGCAATATTAAGAGACAATCACAAGAGAAATCAGACTTTTACACAATCACGTCATAGTATCATAGTGATACGTTATATATATAAAAATATATATAATATATTTTTATAAAATAATAAATATTTTTTAATAAATATTTTATAGTACAAATTCCCGATTTTCATAGCAGCTAGAAGCTAGATTTCTTAGTCAAACTATTTAGTTTGTCTATCATCATTGACTCCTTTTATAGTTTAAAATTGTAGAAAGTAAACAATATTCGAAATGGAAAATTTCTTAATAATTACAGAAGTTTTTACTTTTAGAGTATTTATTGAGTTTCGACTTTGTTTGAATTGAATTTTATCCAACTGAAACTTCATTTGTGTTTGCTAAAAGTCAATATTGAAAATGATAAATTATCAAATTACATCAAGTATATTTTCTATATAGTCCGATTTATGCAAATAACTTTTCTAGTTCAACAATTCTACGAGAAGAACAAGTAGGAGTGCTTTACTCGGCACTTCCCGACTATGAGATGCCCTGCGCAGAGCTGCTATACCAATCATTCGACGCTTCTTTTATACATACATAGCAACTTGTACATACATACATACGCATACATACATACACACACACACATACATACACACAAACGCACACATAAGCGGCTGCGCTTGAGCTTTGCTGATGGGCTTTTCTATGGGAAATTCAGTTGTTGAACAACTTTTGTTCAAAATGAACTTTATTAATCAAATTTGCAGAGCGTGATAATGACATCTTGATGTGTGTCCTTGCCAATGCGCAGTTCTCTACTATTTAAAATACGTATTTTAAAATCGGAAAAAGAGAAGTATTCAAAATCAGAAATATTCAAGGCTGGGTATTCATCACAGGAACCTAACACGCTTAAAGAATTTAACTAAAACTATCGATTAAGGGTAAATCGTACTGCGTATATAAGAATATAGTATATCTCTAGCTCCTATACATCTGAGATTGACGCGTTCATACATACAGAAAGACAGATAGAACGTGTTCTATAGCCGTGGCTATATCGACTTAGCTCGTCATCCTGCTCAAGAATATATATACTTGCTGGGGTCTGCCACGCCTCCTTCTGCCTGTTACATACACACATTTTCGCAAAATCAATTTTCCCCGAATTTCCATTCTCAATGGGTTCAGGGTATAAAAAGCAAACAATCAATTGCTCAAACATTAAATGTTGTTGGAAAATGTTTGTATGCTTGGAGCTCGTAGCTGAGCTGAATCTGACACTATTACCTTACTCTATGTATATAGGTCTAGCAGCAATATAGACATATACATAATGTTGTCAAGCAAGCTCTATTGGTGTAAACTCTTAAATTTGTTTGCTATCCACAAACTGTATCTCTTTCTTCAGTCACTTTTTGCTCTCAGAAAAGCAGTTGTTAGCACATACATATATAGTTTATATAGATAGACATATATATATATTAGTATAGATAGTCTTTTATACAATATACATTTTATATATTGATTTCTGTAGTCATCTTAGTCATCATGCCATCTCGAAGTTGATTCTAATATTCAGCCTAATAAATACTTGACTTTATTATGCTTTGTATTTGTGCTTTATTAGCCAGTTTATCAGAGCTTCTGTTTGTATTATTCCATTTGTTGATTGTGTCGACTGAGAGATATGTTTGTCTTTGCTAAGCTGTGATTTCTGTCTGCTTTTTGTTTGACTCTTGTCACAAATAAACATTTCGCACCTTGCCAATCTGTTACAATATCGTATTTCATTATGCATACTCAATTCCAAGTTGCTGATGAGAAATGCAATCGCTGAGCGGAAATTATTTGTGCAAGTGTGATAGGTAAATTTGTCAAGTTATGGGTGATTGTAATCGAAGATGAAAAGCATTCAAGTGTTTAAATTTATATAACTATAAGAGTGTATAGTAAATTCTCTTAATGTGTTGTTAGCTGATCTAAAGTGTTCTTTCGCATTTTGAAAATTATGAATGGAAATATATTTCTCCTTGAAGTTTATTTACTTTTATTTTGGCATATGAAACAGTTTCTGTATCTCTTCTGAAAGAAAATTGATGCTAGCAATAATCAACTTTCAAGAGTTTCAAATGTCATATAAAATATATTTCAGCTGTCTTTACCTAACTTTAGTTGCAAGGTCTTGGATCTTCGCTCTGGTTCATCTCAACGTTTCTCGCATAACCTAAGCAAATTATGCTCAAGCCCAACTTTCAAGATTCTCAGCTGTCATATAAAATATATTTCAGCTGCCGTTACTTAACCTGATTTGCTAGCTCTTAGCTTCAATAGTTTTTTCTCGCTACACCTGTATCGACTTCTACCACGTTTGCAGAGAAGGTCACCATTTCCCCTCATCACACGACTCGACTTAATCTTGAACTCCCTGATTGAAGCACTCATTCTCTAACCAATGATGACACTAACACCTAAAACTCCCTCTTCTTGCTAAGCGTCAAGTCAACCTTCGGCACCTTTAAGCTGGAAGAGTGTCATAGCAAATACTCTCCCGTGCAGTCAGGATTTATTAGCTATCGTTGCTTATACTGTCAACTCAGTTTGATCAAAATTACAAGTCATTTGCAAATTTCTCTAAAGTCACTGAACTGAGTTTCTCAACGTCAATGATTTGTGTTTTCTGTCAAGTCTAAGCAACTCTATATTAGCTCAAATTCATCCAAACTTTTTCTCACATGCTATATTACACATCCATAAAGTAAGTTTCCACTGCCTCCACATAACTAAGACTTCACCAAGTCCAACTGCGCCTAACCTAACCCAACCAATTAGCACGCTAATCAAGAGAATAAATGACAAATATATGTGGTAAAAAAAAAGAACAATTAGCATTTATTTTTGTTAAACATTTGACTTAGATATTATCTGTAACTAGACGATGTTCGTTATAGCGTATGGGATATGTGAGTGCATTGCCCTTGTCCCAGGAGTATAATTCCTGAAGATAAATAGATAATACTTAACATAGAGTGAAACGGGCAAAGAAGGAGGAACTTACCACTGTGAGGGGATTGTAGCCGACTGTTGTCGTATAGCTGAATGGATTGGAGAAGGGCAGATTCGCATTGAGCAGTTTGCCCTTGTAGAGATCGACAACGTAGCGTATTTGGGTATTTTTATCGGTGCCCGAATCGATGGCATACAAATTGCCGCAGACAATAAACATTTCGCCGAATTGTTTATGATCGAGTGTTATATTAAAGTTATACTGCATGCGCAACGTCTCAGCATCCAGCTAAAATAATAAATACGCATAAGAGAAAGAGACAGAAATAGAGAAAGAGTGAGAGAGACTAACTTACCTTAGCTACCAGTGTATTGTTTGAATCGAGCGTGCTGTAGATGACCCAAAGACCAACCTCATCCACGTTAAAGTCCATATAATTATAGTCTGTTGCGTAGAGTCGATTGCCAGTCGCGATTCCCGAATATGGCAATTGTATGGCTATAAAAATTGTATTTATATACAATATAAACATATGTATCTGATAAACAAATAGATCTACTCACTTGTCTTCTTGGAGGTCGTCAAATCCAGCTTGACAACCAAATCCGAGTTCTTCTGTTGGTAGTAGAACGAACCGTTGTAGACCACGTGAGCATTGCCCTAGGAATTTCATTGAATTTCATATAGAGTTGAGATTCGGTGATAAAATCAGTATCTTACTTGAAAACCCTCAGATATTTCGTATTTGTGCCTGGGCACACTGTTCACGCGATATTGCGTGCGCGTGGAGAACTCAAATAGATTATAGGCATCATTCTCATTGGTCACAAAGGTTTTCTCTTTATCAACTTCCCTGGGTGCAGCATCGCGCAGCCAAGAGCCAAATTTCTCATTTACCACCTTATGGAATACGGGCTTACCCACTGCATATAGATAACAGGCTGTGCACAGAGAGAGAGAGAGAGCACATATTACTAGGGATATTATTAAGTTATATCGGAAACTTACTTTTCACACGCTTCGGCAAGCCCGGGTAGCTGCGATTGCCTGTCGGCTGTATCTCAAAGTTGTTGAGTATAGAATCTTTGCACTGATATAAGCTATAAATATAGATGGAAAGTTGAGCTCGGATGGAGTGTTCGAGTAGTTGGGTAACACTCACCTTGGGTCTGGACACTGATCACAAACGGGACATTCGCTTTCGGGCGGCCGCTGTCCATAGACCTTCACATTGTTGCCCACATAGGGTATTTCACTATTCGGATCCTGAGCTATAAATACCAAAAGGAATCTTTCAATAATCATATATCTTTATATATTAATAAAGTATCGAACTTACGTGCTATTTCAAAATTAACCATAGTCGCATTTAGCTCATTGCGTGCCACACAATGATAGTAGCCGAAGTCGTCCTTGCGTAGGTTGCTTATGGTCAGACGCATGGAGGTCTTGAACCTATTGGGAAATAGTTAGCTATAGTTTAAAGAGTTTTATGTGAGTGACTTACCCATCTGGATAGGACTCAATGCGATACTTATCACTTGGATCGAGTATTTTGCCATCATAGGCGCGCTCCCAATACCGTATAGCCTCCGGAAAGGCTTCGACTTGACACTCCAGGGTAGCGCTGCTCTGGTACTCCGCATAGATCATTTGCCGGTAAACAGATATCATGGGCGCAACTTCAACGATGGAAGGAGATTACGAAGAGTTAACTCACTATTGGAATTGGATTTCCCATTCTACTCACAGTGCACCTCGACCAGAAACGTGGCATTGGCAACGGGCGCAATGCCATTGTTGGCATGACAGGTGTAGGCAGCCATTTGATGTCGCGTAATGTTGCCGAACTTGAGGAACTGTCCACTAATGGAGCTTACTGTCGGATGATAGACAAGCTTGTTAGCAGTTACCTCGTGAGCTAAGAAACCATTTGCTACTTACGCTCGATGCCATTTACATTGATGGTGCGTCCATCGTCGCGACGCCATTCCACCTGGGGCTGGGGATTGCCCGTTGCCGAGCAGCTCATGTTGAGCGTCTTACCCTCCTCAACGATGACATTGCGTCGGAAATTGGGCGCATTAACATCTACAGTTAGAGTAGATCTTAGCTCAAGGAAAGCCCTAAACTCCTCGTTGAGATTACTCACCTGTAATGGAAGGTGGTATGAGCAGATCATTGGAGGCACTGCCATTGGGATATTGCATCTTCCAGGTGTTGATGCCAGGCACACCAGGTGTGCCATTGGTGCCCGGCTTGCCTGGCCGTCCGCGTGGACCCGCAATGCCTGTGAGAGCGAGAGAGAGGGAGGTCGACATAATCGAATGCTAATTTATTACTCACTTACCTTTAAGTCCTCTTTCGCCGGGTGGACCTTGTGCACCCTTTGGACCTATTATGGACATGCCATCCTTGCCATCTTTACCATTGAGTCCATCCTTGCCGTCGCGCCCGGCTAAGCCATTTTTGCCGTCGGCGCCTGCTCGACCCGGCACTCCATCCAAGCCCGGCTCACCGGGTACACCGTCTCGGCCATCCAGGCCAGCACGGCCCACGGCCCCAGCATCACCCTTGGGGCCGCGAGGACCCGTTGCTCCCTGTTGACCCACGCCGTCGACGCCCGGTGCGCCCGGCAGGCCGACATCTCCGCGATTCCCTTTGGGACCGGGTATGCCCGGCAGGCCGGGATTGCCGGTTGGCCCTTTGGGTCCTATTGGGCCAATTGGACCAACTGGCGCTGGCGGGCAGTAGTCCTGTGTGCCCTTGCAAAAGCCCGTGATAATCTTTTCCGGCACACGGCAATACGTATTCAAATAGATCCATTCATCCCCGCCGGGTGCCGCGCCCTTCAGGCCCGTACGCTTGCGTATCTCTGTGTCCTGTTCCTCCAGGGCCTTGCGGTGATTCGGATTAAAGAACTCAATCAGTGGATCTGCTGCAAGTACATAACATAAAGATTCGAGTTGAAAGCAATTGAACCAGTTCCGGAATTGCTTGACTTGCCATGCATCGAGGCGGGCGACGAGGAGGCGATGTCTCGCCGAAAACGCTTCTCCAATGGCGATTGGCTTATGAAATTGTGGTTCATCTTCCGCTCATTACGGACAACGGTGATCGGCTGCGCGGTTGTTTGACTGCAAAGTAATTGGAAGTTATAAATGAGCTCGAACCAAAATCGAATTGGATTCCAAATTGAAATTATCGATGAGTCTGAAACATTAACTGAACTTAAAACTTTTGCCGGAATCAGTTCGTTAATAGTTCATATAGAGTTAGGAGATGTAGAAGTTTCCTTAGAGCTAATGAAAATTGCACTTCAACTCCTGGAACTGGAACCAGTTTTGGAACTAGAACTGGAATTGTATTTTATACTCAAAAGCCAATAAGATGATCATAACAGCTGAAACTGGAAGTGGAACTGGAACTTTGGAACTTGAACTGGAGCCAAAACTATACAAGTAACTAAAACTTTTATTGAAGTTATTTTTATTTTAAATGCTTTCTGCAATGAACTGGTGGTTTCTGGAAAAATATGTGCCCTAGAAGTTAATTTTGAACTAGAATTGAAACTGGAACTGGAACATTAAATTTGAATTTTCGAAAACTGAGCTAAACTGTAACAATAATGTAAAGCCGACATTAAAAATAATTTTTAATTAAATCTGGAACTGGAACTGGAACTAGAACTGGAACTGGAACTAGAACTAGAACTAGACTTGGAGCCGAATATTTTAAATTTGAAACTATATAAACAAAAAAATTAGATTTTTAAAATACTGAGTAGAACTAGTAGTATGAGCACGAACTATAAATATGCTCAAATTGTAACTCGAATTTGAACTGGAACTGGAACCAGCTTAACAACATTAAACGCACCTCGCCTCCATGGGATAGTCTCTTTCCATGATCTGCGTAACCATGGCACGCAGAATATGCTCCGAGCGCAACAGTTCATCCTGGAACTGGTTCCGATGAGCTCGCTGACTATGAACGCCCACTGTCGCCGACTCCTCGCCCGCCTGTGTGTACGTATAGAAGAGTATCGACAATGTAGCCAGCATCAGAGTAAGTGCACCCAAATACAAATAGACAAGGACAAGGGACGTGGGAGGCGAGGCGGCCAGTTTGTTGATGCAATTGCAACTGCATTTGCAGCCAACGGGCTGGCAACTCTGCTGCTGACGATGCTGGCAACTCTGGCAGACGCCACCCATGGGACTTGTCTCATCCATTTTGGCCACCAACTGTGTGGTGGAATCTGTCAGCTCTCTGGAGGCACTGCTGTGTGATGTTGTTGTTGCTGTTTCGGCTGCTGCTGCTGCTGCTGCTGCTGCTGTTGCCTCTGCGTCTCGTCGCTTTTTTGAATTATTCACACTCTGATTAACGGCCAGCAACATGTTTGGCGGGCACCTGTTCGATCGGTTCAATTGAAAAAGTTTTCCTGATTTATGCGACACGAGTGCAGCAAGAGAATAAAACAGAGATAAATTAATAGATAAATAGATGTGTCAAATGAACCACTCGCTCGTATTTATAGAACTTTTAAGTGGGCGCGCTCTATTTATACGAGTTGTCAACACGATTTTGAGTATTCAAATCGAAAAGGCTTTATATTTTTCCCTTCTTCTTCGTCCGGACACTCATATCAATAGTTGTTTTGCCTTTCGTTTTTATGGTGGGGGCGGAACTAGTGTAAAAGTCACAAGTTCTACGTTAATTTCCGCGGCATGTTTGTTGACAAACTATGCCTATATATATATATATATATATATATATATATATATATATATATATATGTATATATATATATATTTGTGTTATATCTAGATATATATACATACGTTCGATCCGCTGCGTTTTACTGCGTTTGACAACTTTCTAACACTTGCTGGCCACACTGTGGCGGTCAGCGCGTGTGTCTGAGCGAGTGAGAGTATGAGAGCGTGTGTGCGCGAGCGAGAGAGATAGATAGAGAGAGAAAGAGAAAGAGCGCGCGCTCTGTGTTGCGAACGCGTTGGCGTCTAATTTCCGACTAAAAATGTTGTGTGCGACAATTTTCCATTTCGCCGGCAAGCGGACGCTGTGTGTGTGAGTGTGCGGTGGGGCTAACTTTTTGTTTTTATAAGAGAGCCAAACCAGGCATTCGACATTCGCAACTTCACAGAGCAAAGAGAACTTCAAGAGAGCGTAGAAGCGTAAGAGCTGAGCAAGCAGCAGTGCAGCAAATTATATAAATTTTATTTTATTTTTTCTGATTTCTAAACTAAAAATTAAATATTTAAAAAATATAAATAAATTTTTTGCCATGGCAAGCAACAGCTTTTCGATTAAGAACAGAGCACGGCAATGTGACCAGAGTTCCTTTATTTACCTTACTCATCCAGGCAGACGCATGCGTCCTGTTGCATGCCACAACATTGCAGGAGCGCTGCCAGAAGTCCATGTCGGCGGGGGCTGGCACGGGCAGCAGGGACGGGACTAGGGGAGCTTGACAAAAAAAGAAAAGAAAAGAAAACGCACATGTTCCGATGCTGCTTCTTCTTTGTTTGCTTTCGAAACATATGAGTGGCTAAATCGTGTGTTGCTGCTCTCTCGACCCACAAAATTCGCACACCAAGCACACATATCCTCAACAAGTATGAAAGCGAGAGCCTGAATGCCCCAATCATTTTACTGACAGCTTCACTCGACTACTATTTATCAACTGTCTAATTTATATTCTTCTATTTTATCGCATTTGCATTTGCATTTAGTTGTATATTTATGGATTCTCTTTAGATATTTCAAGTTGCTTATTGTTATTCGATTTATATATTCTATATTTCCATATACAGCTGTGTTCATAAAAATAGTAGTGCGACTGAATCGCTGCACAGCAAAATTTTGTGATAAACATAATATTTTGAAAGAATTTGAAATGAGTATTAATATCCACATATGTACAAGTATTTATAAATATATTGTGCTTATCACAACATTTTGCTGTCAAGCTTACAGCTTGAATCAATAAGCTCTGCTGACCTATTCTACAGCTAATCATATGAATTTTATGGTCCACCTATTGGAGCGTGGCAAACCAAAAAACCTCAATTAAGTTTACTTATTTTTGCGCTTGACTATTCCAAAAAGTTTACTAATTGGATTTTCCTCTTGATTTTGTTTTCTGTATTTAAGAATTATTAAGGCTTATTTTGTTTTTTTCTGAACATAATGCAAAAGTTTTGAATTCTTTTTGGGATTATATTATGTTTGCTCTTCAATAATTTTCCATAATTCTTCCAATATTTGCATCTTATACTATTTTGCGTATTTTTTGCATAAAAAATAAGTTTAATAAACTTTTTTTTTGTAATTTCATCAAAAGAAACAAAAACTTAATGTCAAAAAATTTTTGTTTTTATATAACAGTAAAACTTTTGTATTTTTTTTTTGGAAATTAAATTATGTTTCAGTTTCACAAACTCCTCAATTTGTAATCATTAAATACAGTGTTTTTTTTTATATACTAAAAAGTAAGATTTTTTTTCTTCCTTAATTGTATTTAAAACTTAAAATAAACTTTTTGCTGTTATAAAACAGTAAAAGTCTTTGATTTCTTTTTCTTTTTTTTTTGGAATAAATTCTATTTTCCCCTCATTTTTTATTTGTCTATAAAAAAAATAAGTTTGCAGCAAAATTTGTTTGTTGTTAAAAAAAGAAAATTTTAACTAATATTAATTTTTCGAAGTTTTTAATTCATAACTATATCAACAATAATTTCTAGCTCTTGATTCAATCTGTAATAAAATAGATTTAAAGCAGTTGAAGTCAACTTTTATTACACTCTCTTCTTTTTTTTTACTTTCTGGATAAGTCCATTATAATCATAATTTAAAGCTGCTTCTGTGACTTAAATCATTGAGATAAACTCGCTTCACAAATCTCAACTTGAAACTGTTTTTCACTCGATTGTTTTTCTTTTGTTGGACTTGCTAGACTCGAGCTACATTCAAGTGGGCATTCAGATTTGTTCAAGCTCTTCACAATTCACAATTGTTTGCATAGGTACAAAAAGTAAAGTAAAGAAATGTCGGATCTGTTGTTTCAACTGACAATGATGAAGTAGATGATGATGCTGAAGAAGAAGCTAGAGAATCAGACGCTGACACTTTGAGTTTTCTTATTTCTCTGTTTTTGGTTTTTTTTTTATGTTGCCTTTGCAATTCAGGCAACTCGAGCACCTTTACAAAGTTAACAATTGCCCAATCCGCCCACACCTGGCGCCTCCTACTTAGCCATGCCCCTTGTTTCTGTAAGTAGTTTGCACTTCATTTGCATTTGTGGAGGCAAATCGGTTTGTGAATTCAATTTCCATTAGACTGCGATGCACACAGAAAGCACGACTGAAGTCAATGAGACGTAACGAGCTCGTTAACTTGGCGACAACAATAACACCAAGAGCAACGGCAACAGCAACAGCAGCAACAGCAATTCATTTGATTTTTAGTTACATAAGCATTAGAGTAGCTTCTTGGGCCATAGTGTTGGGGCATTCAGCAGGCAATAGCCAACTAAGCCGCAGGACAAAGGCTACCATGGCGCTAAGGTAAGCCGCAGCAGCAGCAGCAGCAGCAACAGCAACAGCTACAGCAGCAACAATATCTATAGCAGCAGCAACAACTACGTCAGCTATTTGGCAACGAAATCAGCTTTCAACTGGATTCAAGTCCGCCAGGGCAATGCCAATAAGCCGATTATGTTTATGCCAAGCAACAAGCCGCAGCAACAGCAGCAACAACAACAGCAACAGAAACAGCAGCAACAGCAACAGCAGCAACAGCAACAGCAACAGCAGCAGCAGCAGCAACAGCAACAGTCTCTAGTAAAATAAATCAAAATGTCAAGATGTTGCTTTTGCCTTTGAGCTGCTTTTAAACAACAGCAATGGCAGCAGATGAGATTAGGGGCGTGGTTAGAGCAGATTGAATCTTCCCACAGACAAATAGCAAAGGTATATAATATATAGGTATATATAAATAAATTTGCAATTGTTGAGCTTGAAGAAGCAAAAGAAAAGGTAAAAATAATATGAAAAAGATTTTCGTAATATGTTTCCCGTTTTCCCGTTAGTTCACTCACAGAAAAGTCAAATAGATGTAAATACTATTCATAGTCAAAGACCAGATAGAAGTTAGTTATAGACTAAGTGCTTAAGGGAGTGCACGACTGAAAGATATCCTGTATATCAGTTTAGACTGATTTGTTAATTTACTGTGTCGTAAAAATATCACTCAACTCATGAAGAATTCGATATTGTTTTAGAGTGACTGACTAAAAGATATCCTGTATTGAACAAAACTAACTCAAAACACTGAGTTTTCTGATGAAAAGTATCTGATGTAAACCCACAAGAAGTGTGCTCTAGGCAAATATAGTTTTGTAGAAAACTGATGGACTAGAAGATATCCTGTATTAAATAAATCTCACAGGAAACAAGTTAAATTGAGTAATAAAACAATATTTTAGTTTTTTTAAGAAAAACCGAAAAAAATGTGCTTAGAATAGTGTTGAAGAAGCTGATCGACTAGTAGATATCCTGTATCTAAAGTACTTTAGAGAAATCAATTTCAACTTAGTGATCAGCTAGAACAGTATTAGAGATTTGTTGAAGAATATGAGTAAGCGTCTGCTCTGGGTTAAGGAATAACATAATGATTGACTAGAAGATACCCTGTACTTCACAAATATTGCTGAAAATAAGCTGAAAAGCGTGATGAAAAGTATTTAAATTATGTTAAGGAAAACCACTATGGTAGTGTTGTAAAAGACTGATAGACTAGAAGATATCCTGCATTTAAAGTACTTTAAAGATATCAAGCTTAACTTATTGATCAAATGGAATTGTATTAAAGATATATTGAACAATATAGCTAAGCGTGTGTTTTGGTTAAAATTGAACAGAATGATGGACTAGAAGATATGCTGTAATTACAATTTTTCAAAAATTAAACTAAGTTGGATGAAAAAATGTTTATAAGCTTTTGAAGAACATTACCAACAGTGTATGTTCTATAGATAGCATTAGTAAGTGATGGACTAGTAGATATCCTTAATAAATGATATAATTAAAAAAGCAAGTTCAAAGAAGTGAATAACTAGAAAAATTATAGATATGTGTTAACGAACATGACTAAGAGTGCGCTATGGGCTGGGTTGGTGTTGTTGTGAGTGACCGACTGGGACATATCCTGTAGATTGAAGGCAACTAAAAGATTCGAAAAGATATTTAAGATATAGAAGGAAAACTTATTTGAATTTGCCCTACGCTGAGTTAGGCTATTAGGGAGTGATCGACTAAAAGATATCCTCTAAATTTAGCCAAACCTGATTATCAATATATGTGCATTTATATCTTGCCTTGCTTTTAAAAAATTTCTTTTGACTATAGACTATAAAAGAGATGCTTAGCTATATAATATATCAAATATTTATATAGAATATGCAATACATGGAACTTTATCTATAGAGTCTTGTTTACATGTAAAGGATTAAAGGTTTCAATGGTAAGAGACGATTCTGCTTTATATATCTACTTGCAAAATCATGCATCAATGTCAAGTTGCCTTCAATCCAAGCAAAGTCGAGCCAATTCGTTTAGTTGGTATGTCTAAGTATGTATGTTAGTTGATACATACATATTAGCTTTAAGAACTAGGCTGTTATGGCTGTAAAATATTTGAATGTGGATGCTTTAGCTTAAGTCAACGGGGCCTAGAGCAGTCTCTAGTACATTGTTGCGTGTGCGAAGAAATTAAGTAAAGGATTTTACGACTATGCCAGGCGCACTTTCAACTGCTTTTTTATGAGCGCAGCAATGGAAGTGGAAGTTAAAGAACAAAAAGAGAAGAAGTCGAACAACATTTTGCATCTGAGCCAAACAACAAATGAAATTGAAAATGTCGCTGGAGACTTTCTGCCATTTTTTAGTTTTTTGTTTTTATTGCTGCACTTGAGAAACTTGAGTCGAGTTGCTCAACGGCAGAAGTTTTCAATTAATTTTAGTTTCAAGCATGGCCTAGGCTTTAGAAGAGTTGCAGCAATAACTGAGTTGCATTTAAAGCCTTCCAGTTGAATTAATTTAAAGTATGTGAAGTGAATGTAGGTTTATTGTAACATTAAATGCATTTTGATGCAGAAGAAGGCGTGGCATGCTCAAATAGAGCATGAATTTTGTTCATTTTGCTTTCTTTCAAACTGATTTCTAAATATTGTGCTTATTACTAAGTGAAAGCTAAAATTTAGTTCTGTCTCACTACTATTTTCATGAACACAGCTGTATATCTTCTAATCTTCCGATTAGCTCCAAAACCTAAGTCAATTTAGCCATGTCCATTCGACTAGCCGTCTGTTCATATGAACTCGTTGTTTATCACTAAATCGTGTTGTCTAAAATATAGTTTCCAGTCTCACTACTATTTTCATGAACACAGCTGTATTTCTGATCTTCCGAAGATTCTTCAGACAGTCAATCAGTTAGTAAGATCATCAATCAGGCAGCAGTTAGCTGCTAAACAAACAATCAATCAAGTAGGTCTTTCAATCACGCAGTAGTCAGTTTAACAGACAGTCAAGCAATCAATCACTAAGCTAATTACTGATGTGAATATTCAGCTTTGAGGCAGATCAATCAATCAGTGAATCAATCAATTAGCAAGTGCATTAATCAGTGAATATTCAGTTGGTAAGATAGTCAGCCAATCAATCAATCACTCCACATAGGTAGGTCAATCAGTAAATCAGTCAATCAATCTGAGATTTAGTCAGTCAATCAATCATTTCTTCAATCATTCATCATTCAGCATTCGTAAGACAATCAGTCAATCAATTTGAGAGCAGTCAGCCAATCAATCAATCAGTAAGTCTTTTTTAATCAGGCAGCAGTCAGTTTGTTAGACAGTCTATCAATCAATCATTTAGCAACACACACACAGAAGATGCTGAAGATTCTGATCAACTCAAGATGCCTTTTACTAGTTCAATTCGCTAGAGACCCAAAATTTGGAGTTTATATATCATATATTGTAGTATTATAATATTGACATATTGACTTAGTTGAGTACCATTTAGAGCGTTCCAACTTGATTAGAGTGGATCTAATCTGGAGGACTTTTCTTTCTTATTTATATACTGTATATGTATGTATATATACCTACATATATATATATATATCCTACAATATATACTTTCATCTATTTACTCTAGTCTCAGCACTGAAAACTGTTTAAATTGCATTAAGATTGCTGGCGATATCGCCAGCATCAAATCTGGAGCCGAAATGAAAGGTGCTTAGTTTGGTGGAGTAAAAGGATGCGGCAGGACTGCATTCTTTGGCTGCAGGCTTCAATTAAAAGCTGAAGAAGAAGCAGAAAACCAACGAGGAAAACGCGACACAAAGAAATTTTGCTCATGGCATTTGTGACTTCTTTTTCGTTTGCCGACATTTTCTTGTTAAATTGCCCTAATTGCCGCTGTGGGCGTGGCAATTGAACAAGTTAAATATTCACACGCCCTGTTTGCCACGCCTCAGTCTCAGCCAGGACTTGCTCCTCGGCTATTGAAATTTCGACATTTTAGCTGGTTTTTCCTTCAATTTTTTTAACGTTTTTCTCTCGATTTTCTTGTTTTATTCATTTTTCTTTTTTCGACTCGTTTAGTTCGTTTGCATTTTCTTTGCATATTTATGAGGGCGACGCCGGCGTCGCTGTCGCTGCTGCTGCTGCGGCTGCTGTTCAATAACGCACAGGAATGTGAAGTGTGTAGGAGTAGGCGGGGAGTCAGGGGGAGGGGCAGGATGCTGTAGGGTGTCAGCTGAAGTCCTTTGACGGATCAAGAGTTTCGGCAGCAGACAATAAAATATATAAAAAAAAAAGAATGAAAAAGATGATGTGGAAGAGGAAGAGGAAGCTGGCGGGGGGCTGGCATTGAGAACTGATAAGTTTGAAGTGTGGCACGTAGCACACACAGCAGCCCGTGCCGGCAGTGCAGCATTTTTTTTTTATTGCTGAGAATGAACACACACACACACACACACACACATGGGCAGAGAGACAAGCTGAAGACACGCAGCTGGCTGAGACGCAGCGCATGAGTGTCTTAAAAAGTGCCGCAGCAGCCGAGCGCAGCCGAGTCGAGCCGAAGCGCAACGACGCGAATTGCGAATCGCGACGAGCCGAGCAGCAAGCACGTGCTCGCTGCTGCTGCTGAGCAACACATGCTGCGCAGTTGACGTCGACGTCGACGTCGATGTCTGTCTGCAGCGTACGCAGCAAAACTTGTTGAAATTTCGAAAAAGCCAACAGCCGCTGGAAGTTCGAAAAGCAGGCGAAACTTTCGCAGCTTTCGTTGCGCCAGCTTTCACACAGAGGGCGCATTTGGTAATGTGCTTTGCAAGCTCATCGACATCACTGAAAGCTGCGCGGCTGATCGAGTGCTTTTGCCGTTAAAGCTGCCGCTGACGTCACACTTGCCCCACTGTCCATGTGTCAATGTCCCTTGAACTTTGCTGACGCTCAAGTTTCGCATTTCGCCGACGAACTTGAAACGAGGTCACGCACCTAAGCTTGTGACGTCAGCACTTAACCTCAACTCAAAAGGCAACCCAACTTTTGACATCGCCACTTGACTAACGTCCTTTCTCTTCTCTTCTCTTCTCATTGCAGGTGAGTACTTGAATCTATAGACCCCACTACACACGAGCGATAGCAAACGAAATGAGAATGCAAGCGAGCACAATGCGGTTTGTGTCTAGGCTAAGGGTTGCGATATGTGCTGCATGGCCCCTAAGATTTTTAAATAATTACTATTTAGAACTACTGTGAGCCAGTGCTGGTAAATAAGTTCTAGATATTTATTTAATAGTTTAATCTAATTCATTTTTTATGAATGAAAAAAGCTTAATTTAGTTTATCTTTAATGTGTTTTTTGCTAAGAAAAAAAGTCGGACTAGCCTTAATAATTTCTTAGCAGCATGCTGCAAAGGCATTTGGTGTCATCTAATGTTGCAGAGATGAGCCAATATTGCTTAGACTACTTCTAATACATGTTGATATTCCAATACATGCTGCTATATGAATGCGAACTAATGTAATACATTTGTAATACATATATATAAATGATTTATATATATACATACGAGTACATATGGTTCCTTTTTAGTAACAATGCTGCTATTGAAATGTTGCTCACACAGGTCCGCTCAACATGTTGCCCAGAGACGTTTTAGGGACATGTTGCTATTGGAACTCTGTCTTAGACAACTCCTCAAAACTTCTTTGAGCATGTTGCTGAGCTGCAACATGTCGCTATAGTGCTTTCTATACAGCATGTTGCCTAATTGTAGTTGATGGCTAGATGTTGCTTGCATATGAATTGTAAGCATATTGCTTGACCATGTTGCTTAGCCACGCCTCCTGGTTTTTATACCCTGAACCCATTGAAAATGGGAAATCAGGGTATAATGGTTTTGTGGATATGTCAAATGTATGTAAAAGGCAGAAGAGGGCGTGGCAGACCCCATAAAGTATATATATTGTTGATAAGGACCAGCTGAGGCGATTTAGCCCTGTCCGTCTGTCTGTCTGTCCGTATGTATGAACGCGTTGATCTCAGAACCTATAAATGCTAGAGATTTTTTTTTCCTTTTTTTTCCTTTCGTTATAACCTGAAGCCATTAAAATGGGAAATAAAGTATATATATTCTTGATCAGCTCGACAAGCTGAGTCGATATAACCATGTCCGTCTGTCCGTCCGTGTGAACGCAGCGATCTCGTAAGCCACAAAATCTAGAGATGAAATTTGAAATGTATATTCGTGTATACCCTACGCAGTACGAGTTTATTATTTTTTTCGATAACTCATCCCATTTTCTTAAAATCGATGAAAATCGATAATTTTGCTTCGTTTTTAAGGCGTAACTTACATACCGTTACAGCTTTAGATTTCAGATTTACTGTGTATATCCGTGTAATGAATACAAACATTTTGTAATTTTTTGATTTTAGATACCACCACCCCCAAATTTGAAAAAAACGTATTTCAAATACTAGAGACTTGTGCTTTGCCAAATACATACATATGAATGTCATTAGTACACTCTGATACGAAAGTCAATCTACAAGAAAACTAATTCTACAAATAAGTTGCCATAATATAGCCCATACTGCAGTCCAAGCGCAGCCCGCGCGCAGTCGCTGCGTAAACGGCGCAGTAGCAGAGCAAGTGCTTAGCGTGCGTCTTCATGTGTGTGTGTTGTTTGTATATATGCATATATAAAAGAAGTGCAAAGAGATTTAAATATCGCATCTTCGCAGGGTTCAGGGTATCTCTTAGTCGAGCAATCTCGACTTGAGCACTCTTACTTGTTATATTTTTTTTCCCCTTTTTGCGCTGCAATGTAAAGGGTTATTGTGTCAGTGCTGACGTCACAAACGTCTCATATTCACAAAAAAGGCAAACAAAAGTCTTAAAACTGATTTGATACAAAATGAATATTCATATATGTTCTGTGTGCCGATTCTTCCTATAGAGATATATTATTTACAGAAGTGCATATCCATGTTCTGAAATATTAAACTTATAACAACATTCATATATGAACTGAAGGCCTAATATATGGGCAGAGAGAGAGAGATAGATAATCCTATATGTTTCTATAATATGAAATCGTCGCTAGTCTATACTACATCTCGTGACGCTCTTGTAACACGAATGTAAGCAAAAGCGAAAGGTGTTTGCACTTGCCATGCTGTGTGCATCAATCAAGTGCGCAGATTCGATCGATCAATCAATGGAGCGAAATACACTTGTCGAACACACAAATAACAAATAACAAAAAATAACGAATACCAAAAACAAATAACAAATGAGCTATTCAAATGCCAAAAAGACTCAATTAAACATGAATATCGAAACAAATTTGTGTAAACATTTTGTTTGGCTGCCACGCCCTCTCTCGGCTGTGCTGTGCACTGCAATTGATCCATTCGCACCCATCAACAGCTCGTTGCCCCAAAGGCCACGCCTAGAGATAATTAAGACAAAATAACGGGTGTGCCCGACTAGGAAATACCCTGAGTTGTGTGCAGAGTTGTTCTTTGTTGTGTTTGTGTGCTTGTATGAGAATGTGTATGTGTGAGAATCATGCTGCACTTCCATATATACACACACACACGTACTTATATACCCATGCACAACTTATGCAGCGGCTGCGCTAGGTCTACGCGTAGATGCCCCAATTAGGAGAAATTACTTATTGAAAAGCTACGGCTCTAGATATACGCCTTCAATGAAATTCCCAGGGCAAATATACTTCTTCTTCTTCTATTTCTTCTATGTCTTCTACTCAACTATTTTAAATACGTCTTTGTTCTATTTTGCTGTAAATAGTATTGAAAAGTATCAAAAATATTCATAATCTGCCTAATCTGCTTAATCGCAGTAAATTATATAAAAAATGTAGAATCTCTAGCTTTCATGTTATTCAAGATATGCTTAAGAAACAAAGTAATATTATCGATATTTTTCGATATCAAGGAAATGGCATGAGTAAGTGAGATCAAATGACAAACAATGTATTGATCTATTTCTATAGTATTTATATACAAGAATAAATATTATTCAAATTTCATGCCTCTAGCTTTGGTGGTCAACGAAAGGACCAACGACTTCTTAAGCTGATCAGCAACATAGGTATTTACACATATGATTGATGGAGGCTGCCACGCCCACTTCACACATGTCAATACACAAAAACATGATACCCCGCATACGCATTTGCAATGGGTATTCCTCTTGTTTGGTTCAAATCACTTTTCTGGCAAGAATCAACAGCAAATCAATCGGCGATGCTTGAGCATGAAAATGCATTAAAATTATTTGAAAATTATTTCGTTTTGCTCGTGTTTTTTGTTGTTTGGCTCTTGCTTTTGAAACAAATAAAGAGCTATTGTCGACAATTGACGAAAACAAGGCAACAGCTCTGCTGCGTAGCCATCAGATGATAGATCGATAGATAGGCGGATGGATGGATGTATCTGCGCATCTTTGTGGCCACAAGAAAATTATCTGAGCAACATTTACGCAATGTGCGTTCGCCGCCACCGAGTGGGAAATTGAAATTGAATAGAAAATGCGAGTGAAGGTCGCTAGTTTGTTGCTTCTTCTTCTTCGTCTTCCACTTAGGCCACTTGTTGTTGCATTAATAACTCATGAAAACAAAAATATGCTAAAAGATTTAGCTGGAAGTACTCAACTATTGCCCACTCTATCTCCCTCTCTCTCTCTCTCTCTCTCTCTCTCTCTCTCTCTCTCTCTCTCTCTGGCACATCCATTGACGTTTGCATCTAAAACAGATTCGATAAATTAACCATATACTATCGAAAAAAGTAAATAGTGCAGAAATTTTTGCATTTTGCAAATTTCTCTAATTGTTTTTTGCGTCATTTGCCATGCGAGATCGGTCCGCCACTCCCTGCCACCCTCCCGATTGCTATATATATTTATGGTATATATATTATATAGTCTCTGCAATTTGGCCAACTTTTGCTGAAGCAGATGTTTGCATTCAACTTTACTCATTTGCCAGTTCCCACAACTTTGTCTAATCGATAGTTTTCCAATTTGTGTGCTGAATGAATGTTTCATTGAGCACAGCAAATACGTGACAAAAGTCTAGGCCCAAATGTATGTGTGTAGCTAGCCCATCGGAATGCTCGGTAAATGAGTTGTCAAAGTGTCGCCCGAATCGCTTAAATAACTTAAAAACAAAAGAAACTTTGCTCAAATGGGAAGTGCCCGACTTGAAGATACCCTGAACTGCGTGCCGCGAGACTCAAATTTTCGGTGTATATTTAAGGCATATTTTTTCAGTGAAATATAATAAATGAAATGAGTATATTGGTTTTTGTGGAATCTCCGGCTTCGTATGAATGCAAACCATTTTGCCGCAATTAAAGCTACAGACTTCAAATTTGGAAAATATATTCCTTGGTATCCTCGTCTTTTAAAGTGTAAAGATCTAACCGATACGCCCATTATGGGGCGTATCACTAATTTAAATATTGATTTTTAATTTATATTTAACTGTTTTGCACTATGAGCGTGTATTATGCAGTCGGGCACGCTCAACTGCAACATTCTTACTTGATTTTTGTTGACTAAAATCTTTTGTTTATGCTTTAGTTGCATTTATTTACCAAATTCACCTCTTAAAATGTTCGAGATATTCTCGAAAAACGAAATTTTATTATCGAATGTTTCTCGATAACATAAAAGCATGAAAGTTTATCGATTGCTTAAAGCAAACTTGATGTGTGTTCGCTAAAGAAGAAGATGGGGAATGGGTGGGCAGACAGATGGACAGGTGAACAGACAGAAAGGGTGAGATCGATTCTGTTGTTTATCCTCGAGCCAGAATATTGCATTTGCAACAAAACAATATTTTCGGGCACAGTCAGATTACCAATTAATTCTCAAACTATTATTTATGGAAGCCATTTGCCTTAAAACAAAATTGGCTAAGTAGTTTTCTCTTTTAGCTATAATCTCTAATATTAACTAAGATAAGCTATTTGATCCTCCTAGCTAACAACTAATCTAAGCTCACATTAAACATGTTCTGCCTAAGCCAGTTCGGAAACATAGTTGAACAGAAAATGAAAATGAGAATTAAATTTCCTTATTTCTCTGATTTAAGTTTTCTCGTTTCGAATAATTAAGTGCATTCTTTGCCTTGAACTTTTTTAGGCAGCCATCAATCAGTCAATTACACTTAAACTAGATATATATATATATTTATATATATATATAGCTATATATAATCCATTATAATTATTTATAGACTTCTTTGATTCCAAATTCAATTTCAATTTCAATTTTGTCTCATAAATCATGGATTATTGCCTATAATCTTTATAGTTTTCTTGTGAACGCATTGAAAATGGGTGAAGACGGAATAATGTCTTCGTTGAAATGTATGGAAGTTGGCAAAGCCTGCTAAGTGTATATACTCTCGATCAGAAACTAAAACCTACTCTGCTTAGCCTTCTCCATATGCCTATCGGTCAGTCCATGAGAGCTGCTGGAAATATTTAGAAAAAACTACAATAAATAAATCATCGACGCCTTCTGACATCAGCAAACGATTCTCTCCGACTTAACGCCGCTTGCTGGGGTGTACAAATATTTGCATGTATTATGAGCGAGACGTAAGACATTTTAACAATAAGAGATATACCATGAAAGAGTATCTAAGATTACCTTGCAGTACGCTAGCGGATCTGTTGACTTACAAACGTTGTTTCAAGTTAACAAGTCAAGTGAGACCTCGAACAAAATCTACCGATCTATCGCAAAAATGAATGTCCATCGATGGCTTGAACAACCGTCTACCATCCATTGCTTCATACTATGTATAAACTCAGTGTACTCGAAACCTATATGAGTAAGAGATTTCTCCTTCTGCACCTCTCCTTTAGTTAGCGAACGCAGATCAATATGAAATCAGAAACATTGGATATTTGAGTATATCTTCAACACTTTAAGATCTAGAAATAAAAGATTTGGTATTTGAGTTCTCTTAAAGTATCAACAGACAATTTTGTTTACTTTCCTTCATTACCTACAAAAAAGTTGGAAAAGGAAAAGTTAAATGTGTTTTGTCACGGCTGTTGGGTATCTCCTAGTCGGGCACTTCCAACTAGCGCACACTTACAACTCTTTGGCATGTTTGCTGTAATTGTTGAATTGTTGAAAAAGTAGCAAATGATTCGCTCTTAATGTGTGCATGCCTAATGATAATATAGCTAAATATACTGACTTAAGCAAGAATTATCTCAATGAACTTCAAAGTTTACACAAATAAATAAATTATATTGTGATTCTATTTTGAGGATCATAGCAACTGTTAAGATCCGCAAAACTATCGACAAAGATCAATTTGATGTTGTTTTTGTTTTTATTTGCTAAAATATGCTTTATCTAAGCACTTAAGCAACAAGGCCGAGGCCTTTCTGGCCCAATGCAGCTGAACTGCAATTCGAGATGGGTCGACAAGGTTGAAGCTCGCAAAGCAATCGCTGCTTTCGTTTACACGCGCTGGCATTTCACGAAAAGCAAAACTGATTCTTGATTGTGGCCTAATCTTTGTCGTTTGTACAGAAACTGCTAGAAATTATGATTAGTGAAATTATGGTATAAATATGATAATATTTAAAAATGTCATAAAATCAAACAAATAAAACTTCATTATTTACTGACATAATCATAACCAGCAAACTCGTAATTATTGTAGACCACGTTTTAAAATCTCATTCAGTGAATTTATAAAAAAATACTTTAGCAATAATTCTGCTCAATCAATCAATTAATGTGTAATGCAAGCTAGAAATGATATGTAATCAAAGATTTGTATTGTAGTAATATTATTATGTGTTACTCGTAATACTAAACGAGTTTTCATTTTTACGTGTCGGAGAGTTACCCATGGTCGGGTTTGGCTTAATCGCTTTTCATTGTTTTCCTTAAATATGATTTCTGCTTCTAGTAAAACTAGTTTTAGTATAATCTGTGCGTCTAATTATGTAAATATAATATGAATTGATATAGTAAGACCTTCTTTGGTTCGAATTTCTTCCACAATAAGCATTAATTACAATCAATAAAAAGGTAAAATTGTTTCTCTCAAAAGTCTGTTAGCTGTTGTTAGCTGCTTTCTCTGTCTCTTTTTTTTTGCCTCGCTCTCTTTTTCTCTCCATCTGTCTCAGTATCTATCTGTCTCTATCTCTGTCTTTCCCTCTCTCTATCTCAATCTTCCTTAAAGCCCATCTTTCACTCTCGCTCTATCTCTCGATCTCCATATATCTTCCTCTCCCTCTCTTTATCTGTCTCTCTTTCCTAAATATATATATATCTTTTGATATTGCTATATGTTTCTCTATTTCTATATGATTCTCTCTCTCTTTATACATCTCTCTCTCTCTCTCTACCTCCTCTCTCTCTGTCTACCTTCTCTCTCTCTCTCTATCCCTCCTCTATCTCTCTCCCTCCTTTCTCTCACTCCCTTACCTCTCTTTCTCACTCTGTATTCTCTCCCTGTCACATTCTTTTATTCTCTCTCTCTGTCTGTATCTTTCTGCATCTCTCTATTTCTCCCCATTTCTGTCTCTTTTTTTCTATCTCTATTTTTATCTCTTTTTCGCTCTCTCTCTTTCTTTTTTCCTCACACTTGCGCTCTCTAGTTTTTTCTTTATTTCTCTCTTTCTCTCTCTCTTATTCCTCATTTCTCTCTCACTCGCTCTCTTTCTATTTCTTCATCTTCATCTACATCTCTCTCTCTCTCTCTCTCTCTCTCTCTCTCTCTCTCTCCATCTCTCCCTCCCTTTTTACTTTAATTATGTTTTTTTTTTTTAAATTTGATTTTTATTTCGATCACGTAAACGTCTGCCGCATAAACTCGCTGTGGAGCAGTTTTAGCCGGTTTGACGTTGGCTGCTGCAAAACAATTTGCGTGCAAAGATCATACACACACACACACACACACATATACACACACACACACACACACACACATACACACACACGCACACACACACAAGTGATATGCGCTGGATTTGCTCAGAAGCAACGCAGTCTTCTACGTTTTCGCCTTTGCTTTTGCCAGCGCCTTCTCCTGGTCTGCTTTTTAGTCCGTAGTCCGTTCGCTGTCGCTGATGCCACTGCTACTACGGCCGCTGTCGCTGCTGCCGTCGCTGCTGCCGTAACAGCCGTTGCCGCTGCCGCTGCCGCTGCCGTCGCTGGCGATCTTCAGTAACTCGCACGCCGGTGAACGCTTCGCACTTGCCTACACAATCCGCAATCCGTTGAGCGAAATCTTTCCAGTGCGCGTTTTCCGCTCAGATTCAACATTTTCCACAAATTCTTCAACTTTTTTTTCTTGTGCCCAAATTGTTGTGTCCCGCCCGTTGGCCTCACGGTGCGTGCAGTGCTGTGGTGTTTTGTTCAATGCAAACAGCAGGCGGCAATTAAGCCCAAAAGTAAATGATGTGAAAAAGTGTCGCCAATGACGTCGCGTTCACTGCTACACACACCTCCCCCCACACCTACTCACACAGCTCCAACCCACCTACACACACTTGTCCCCCATCCCTCCACACACACACCACTCCCTCCCTCCCTCCCTCCCTCTCTCGCACTCACTCTCTGTTAGCCTGTGCACGTTGTCGTCTTTCATACAGCTTCGCTGTCGTGTGGAATTCATGAGTTGCTCTTGTTGTTGCTGTTGTTGTTGTTGTTGAATATGTGAAAAATGTGTGCGACAAATGTTGCCGCCGTCGACCCGCGTCTGCAGCTCGTGAAAAAAACAAATAAAAAAAAACAGAAAAAAAATAAAGAAAGAAAATTGTTTCGTTTCGTTTCGTTTCATTTCTTTTGTCATTTGAATTTGAATATAAATAAATATATATATTGCGGCGTCCGTCTATATGTCTGCCCCATAAATATATGCTCCGCTAGACACAGCAGCAACAACAACAACAACGAGAATAACAACCACAGCAATAACCATATTACGTATACGTAACATATTAAATGTATTTATGTACAAGTATATATATGCATATGTGTGTGTGTGTGTGTGTGTGTATGTGTGTGTATGTGTGTGTATGTCGTAAAACAGCCTAGATCTGTATGTATACATGTGTGTGTATATATATGTACTTTAATATGTGCCCCTAACCCCGCTGCAAGCTGTATATAGACCCACATAGGATCACATAATATATATATATATGTATATATACTATATATATATATATATATATATATCTGTAGATTTGACCCAGTGGAACGCAGAGGAGTAAGTTAATGGATCGGCTGCATGGCCCACATCACGACGACGCACGGCAGCTTAAGCCAAGCGCCAAGGTAAGCAGCAAATGTTGCCAAAGCAATTGCCGCCGCGCCCACCAAATTTCTATAGCCTCACGCCCACCGCCCACTGCCCATCGCGCCTACGTCGAGTTGCAGTTAGCTTTCATTTGTTGCAGTTGCAGCTGCTTTCTCTTCCACATTTCGCTTTCTTCTACTTTTACTCGTTCTACTTCTTCTTCCTCTTGCTCACTTCGACTGCTTGATAAAAAAAGAGCGCAAAATAAAAAAGTTTCTTGTTTTTATTTTTATATATATTTTTTTTTATTATTTTCTAAATATTTACATAGGTTTGCTAAATTCCAAGCGATTTACGATCCACAGTCCGCCATATGCAGAAGAAGTTTAGTTTTTTCTTTTCTGATTATTTTTCCTTCATATTTTCTATAATTTCTTGGTTAACTTTGAAATGTTTTCCCTTTTGATTCGTGATATTGCATGTTTTATGCTTTAATTAACAAATAAACAATTGTTTACTAAAGTTAGCATCGCATATTATTCGCTGGCTTCTTTATTTCCATTTGCTTTATTTACGATTTAATTGCTTTTTGGTTTATTGCGCATACGTCGTGTGGGCCGATGGAAACATTCAAAAATCTATAAAAAATAAAAACGAGAAAGAAAAGAAAATCGAAAATATCAATTAAATTTATAAAACTCAGACATCAACAGCAAAAATAAAATAAATACGCAGCATAATTTATGGGAGCGTAAACACTTGCCCAAAGCATTTCGTTTTAAGCACTCGCAGATTATGTTACAAAACACACCGCCATGGCGACTGGGGCCAGAGAGACGTGAGATTGACTTCGCTGGAAAAGTGATTGGGAAATGGGGAAAGCGACTCAATTAATGCGAACTAGAAAAGTTAACTGCAGACAGAAGCAGAGTGCAAGGGGCGTCAATTAGATAGGATTAGTTAGACTTGGCTAATATTAGAGTCGATGTAAAATAATATGAAAAGAAATAAATCAAATAATTAAACTACTCAAGCAAAAAGGTGTGGAGTATAATGAATAAATAAAGTATTAGAAATGCTATAAGTTTTAGGATATATCTATAGATCAAATAGCAAAAACTATGGCAATGCATGGCCAGAGCAGGTAAGAGGAGGCGTGGCAAACCACATTTAAATATCTTTGGATTCTAGATCAACTCAGCTGGCAGAGATAATCTAAGCTTGTTCATTGCGTCCATTCGTCTGTCGTCTGTCTGTCCGCCCGTTTGTTAGGCAAGACGAAGGTGTTAATTTATATAAAACTATAGCACACGCTTATCAATTTTACAATTAATTCGTGAAATTTGTTTGTTATCGATAAATAATGATATTTTGACTTGGATTTTGAAGCATAACTTACCATGTGAGCTAGAAATTCCAAATTTTTGAGCTCTTGTAAGTAAACTGTTCCGCTTTGTACTGGAAGGTAATATTAAGTACCTTTCCTCATGGTATATGTCTTAAAAATGGATTTAATTGCCTCGCTCATTATGCAAGCAGCAAACTTCGTTGAATCGGAAGGAATGCTTACAAAGGCAGCCAGAGGAGCGTACGAGTTCCAAGCCTAAAAGCTTAAATATTGTAGGTTTTTTTAAATAAGTTGCTTTACTCTTTAATACATAGTTCAATATTTTATGTATTATTGTTTTGCTGCTCAATATTTATTAAATAGAAACCGTTTGAAAAAACCCAAAAGAGGAAACAAAGATATTTTTCCTTTAGCATTAGAGCTGTTAAGTCGATCGATGAGCCAACGAAAGTATGTATGGAGAAACCATCGAATGGAGCCACTTTCGATGATATTGAAGCTCTTATGTCTGGGGTATTCATAAGTATGTAAATGTATAATATGTATACAAGAAGCATAGAATGTCCGAATAGATAGTTTTTTGTTGGGCTTAGGGTATCTCCGAGTCAATCACTCCCGACTAGAGCACTTTTATTACTAAATGTTTAATATTTCCTATTAATTCTTGAAGCTAAGTTGTCGAGATGCTAATTTTGGTTATAACTCGACTTTGTTCTGTTCTCTGTGTCTAGTTTTTCAGTTAATGTTTCTCTTGAAAATAAAGAAATGAATTAACAATCATAATTAAGAGCCACACATGACAGATTTTCTTGCCATAAATAAAAAAGAAATAAATAAATCTAATAACCCAAAAACAATTTCAATTTCCTCTTTCGCATCGCAAGCCACAATAATAATACGACAAGAATCTAGCTGCCTGGCAAATATTTATTTAAACAATTCAGTTGAATCACAACAGTCTTAACCCCATAAAGCGGCTTTGACTTTGACTTTGACTGAAATGCTGAAGCCACTTCAATAGTTGCCAACCTGAGCTGTTTTAATGTTACACCTGCCACCTGTCACCTGCCACCTGCCACCTGCCACTTGCCATTTGCCACTTGCCACTTGCCACTTGGCACACTTGTTTAGTCAGTCAAGCCTGTAAAATGTTTTTTTTTTTGCTTTTGTCTCAATTTGTTGAAAGACCCAAAATGATAAGCAATGAAAATGTGAGTGTGTGTGTGTGTGTATTATGGGTGTGTGTGTGTGTGTGTCTGTGTCTGTATGTGTGCGTGTGTGTGTTTTCCAGTTATGTTTTTGCCACTTGTCATCATCGATTGCCACTTGCAGCCAATTAACGCTGCATATGCATAAGACCAGCTCTCATTGTTGCTGTTGCTGTTGTTGTTTTTTGTGTTTTTGGTAGCTGGGAGAGGGTTGGTTAAGGTTAAGGGTTTTGTGTGTCTTTTGCATTGGTGTTGGGGTTAGGGTTGGGGTTGAGCTTGCGCCATATTGCGGCCGATTATTAAGCACGGACAGCGGCCAAACGTTTGGCCTTGAGCGCAGCTTAAAATGCGCTAACAAGCGCGCGTGCTTGTCGCTCGTGTTAAAGCAACCCTTCAGAGCACCCCCGCCCCCTCTGCTGCCCCGTCTCTGCTACCCTCTCTGCTCTGCTCTAGCCTCTGTGCCTGCAATTTGTTGCTCTTTGCTTGGCATTTGGACATTGAGCATGTGCTGCGAGAGACTTGTGCACTCATATTTTTGCGTGTTCTCTCTCCCTCTCTCTCTCTCTCTACCTCTATCTCTTTCCCTTTTCCTTTTGTTCGTCTCTCTCTATGAGCTTTCTTTCATTTCCGGCTAGGGGCCAAAGACAAGGTTTGAAAATTAAATTAGAAACTAAAAGCAAAAAAACAGAAAACATTGTCAACGATCGTCGAGCCGAGGCAGCAGACACTCTCGCTGCCCGCCCCCCTCGTGTCCCCCTCTTAGCCCGCATCTCAATGGAATGACAAGCGCTGCAGCCGTAAACCCAATCGGACCCGGACTTTTTTTATTTGTTTGTTTGCTGTCACATTTTAAAGAGGCGCGCGCGCCCGTACACATCGACGCGCTTTTCACACTGTTGTCGTTGTTGTTGTAATTCGCATTGTTTATCGCTGCTGTTGTTGTTGTAATTGCGGTGCAGGGCGAAGTCAGAAACTACAAAGCTGGTGTCGGGAATTATGCACGCGGCGCCCGCTGTGCGCTCGCCAGCTGAGATGCGTCACAAGAAGAAGAGGTAGCCCAAGCCAGGCATAAGCCCGGTCACTTAGCCAAATAATCACTGCCCAAAACCAGTTCCAAGCGCAACTCAATTAGAATGCCAATCTCTGTATCAAATATGCTAAAAAGAAGAAAAAATGTTTTAAATTTCTTTTGTTGTTGTCGTTTCTTTTTTTGCATGTGCATGATTTGCTTTGTGTGTGTGTGTATCTGTGTGTGTGTGTGCGGCCAATCAACATACCAATCGCACGGCAATGACAACGGCAGACAAAAGCAATTTGTCATGCAGGATAACTTTAAAATGATGTAAATATATCGATTCATTATTATTTGACGTAAGCATAAGCTCAACTGTCTGACGCGTAGCTCAAGCTAGTTGGCTCCTAAAACAACTCTACCTATTTGCTAGCGATATCTTAGCTATTCGATATATATCTGATCTAATGTTGCACGCAAATTAAAGCTAATCGATAATCGATGTCTAATATCGTCAATCATTCAATAGTTCTTTAGCTCTCTGTATAGGGAAATGGCACACAAATAGCGCTTCCTCGACTCGATGATTGATCCTAATTTGATATATCTATCCATTTCTCATATATATATATATATATATATATATCCATAGTTGATTAAATATAAAATACATAAACTTAATTATTTACCATTTTTGCTTGATGTGTTGGATGTTTTTAGTATATATTCAGACAAGTTAACATTACTTTAGTTACCTTTACAGCAGAACAAACAATCGATTATTGATTTATCGAACGATAATAAATGCATTTAACTATCATTATTAATATTAATTTTAATTATATTATATATAATTTAATTTATATTATTATATTGATAATATTTGAAATTGTTTTGGTTTTAAATTGAGAAATCAAGCGATATATTATTTGTTACCAATTCAAAAACCCTTAAATAACAATCGATACAAATCGGAAAACCTCTTTATATTGGATGAAATGCCAAGTAATGCGCTGGGATACATTAATCGATCGATCAGCGAAATAAATTGGCAAAACATTAAATACCAGTTGATAAATCAACCAAATTGAATTATGAATTTATAAGATAATAATATATCATAATTAATAATATAGAAGCTTATTCGATAGCAAGCGATATATAGTAAATTACTATAATCTATCAATTAGCCAATCAAAATCGATTGATTCATCTTTAATTTTTTTACAAAAATATTTTAAACAATTATTTTTAAATTTTGATCATTATTATAACAACTTATATTCGTTGCTTAGTTTAACAATAATTATAGATACGATTGATAGATCGTAAACTAATGACAATCGTAAATTATTTCAAAAATATTTATAGTGGATATTTTGATATTTTGAACAATCATCAAAAGAAATCTATAAAAAAATAAAAAAAGCATCCATTTACTTCAATCGATCAATAGGTATCGATAAATTAATCGTTGGTTAATAGGCAAAATATTTAAAAATACGTTTTGAAAATAATTCAAAATTTATTGAAAAATAATTGAATATTTTCAATATTTCAATTTTATTTCAATGTATCAATTTACTGCCATCGATAACAATCGAACAATTGACCGAGATGTAATCTTTTAGCATAGATTACAAAAATTACATATTACATATATAAAAGGAATTCAAGTATTTTTAGGAGCTGAAATCAAACGAATCATAATTTGAAATAGTAAAATATTTTGAATGTTCCTCAAATTTATTTAGAAACAAGTAAGAAAACTCTAGTCGGTGGTACCCGTCTAAGAGATTCCCTGAACTCCGTCCGATCTGCGTTTTTAAATAAACTCAGTTATGTATTTATTAACGCACAAAAAAATTTTACTTGTAAAATTAAATTATGAAAAAAAAAACATTTTTATTTAGCCAGTATTTAAAATATAACAAAAACCAAAATTGTATAAAATATAAGTCAATCTAAGTCCAAAATTTTGAGACTCTAGCTCAAATATGTACGAGATATAATTTAATAACTTGATTTTGTTAAGGTTTTTAATCGATAACAATAAAACAAACAAGTCAATTCTCTAGCTCTTATATGTTCTGAGATCGACGCGTTCATACATACGGACAGACGGACAGACAGACAGACAGACAGACAGACAGACAGACAGACAGACAGACAGACAGACAGACAGACAGACAGACAGACAGACAGACAGACGGACAGACAAACAGACGGACAGACGAACAGGACTAAATCGACTTTGCTCGTCTCCCTGATCAAGAATATATATATATATATATATATATATATATATACTGCCACGCCTCCTTCTGCCTGCTACATACATTTGATATTTTAACATAACCATTATACCCTGATTTCCCATTTTCAATGGGAATAGAAAATGAAAATCTTCTATTAATTTGAATTCATTTATAGAGTAAATTCATTAAAGGATCTGTCGTAAAAACACTGTTGGCGTTGAGCAACACTGTTCCACTTTAAGTACAGTTAACCGACACAAATAGTTAGTTGTTGCCAATGCTGGACAATTAGCTATATATATATATATATATATATATATATGACTTTAGTGTTTGACGCCGGGCTAACTGTCAGAGAGTAGCATAATGAGTCGACCGCAGAGTTGAAGTTGGCAAGTCATGAAAATCACAGCCGGAAATGTCGAACGGCACGAAAGAATGCCATCAAGTGGTGTTGCAATGGGCCAATCGCTCAAAGCAAGTAGAATTTGCTGCCCTAAGTGGCAAGGGGTAAACACAGGGCAGGGGATTGTGGTAGGGGGCTGGGGAGGGGGGCGGGTTCGTATGCCCACAAATCAACTTTGTGAGTATTTGTCGAGGCGATGTCTTTGTTTTGGTTGCGCTTAACGCAAAATTTTTAATTGATTTGCTTGTGTTTTGTGTTCTTTGTTTTCGCCTTCACCGTGGCCATGACCAGCTGGCCGATAGACGAATGCCCCGCCCTTTACGCCCACATGGCCCTCGTGTTGCTAGCTTTATGGAGCAGACGCGGACACATGCAAGTGCGCTACCTACGTGTGTGTGTGTGTGTGTGTGCTTGGGCGGGGGGTTTCTAAAAGACGCCATCAATTTTGTTATTTTTAGCACGAAAATCGTTTTGCCATTGTATGTGCCTCAGACAAGAGCAGCAGGAGAGTGACAGAGAGCGGAATAGGGAGGGAGAGAGAGAGAGAGATGTAGGTAGGGGACAGAGGCAGAAAGCGCGCTGCTGCTGTTTGCTTATGTCAAATGCAAAGCGTCATCGCCAGCTGCAGTTGAAGATTGCTCAGAGGCAGCCTCCCAGCGGTTGTCTAAGAGGCGTGGCAGGGGACATGTTAAGTAAGAGAGAGATAAACAGAGAGAGAGAGAGGGAGGTGGCATGCGGGTAGCTGCCTGCCTGCCTGCCTGCTGATCCATTACAGTGAGCGGGTGGGCGCTGAGAATTTATTTGTTTGTTTGCCTGACATTCACTCTGTCGCTGTTGAGCAGCGCGAGGGGGTTGTCCCACCAATTCATTTGTCCCATTTGCTGTTGTGGCAACGCTGACAAACAAAAATTTGATCAATATTTCTGTTGCCTCTCATACACACACTCTCGCTCTCACACTCTCTCTCTCTCTCCCTCTGTCGTTCGCTCTCGTTGGAGTAAAAGTCAGTTTATTCCACGTGCCGTGACTGCTGCCAGCCTGCTTATTAGCTATGAAGGTTGCCGCAAAAACGCAAAGCGAACCAACAACAACAACAACAACAACAACAACAGCCTGGCAAAAAGAATCGCATAGTAAAACAAAACATATGGAAATCAACTAAAATGGAAAAAACTCTTTACTATGACACTGCCAATTTGCTTTGACAGACAGGCAAAACAACATAGCAAATGCACACAGAAGTGCTTTGCATATTTGTTATGATCCAAACACGTTCTCAGTCATACTACGCCCTCAAACTTGCACCCCCGCTCTGCTCCCTCGGTGTGCCACGTTGCGTATGCGTCACATCAACTCAACAAATTGCGCATGCGACGCGTTGGCCATGCCAAGCATCAAACATTACATTAACTATATTTGCGTTGACTTCTTCTTCTTCTTCTGAGTTCACTTTGTGTGCGGTCAAAATAATAAGCAGCATATCTTAAATAAATCATAAAGTGCATATATATATATATATATATATATATATAATCATATCATAAAACTACTATGGACAACATCTCGTGATGAGAGTCAAGTTTAGTTAGCTATTTACACATAAGATATGACTGAGCTACATTGGACTTTTATTTATACACTTTCTACTGCTTACCATCGACGACATCGACTGCATAATACTCGCTCACGGTCGTAAAATCATAAAAATAATAATATATACATATATATATTTAGTGCTCAGGATCCAAAAGTGTAGAAGAAACAGCATTTATCGATTCTCTAACATTGAAAGTCTTCAAATATAACAGAATTTGTACAAAATACAATATACATAGTACTATATATTTGCCAAGACCCTTTATGGTCATATATATATTATTTTTGGATATCTGTAAATAGTCTTAACAGTAATTCCCGAGTCAAATATTTGGTATCTAGGTCTTAAACTGTGCACGATACAGTTTTTCTCGGTTTTCCAGACCCGTAGATACTACTGTGATGCACTCAGACTATTACGTTTGACTTCCATGGCTGATAACTTTTTTTGCCTTCATTTTTTGGATAAATTCTTTTGCACGCTTGTAAACAATACTAAGAACTATTACTTAGCAATATTATTTATAAAAAGCTGCCAAACAACAGCAGTGATAAGGGTATGAAATTGGTTACATTTCGAGTGCCTAACCCTATATTATATACTATATATTTGTCTACTGCAGGGTGAGGCAAACGTAGTCACTCGAGGTTCTTTTGCTGTAATTTACTTTGAAGAAAAACCTTTGTTTTGCTTGTGAAATTTGTTTATGCATTAGAATTTATTTCATCAAGTCAAGAAGATAGTATCGGCCAGAGTTGATGACCATGCGGGCCCGTTTTATGGCATTTTCCTTTACTCTTGCCAGAACTTCGGGCGACAGGTTCTCGCATTCCTGGCAAATATTCTCCTTAAGAGATTCAGGAGTCTGATGCTTGTTGACGTAAGCCTGTGACTTACACAAATTTCATAAAAGGAAGTCTGGAATGGTTAAATCGGTTGATCTGGCCGGCCAGAAACGAGAGATTCAACGAACCGGAAATGCTTCCTTCATTCATTCTAACGCTTTCTTGCAGAGTAAGCTGATTCAAGGCTTCTCTAATTGTATTCTGCGTTTGTTTACTTCATGAATGTCGAAGCGGAAGTAACATTTGGCAACATTCGCTAAAGATATAGCGTTTACAAATAGGGTGATTACTTTGGCCCTTGGGATGTCTATATGAGTGCAGCTTAAAAATGTTTTAAAATTTCAAAAACGTTTCTGTCATACTAGATATATTATTTCACAATTTGCCACGCCCCTAGAGGGCATTTCAGAAAAAATTTAATATTTTATGAGACTTGGAGTACATAAATAGTATATTCCAAATTTCTCTAGCTGGCTTGCGTTTAGACGGACGAACACCAAGACAGACATTGTACAAAACTAATATACTCTGCTCACTTACTAAATGCTTTTGTTTAACATTTTAACCAGCAACAAAAAGAAGACAAATTTGAGTTTCTAATTGATTGTGGGCTTTGTGCTTTGATACCTTTTAATATGATATGATATGATACTGATGGTATGCAATACAAATCTTGTACTAAGTTTCTTTATTTCAAGCACATTTTGATAGATTTACAGATTTGATAGACTTATGAATTTACAAGAGCTGAGTATAAAGGAAAATATATATATTTATATATGTATATATATTTATATATTTTTAACAATGGAACAAATAATGCAAGAATTTGTGGGTTAATGCAAATAAGACAGCAATAAAAATTAACAAATCGAATACATTTTAAATAATTTATATATGTTTTATTATGTATACATATGTATATAATATTTTAGTTGGTAATACTATCATTTTATATACTGAACTTCTTTGACTCTTTAAAAGGGAGCTGAAACTAGCTGAGGCAAACTATGTGCATCTCCGTTCGTATAAAGAGATAAGAAACTTGAAATTATAAATATTTATTTTGTTTATATATAAATTTCGAGTTTCAACTCTTTCATCTCTTCATACGAAAGCAGCGCGTCGTACGACTTTAGCTTATTCTTTTCTCGATAACTCATGGCCTTTAGAAAGTAGTCCTTATGATCGATAAAAATTGATAACTTGTATATAAGAAGTCTACAAAGAGTTCTTAATCTTTGCAGCTTTACGCAGCGTACAAGCTATCTGCTAGCTAATTTACTTTGTTTTAGACAAAAAGTGTAGTAAATTTACAAATCTACTAAATTGGCAGCTGCTCAGCTGTTGGAGAGTGACGCTTCATGCATAGAATTCTAAACTAAATATTGCTTAGCAAACTTAGTGATTGAATCAGCTATAGTCGCTCATGTTAGAATAGGGAAATTCAAGAGCTCGTCTCGCAGATGAGCTGCTTAAGACCTAAGATTGTTGATTAGAAATAATCAACAGACATATGTAAACAAGTCTGGTTTCTTATAAGGATCTACCATTTGTATAGTATATATAATACTGAATCTTAATACAATTTGTATTTCATATATGTCATAATTAAAAGCAATTGCCTGCCACAGCTTGGCAATATCTGCTGGAAGATATATGGCTCCTTGCAGTGTGTGCTTATACATATATGCATATGGAGGTTAAATGTGACCAACAGCAGCAGCAGCAGATATTGTTGTTGACAATGTTGCAGATGTTGATTTGACCTGCAGGAGCAGCAGTTGAATAAACGACTGCTTTATGGCAACAGCAGCAGCTGCTGTACACACACAAGCACACACACACACACACACACATATTTATAGTATTAACTGTTACGAAATCAACAAAAAAATAATATTTATATATGTATGTGTGTGTGTGTGTGTGTGTGTCTAGGAGGTGGGCAAAAAAAAAGAGCAACTGCTGAGGACGAGGCGAACAACAACTATGAAAAAGGCAGGCGGAACAGCCGCACGATTCGCTAAATCCGAATTGAAATGTTGCCGCCTCGGCTAGCAGCAGCAGCAGCAGCAGCAGCAGCAACAGCAACAACATATAAAACTAACAGCAACAACAACAACAACAATAATACATTAGTTACAGTCACAGCTTTGTCAGAGTTCACGAGTTGCCAGCCGATGAGCAGCCGAGTTGAGTTAAAGTCGAGTATGTGTGTGAGTGTTGGTGTGTGTGTATGTGTGTGTGTGTGTGTGTGTGTGTGTGTGTGTGTGTATTGCTGCTACTCATGCTGCAGCGCGGCATTTAGTTAAGTTAGCCATGAAGTGAACTCAACTGAACCGAAACACTCCCGAAATTGAGCCCGAACACGACAACAACTACAACTATGTGTGTGTGTGTGTGTGTGTGTGTGTGTGTGTGTGCCTCAAGTGGTTTGTCTGCGCTGCTTTTGGCTTAGATTTCTGGCCAATTGTTTGGCATTTTTTGAAGAAGTCACAACGCGCTGGCAGACAGCGCGAGTCTGGCCCCCAGTTCCTGTTAGCCAGCTCGTCGGCCCAGTTAACAACAATACACACACACACACACACATACACAAATTTACACGCAGCTAACAGCGCGAATGGCTTCGTGCGTGTGCGTGTGCATGAGTTTCGCTAGTGACTTGCTCGCTCGCTCTCTCTCTCTCTCTCTCGCTCTCTGACTCTCTCTCTGTCGCTCTCGCAGTCAGTTCGTTGCTGCTGCGACTGTTGGCGCTGCGACATTGTCAACAACGCGCCGCAGAGTTCATACAATTGTGGCACGCGGCCCGTTAAGCACGTGGCTCTGACTGATAACAGCAGCGGCCCAGTCAGAGGCTAGCGACGACTCTCTCTCTCACTGTGTGTGTGAGTGTGTGTGTGAGTGAGTGTGTATGTGTGTGTGTGTGTGCATGCGTGTGGCATTCAATGCAGTTCAGTGTGCCGCGCGCTAATACAAACTTCAAATTTTTTGTTCGTTTTTTTTTCAAATTTTTTTGTACTTTCAAAGTGTCTAAAGCCTTATCAATGCACTAACCCAACACTGTGATAATCAAGTGGCCTATCAACCGAAAACCTTTCTGCTTTTTTTTGATTTCTTCTCATGTGCAACAGTGCAAAATGCAGTGAAAAGTATATGAAAACTCATGTGTCCAACAGTGCTCGAAAATATGAAAAGGAAAAATCTTAAAAAATGTCTGCTTAAAATATAAAAAATTATATGTTATATAATACAAGTACAATAAGCTAACAATTTGAATCAAATTAAAAACAATTGAAATAAAACTAATTAAAAGTTACAATAATAATATTTATCTAATTTTTTAATAATTTAAATTTAATAAAACTCTATTCAAAAAAAAGTATTAATAAACGTAGTAAAATAAACATAAATAATTGCAATAATTACATATTAATAAACACATTTAAATAAATATAAAAGTTCAAGAATTTATTAATTAAAGAACATTTTAAGAGATTTTTTTGATAATTAAAACATAGAAAAGATTGATATATATTAAAGAAAAAAGTGAAAAATTAAAGGCAATCAAAAAATTTTAAAATAATTCACAAACAAATTTAATTAAATAAAAAAAAAAACTTAAATAAAATACGAAAATTAAAAGCAATTTAAACAATAATATTTTAAGCACTTTATGAAAACATTCTTAAAAGCTTAAACAAAATATTGATAAAATTTTAATAATAAATAAATGCAAAAATAGCTACGAAGAATTCATTTTCAACTTTAAAACTTGAAAAAAATATTTAAACAATTTATATATAAAATTTTGGAAGCACTTTAATCAAATTATATAAAATGCAATAAAAACAAAATCAATACACGCTCAACGTTACAAAAACTTAAAAAAAAGAGTTCAAAATTTTGCATCAATTGGTTTCAACAAACGCACAACAATGAGTGCAAGCAACGGCAACAACAACAGCAATGGCAACAGCAACGGCAATGGCAATGGCCATGAGCGAGAGCAGCAGCCACAGCCACGAGCAACAGCAACTACCAGCAGCAACACTCGTCAATTTGTGGATATGGCCACAGCAACAACATCAACAACAACAGCAGCTGCAGCAGCAGCAACATCTGCAACACCAGCAGCACAGCCGCGACCTGCCACAGCGCCAGAGCGTGGCAGATGCAGCAACAACAACAATAATAACAATTACAACAACAACATCAGTTTGCCAGCAAGCAGCAACAATAACGAGCACCATCAGCCCAGCAACAACAATCACAACAACAGCGAGAGCAGCAACAGCAGCAGCTTGATGGTCAGTGGCATCAGCAACAACAACACAGCAGCAACTATATCACATAGCAGCAACACCAACAGCAACAGCAACAACAATCACATCTATGTGAATCCGCACAGCTATGACAGCAACAGCACCACCGGCAGCGGCAACATCAGTGGCTCGACAGCAATCATGTTGCCGCTGCCGCTCACGCTGCAACTGTTGCCCGATCAAAGCAATCAGAGCAGCAGCAGCAATGGCCTCAGCCTGGGTGCCATCAGTCGGCCAGCGACAACGACAACGCTTAGCACACTGAATACATATCTGTTTCCGTGTGGTGCCGACTCGGCGGGCACCATCGGCGGTGGCACATTTAATGGCAGCGCGAGCTGCGATCTGGATAGCAACTTCAGTCAAATGGTTGCTGGCGGCAGCGAGGCGGGCAGCTCCGCTGGACACAGTCCCTGTCCAATGACATTTAATGCTGGTGGTGCAGCAGCAGCAGCGGTTGGCGGTACACCCGGTGGTGCACTGGGACTTGCCGTCAATTTTGGTGGCTTTATCAATAAGCGGCGCATACGCAAACTCTTTGGCGTCGGTGGGTCACCAAATGGCGATGGCTTTGGACCCTACGGTGCAGCGTTGCGGCGTCGAAGCTCACACTTAGTGCAGTTCCACAAGAAGAAGCAGCAGCTGGAGCAGCTCGAACAGCAGCAGCGCATTGCCACAGTTGCCTCGGCGAATGCGGCATTTCTGGAGCGACGCGAACAGCAACAGTTGCAGCTGCAACAGCAACAACAGCAGCTGCAGCAGCAGCAGCCATCGATTTTGCTGCTGCAGCCGCAACCCGAGAAGAAGAAGAAGAAGCCGCCAGGTCCGCCCGCACAGGTGCGCCAACAGGCATCGCGCACCATGGACGATCCGCTAATGAATCGGCCGCGCAAGAGCACGCCCGCAACTGGCAAGAAGAAGGACAAGGACAAAGACAAGGACTTCTACAAAGACTACGGCTATGAGAAGTACCCAAAAAAAAAGCACAAATTATTCAAAAATAATAAAAAACAAACAAATAAAAATAATCAAAAAACACCTGCTACAAAAACAAAAGAAGAAAATCCACCTGCTAAGCTAGCTAAAATACAATATATATTTAAAGTTTTTGCTTTAAGTTATCTTTCTTAAGTTTCTCTCTTTAGTTGCGCTCTCTTTCTCTCTCTGTTGGTTTTGTTAGTTGGCAACAATTTGAATAAATGATTATCTAAAGCATATCAAAGTTTGCAGTTTTCTTTGGCTTCAATTATTTTTGTTTATTTATTTGTAAACATCCACTGCGGCTTTAGCTTCAGCATTTGCCCAGCTCAAACACATAATTAGAGCTATAAATATATTATATAGTAACATCTCATCATTGTCACCAAAAGTAGGCTTTGCACAGCTTTCATATACTTATAAAGTTGTTTGGCTATAGAAATAAGTAAATTTATATAGATATATGCTTGCTTTGCAATAAAAGCTTACCAACTAAGCTGATTCCTAAATTATCTTAAATATATTATATAAAATATGATATCAAGTTGGGGTGAAGAGCACCTCTGTGTACCTCATAAAATCTAAAATTAAATGTTTTAGTTACTCAAAAGTCTTACATATCGAATATGAACATCTTATAACTGCTTCCAGTTACTGAAAGGGCATATTGCATATACATGTTTGCTCTTCCGTTTGTGTTTTACATCTAAAGCTGTTCTCAAAGTTCTTTCTACATTCTGGGCAGCTGCAGCCTCTTCTTTAACTAAAAGTTAAGTTTGTGAAAAAATGATCCGGATCCTGATCCAAGAGTTAAAAATTTTTATAGACATATATTTTATATAAAGCGTTTCATTCTTAAAAGAACTTAAAAACACATTCGACCCAACCTTGACTTAGGTGTACACAAAAATGTTATCAAATAGTTTAATGTGTGTTCATAAAAATAGTAGTGCAAGCGAAATGTTGGACAGCAAAATTTTGTGAAAAATATAATAATTTCAAAACAATATGAATCGAGTATTAAGATTTACATATATATATCATATATATATTGTATATATCTCATATCTTAATAAGATCGTGTTTATGCAAACACTTCAACCTTTGCAGAAGTTAATTTTGTCAGCATCTTCTATATATTTAGTCATAAAAACTAAATCTCATCAAAGTTTTTTTTGATTTGGGGCTCTGTTTTTATTGCTTATGTGATGTCATGGACTTCATCTATTTAAATTGCTTGTGATTTATAAGCTGATGAAGGTGATGATAGTATCTATGATTAATAGACTGGTTCATTTATATAACAAGACCTTTACCTTGACTCGTAAAAGAAAGCAGGAAATATGCTTAGATATCAGAAGGAAACTTCATTTTTTTAATAAAACTTCTTACTAAATCGTATAGAAATGGTATAGAAGGCATATGATTGCTTAGCTCTAGCTGCACTGATTGTTTTTACAGCTGCACAACATGGTGTATGCGTAATGTCAGCCAACTGCAGGCGCAGCGGGTTCAACAACGCCAAAAGCGAGTCGAGTCATTGCCCTGTCGCATGGAGACAACGACTTCAAAATGGCAGGCAACTTCCGCCTATTGCCAGCCAGCCAGCCAGCCAAGCGCTCTTCTTCTTCACCTCCGTCTCCTTCTTCTCCTTCTCCTTCTCCTTCTTCGACTTGTTATTTTTTAAACAGATTTTTACAGACGGCGCCGTCGTTGTCGCCATTGTCGCAGCCAAAAGTCGCAGAAAGTCACAAAAAGTCGCAAATATCCGATTCGTTTGCCAGAGTTAGCAGCACAAATAAAACGAATGTGCGTAGTCATCTGTGCGACTAACTGGAGCCGGCATAACTCAACGCACAAACACACATACATATACACACGCACACGCGCACACATACACACACACAACACGCACAACAATAACAATTGCCTAATGGAAAATGCTTCATTACGTATACGCCGTGTTGCATAAGTCGAATTATTGTAATTAATATGCATAAGCATGTGTGTAGGTGTGTGTGTGTGTGTGTGTGTAGGTGTGTGTGTGTAGGTGTATGTGTGTGTGTGCGTGTGTAAGTGCACGCACATATGAGCACGTTCTTGAGTGTTTTAGCATATGAGCTCAAGGTCAAAGCCAAGGGCTCTTCTAATGCAATGCTCACTGTCGCGAAAATGTTTCAACTCACAAATTTCGGTTGATTAGGCAATTAATTCAAGTTTTGTTGAATTTACTTTAGTACTCCTTCAAGTACAACTTAAAGCAGTCCAATTAGGCAAATATTTCTGCTTGCGTAGATCTAAAGTGTTTATAGAGTGAGAAATAGTTTTTTGTTTATCCGATTTATGCTTTATAACTTTAAGCTAGAGACAAGTTAAAGTGCTCTAGCTGGCTGTACCTGATTATCAGATATCCTGAACTCTGTGCAGAGTTCTCATTCGACATTTCACACACCAAAACACAAAGAAACAAAAACCTTATGCTGCGGCTACGCTTGGTCTGCTCCATGGCAAATTTGTTATTCAAACAGTTTTGTTCTAGAAATACTCTAAATATCTGAATGGAATTCCGAGCATAGCAACCAAATACGAATGTGTTTATTTGTCTCAAATGTCTACTATTTGCACAACGGTAAATGGGGATAGAAGGTATTCAAAATAGGAAATAGTCATAAGAAAATATTCATCCCATAGTGAATTTGGTTTCTTGGTTTCATGGCCTTCAGCTGATGCCCTAAAAGCCAAGTCATACCGTCGCTTTCTCTCTATGAAAAGTAAATGGGTTGAGTTATCGAAAAACTTCTACAGCGTATTGTATGACATTGTCTTTAACCTTTGTAGTTAACTAAATTATTTTGCCCAAACGGATGAACAGAGGGAAGAAGAAGAATAAACGACAGCTCATTCAGCTGATTAAGATTGCTTATATTTCCTTATGCCTGGTCTAAACGTTCTCGTATAAGTATCGGATTCTTTATTCAATGTTATTTCAGTTTCATATATTATATTATTTACTATATTTTTCTGGCATGTAATCTAAAGATGCAAAATGTCTCTCTATGTAGAGTGAGTCTGTGAGCAGTTGAAAGTGTAAAATTCCTTTAAAAAACTTGTCTCATCTGCTTCTACTAAAAAGTATTGATAAATGAATAGTCGTCAGAGCATTGCCAACGACATTCGATGTGGCCCAGGGTAAAGCCTAAAGTAGCCAAAGCAAATTAGATTTGTAGTATTTTTGGTCCATTGCCGACAAGTGTTTGAGATGCTCGATATCCTGATATTTACTAGAGCTAACTTTGTTCTTTAACATACGCCAGACAATTAAGTCGCTCTGTATATCCTTGAACAATTTCAATATACAAATCGATGCACACATATATATAATATTCATACGATTTATCAGACTTGATTTGCGATTTCCGCCTGTTTCTAAGCAAACTATAACCCATCATTAAGAAAAGTTGCAAATATATAATATAAACATTTATATAACCGCCTAAATAGTGCCTGATCACATTGCCATTTCGGCTAGCTGCAAGCATATATAAGTAAATATATAAATAAAGTCAATCTGGTCTATCAACTGATGTATCTGTATCAATGAAGAACAATAAAGTTTTGTGAACTTCTTAAAAATGCACTTGAGAAATTTTCCTCAATTAAAATGCCAACGGAAACAAACAAAAAACTTTTTCATGGGCAAAGACCATTTTTAAAAATAAATTTAAAACAAGTAAGGAAACTCTAGTCGTTGGTGCCTGACTAGGAGATTCCCTAAACCCCGTCCGATCTGCTTCTAAAATATACACAATCATGTAAACTAGTAAAATTAAATTTAAAAAAAAAATGTTGTTAGCAGGTAGCCAAAATAAGTATAACAAAAATCAAAATTGTACAAAATTTAAATGAATCTAAATCCAAGAGTCTAGAGATTCTAGCTTCAAATATGTATAATGAAATAACTTGATTTCAATAAGGTTTTTAATCGATAACAATAAAACAGACGGACAGACGGACAGACGGACAGTCGGACAGTCGGACAGACGGACAGACGGACAGACGGACAGACGGACAGACAGACAGACGGACAGGGCTAAATCGACTCAGCTTGTCTCCCTGATTAAGAATATATATACTTTACTGCCACGCCCCCTTCTGCCTTTTACATACATTTGACATTTCAACAAAACCATTATACCCTGATTGCCCATTTCAATGGGTTAAGAGTATAAAAATGTTCAATAACTGAGATTTTTCTTATATTCATTCATTTTTAAAAGGGCTCGAAGGACCAAATGCTTGAGCTACTACGAATTTTGTTGAACTGCTCGGCGCATCGTAGGGCGATGCCTTTTATTCAAATTTCTTGGAACATTTTTCTTACACATAAACAAACATTGCCTTTTTTTCTAAAAATAACTTATCTTTATTGCAATTGATTTTGTCTCCCACGGCGTGTAATTGGAGCTTCGGGCACAAAGTGTTTTCTCATGTTCTTTTACTCTTTCGCTTCCTCTGTTGGTCGTGAATTATCCAATGCTCTCCCGCAGTTCACTTGTGGGGATAAAGGTGTCTACAATGCTGATTGTAGATTAAGCGACCCGAACGAGGTGGCTGTTAATACCATGCTCATGCTTGAACATCAATATATAAGTATATCAATTTATATATGCTTCAATATATATACGAGATGGCTATTTCAATGAGCAAGACAGTTTATACTATAAACAGGGTATTGCTGCTAAAGAATATCGCTGGTAAAAGTGTATAAAACTAAAAGGAAATTAAGTTGAGAAATGAAAAAAGTTCCCAAATTTGTTTTCTTTGTTAGATCGGATATTTCTGGGACTGCCCTCGTATATGTGTATAAACTCAAATTGCATTATTATATATTTTATTTGATTGCAGTGGCTTTCTCATATAAAAACACCTACAGTCGTAGTCAAAAGTATATTTCTCAGTTTTCTGACCAGTTCGCTTAAAATTTCGTTTCCACTTCCCCTTTTAGCCTTACAAAACAGCTCTGAGTACTGTTCTTAATTCATTTTTAGTTACTTCATTCTTAATTCATATATTGTTTTCAAGTATTTGTAGAATTTTAAATCAACTTCCAACTTATTTTTGTCTCGTTTTTGCCATTTTTGCAGCTACTTTTAAATAATTAAACTTTTTTCTTCAATATTTTGAGGCAGCCCTTAAAATTATGAATTGAATTGAGTCAAAAAACGTCAACAATTAAATGGAAATTTGCATTGTGTGAATATTTATGGCAGCTGTTATAAATCTGTTGCGACTTAATATTCTATATCTTCAGGTTAGATCAAATTCTATGTAAGAAAAATAACTTATGTTCAACAACAACAAGACTCAACTATGGGTTTTCGTTTCCTTCAGCAACTCAAAAGCTTTTGCTTTACTTTCGAGTCGATTGGCTTTGATTGTCTTGCAGCTCCTGTGACTAATCAATTTTTCTGTAATTACAATCAATTTCGACTTTCGATTTTCGATTTTGCTGATGTGTGCCTTAAGCATTGCTTGTTTATTTCCTTTAAGAATTGTTCTGCTTTCTGCCGCCAGTTGAATTCGATTTTCGCATTAAGTGGAATAATTTGCCTCCGTTTTGCCTCTGCTGCGCTGCTGAATGCCATTTTCTTGGTCATATACATATTTCTACTTTTTTTAATACTATGCTTCGTATTTATGTAATGTGTCACACAACAACAACAACAACAACAACAACAACAAACAGCAACAAACGGCAACAACAAGCGACAGCAATAAAAAAAATATTGCGAGAAAATTGCTTTAATGTGCCTTGCGTGTGTGTTGTGTGTGTGTCGCGTGTGTTGTTTGCCCTTTGCTTTGTTGTTATTTTGTTATTGTTGTAAGTGTTGTTGTTGTTGTTGTTGCTGTTGTTGTTGTTGTTGCCTTTTGTGTTGTTTTTTTTTGCGCGTTTCTTAGCTGCTTCCGCTGCCGCCATTTCATTTGGCCAACCGAAATTTATGTCAATGCCAAAGCAGGAACAACAATAGCCGGCTTACAACAATAACTAAAATAATATCACGTGTGCTGCAGGTGTATGTGTGTGTGTGTGTGTGCTTGTGTGTGTGTGTGTGTGTGTGTGCAGACATGCAAAAGCAAGCCAGAACTCCAACTCGACTTGTTTCGCGCCTGGCAAACATTACTCCGCAGTTTCTGTTAATTGGCAACGCCAACACAGCCAGCCACGCCCATACGCCCACACACACACACACACACACACACAAACATAGGGAAGTTGTGTTGTAGTTGCTGCTGACCCCCGTCAACTTTAGACGACAAAAAAAAACAGAAGA